>CAJQZP010000580.1:127500-780000 GCA_907164705.1 Parnassius apollo
TATATTATTTAGTTATCGTATCTTTTCCTTTATGTTGTTTTTCCTTGTCGGTTCAACAAGTTTTAATAATGTTTTCATAATATTATAATTTCATAGTCTGAAAATCAATACATATAATTTTGAGACAATTTTGTTATTGAAAGTAGACTATATTAACGATTACGACATTATCAATTATCAAAAATCTAATTTTCTATCCTATTCCACTGATAGAAGGTTATTGATATGCGATAAGTATTCTACGGTAGTAGCCCACGACTATAATTTTAAAAAAAATCCTATTAGTCTTTAATCTGATTTGAATTCTGTCTCAAACATCGGGGCCTGCAAGCTTGATGCGACGTAATGATATACCGAAGAGATGGTTCCATTTAGATTTTCAGAAAATATTTTACTCCTAAGCACGCTCACAACATCATAGCTGCTTTGAGGTTTACAATATTGCTTAGTCCAAATATAACGGTTAAATAATAAAATTAAAATAAAAGTATGTAAAATCAACTTCTAAAATTTGGAAGTAATAATTTGATAACTTTTAAAATCAGTGCTAAAACGTATAGTGTATCGAGGAATTTAAGTGCTGATTTCAGAGTCTAAACCTTTCCTATTATTAATTTAATAGGAAAGGTATTTACTAGAGGGCAGCAGAGCAAGGGATATGCCGACCCGCCTGCTAAGCGTAACATTTATGGCAATAGACCACCTATGTGGCAATACACGGGGAACGCGTATGTTTTTAGCAGTCGACTTTGGACAGGATGTAATGACGAAGTTTATAATTCTTCTGAATACGGAACAGTTCTTTCCTTGCACGATCTCTACCACAAGTGAATTTTCCGGACCGATACGACTAAGCAACATTCAAGAATAAAGCCTTAACCTTTTTTAAATTTGGCACCCCACTGTTATTACTCTGTGGTTGCAGTTGTTCGCGACTAATGTCAATTAACATTAGGAAGCTCCCCCAATAGTAAGCTATTTTTGCCCTCATGCCCATTTATCCCTCTTCTTTATAAAAAAAACTGGATACAAAACTAAAAACTTCATCTGGTGTTATATAAACAAAGTAGGTTCTTTTGTAAGCAGCAAAGTAATCGTCTCTCAAAACATCTTCATCGTTTCCATGTTTACTGTGAATACTGATGTTCTTAACAACATAGTTTGTATAGAGAGGCGAACCGCGTGTCAAATAGAGTGCTTAAGTGACGGAATCTGCACTTCAAAAGAAACTTCGAGTGTTGAGTTTGTGAAATTGGCTACATTGTGCCACCTTAGTTTAAAGAAGTCTCGGTTGTCTGCTTGAATACACATGTAGGTACACAATTGAGATATATTATAATGGACATTCCTATAGCTTATCTTCATTTTAAATTTTTAATAGTGAATTACACTTTTTATAATATAATAATAAAGTCCGCACTACCATGACGTCCCATAGGTAGCATCATTCGAGATCGTCGGTAATGAGGCTGTACTTGCCGCGAAAGCATGGTGGGCGTGGCTTTCTGAGCACGCTCACCATTCATAATCGCGAAGTGTGCAGCCTCCATCACTACTTCCTGGCGAGATTGGATGATCCATTCTATAATGACGTCATTTCTAGTGATAAAGGGCTTACCCCTTTATCCTTAGCCAACGAGCAATGGCAGGATCCAGCAGTGCTTAGCATTTCCGACCGGGAGACCGTATGAAAGGAGAAGGAGCTCTACGGGAGGTACTATAGGGCCCTACATAAGCCCTTTGTAGATACAGTCGCCTCCCTCAACTGGCTATGTTTCGGTGACCTCTTCAGGGAAACCGAGGGTTTTGCCTGTCGTCATAATATGTCGAGCTTGTCGCCATCCCGGTGAGTCACTTAGGCATGTCATCTCCGGTTGTTCGGCGCTTTCTAACTCTGAGTACTTGCACAGGCACAACCTAGCAGCCAGAATCCTACACCAGGAACTCGCTCTGAATTACGGTCTCGTGGACCGAAAACTGCCGTATTACAAGTACTTGCCGGAAGCCGTGCTCGAAAATGACCGCGCCAGGCTCTACGGGGACCGAGACATCATCACAGACAGAACTATTCTTGCGAATAAGCCTGATATTGTGCTGATGGAACGGGCACAGTCAAGGATATTTTTGGTCAACGTTACCATTCCGTATGACGAGAACCTCGTGAAAGCCGAAACAGATAAGCGAACAAAATATCTGGACCTGGCTCACGTGGTGGCCGACATGTAGGGTGGGCTGTCGACCGAAATTATACCTGTAGTCGTTCTGCAAACGGGCTAATCCCAGTCAGCCTCTTGGGTCATCTGAGGCGACTGGAACTCCGTGACGGGCTGCTTTGGGCTCAAATGCAGAAGGCGGTGCTTCTCGATACCGCCCGCATTGTGCGCCCGTTTCTTTTCCTTTCCCCCTAACCCTCGGCCGTTTGGTCTCCCCTGCGGAGGGCTTCCATCTGGTTGGAATTTTATATATGGGTGTATTTTTATGTATTTGTTTTATTTTATTGTTATTAGTATATGCCAAACTAGTGTTAGTCTGATTACCGTACCAGAAGGAGAGCAACAACCTCAGCCGGGACACCTGTGCTAGTGTCACGGAGCTTTTTCCATAGTACTTCGTGACTAATTGTATCAAAGAAAACAAGCATATACAGCAGCACGAGTATTCCGCTGTTTATAATAACATATAACTTGCTTTAAAGAAAATATAGCCATATCTGTTGATACATTCGGATGAAAACCAAAATGCCCATCATCATATTTTATGTAATTTAAGTATAACTATAATACTCGTTCAAGTAACTTGGCCTTGACTGTACTTGCCTTGATTATAGTGGCCAAAGAAATAGGCCTATAGTTTTCCGAGCTCGAGATCGAAAACGGGGGGATGTTTTATTTTTCATAATAGGAACAATATACTATATTTATACGTAGTAAAGTCATGCTGCAGCTATATTATGGTTGCAGCACGATAGATTCAGCTTGATCAGGTCTTACATAATACATATAGATACTTAAGCACTCTCGCCTGTCACCCAGAAGGGAGGGCAGAGACTACAAACTTCCATCCGGCAAGATCCTGAAAAACCTCTCTCGCCTCTTCCACATCCACATACCTACGCACAAACGCTCGTTGGTTGTGGGTACTCTTAATTTGGCCCCTTTTCAGTAGATCGCCAACTTTGTCGACAAACTTTCGCCTAGGGCGTCCCTTACCGACTCTGCCGTTCACTTCTGCAACATAAATTTGCTTTGTCATTCTTTCTTTATTCATTCTTTCTACATGACCAAACCACCGAAGTATTCCTTTATAATCCTCGTCAACACATCATCTTGCATACCACACTCTTTCCTTATTACACAATTTGTCACCCTGTCACTCAGATTCAGCCCTAATATACGTGCCTTTTTTAACACATTCTGACTCTCCACAATATCGTGTAGAACCCAATTTACTCTAATTCCTGCTTTCACTCGAAGTTCAATATCATTATCATATCTCCTATTTCTGCAAAAAAAGCATCCCAAAAATACAAAATCATCTACTTGCTAACCAACTATCCTTCTATTCTTGATTCCAATATCGTTTACTTTCTTCTCTTTCAAAACCCATGACAATGTCAACAAAGCTGAACCGCGGTAGTTTTTACAGTTCTGCTGCGATTCATTTCCTTTATATATTGGAACTATCACGGCTTTGCACCAGTCGTCCTGTACCCGCTTTAGTTTCCAGCATAAATTGAACAAGGTGTACAGCAGGCCCGCCACCACTTCCTCTCCAGCTCTTAGCATTTCGAGTAAAACTCTATCATATCCGGTTACCTTACCTGCTTTCATGCTTTTCATTGCTTTCATTATTGCATCTACACTTATCTCTCTATAATCTCTTTCTAGTTCTTTTAGAGTTCCCATTTCATTTAATTCACAAAATACCAGGATAAAAAGCAGCTCAATGTTGCTGTGTTTCTTGTGACGAGTTTAGAGAACTGGAGACCCTTCTTTCTGGAAACGAGGTATTCATCAAAATATAATAGTTTTAAAATATGTGATGAATAAAGATGGATTAAATTAAAATACGTTTTGCATGTAATAACTTTTGAAAGCACGGGTCTACCATGTAAACATAATACATAGTAGAACCATGCTGCAGCTTTATTATGTTTGTAGCACAAATAAAAGAATACTTGCGTAAAATACCAGCTTACTGTTGCTGTGTTTCGTATGGTGAGTGCAGAAATCCGAACTCGTTTTACTTGATTCAAGGTATTCCATGTTAGTAATCAGGAGTGACAATGCATCGACATTTTGATTTTTAATCGAGAATGGATATAAACGTCTATGTGACATAACATCTACTAAAACCAGGGGCAGTGTGGGCTCGTTTGTCACGCTTATTCTATAAAAGAAATATAATTTTACCTTTAGACAGGCTTTCTGTTGATTTCCACGGTGAAGAATTTTTTTTAATTCAAAACTATGTCTGTTTGGGTTTAAAATTTTGACGAAATAAAATGCAAACACATCTGCGATTCCACTGGTGCTGCGGTTCATGGGCGGCGGAAGTCACTTAATATCAGGTGAACCGTATGCTCGTTTGCCCCGTCAAATTCAAATTCAAATTCATTTATTTGCCAGAATCTATGTGTACAATAAAGTATGATCTTAAATTATGTATTAATGTCCAATTTACATTCTACCACTTTATATGGTGCGCAAATATTTTATAAAATGGCAAAAAAAAAATTTAAAAACAAGTTAAGTTAAGTTGAACAATTAAGTATACATGAAAAAAAAATTTAAAAACAAGTGGGAATTAAAATGTCACATTGTGTAATGACTTTTCTTAATTGTTAATGTCCATACTTTCAGTTTTTTTTTTGTAATTAATTAATTATTAGATATATATCAATATTACTGACTTCGGATTTATTTTCCACAAAAAGACATAAATTCATTTAGGTTGTAAAAAACATTTTTCTTTTAACCATTGTATGAACTTTTTTTTAAAAATGGTTAAAGGTAACTCTTTAAAGTCGTTGGGCATTTTGTTATACACCTTTATAGCATTTACGTAAGAGTTCCTTTCATACAATTTAAGCCTGCATTGAGGTAAGTATAATTTATGTTTATTTCTAGGAGCTACATTTCGTTCAGTTACATCTATATGCCTTTCAAAGTGTTCAGGGAATGTTGTTTTACAAATATGCATATTTCGTTTATGTACAAGCATGTTAATGTCAAGATCTCGTACTTTTCAAACAAGGGCAAACAGCTATCCGTATACCCTGCTCCATAGATTGCACGCACACATTTTTTTTGTACTCTAAATACTTTTATTACATCTACTGAATTGCCCCACAATAGACCATATGATAGTAGCGATGAAACATACCCGTGATATGCACATAGAGCCATTGACTTATATATTAGTGTAAGGACCGGGCCGACCGAACAACTAAAACGGACCAGTGCGTTGGCCCTAAAATTTCAGTTTAGGGCCAACGCAAATCGGTCGACAGTGGTGCGCGCGCAGGACAGATTTGATTTTTTGACAGATTGCCTGTCACAAATATGTCTAGTTGCGTAGTAAAGGAATGCAAAATTACGATACAAAGATTTAAAAGAAATATGGGATATCGTATCATCGGTAAATAACCTTATATTAATTTTGTTGCAATTAAATTATTATATAAAAGCATTTTTAAAGTTTCGTTTTACAGTTAGTTTAGTTACGTTACCGAGATTAGGCCAGGGTTGGATTCAGACCCTCAAAAATAATGTGCATGGAAAATAAAATTATGCTATTTAAAAAAAAATATATCAATGTTTGACGTTTCATGTTTCTTTTTTCATCGATTGACCAGAAAGGGAGCTAATTCTAATTTTATTAAAAAAACGCGGTACTCATGTACAATACAAAAATTCTCGATATCGTAGGGTTAATATTAAAATGTAAAAGGACCCAATAATAACACAAGTCGATCTTTAGGTAAAATTATGGTATTTTCGCTTAGTATTATTACGATACTATGCACTACAAACTGTGAAATAATGGTACAATTAGGATAATTATACTACGAAATCCGACCCGGGTTACGTCGTGTTTTGATATGACATTTGTATAATGACAGATGCGCTACTTTTTCTTGTATGAAAAAGTTATGAGTAAAATCTTTAGATGGGCCTATCCTTCAATTTGAAATCATTGCATAGAGCATCATCAGTTGATACCGTAACTCGTAATCTTTTTATTGCCTAGACAAATCTGTCGAGTTTGTCACAAACGTAATCGACATGTGTTTTCCAGTCGCAATTTTGATCCAACATTATACCCAGAAATTTTGTGCTTGCTACTTTTTCGATGATCTTATCATTATATTTAATATTAATATTCAATAGTTTTCTCTGATATGTCTGAAATTGGATCATTTTAGTTTATTCCATATTAATTCATAAATTATTACAATAAAGCCAGTCTATTATGTTTTGATTGCTTTATTTATCTCTATTTCGTATGTATCTGCATTTTCGCATTTCACGATAAGGGTTGGGTCATCAGCAAACAAGATTGTGTTATGGCGAGTGATATTAGGGAGATCATTAATATACATGAAGAATAAGAATGGTCCCAATGCACTGCCTTGTGGCACGCCAAAGTCATTAATCTGATTGTCGCTTCTGTATAACACTTTTATGTCTTTATTGATTTTAGATATTTCCACACACTGTTGTCTCTCACATAAATAGTTTCTCAACCAGTCGTTATCTTTACCTCTTATCCCATAGTTTTCTAATTTGTGTAAGAGCAATTTATGGTCCACGAAATCAAACGCCTTGCTCATGTCCAGGAAGATTGCCGCAACTGGAAGGCCGTCATTTATAGCTTGGGTGACTATTTTAATCAAATTAAAACATGCTAACGAGGTTGTACTATTCTGTTTAAATCCAAATTTCTGCTCATTAAGTAAACGATGACTTGTCGTAAATTCTTGAATCCTTCTCAGCATAATCTTTTCGAATATTTTTGACAGTATGTGTATTCGCGTCACTGGCCTATAATTATTAATTTCGTATTTTTCGCCTTTCTTAAAAAGTGGCTTAACGATTGATTTTTTCAATATATTTGGGAAGGTACCTTCTTCAAAAGACATATTAATTAAATAACTATAATAAAGCGGTTGACATACGTAAGGTGCGGATAATTTAATTGCAGTTGCTGTTATGTTATCAAATCCTACTGCGTTCGTATTATTAAGACTTTTAATTATCCGAAATATTTCCATAGCATCAGTAGGTTTAAGGAATATTGTATATATATTATTAGTCTTGACAGTTTTGTTTATTTCGTCAACATTATATTTAAAATTATTGTTATTTGTCAAGTTTATATAAAATTTATTAAATATGTCACTTATTTTATTTGGGTCGTCATATATTCGATTATTTTTTATTATTCTGTCAATTTGTGTTTTCATATTTTGGTCGTCGTTCTAATAACGACTGAAAAGAAAAATGAAAACTGCGATTGCCAACCCGCTTGCTAAACGCAGCAATAATAGCAAATATCCTCCCTTTGAGGCAATGTATGGGTTGACCTGTGTTCAGTAGACTTTAAGAAATCGAATGAGGACATCTGTTCTCGACACCTCGGCAGTCTTTAAGGCTCAGACCTGTCCATCCTACGCGTAGACATTGACGACCATCCGCGCGTTTACGGGTGCATCTATAGGTTCCGTAGCGGTTATGCCGAAACAGTCCACCTCATCAACCACGTCCAAATGGCTACATATTCTTTGCTACAGCAGATCCTCTTCGCAGCGATTGTGATCATCGGCGATTTGAACGCCCACCACGCCCAATGGCTTAGTTCACGTTTAACCAATCATGTGAGGAGATCTCTTCATGACTTTGCCTTGGAATACGGTCTGACACAACTGGTTACTTCGCCTACGTGGATTCCCGATGTGGAGTATAATGCACCTTTTGTATCTTCTGCTCATCTCATCCAGATAGATATAACATCTCAGTCGACGTGGCTCTTGACTCCCCAGATCATTGTCTAGTCCGGAATGTGGTGCCACTCACGCTGAAATCGCGATTGCATTCAACAGGCTGCTACAATATTTGGCACTATAGGTAGGCCGATTGGGATAGGATGCGGTCTTTCTTTGCATCCTACCCTTGGGCGCGGGTTTACTTCTCGCCTGACGATCCCAATGTTGTTGATTCTGTCGCTGATGTGGTACTCCAGGGTCGCTCCTACAAAGTAGCGTCATGCTATAAGCAGCAGTTCTACTGGACCTGGGCTGACGCATCAAAGTCCCGGGATGTGAACACTGACGCCTTAAGAAAAAAGTGTAATTCCGCCTTCAGGTCCTATAAAAAGTCTTTCTTAGACAAAGTCAGAGCACATGGGCAGAACTTCTTAAAGAGGGCAAGAAACTAGTTCACCTTTCTTCTGGAACCTGTGTATTCTTGTTTCTCGCCAGGGATGTCCAAGGGAATTTCTGTCAGCCATCTTCTCGATCTCTGCTCAGGGAGGAAAACTCACTGGCTCATGCCGCAAAGGAGAAAGCCGATCTGCTGGCCTCTTTCTTTGCACTCAACTCGACTCTCCATGACGGGGGGTGAGGGGGGAGCACACTGCCAACCATCTCGCGGTTTGAGTGCTCTATGCTGGATTTGACAGCCCCAGTATCCTCCCCTTTCACAAATCAAGTGTCTATTTCCCCAATTGTGCTGAGAACATGTGCTCCAGAGTAGGTTCTAACGCATCTTTTTAAGTACTCCTACTCCCTAGGAGTAGTATCCAAATCATGGAAGACGGCCTTCTTCCACCCAATCCCTAAAAAAAGGTGATCCATTCAGATCCGTCTAGCTACAGGCCTGTCGCCATCACCTCCCTGTTCTCCAAAATAATGGAATCCATTATTAACTGCCAGCACTTGTTACCTTTAGGATTATTAGCTAATTAATGACTGTCAATACAGTTTTCTGGTTTACCTGAATTATAAATAGGCGTAGGCACTAGAGTCCTAGGGCATTTAGTTTAAGACATTGCGAAGGCCTTCGATCGGGTTTGGCACAAAGCGCTTCTTTCGAAGCTCCCTTCATATGAGCTTCTCGACAAATTTTGCAATTGGGTCACCAGCTTTCTTGCAGATCGGAGCATCAAAGGTTGTTCTAGACGGTGCATGCTCTAATTACCAGCACAAGCCTATTAATGCTGGCATTCCACAGGGCTGCTTGCTATCACCAACGTCGTTTCTTCTGCACATAAATAATATGATGCAGACAGCACTGGTGATGCTCCATGCACCGGCCGTACATATATACTCGGGAAAACGTCGCTAAATACCAGGACAAACTTGTGTTTCTAGTCGAGTCTTTTCTAAACAGTCTTGGATTATGGGCGACTGATCTTGTCCAGTTTAATCCTCAGAAGACACAAGTTCGCGCGTTTATCGCAAAAAGAACCCCTTTGTCGTATCTCCTCAAACTCAAGGCACTACCCTTGTTACCTCAGCCAAAATCGGAATCCTCGACTTCAACATATAGAGTGACAGTTTCATGGTCACTTGAAAGAGAAGGTTAAATTGCCCTCTAAAAAGCTTGGCGTGCTCAGCAGAGCGGGACAGTATTTCATGCCGGCATACCACCTGTAATTTTACTTTTACAAGGCGCAGGTTCGGTGTGACATGGAATACTGTTCCCATCTCAAGGCTGAGGCTCTCCAGTGCCAGCTCCAATTTACCGCATCCAGCGAAGATCGGTAAGAATCGTCGACAATCGAGTGCTTTTCAATCGGCTCGATTCACTGGCGCTGCGAAGGCTGTTATTTTGAAAAAAAAAAGTCCTGCTGGGTTTCTAGCTGGTTCTTCCCAGGGCAGAGGTTTTTACTATAAAGTATTATTATCACTTGATACTGAGATAAATGAAAACATGGCTTAAAAGACACACATCCAAGCCAAAAATTCTAAAAAGTAAATTATAACATGACTTAAAAGACAAGCATCCAAGCCAACAATATTTAAAAAGAAATAAAAATTTCAACCGAAATTGATTTTGTGGTATAGAAAAACGGTGCGAGCAAAAATTTTAGATATTGAATAGTATTAAATCGATACCTCCAATGAACACTACGCCAACTTGATTTTTACTAATTTTCAGGTTTTAATGGAAAATGACTCATTAAAGTAATAATATTATGCTCCCTAAATTTCTTAAAAAAATTTAAAGAAATAAAAAAGTTTTGAAAATTACATAACGCCAAGTAAATGTACTTTTGACAAAGACGCGACATACACCGCGACTACTCATTTTAGCGGTGTATATTCGGGATGCTCGGCCGCTAACCACACGACTGTACGCCGCCAACAAGTGATAATGATAGGATTTCATGTTCCGAAAAATCAGTGTAACCTCTGCCATCAATTTAAGAACATACCTGAAGATACTGATGAGCAGAGCGAAAAATATGCAACTCATCAAAAAGAAAAGGAGGATTCTCGAAAGCTTAAATTAGAAAATAAATTACTAGTAACTAATGATAATAAAAAAGCATGTATTGTATTTGATTTTCAGAAAGTACTGAACGCACCACATGGAAACATTAGTATTTATTATTACAGACGAAAGCTTAACGTACATTACTGTGTATGACATAGCGCATAAAGAAGCATTCTGTTACATGTGGGACGAACAAACCGCAAGGAGAGGGGCAAATGAAGTCTCTAGTTGTCTTTATGATTTCTGAAATATATCTACGGTCAGATAATTGCGGGGGCCAAAACGGTAACCGGATAGTTTACTACATGTACTTGTTAGCGGCAATTAATCTGAAAATTAAAATTTATCATCGCTTCATGGAGAAGGGACATACACAAAACGAAGGCGATTCGATGCATGCCCTAATCGAAAAATCAGCCAAAGGAAGAGATCGCCAGATGAATGGTACTCCTTAGTACGATGGGCAAAAATAAATGATAAGCCGTATAATGTCGTAGAAGTAAAGCAGAATATGATCTTAGATTTTAAAAAGAGTATTTACAAAAAAAATTGGACAAAAAGTGTTTCTAATGATAAGGTTTCTTGAATCAAAGTCAAAGAGATCGGGAAATTAATCCAGAAAATATTGGAATGTTACGTTATAAATACAGCTTAGGTGATGTAGAAAGTCAGCAGATACAATGCTTTAAACAATCGAGTGCGAGACAGTCTCGCTCAGAACCTTTTCCAGACAAAGCATATACCCATTTATTGAAAATAAATAGGGCTAAATACAAAGATTTAGTTTATTTCTGTGATAATAATATCGTACCTCAAAAATATCATAATTTTTATAAGAATTTACCAGTGGCAGAGGTCGACCACGAACTTGATGGAAGCGAAGACGAGCATTGATGTCATCTGAATCAGTGTCTTGCTCCTCAAAAATATTTCTTAAATTAAAATTTAATCTTAATTTCTAAATAATTAAATCTTACTTATTTCGTAACCATTTCAGTTTTTTATTCAGAATAATTGTTTTGTAAGTTCATAGTTATGGAGTGAAACATACTGATTGATCTCGTAAATACTTTAAGTAATTTAAGCGATTATTGTAATTTAAAATGTTTGAGTCACGTGTATACTATTTCATAAAAGAATTTGATGTTAATTTTATGGGAATCTTGACTGTAGCTGAGATTGTCCTAATTCTTTGGTATTAATTAAAAAAGTTAGTTTAGTTTACAACAATTGTGCTGATTGATCACAATTACGTTTATACAGTGATTATATAAGGTTAAAATTTTATATTTACTAATATAAAAACTATAAAAACATTTTTTTTTTCATTTCCAACTTAGGTATATTACCCATTTCCAAAAAATAAATTAATTATAAACAATTTTGATAATGCAGTGAATTTGTAACATGTTATTATTACTAACAATAATATTGTTTTGATTAATTTTGTAAATTTTAATATAAAATATTGGAAAAACATACGAATTTATTCATATTTTGTGTCAAACAAAACGCTAACCGTTAACACTGCTCGTGTTATTCTACGCTATGTATGTGTTAGCGGCATGTAAAACGGTAGTTGATTTTATTACTTTCCCGATTACAAAACGCTAACTTTTTAAATTTAGAAATAGGAGAACATTTTAACAAGATATGTTAGTTGAAGCACTAAAATAATTCTATTATTGGATGTACTTTAAAATTAATACGTAATAATATTCTAGTATGGGTTTGATTAAGATTTTGAGAGTTCTCTCATATTCCGAGATATACTACGCTAACTTTGTGTTGGCGGAGTGTAAAGGAATCTCAAATGACATTATTCCGTCTTAAACTCCGCTAACTAGAGCTAATTTTAAAACTTTTAAGAATAATTAAAATCCAATTATGCAGTTAGAAGTAACAGCAAATTATTTATTCATCCTGAAAATATCATTAATTTAGGTATGATAATAAAAAAGTTATCAATGTTTTTTCTATAAGAGCTTCTCCTGTAAACCTACAAAATCCGAGTTAGCGTAGTGTAAATTGGAGGTATCGAAATAATTATCCGTATAAGCAGTAAGACTCTGGAATTCGCTTCCTACTCACATTCGAGAAATCAAAACAGTGACATTGTTCAAAAAACGAGTGAAAGAACATTATTTATCGCTGTCTTCTGTGTAAGTCTCAAATCTCTGATATTTACTATACTGTTACAAATATATGCATGTACATATAATATGTGCATGTGTGTGTGTATATATATGTTTATATATTTAATTATGACTTTATATTATATTAAGTATTTATGTATGTATTAGTAAAGTAAAGTAAAGTTACAGCCTATATACGTCCCACTGCTGGGCTCAGGCCTCCCCTCATTTCTGAGAGGGTTTAGGGCAAGGAAGTGTCCGCCGTGCTGCCCAAATGCGTGTTGACGAACTTCACATGTCTTCGAAATATTTTTTTTCTTATTCCTCAGACATGCAGGTTTCCTCACGATGTTTTCCTTCACCGCCGAGCACGTGGTAAATCAGCACTTAAAATTGCAATTAACAATTTCATTGGTGCCGGCGGGGATCGAACCCGGGTTACTCGCGTTCTGTTATATTTACAGCGAGCGTTAACCACTGAGCTACCACGGCTCAATGGTTAACGCTCGCTGTATGTATTAATGTTTGTTTAAATATGAATATATTCATGTATTTGTATATATATATATATATATATATAGGGTTGTTATTATACAACACATTTGGGTATAAATTAAATATATACGTCAGCTCAAATACTTATATATATATATGAATATATTCATGTATTTGTATATATATATATATATATATATATATATATATATATATATATAGACATATATATATACACATATATATATATATATATACAAATATATATATATATATATATATATATATATATATATATATAATACATATATATCATATATATATATATAAGTATTTGAGCTGACGTATATATTTAATTTATACCCATATGTGTTGTATAATAACAAAGTGCACACCTTATAATCATTTATTAATCATATGTGTTTGAAACTGGCCTACTGGAAGAAATTTCATTGTGAGATAAGTAGAACTGCATCCCTTTGCATTTTCTTTCGCAACTACCATGGGGAGTGCTCTGAGGAATTATTCGGATTAATCGCATCCGCCAAATTTCATGAACGCACATCACGGCAAAACTCTCAATACTATACTCACCATCTGGATGCTTGATGGTCCACCAACGTGCGTTTTAATAGGATTCTTCTTCCTCGTATAAATTCTGTGTGGAATTATTTTCCACCGGCGATTTTTCGGACCAATACGACTTAGGGAACTGAGCCGTATGCTTATTTGCCTACTCTCTTATATCTCTTATGCCACAACCCCATAGCTTATTGTTTTTATTGCAGGAATTTTTAAAAAGTGAAATCATCATAATATTTAAAATGATTCACTACTTGATCAAATATATACCTGGTTCTGGCTGATTGCACACTAACGCCTCTCAAGCCCCAAGTGTATTGGATGACGATAAGTTTCGCCTGCCTTTATAAACAACATGAAAATTAAACATCAACCAATTAGAAATCAAAGAACTTAAAAGAAAAGAAACTTGATTTTCAATAAAAGTAAAAGCCGACTCCAAGCTACTAAGTCTGTGCTCAGACATATTGTGTATAAGAATTAAAACTCCAAACTCACAATGTGAAGTTATTTTATTCTTGTTAATTTTTTGATGTCGGTTACTTTTTATTAGAAGTACTCTTTTTTACCACTTCGAGTGGACTACTGTCGTCTAAATAGTTCCATTATAAAATGCATTCCCTTTTTTGCCACTCTTTGGGATGGAATTGTTACTCCGTGTTTAGATAGGATAACCGCTGATGTTATAACGCTTGTATAATCAGTATTCATACTCAATATAAAAATAATCAGAATCAGTTCACCATTAATGACAAAGATATTTAATTCAGAAACCGGTAATTCCTGAAAATTATATACATACATTATCTTCTAAGGTGGGAATTATATAAGCGAATCCAATAATTAAAGCCCCAAAATTCAGAAAATGACCACTATGCGAAAATCGTTTTATTTTTTTATCTTAGTTATCTGTACATAGTCGGTTTTAAATTTTCACTATAAGCTTAATTTTACCTTTTTGAATGGATTAAGGATTAGAACAACAAAGATAACAACGATAGTAACGGTTTTGTCATGTTGCAGCTATGTTAGTGGTATAGTTGTAACACGAATGTGTCGGCTCGACTGGGAAAGTAAGGCTTTCATCTTTTTAGTAAATTTTTCTACGCAGTCCGGTTTTTTATCACTGTTTTAAGCATTTAACATTTAAGCTTTAATTAGCATTAAACATTAAAGTTTCTTCGGTTTTAAATTCGTAGTCAATATTTAAATCATTTGTTGACATCCGATTGACATGAAATTCGGTCTAATTATATAACTTCGATGACAATTTACTAGCAACGTTTTCAATAGTTTTCTTTTGCATAATTAAAACCAAATTTATAACATTAGCCTGCAATAAACACACAGAAAAAACATTCTTAATATAAAAGCATCTAATCTGATCGCCCTGGGGCAGCCTCTGTAATAAACGAGCACGACATTTTTCGAACTCTTACTCGGTCTCAGAAGACTCATTCATTTTAAGAAATTCGGGGGTGAATATTTTTTTCATCAAAATCATGTAGAAAAATGATTAATTTTATTTAACTCCATTGTTTTTCAACCACTTTTTATAAGACAAAGGTCACCTTTATATAAAAATAAAACACAATCAATCTGATAGTGAAATGATGCTGCGGCCCACAGACATCTTTATTTATTCTCGATTAAAAATCACAATGCTGATACGTTGTCAATCCCGATTACTAAGATAAAATTCCTAAATACCAGTAAAAAAGATCTCCCGTTCTCTACACTCACCATACGAAACACAGCAGCATTAAGCTGACGCATTCGTGCTGCAGCCATGATATAGCAGCAACATGGTTCTATCGGGTAAATAACTCTAATTACAACGACAACAGTTTGGAGTTACCATACGTTAACTTAAATAACAATGTATCTTATAAAATAGTAAAATAGGATAAAATAAAAAAACAGCATATGTACGTCCAAATGCTGGGCACATACCCCTTCTCACTTCTGAGAAGGAGAAATTAGTCAATCGCGCTGCTCGAGCGCGTAGTTGCTTCAGTGTAAAGTTTGCCGTGTGGTGACGGTGTAAGAAAATCCACTATTCAACACCCTATGTCATCCCGTGGGTGTCGTAAGAGCCGACAAAGGGAAACAAATCAGGAGATAGGCTGCAGCCTCTTCCTAATAACGACTTAAAATTAAAAAAATCTATGAATGCAACCCGCTTGCCAAGCACGGTAAATATGACAAATAAATCCCCCCTACATGGCAGTCAGTGGTAGAGGCCTATGTTTAAAACTGGACTTTAATAGGCTGTTACGATAAAGGTAACGCCTGCTTCAGTACGTATAAACGAAGTCACGTGTTCACGAAATATTTTATTTCTCAAATATACAGGTTTCCTCAAGATATTTAACTTCACCACCAAGAAACTCGTAAATTAGCACTTAATATTAGAATTAGCAATTTCATTAATGTCGGGAATCTGACCCAGGTTGCTTACGTACTGTAAAACATCAAAGAAAATACTATTTATATGTAAAGGTAATTATTTGGGTAATAAGTTAATGGCATAATAATTAGTACATATATTTAACGCGTCCACGATATAAGAGAAAATCCTATTGTTGATGTAAATTGTCTTAGACAAAATAATATAAAATAAATAAATAAAAACGCATATGTATGTGCATGTTTCTCGTTAACACTTTTAATTTACGAGACAACACACTTAATAATTATACTTAAAACACATTTTTTTAAACTGCATAGATGTAAATAATTAAATTATCTTTTACGTATTTATTCACATTATATTGTTTTATTTTTGTATTCCAGACGCGATGTCGAATGTTTCTGCGACACCTAGTTCCCCTGAGACCACGGGTAGGGAAAGTCGGGAAAATAAAAAAATATAAAGCGATAGAATCCGTAAAAATATTTTCATTCAACTTTGTTGTGTTGTTCAACAATGTTTGGATGCACTTGAGATCCAATTGATAGTTTTAGATGTTGAATAATATTTTTTTAATGCTCACAATGTAAATTCTGCTTTACTTTTGCCAGTGTCAAGTATTTAAGAAATTATCTAATGAGAACACTATGTACACATTGAAACAACCATTTTTTTTAGGATTTTATCGTGATTACTAACTTATTTTATATGACCAATGTTTCCAACACTTTACAGCACTCATTGTCACAGGGAATATTGTGTTCAAATAAAAAAAACCCGCGTTGAAGAAAAAATAACTAATGTGAAGAATCGACGCACGGGAAGTCAGCAGTCTCTGAACACGTACTAGATCACCTCCGTCACTACATCAGATTGACAGACTAATATTCTCATGAAAGGATTCTTCCAAGGATAATTCGCAAGGTTATTAAATTAAAAAACATCCTTATTTCAATAGAGGAGATGGCTAGGTGCTACCATCTGGTTGGCTTTCTATAAATATTGAAATTAAATTCCAACCCAGGAATTCAACTGTAAGACTGCGTAGATCGGACCAAAATTAATAATTTCAATATTAAGGTAGCCGTGGTTTACTATGACATTGGGACGTCGAACACTTCATCCCGTTACCATGGGTACTGAAGGAATATAAAATAAGTTATATTAACTTAACGCGATAAAATCCGTAAAAACTAGTTTTATTTCAATTGTTCAAAAACATTTTCTCAAAATGTTGATGTGTCACACTGCGAAGTTTTTGAGAAATTTTAAAAGTGGCATGAGCCAGCAGAGCGTCGATAAAAATGAAATTTCAAGATACTTAAGCAGACATACGTACACAATAATATTATCTTGAAGTTCACATCCCTATCGGATCACCTGCTTCATCGTTACCATTAATAATTAACATGCGCAGATATAGAATATACCAAATTGCACTACTTTTACGTATCAGAATCAACTTCAAACTGTTATTTTAACAACCATGAAGGAACAAGAATCGGCCAACGATCAAGTTTCCGACAAAATTCCATATTTTTTATAGAATAAGGGTAACAAACAATCGCATAGTCCAACTGAGGGTAGGTGCTTGTTGGGTCCCATAGATATCAACATCCATCCCCGATTACCTTTCAATGATTATCATTTCGATTCGTGAATTTTTATTCACGAGTGGAGTAGAGTAACTATTAGTTTGAAGACTACACATTGAATAAAACTAAATAAACGGATTTTATTGCATTTAATTAATAAATTTTATCTTATTTTTAATTCTCAATGTTTCAGGTACTTACCGTGACAGAAAACATCTTGCTACCGAGCTTCAGCACGCCAAGCAAATATTGCAAGATAACAACCTTCGGGTCCCACGCCTACGTCATAGTGACCGAGTGAAGCCGGCCACAGTCAAGCGTGTGCCTGCTGCACTACCGTATGTCAGAGGAGTCACAGACAAGGTTGGCTACATCATGAAGCGAGCTTCCATAACACATAAATCTACAAGATGCAGGAGTGTACAAGCCCGATTGTGAATGTGGTCTCTCTTACATAGGTAAAAAATCTATAAACACCCACGTGAAAGAACATATAGCTGACGTGAAGCACCGACGCTCCGGGAAGTATGCAGTCTGTAAACATGTTCCAGTCGTCCTTACCATTACATTAGATTTAATAAACCACAAATCCTCGCAAAATAACACCGACTCCTACCAAGGATGATATGCGAGTATATTGAAATTAAAAACATCATAATTTCAATAAAAAAGATGGTTGGGTGCTGCCATCTGCTTGCGTTCCTATAATTAACAAAATTAAATCCAAACCAAGGCACACCACTGCATGACTTCAAGATACTGTAAGCTCGTTCTGCGTAGATCGGACCAAAAATTTATATTCAAAAACTGAAAGTAGCCGAGCTAACTATGACATTGGGACGTCAATCTTCCGTGGCCATGGGTACTGTAAAGCACCCGAAACGTCGGGAATAATATAAGTTACAATTAATTAATTAAACGCCATAAAGTCCGTATATATAGTTTTAATTAATTCGGCTTTGGTATAATACAATTTTCTACTAAGAACATTACTGAATATAAAACCAAAGTGTATTTAAAAGCTCGATCTTTTATGTGTAACGATTTAATTTACAAAATGAAAGGACTCCTATTTCGCCTAGGAGTCCTTTCATTTTGTAAATTAGTACGTACGTATGGAGGTACATATATCAAATCTTACGTAATATTTCTGCCGCCAAATTGCAGCGCTTGTACTGCTTTGTTTCAGTCTGCAGTAGCTACTTATCATCAGATGGGCTGTAGGAACGTTAGTCACTTAATTTAAAAAGATTGAAAACTGATATAAACTCTGCAATGAATTAGTTATTACTTATTTACAAAATATATGCAGCCAGCAATCTATAGTGACCCGATTGTTGGTTGCAACACATTTCATAGACCACAATAAAGTACACATAATTAGCGTAATTATCATCGAACAATGTATGTGATAATGGCTTTTTAATTCTATTAATAACTAGACTGTGGTCTAAAATAGCTTAATTAAAAATATAAATAATATTTATATTTTTAAGGTATTATATTATAAAGATTTTTAGCAACTTAAATCACCTGTAAAAATTTTTGCTACACTCACATTACATCACACTCATACCTGCTATAGGTATATAAAATTTCTACTAATCGCTTTTCAAAAATTAGAGATGGCTTATTCCTCTAGGACTGGGTTGGTTAAACCTTAAGCTATACTCGTATTTTTATCATTTAACCAGAGGCAGAGGCAGAGCGTGCTATGTTGTGGTTTTTTGAAATGGTAGGTTCCACCGTAGGTTACACCCCCACCAACGGAAGTATATTGTCAGTTACTACTATAATTTTTAACTTTTAGACCAGCAGTGCTTATTTCTAATACACAGGAGGAGTAGGATACATAATTCTGATATTTGATACATAGTATGTAGTTGAACTCCTCATAACTAACATTTGTTGTTTTTTAATTACATTTTGTATAAAATTGTGAATAAAATATTTTTCTCTCATATGGGTATTTCATTTCAGTTGCCTCGCGCTACCGCTTTCACAAAAGGAAAATTTACATACATAAACACTCACGCCTGTCACCCAGAGGGGTAGGCAGAGACTACAGACTTCCATTTGGCACGATCCTGACACACCTCTCTTGCCTCCTTCACATCCATACACCTACGCATATATGCTCGTCGGTTAAGGGTACTCCTAATTTGGCCCGTTTTCAATAAATCGCCAATTTGATCGATAAATTTTCAAGGAAAATTAAATTATATAAATAAATTAATAAATAAATAAAATAAAATGGATTTATTATATTTACGAAGGTAATAAACACAACACTACACATTGAAATAATACTACGTTTTTAACGGAAGTATATCGCGTATATTTTAACTTTACATTAAATACAACCCTAAGATTATAAAAAAACACTGTCGTAATATTAGTACTCAAATTTAAAAAACAAAGTGGTGTGGTCAAATTTAAAAAACAAAAAAAAATACAAAAAAGATAAATAAAATAAAATAAAATGAGAGCAAACTATAAATAAAATAAGAGATAATCTTACTACTATACACAATCAAAATGGTATGAAAATCATGGAATAAAGTAATGATATTATTAAAAACTTAAATAATCACATTTTAGTTCTAATAATATTCAAACAAAACAAATTTAAAAAAGGGGTTCTACTTAATATTGCTATGTACACTTATGCTGTGAATGTTTAACCTTTTTAACGACTTTGGTGACAAATTGAATGAAGAAATCCAAAATTAAAAAAAAATCCAAGGATTCCTTCTTCATTAAATCTAATAGGCTAAAGGGATGGGTTCCTAAGTTTTCGCACAGAATTAAGTTATTTAACCACAGTACACACAATGCAGGACAATGCTCGATAAGGTGTCCCAGCGTTTATGTGTTGGAATTATCGCACGGACAATGATTGTTTTTGGTGATTTTAAAACGATGGAGATATGATTTATGGTAACCATGGTTGGTGAGAATCAGCGTCAAGTAAAAGCTAAGCTTTGTGGGAACGCGTAGCAGCTTCTCGATGTCACCCGGTGTTGGAAGCAACCGGTTTGTATGTTGGCCCTGTTCTGCGCTATATTGACCTAGATTGCCAGGTTGCACGGTTTTGTCTTCTGATAATCTGTTAAAGGTATGATATGGGAAAGGCCAAGTACGCTGTTTTTGCAACTTGAAGCCGGCATTCGCAGAGCCTTGTCCGCTGCCTCATTGCCAGCTACGCCCGAATGACTCTTGACCCATCCCATTTCTATGGTGCCTGTTTCTCTGTGTTTGTGTATGGATGATAGGGTGAGTGTTACTTCTGCTTTGTATAGCATGTATGGATGAAAATGAGTCTGTGTAAATGATTGTGTGAGTGTATTTGTGTTCCATAGTCCACCTGCATGCTTGCAAAATGGCGAATAATTCAGCCTTAAATACAAGCGCTGTGTAATTTTAATTTTTTAGTGGAAGCCGCTTGATTTAGGTTCGTGAAAAGATACCATACAAAGGCTGTGCTCACTGCACCATCCTACTGCCTACGTCCATCCGTGAATATGTAATATGTCGTCTGTCCATTTATAGATCGAGTCAATGGATGATTTATAAATGTCCTGTTCGTTAAGGAGATACGTTGGGCAGGATGGAGCAGTTCGGAGAAGGGAGTGGGTTTTTCCAACGGAATGTCACTGGGCACGTAGTCAGAGACTCCCAGAAGTTGAGCCTTTTCCACAGCGCAAACTTCCCGTACTTTCAAGTCCAAAGTTGCGAATTGAGCTAAAGATAGTGCCGCGGATGTGGAGGCTGTGCGGAACCCACTAATAGTTAATGAAAATCCCGCGCTGCATGCTCTCAAACGCCCTCCTGATACACCTTTTTTGGGCGACGTGCCCCCAAATTCCCGCAGCATAGGTAATAGTTGGCACGATATTATGGTGCTAATGTTTTCAGGACGGGCTGCCCAAGTGGGTCTCGAGTAAATGCAGAGCGTGTTAAAGATCCGCACGGCCTTGTTGATTACATGTTTAACGTGTTTTCTGAAATTTAATTTTTCGTCCAGAATTACTCCCAGAAGTTTCACCTCTGGAACAAAGGAAAGTCGGTGTCCGTTGATGTCGATGCTAGCCTGAGGACTGAAAGCGATGAGCTTAGTCTTGGTGGGGCCAAACGTTAACTTTACATTCCTTCTCCACTTGACTATATGGTGTAGAGCTAGGTTAGCAGCGCTTTCCAGCTTGCCTACACTCGTGACCGTGACAACTAGTAAGACGTTATCCGCAAAGGCCTGTATGTGGCAACCCGCTGGAAGTCTGGTGTCAAGCAATTCATTCATTATGATGTTCCAGAGAATAGGACTACACGCGGAGCTTTAGACATCGACCCCCTTTTTTTTTTAACATGGGGAAATGCCTACGCATACCCGCCTCGCGGGGGGCAAGGACGGGTTATGTCGGACTCGCACCGACTAAAACCCCATGGTGTTCCACCTTCGTCGCATATTGGCAGGGCTACGGGAACGCTTTCGCACACATCCGCGGCCCCACCAGCGACTGCCGCCCCATGGCAGCACCTCATCGGGAGAGGAATATTCCTCCCCGTTCTCCTTCCCAAGTAAGGCGCACCAGAACACATGGCACGCCTTCCTCCACGGCCTCCAATTACATCTGCGCAACAGACGCCCCCCGCGTCCGATGCGCGAAGGCCATGGGGCCAGGAAAAACGAGAACTTAGAAGTACTAGCCTTCCCGACCCCAGCGGCGGATCTGGTCTATGGCTCCGCCGCCAACCAAGATTCGGCTGCGGAGGATAGGGAGAGCGGCGCCTCGTAATACCGACAATCCTCTCCCCCCGCAGCCCCATCACCACCGCATCAACGGTGCGGCCCCGTTTGAGTCGCGGAGGATAGGGCGAGTGGCGCATCGCCATACCAACACTCCTCTTCCTCCGCGACTCCACCTCGGCTGCAGCGGTAGGTGGGGAGGACACACCTCTCACCGCAGTCCACCAACACACATCCGAAGTGGGCTTCCCAAGCCCACTCGGAGTGGCCACCTCGGGCCAGCCCTCCACCTCGGACCAGCCATATGGGTTCCTCTTCGTTTCGCCGTGGGTGACCAAGCCACGGTTTCTAAAGCCCCCCCCGCCACGACAAGGCGGGAACCCGTTCGGGGGGAGACATCGACCCTTTAAACATTGTTTTGGTGATCCGCCTCCCCGCATAGTCAAGTATGACCTTGCGATCGCGAACGTAATCCTGAATGAGTCTTAAGATATCATTAGGACATTGGATAACCGGTGGAAGAGTGCAGACCACCAAACGTTGTCGAAGGCCGCTTTTATATCTAACGATAATCGCTTTATCTGAGAAGTTTAGTTTAGTTTTAGAGCGATGTTTATGGCTTCGCACGTGTTGCTCTGTTCCTGAAATCCAAACTGAAATTTAAGAGATTATTTCGCTGCACGTGGTATGTGAATCTTCTGATGAAGTGTTTTTCCAGCTGATTGCCAAATACAGGTATCAATCCTATTGGACGGAAGGACCCTAATGCGATTTAGTCACACTTACCCTTATAAGTGGGGAAAATGTTGAAGTGTGAGATAGCGGTTCAGTATATCAGTCAAAAGCCTGGGGTTATCTGATGCAAACTTTAGGCATATGTCTGATGCCAAGTTATCGAGTTCAGGGGCCATTTTGGGGTTCATCAGTCTCAAAAACTCCATAACTACCTCTTGGGTAAAGGGAAGATAGTCGTGGAACTGGGGAAAATTGGTCATGTCGCGTCTCAATTCATGGTGTCGCGTTAGGGTGTTAGATAAAAATGGGTAAGAAGTATCTTAGCAGTATCCTGACTGTCGTGGTAAAAATCAGTCACTTTTGAGGATGACTGGTGGGTGCCTAGAGGGATCAGTTTTCAAAAGTCTATTTGTAAGTGTAAGTCTAGGTACTTCGCGCATTTTACTAGTGTATGATTCCCTTTTTAGTTTTTATGCCTCTAATATACGATTGTCACGGATGCTCAAGCCATGGTGGTCGGGGTCCGGGTAAGACAAGAAACAAATGTGTGAATATGTATAATATTTGTAAGAAACATGTAAGGCTACAATAAAGACACTACAAATCAAACGACTAGATAATTCACAAGCATAATCTACATTACTCTAAGCATTAAAATAGGTAAGCACTTAATACTTAGCAAAATCTAAATCTACACATTAACTGCAGAATAAAATTACAAGCAAGGAAACATAAAATGTACTATAAGTTCTTTTATTACGTACATGAGAGCATAACATCATTATAAAATTTTATTAATTATAAAAGTAAAAGGGGAAAACAATAAAAATCAAATATAAAAAGAAAAAGGGAAAAACAATAAAAGAAAACAAATATTTCTACTCGAGGCTCGAACCAGGAAACCTTAGGAAGTCGCCCGATGCATGCATGCCGCTCTAAGTAATAGGCTATACTTGTCGACAACGATTCATCTCAAATAAGGATATAGTATTGTCTTTCACTGTCCTCATCTTTTAAAACAAATAAACTTTACTGATAACATTTCATATCAGAGATGCAGGAAGGCGTAATTGTCACAATTAACTTGATGGGCGTTTCCACAGACTGAAATAATTGCACAATCTAAGAATACTGTTCCAGGATTACTCAGACCATCAAACAACGTATAGTATTAAACACTTACCCCGTTGCACTTATAAAATTAACGTTCCACGAATATAAGCTTCTATTTAAAATATATAAGGTTCACTGATACACTGTCTTATTATATTTAAGCAAACTTTAAACTTTAAATGTCTGACAAAAATTACCGCTACGTCGTACTATCATTTATTCTGTCACCGCTCGTCGCGAACCCCGCCCTCCGCTGTTCATCCTCAGTTCCTACCCTCCAATCCTTTTATCAAGTTCGGGAACAAGGCCCATCTCAATTATTAATTTAATTACCACATTTTTATCATCACACGACCTAAAGGCAGGCCCTGACGCTTGGCAGTGTGAAGCCGGTGATGCAGATCCACCACCTATCGCTTAAGGGACTCCAACCCGCCGTCCACCGAGGCACTTTCAGTTTTTTACCTTCGCACCTAACGTGCATGCTTGCTTGGCATGCGAGTGGATAATTTCAGTTAGTTCGTCGATGACCTGGTCCAGAACATCGGCGTTCAGAGTGAGTATGTCGTCTTCAAGTATATCAGTGAGTGTCATGTGTATGTGCAGTTTGTCCTTAAAGATAGGCCAACAGGATTTGTTAGATGTGTATAGAAAAGTGAAGTTCTGATGTGTGTATGTGGTATCATCTGTATTTAAATAAATGCAATAGTCTATTGCACTGTGCTGAGAGGTTGGGGAGATACTAGGTTGTGGTTGTGGCGTTGATGATGGTAGTAATAGACGTCTTGCATATTTTACGACACCCTCTGTCACCGGTCTGGGTATTTAACGTCTGGACAAAAACGAGTGGTTTTACCACCATTTATTAGAAGCTACAAGATCTTGTTGAAATCCCATAGTCGCCTATTACGATATCAACGGGACGAAATGAGATGATAGGTTCTAAAACTAGCGGCTCATTTTTGTGGGTAGATTAATAACTATTTTAATTAATCTGCTCTTGTCTTTGTAATTCATAGTTCATGTGAATAGTATCTTTACGAAGAAAGGATATTATAAATAAGATGATTACTTAAAAGACCCATGTGGGCATTATTACTTTCCTGTTTTTAAATATGTATGTATTTAATAAGGTTAAATTTAAGAAAAATAGTCTATTTGTTATTTTCTCGTCGTTACTTCTCAAAACGTCTTCCGTATTAAATACTTGGTAGTAGGCGATGGCGTAATAGTGTGGCGTAGTGATGGCGTAAGGTCAATTTTTATATAAAATTTTGGGTTTGACTTTGAGATTTAGTTACTTAAAGTGTTAGAAGACACAAAATTTTATTAAGGACTATTGATCCACCCCGAGCTCACCTGGATATGGTATATTAATTGAGCATTATTTAGATTGAAGATAATCATAGTCCATTTAATTTGCCTTTTTTTAAACTCAAAGTTTTTCAAATAAATTATAAATCATACATCCCTCCTGGGGTGCATCTATTCGTAAAATTGCGATAGGTTCGGCCATTCTAGAGGTTAACCCGGACATTCAGACAGACAAACAATTTAAAAATGATTGTTTATATCTTAATAGCTTGCAAATAAACTTGACAAAAGCCAGTTATTTCTATATTGCAAACATTCACTTCAATTTTATTTGTGTTTAACTAAAGCGTGAAGTAATGCTTAAAATATAGTTTTAAAACCTAAACCGCACTCGAAAATCCTAATCAAGAAATAGGATTATTGGCTTAAGCTAACGTTGTTTAGTTATAACGGTCGCTGTCCGCTGCTAACACAGGAATAATGAAATTACCTTCGCCTGAAAATGGTTCACTGTGATAAAATAGTGCTGGCCGTTACGACGACTGTAGTATATTAGAGTATAATGCTGGTATTAAACTTTTGAGCTCTTGAAATAAACATGCTGTGGTATCTTGGTATAAATTTTTTGCATTTTTCTTACTAATAACTCTTAGTAAAGATTTTATATTTTGAATTTGCATAAAAAAACAATTTAATTTAAAAAACATTTAAAACAGGTATTTACCTTACTTTAGCTATTAATTGTTATATAATCGTACTTTAACTATTCTGTATTCGACCTTCGAAAAAAAAGTGTTTGCCAAAGGGCAGGCGTATGGCACTGAGTAGAGTAAAAACACTTGAGGGTATTTCTTTATATGATCTAGAGGGTACTATACATATTAAATGGTTTTACAGAAACCTTAAGATGAACACAAGAGACTGACAGGTCTAAAACTCATTCAACGTGAGGTTTTGTAACGTAATGTAATTATTACGTAATGTTGTAAGACACAGCTCAGCATTAAATCTGTAAATAAACAATAAATCACCCCTATCTTCCCACCTTTAGGGTTAATTTTTTCCAAATGTATATGAGTAGGATACTTAAAGTTCACAAAGAATAAATAGTTGACTGATTGGATTGTCACGTATATTCCCTTTATCTCATGTTTATTATCTACACTTGGTGTTACCAGGTTTCTCCAATAAAAAATGTCAGGGTTCTGTTCGATGCTAAAAATAAAGACATGGCTAAAAGGACTAGATTCCAAGCCAAAAATCTTGCAAAAAAGAGCTATTTAAAAAGTAACACATCTGTCAAAAGGTTTAACACACTCTCGCGCTCTCTGGGTTGCAACTTATTTTTCGTTTTTTGCTACTCATTTCTTTTGTATTTTGGTTTATTTCTAACGACTTTGGCTTTACTTCGAACTTTGATTGGATTGCACTTCTGGTTGACCTGGCTGTGATAAATGGAATCTAACGAATTGGCTTTGTTTGCGGACATAGATCTGCAAAATCAGTTTTGTGTGAATTGTGGATCTGCTGGTGGTTCTATGCCGTTAAACAACGAAGAAATTCTTCGTTGTATACGTCAATGGACTTAGTAAGTTTACTAAAAACATTTTATTACTACTTACTCAATTTAATTGTATTTGAGCTATAAACTCGTATGATGATATTTCTCTGTCGTACACAATTTATAAGTAAAACTAATAAGAAGAAAGAAACTAATAATGTTTTAATACTTTGTAGGTTGAAGCTCATGACCTTATCTGCACAGTCTGTTGGTGAGAAGCAGTAAAGAAAACTGAATCTCAGTGCAGTGTTGGGCAGAACTGTGCGCTGTGTATAAACCCTTTACTGAAGCGTTCGCACCAAATCATAGGCTTAAGAACTGATACTGCTCATCACAAAAATACAAAAAGTATCATTCTGGAAAGACTCATTCCACTAAGTAAGTAAATAAAATGATCAATGATTAACCCAACATGTTTATTATTTGATTTTTATTTATTAATACTTCTTTGCAGGTTCGGGCATCACATTTTATTTGCCATTCATGTTGGCAAAGGCGGACCGTGTGGCAAAAAATTATTGTCAACCATCCTCATGAAGAAATGCTGAATAAAATGTTTTAAATGTGTTAACTGTGGCATTAATTTAACTAGAATACAACGACACATTTTACACGACGAAATTTTACTTGGCTTAGTACAGCAACGTGTTGCACCACAAGTCGTAAGTTTTTAATAATTTACTGTCTGAATTTTAAGCTTACTACCAATAAAGGACAGTACCTTGTGTACATTTTATAATTAGAATAGCTTAAATGTTAGTCAACTTTTCAGTCACACATTACCCTGGCATTTTTTTAATATTATTTACAGGTTAATTAATTACATTACATTACATTAATTTTAATTACAGGTAACTGCTAATGACTATATTTGTCATGACTGTAATATGATATTAAGTCAGAGAGCTGCCACAGAAGCTTCCCCTGCATTCTCTCTGGAACATGAAACTGAACCCTCTGTGGGTCACCAACGTGTTTGTGTAAAATGTGGATGTTCTTTATTGCAACAGCACAGCCACACAATAGAAGAAGCTACGACTCATCGTATCCTACATATTATTCAAAATTGGATTCACCAAGGGAGGTAAGATATCAAAATTAATTATATTTCACACTAGCATTTGTTATTGTCTAGAAATGGGCAGCAAATGAACGTGTACGCAGGTTTCACGTTAAGTTCTTTTTTACTTTAAGTTCCGAATAGCCTATGCATATATTTAATTCAAATTAATATAAGTTTTATTGATTATTGTTACAACATTAAGACATATGTATGATTGTCTCATAAATATCCCATTTTCTTTCTTTCAACTTGTTAATTTCTGTACGTTATTCCTAGGTGCAACCATCAGACATAATTTGTGACGGAAGAGCTAGAACAAGAGCAGGAGCACAATTGGCTGAGGAAAATTATGATTCAAATAATCAATTACAAGCAGCTGAAAGTGCTGAAAGAGTTGAAAGTACTGAAACAATCACGTTACCCCACTATTGCAAAGCACCAGATACACATTTTTCCAAACTGTAATAATACCTCACAGCATGTGGTCCCATTGCCTGTAAGAGTGCAACTGTTAAACGATTATAAATATTATATCCCACAAGACTGCCGAATTTGTCAATTTCATTTGTATGCAGAACCATGGACAACCCTTGTTGAAAATGAAAACCAGAACCGTAATTTTACTGCTGCTTATATAGAAGATTTCTGTGAGCTGCTGAAGTGTAATGGTAACATCATTTATTTTGAAAATATTGACCAAATTAATGATAATGCATTTTGGTATTGGACTGGGCGCACAAAAGACCAATTTCGTAAAATTTAATATAGTTTACGATTCTTTAAAAAACGGTCTATTGCCCTTGGAGCATATTTGATTAAATTAAGAACTGGAGACAGTGACGAAAGAATTTCCGAATTATCAACCATTTCTAGAAGTACGTTAACAAAACTAGTAAACAAAGCAAGAACATTCATGGAACGTCACTTTGTGCCAACACAACTGGGCCTAGGCCATATTACGAGAATGGAAGTGGCTGCTAAAAATCAGTAAATACCTGAATCTTTGTTTGGGAATCCTGGAAGTAATGTTGAAGACCGCAAAGCAATTGTAAACGGTACATATATTTATGTTCAAAAAAGTGGTAATTATAAATATCAAAAAGATACTTATTCGTTACATAAGTTCAGAAACTTGATAAAGCCGTTCCTTGTAGTATCATGCGATGGCCATACATAATAATAATTTTTAACCTAACCTAACCTAATAAATAAATTTAATACATCTTAATTGTTCCCTTTTTATTTGTAAATCCAGATTGTGACCTTCATTTGAACGAAGTTATTCCTTCTCAGCAACACTCTTCTGGAAATTAATTGCTTCCATTTTCTTATCATGCAATTATTGCAATGATGATGAAAGAGCTACATATGTAGGTTGCCTTCTTGAAATCAAAGATTTTTGTAATATTCCTTCCTTCTTATTATTACCACATTGAAGAGGTTTTGCAAAAGGAGTTCTTAACTTTTCGGGAGTATATCATATATAATATGGTATAGAGTATATAATACTAAAACAAAGATTTATATTAAAAATATAAACAACATAATGCCCATATAACATTTCATCTCACAAAAAATGAAAAAAACAGTTTGTCATATATTATGTAAGCTTTCATATTTTTTTAGATTTTTAGACATACCTATTAAGATTTTTGTGACAGTTCCGGTTTCATAGCTCCAATGAGTAAATGAACAGGCTCTTGCTAAACACTTCTGTAAATATCAATATTTTTACAGATGTTTCACCAATCAACAAATTAATAATTGAAAAAATAAGTTTAGATCACTGGGAACAACCGATTTTATTACCTTATATGCACAAATAACTAAAAATTGTGAAAATTTTGTTTGTCCCGGTTAATGCAAAATACCTGAATAGATTTAGAAGTAATATGGTAAAAAACCTTCCATCGCTTTCTTACAAGAACAATTCCGACTATTTATATGGGGTATTATTTACCCTTACATGCCTGTAGACGATGGCTTGACCATTGTATTGTGACAAGGTGCCGCTCGGAACACAGTGGCACATGTGTCTGTCATATATGACACTTTTTGGTCGGATCACTACCTATGAAATATATAAACACATGTAATAGCACCTAAAGTTATGCAAGGTAGCTTAAATATTAATGATGTAAAATGGGGCGACAGGAATTCCTCTCAAATAGATAAATATGGGGAATACTGTCATTGTAAACTTAGAAACATAAATTTTCCTTTGGAACTCACGAGTTGTGCAGATAAAATGTGTTCTGATAGTAGTCATAGAGAAACTATTGATAAATTGTACAAAAATATAATTGGTATCCTCACAGAAGGTGCTAAAATTTGTAGTAATCGTATAAGTAAAAATAGTACGAAAAAGAACAAACATGTCATCGGATGGAATAAACATGTCACGGACGCTCACCGGTACGCTCGGAATTGTCTACAGATGTGGCAGCTCTACGGTAAGCCGAGTGTTGGTCCAGTATACGGGAATATGGTGGAATTTAGGAGGGTATTTAAGTCTAAGCTAAAATGGTGTCAAAACAATCAGCAACAAATTAAAATGGACATGATTGCACAACACCGTGTTAGTAACGATTAAGAGCTTTTGGAAAGCTACAAATAAATTAAACTCAACATTGAGCCTTCCGGTGAGCGCCGCTGGCTTTCATGAGCACAGTGAGATCCTTCCAAGATCACTTCAGGGTGAGCTCGCCTCCTGGGCCTGCAGCTGCGATGTTTGATGATGGGCGTCGTGCTGACCAAATTAGAGTTAGATTCTCGGCGAAGGATGTGGACCGCGTAATTAAGAGCATGGTACGGGGTAAATCGCCTGGTCACGACTATCTCAGCATAGAGCATCTGCAGTGCGCAGGAATCCATCTACCAAGGGTCTTATCTTTGTTATATAACCTCTGTCTCAGCCACTCTTACCTACCTGATGACCTTATGCGAACCATTGTTGTGCCTGTTATTAAGAACAAGTCGGGGGGATCCATCGGAGTTGACAAATTATAGACCAATCTCACTGGCTACTGTGGTGGCAAAGGTGCTGGACAGTTTGCTTGATCAACACTTAAGTGGTTATTTAAAATTTAATGATGCGCAATTTGGTTTTCAACCAGGTCTGTCCACCGAAAGCGCTATCTTGTGTCTCAAGTAAACTGTCAAATACTACACTGATAGGAGCACTCCAGTTTTTGCCTGTTTTCTTGACCTGTCCATGGCCTTCGATTTGGTGTCACATGACATATTATGGAAAAAACTTCAAAATGAGACTGATGTGCCGCACGACGTAGTTGCGGTGCTACGATCGTGGTATGAGCGGCAGAGCAACTGTGTTAGATGGGCGAGCTCATACTCTGGTGTATATAGACTTGAATATGGGGTGAGGCAAGGTGGTCTTACATCTCCTATGCTCTTCAATATGTACATTAATGGCCTGATCGACGAGCTGAGCGGAACAAATGTAGGCTGTCATATCGATGGTGTATGTATTAATAACATAAGCTACGCAGACGACATGGTGCTGCTCAGCCCTTCGATTGGTGCCATGCAAAAACTATTAAAAGTATGTGAAAGCATATGCAGTGTCCCATGGACTCCGATACAATGTGAAAAAGAGTGAATTCATGGTGTTCAAGGCAGGAGTCAAATCCCTACCAAGTGCGACTACCTTCACACTCAACAACTCAACTCTAAAGCGTGTCTCACATTTTAAGTATCTGGGTCACTGGGTCACTGAGAATCTGCGTGATGATATGGATATCGAGCGGGAACGCAGGGCGCTGTCCATCCGATGTAACATGGTGGCCCGAAGGTCTGCTCGTTGCAGTAGGCAGGTAAAGATTAATATTTTCAAAGCCTACTGCCAGTCTTTTTACACGGGCAACCTATGGTTTAACTATACGCAGCGGGTGTACAGCGCGTTGCGTGTCCAGTATAATAATGGGTTTAGGATGCTGATGGGGCTGCCTCGCTTTTGCAGTGCGTCAGGAATGTTCACTGAAATGCACACTGATGGTTTCCACGCCATTATTAGAAAGCGTGTTGCATCGATGCTGAAGCGTTTGCGGGGCGGCTCCAATAGCATTCTTAACATAATGGCAGATAGATGGGACTCGCCGCTGCTTGAGCACTGGATACGGCTTCATGCCAAGGTATAAAACGCCGGTGCCCTCTTAGCGGATATCTCAAAATCTTAATTTATATCTGTGTTTATTATATTTATTTAAATTAAATTGATTACTAACACTAAAATTCGTAATAGTTATATTTCATTTCACTTCAATTTTACTAACATATTATATGGGCTTTCTGTTGCCTGTAATAAAGATATTTTATTTATTTATTTATTTTTTATAAGCAATGAATTTAATAAAACATTTACGCCGTAAACATTCTCCAGTAACATTCGCGGGAATTTAATAGAAGGATTTCATAAGAGCAAACGAAGATTGCATGAACTTTATTATAGTAGTATCGTGAATGGATGTACTCACCATCAGGTGTATTTTGTACCATTACCTTCTATAAAAATGGTAGTTAAGAGCTGCAGTAGGTAATTACTTACTTTAAAAATAAAAGAAAACCGGGTTCAAATTTTGTTACGTAAACGACCAATTAAAGTAAATATACAAATATTTAATTTATGTTGTACTATTCAATTAATTCTTTAGCAGCGTCGGCGAACGGTTTACGACAATCACAAAGTTGGCCGCCACCAAGAATTAAATGTTTAAATTAACTTGTATATCACTACTATATAACAATTTTTTTATATAGTATGTATTAGGTATAAAGAGATACATGTGATTTTACAGTCTAAATAAGGAAACAATTTTCTAGTATAATACAGAAGGGATCCATTCTGCATCTCTGCTCTAAAGAACTCTTTAATAGTTGGTGCTCTCACCAAACTACATCAGTACTTCACTCCTAACCTAATCATAATTGATGTACTGGGATCGTATCCTGCCACAAAATCAGACGCAGAAATTTTAAAGGATGAATTTATTGACCCCTCCAAACCCATGCGACAATATTTTAGAGAGGGAGATGTTATGATTTTAGACAGAGGCTTTCGAGACACTATTCCTTTACTCCAAAGTTTAAATTATGAAGTCCATTATCCGCTTACTTTACAACAGGGTCAAACTCAAATGACTACACAAGACGCGAATGAATCTCGACAAGTCACTCTATGTCTTTGGGTTGTGGAGGTGGTTAACGGAAGATTTAAAAGAGATTTTAAGCTGCTGCGATAAGAATATTTTAATAAAGTATCACAGCATTTAATGCTTGATTTTAAAGTCGCAGCAGCTTTAATCAATAAATTCCATCCTCTTTTGGAAGATCGGTATGATGCTACAATCATTGTATCTATAATTCAAGAAAGATTATTTTCAAATAATATTCTAGCTGATTATGTGAACAGAAACAACCTAAATAGAAGACAGGCCCAATTTGAAAATATAACTATAACTGCAAATAACTTTCAAGATTTCCCACGAATGGAAATGAATGATCTAATTTTAATATCGTTGGGAATTTACCAAATTACACAGGCCTGCTCTTACTACGGGGAACATGTCCGTAGAGACGGCAATTACGTAATTGAAGTGTGCAGGGGAGTTGGGCAAGACCTGTTAGATATTTTCGCAGAAAGAAATAATATAAACATTTGGCTCTTACGAGGGAGAATTTAGAGTAGACACATCAGCCGAAAAATATATTTTGTGTATATTTTAATTGATAGTGGACGCATGGGCAGGGAGGCAGTCATCCAACATTGCTGCAACCGCATTGGTGGGCGCAGAACAATAGGTTGCTGCGCCCATGTTATGACCATAATATGGTATTTAAGTTGGGCGAGATACCAAGAACGTCTTGACCCCCCTGCACAATTTCTAGATAGTATTTTGATAAGGAACATTGATGAATAAATAAAAATTCACTGAATACATGTGTTTATTTTATTACCCTTGGTAGAAACATTTTTTTAAAGTACAACACGAGTAAAGATTTTTAAGTCTAGGCTTAGTTACCTTGTTACAAAAAGGAATATTGTGAGGTAATTGTATATTATACAGTCATACGGTGTCAGCACGCCAATTTGGCAGCTGGGTAGATTTCTGTTGGCCGCTAAATATAGTGTAGATCTGTGACTGATTACGATGATAATGGATGATAAGACGTAGTGTAAAGCCTCTCAGTGAAACAAATGCAATCAAAAGTAAGTACAGTAAATATTTCTCGAAAATGACATGCCTACAGACATATTTTGCATTTCTTTTTTCTATTCATTTTATAACCTCAAAACGAGATGCATTTTATATTATTAATGTGTTCCTTTAAGTGTCCGTTTCTAAAAGCTAAATGTATAGAGTTATTGGCTATTTTTAGAGTACATCTAGCTAGTTTTCATTACCAACGGTTCATAGGCGAACACACTATGAAGCCAGAACATTCTCCTTTCCATGGTTGTCGTCTTTATCCTATAAAGAAATTCAATTACAACATATTGCTAGTATATATAAATATATTACAGTAGTGGGAAACCGAATGGTAATCAGAGACTTTTTATTAATATGGATAAATTAAATTACAATTCCTGCATAAAACAAATCTTTTTTATTTTATCATTCGTTCCGTGAAATGAACACGATCAAAATGAACGCGAATCGGAATGCCCGCCGACAAGCGCTACAAATTAATTGGATTGGTTTCCTTTAAAATATTGTGATTTAACGTGTGCTATGCTTCTGATGTTTTTTTATTGAAAATCTTGGAATTAATTGTGTGTGCTTCCATGTGCAGATTTCTACAATTAAATTATTTCCTTAAAAGTAAAAAAGTTATTATAAATAAATCGTCTTAACTTATTTTTACATATACCTATATTCATAAGTATATAGCAGTATAATAAATTTTAGAATATAGTAAGGGTAAGCAATAATAAAAATAAAATAATATAAGATTCCTAAACCAATTTTATATTGTCGCAACGTAAGAAAAAAGGCAAGAAAACGTATCTTCATCGGTTTACAATGCGGGTGTCTCTAGGGTAAGAATAAATAGGCTTTTGTTTAAATCAGTGCGCATTACCCACTACGGCTGCATTAGTATTTAGAATCAAATACTTTAGTAGTTAATCAATGGCTTAAAATAGTTATTAAAAAGTCCAATTCGTATCAAAGATGATTCGCGAGGCTATGGAAATTAAAAAACATCCTGGCTGGGTTCTACCTTTTGTTGGATATCCCTTATTAATCAAATTAAAACGCAAGCATATATAATAAGCAGACTGCAAGACTTCATGATACTGTAGGCTCGCTCTGCGTAGATTGGACCTAAAATTAATACATAAACATACATAAACACTCACGCCTGTCACCCAGAGGGGTAGGCAAAGATTACGGACTTCCATTTGGCACGATCCTGACATACCTCTTTCGCCTCCTTTATATCCATATATCTACGCATACACCTACGTTGGTTAAGAGTACTTCTAATGTGACCCATTTTCAAAATATTGCCAATTTGGTCGATAAACTTTCTTCTAGGGGGTCCTTTTCCGACTCTGCCGTTCACATCTGCCATATAAATTTGCTTTGGCACTCTTTCCTCATTAATTCTTTCTACATGACCAAACCACCGAAGCATTCCATTCTAAATCCTGGTCACAACATCATGTTGCATACCACATTTATCTCTTATCATGCAATTTCTCACCCTGTCATTAAGATTCAATCCTAGCATACTCCTTAAAGATCGCACTTCTACAGCATTTATTCTACTTTCGTGCTTCTTCTGCCACACCCAACTTTCATTACAATACATAAAAGTAGGGGGGACTAACACAGCATTATGAATTACCATACGTGCTTTTTTTGACACATTCTGATTCTTCATAATAGAGTGTATTGCACATTCACTCTATTCCCTGCTTTAGCTCGTCGTTCTATATCCTTATCATATCTACCATTCCTGCTAAATACACATCCAAAATACAGGAACTCATCCACTTGCTCAATTAACTCTCCTTCTATTCTTATTTCACATACCTTTTTGCCATCTTCTCTTTGAAAAACCATCATTTTCCTACTTGCGTTCACTTTCATTCCCCTTTCTTTTAATGCCCAGTTCATTAATATAACCATCATTTGCAACTCAGCCGCCGTCGACGCAAATATGACTTGATCATCGGCGTACAAAAGACATTTGACGGTTAACTCGCCCATTCTTAACCCACATTCTTCGTTTTTCGAAGTTTGCAAACACCTGTCCATAAATAGGTTGAACAGCCAAGGGGAAGCTCCACAGCCCTGTCTGACACCTTTTTGGATGCCAAACCAGTCAGAGTAGACCCCGTTGATCCTGACACAAGCACTAGAGTCTCTATAAAGAGACCCTAATGCCTGTATCAAACCAGCGCTCAACCCATAGGAGTTCAGTATTTGCCATAACACAGTCCTGTCCACTCTGTCATAAGCCTTTTCCATGTCCATGAACGCACAAAAAGCTTTCTGGTTTTTGGCCAAAAACTTCTCCGCAATTATGCGCATGGAAAAAAACTTGATTTGTACACCCCTTTCCCTTTCTAAATCCCGCTTGCACATCCAAAATTTCTCCATCAGTTTCTTTCGTAACTCTTTCAATTAACACCTTAGCATACAGTTTACCCACAATACTAAGGAAGCTGATACCACGGTATTTTTTTCAGTCCTGCTGTGACCCTTTTCATTTATATATTGGTACTATAACTGCTTTACTCCAATTATAAGGTACCCGTTTTAATCCCCAACATAAATTAAATAAAGTGTACAGCAGGCCTGCCACCACTCCCTCTCCAGCCCTTAGCATCTCGAGTAATACTCTATCATATCCAGCTGCCTTACCTGCTTTCATGTTTTTTATTGCTTTCATTTTTTCATCTACACTTATCTACATACCCCTTTCCACTTCTTCCGAAGTTTCTTGTTCATTTAATTCAGACGACTCTTCACTCATAAACACGCTTTCAAAGTATTCCTTCCATCTGTTTAAATTCGAAACTTCGTCATTCAGAATACATCCGTTTTCGTCTCTCATATCATTCATTATACGCTATTTTTTAATTCCCCTGGCATTTCTTACGAGTTTCCAGAACATTTTCTCTCTCTCATAAACACGCTTTAAAAGTATTCCTCCCATCGGTTTAAATTCGGAACTTCGTCATTCAGAATACATCCATTCTCGTCTCTTACAGCATTAATTATAGGCTGTTTTTTAGTTCCCCTGGCAGTTCTTACGAGTTTCCAGAACATTTTTTATTAGCCTGGAAGTTATCAAATATCCTTCTATCATTGTTATCCGTTCTTTCTTGCTTTTTCCTTTCAACTACTTCTTTTACTCTCATATTTAGACGTCTTAATTCTGCCTTTTTTTCTTTTAATCTCATCCTTCGTACTAACAGAATTACCAGCTTTGGTTGCTAGTAAATCTAACCATGCTTTCTTCTTTGCTTCAACTTCCACCCGTACCTCATCATCTCACCACAACGTATTACTTTTCGTTCCATTATTTTTTTTTACATACACCATATACTTCGGTGGCTGCATCCACCAAACCTTTCTTAATATTAATCCACACAGTATTCAAGTCTAAATTATTCATTCACAACTCATTCATACACCTAATATTTTCTCTCAGTCTATATTTATACTTCTCTTTCACATCTTCAAAAATTAATAATTAAAAAATTTAAGGGTAGCTTTGGCCTTTAAAAAAATTTAACTATGAAATAGTGCCGTTCCTCACCCCCCCGGTGACCATGGTTACAGTAAAGTGCCCAATTATTCCAATAATAAAATTTAATAGCTATTCTTTCGAATACATTGTGTATAAAACTATGATTATCTCTACAAATTTCTGTACATTGACCAAATAAATTCTTAGATGATTAATAAAAAATCTAATCTGATTTAATCGACTATTGCCACCCTTATGGAATTTTTGAACGTACTTGTATGGAGACCAGGGGAATAGAGAAGATATCTCGTAACATACGAGTACATCTTTATTAAAGTCGACTAATTAATTATAACATAATTTAAAATAACCTAGAGTTCATTATCGATTATTCTCTGAGAATTTCTTATTTTCACTAACCGCTTATTACGTTTAATGCGGGCAAAGAAAGGTATATTTTTTACTTCGCAGGGAAGTTGGCAGCGCGGTATGTATGTAAATAGGTTACTCGTGCTCTAGCCGCTGTCGTCGTAATTGTCGGTTTTTCGCATGGAAGACAAAGGACGGGTAGCGCGAGTGCGAGTGAGTGTTTACATTCTCGCGCAATTGCCGGCGAAGTTTTTCATTCTTAGTATTCATATATTTATGCACATAAATAATTTGTAGTAGTACGTCATTTGTTATTTTCATTGTGATGAATTTTCCTTATACGCCACGTTTTTTGACGACGGTGTCTTTTATTTCTTTTTAATAGACTTAGATAGTTGTTTAAACTGATCAGACATAATGCTGTCGCACCAACAACCTTGACGTTAACCATTGTTGCGAGTTGATCAATAAAGAAGTATGAAGGCTACGTGTAAACACCCACTCGCGTCATTGTTGCCACAGAAGTATTTATGGAAATATTGAGCTGTGTCTAAGTGTAAATGTGACATGTCATCATCGTCATATTCAAGCCAGCTACATTGGCCGCCATAATGATATATGAGGAATAAAACACTTCCTTTTTATTCTTATCAAACTATTAAGTCAGCTGATCATGAATTTAAATTCCGTTTATATTTGAAATAGATATTACGCAAAAATTCTTAATTTGTGTTAATAAAAATCAACATTGAGTCTTAACTGAGACAGAAGATTAGCAGCAGCATCTTCATGTCAAGAGCTCAAAATAATAAAAAAGAAACTGTATTCGGTAAACCGCCCGCAAAGCGAGGTAACTTTAACAAACATCGCATATATGACGCAATCTATTGAGGAAGACTTTGATGGGCTATAATGTGTGTCTCTCACAGTTGATAATTTTTGAGCTATCTAAATTTAGCGAAACGTAACGATTATGGATTCATCTTTTTGTCCGTTTGTATGTACCAGAGGCTTTTCGCAGCCTAATTTCTGTAAATTTTTGTGTCTCTTTCACAGAAGTTTTTTTCCGAGTTTTTCATACAAACAGTGTACAGAAGTACTAAATGTAATAATCCTGCTAAACATATTAAGCTAATTTTAACGCCTCATAACGCGAGGCGTTTTAGGTAATGATTTACCCCCGACACGTCAATGTCAAGGAACTTTGACGTTTTAAAATGCCTCTATCAAAACCATATTGCACTTATACAATAATATGAGTAACCAAATATCAAGAAAACATTATAATTTATCCCTCTTATATTTTCTAAATAAATTTTACTTGGACGTCCGCTGATTTTTTATGTGATCACGGTAGTAGTAGTAGTTAGTTCGTTACTAAAATTATTTTTCATTTTTTTTATAAATGTGTGGCCATGAAAGGAAAAGGGGGGATCTCCCGCCGGGCAAGGTGTTATGCCCGGGGAGCGGCCGACATTCCGTGTGATAGTTCGGAGATGTTATATATATACTGTTTTATGATTCGGAATGTTGATAGCGCGATTTAGGCTTCGGTGTGTTTTCGCTTGTGGCGGCGACGACAGCGCCGCTACATCACCCCTCTGCTCAGACCGGAGGTCGTTAGTGCAGCCTTGTTGCCGACGAATGTGCAAGTGCCAGTGGATTGCCTTGTAGTCTGTGGTGAGTCGAGAAGAAGGCAAGTATAATCTGCGAGAGTGCCGTGAAGCAGAGGCGAGCAGTAAGGCTCAGAGCCGTGCCGAACACTGTATACCGCAGAGAGTAGCTTGAAGGAACAGGAAGCATTATTATTCCAATGCTGCGATGAACTTTGTGAAGCTAGATGGATTGCAGGATATGAAGACTGCAGACGATATCTGCTCGGGAGCGAATGGGTGGTGCGGGGTACTATGACGATGATGAAGCTTGAAGTTTCCGAAGGTTGTTGGTTACGCGTTTAGATCACGTCGGGTAGTCACCACAGTGGCCGTTGAAAGAAAAAGGGGGATCTCCCGCCGGGCAAGGTTTTATGCGCGGGGAGCGGCCGACACTCCGTGTGATAGTTCGGAGATGTTCTATATGTAATGTTTTATGATTCGGAATGTTGATAGCGCGATTTAGGCTTCGGTGTGTTTTGCTTGTGGCGGCGACGACAGCGCTGCTACAAATGTAACTTACAATCATGTGGAAAATGCTCGTTTCACACTCTTATCCTATAAAAAACAAAGTTTCAATTTAATATAACATATTATTTCATTGGCCTACGCTTATGAAATAAAGAGGAGATAAAAGTTTCTTTTCACAACGACAGGACGAGCAGGCATCCCTCTCATGTCGACGGTTTCATAAAATCGGCATTCCACACAGAGCTTTCAATTTTCATTATCATTTCGTCTAAGTTTTATTTTCTCATGTTGTTCTGCTATTGAAAATATTAGACGCATTAATATGGTCACGTTCTACGGAACGAGGATAGATTTATCTTACGTTACCCATCTTGCCATGTTTGGATAAATTAGAATATTACAATTTTTAATACGTAGAAGCACCATGTTACAACAATATTACGGTTTTCGCACGAATGGGTCAGCTCAACAGGGGAAAGGCTATGCCCTCACAGAATATCAGCGCAAAATAAGCAGCATAATGCTGTAGTGTTTCATATGGTGAGTATAGAGAACCGGAGAACTTATCTACTAGAATCGGGAAATAACACCTCTGTCCTCAGGGGTGACAATGCATATACAATTTTTGCGACATATCATTATTAATCGAAGATAAATGTAGATGTCCATGGGATCACAGCATCCACTTACAAAAAGGTGGACTGTGTGTCCGTTTGTCATCCTTATGTGGTAAGTCAGAACATAAATTTGTAACTAACAATGTCCCGTGTTTCTCAAATACTGTGAAATTTACAAGTGCCTTGATTAAAATTTTGGTGTAAAGAACCGTGGAAGCGCCAAAAAACCAGTACTAAAGTTATCCATGACAGTACCAAATTTTTCCCTAATGAAGGAAATCATTACGAGGATCCCAGAAAGCCTAAGAAATTAAAAGAAAATCGACGTTTCTCGTGCGTCACATTAGAGAAAAAGCAGCATTATTCCGCCAGTTTTCGAAGAAGACAAACAAAGGATCGGATCACCTGATAGTAAATGATTACTGCCGCCTATGAACAACTGCAATACCAGGGGAATCACAGGTATGCTGGTATTTGCAAGCTTGCTGTTACTAAACAGATTTTGATTAAAACTCCTGCATAAATTGAAGATCATATGCAGTACTCCTAAACACAGACTTGTATTTGATAATGACGCCATCTCCTTAACCTTGCTGGTTATTATTGGGCTTGATTGATGTGGTATATTTGTGATTTCATACAATAGGGGAGGGGTATAATCGAGTAGAAGTAGTAATTTTATTGATTTTTTTTTACCGCCAAATAGCAATGTTTGCAATTCTAGTTTCTGATGTGTAAGGTAGAGTCAAACTGCAGCTATATTATAGTCATCGCACGAATGGGATGGCTTGACCAAGGAAGGACCACAATCTCACAGAGTACGAGTGTAAAATAAAAAAAAATTAATGCTGTTGTGTTTCGTATGGTGAATATAAAGAACCGGAGACCCATTTTACTGGAAATTAGACATTTTATCGTAGTTCTCAGGGCTCACGACGCATCTGAAAATTGATGTTTAATCGGGAACAGTTGTGCATTTAAAATCCGCTTTCAATTGGGTGAACTATGTGCTCGTTTGTCACACTTATTCTATAAAAAAGGAGACCCTCAAAAAAGGCTACATAATATGATAACGCATCTGTAGCCCTTTTAACGATTGAAGTATTCTGCAGGTATCCGTGGACTATAGTAGTCACTTACTTCGGTTGTTTTGTCACTAAGGAGATTACAGAATTTCATTTGGTACGATTCTGACACTCTTCTTTCACTTTTTTTACATCGATATATCTGCGCTTACATTTTCGTTTGTGAAGGGTACTACTACAACATATTATAATATACTATGACCGTATTACTGCCTAGTTTAGTCTCTTGTTTGTAAGCACTACTGCGAATCATGAGAATGGTTCGAATTCCAGTTTGAACTAAAATTTAATTATTGGGATTTTTGATATAGTAGCAGCCTGGAGTCAGAAATTTGGCAATGCTTCGCCGTCGTGCCTCGGAAATCACAAAAAGCCGTAATTCCTGCCCGTAATCTCTATCCGACGGTTTTGGGTTGCCGTCCGAATGTGGGGAAATAGAAAGTGAAACCATACTCGCAATCTCTATCCCTCTCTCACACCCATACTAGTTCACTATAATGCTGCACAGATGGCTAGTCTTCGTTGAGACTGGCTGCTGTAGCCGAAATTTGCTTTGGAGGGCATTAATGTGTATTAAACTTTTATTCTAGAACTTCAAAGCCTCTGCGTTACGCTTATTCGATAAGTGCTACTGACACAAAATAGAAAGTAATATATTTAAATGACTTGAAAAAGAAAACGAATAAGTGTAAAAGCAATTACGCCATTTCTATTCAAGTGATTGAATGACCCGTAAACTCAAAGCAGCTGAAAGCGTTCTAATTTCACTTGAATGAAAACTATTTCACTTCACATAAGCTCTAATTATTATTAAAGCACAAAAAGTTTAAAACTTAAATTAGCTTATTATTTTGGCAGCACGAATGGGTCAGCTTAACCGCGAAAGGACCGTGCCTTCACAGAATACCAGCGTAAAATAGCATCTTCATTTTGCTTTGTTCATATGGTGAGTGTTAAGAGCCTTAGATCCTTTTTATTGGTAACGTAGCGTTCCATCTTAGCCGGTGGTGATTATGCAACTTACAATTCTGACTTTAAGAAGAGTATAGATATAGATGTCTACAGGCCACAGCGTGTGCTTGTAGTGGGTAAACTGTATGGTAGCTTTTCACCCATATACAATAAAAGGCAAAATAAATCTTTCTTGGTAAACGGTACCTACCCAAATTATTTATTATTATTATTATTTATTTAATTTCAAGTATCCAAGACTCATTTTTATTTACATTGCATTTTTTTTTCAAATTATAATTATTAAAAAAAATTTAAATCAAATAATCTTACAAAATATGACGAGACAAATCTATTCAAACTATTAAATATTTCTAAATGCTGTAATGCACATAAACAGCAGTCAAATTAGCTGCTGGGCATATGCAGTCTACAACAATGTTGCAGATAGGGACAGTTCACTCTGTCACCTATCATTTTAAGAATGCCATTGGGGCTGGCCCTTACCCTACGTACCAGCGATGCAGCTCTTTTACGCAAAGTTGCGTAAAAACAATCTACATGTGCTTGAGCAAATATCTCTGATGCGCTGCAGCGTCGGGACAGCCCCATCAGCACCCGGAACGCGTTGTTATATTGGATCCGGAGAGCTCCGTAGGCCCGGTGCGTGTAGTCCCTCCACAGGCTGCACGTGTAAAGAGACGTACAAAACGCTCTAAATAAAGTGAGTTTAACCTCTCTTGAACATCTCGCGAACCTACGTGCAATCATATTTGCACGAACCGACAGAGCCCTACGTTCCCTTTCTATGTCAGTAGTATCCTTGAGGTCGGACGTAACCACATGACCCAAATATTTGAAAGAGTCAACCCTAGTTAATGGTGTGCCATTTAATTTAATAGGAGGCACATTACGCGTACGATCCCGTCCGGCCCCAAAGATCATATACTGACTTTTTTGTGCATTGTATTTCAGCCCATGTTCGGCTGCAAATGTCTCACAAACACTAAGCAATTTTCTTAATCCACATATTGATGCACTCAGCAGCACCGACATGCATGCTGCTAAGCGCCTCAATAAGTCCATTTACATAGAGGTTAAAGAGACTAGGTGAGCTTAGCCCACCCTGTCTCACCCCGCACTGCAACCGGTATTGTTCAGACAAAACATTAGCCTATCTAACGCAATTGACCTGTCCCCCATACCAATATTTTAAAATCTGTATCAGTTGACCTGGTAATTTAATATCCTCCGATTTTTTCCACAGTATATTGTAGGAGACCAGATCAAATTCCCTCGACAGGTCAAGAAAACAAGCGTAGACAGGTGTTTTCCTATCAACATAATATTTGACAGTGTGCTTAAGGCAAAGTATCGCACTTTCTGTGGACAGTCCGGTACGAAATCCGAACTGATTGTCATGCAGTTTTAGATATTTATTGATCTGAGTATTAAGCACACTGTCCAATATATTTGCTATGATGGTTGCCAAGGATATTGGTCTATAATTACATTTATCTGACAAGTCACCCGTTTTATTTTTTACCACCGGTACTACTATGGTCTTCATTAGATCAGGGGGCAGATATGCATGCCGTATACATGTAGTGTAGAACATAGCCAGTACCCGGTGTATATGTGGGCCAGCATACTGTAGATGCTCGATACTGAGACAATCATGACCTGGAGACTTGCCCCTAGACATAGATTTTATGACTTTTGCTACATCTTTCACACTTATTCTGTCCCCTACTCCATCAATGACTGTCCCAGCATCTTGCACCGATTCATAAGAATATGACCCTAGTGTCGACTTTACAGAGAAAAGCTCCCTAAAGAGGTTGGCAATATCCTTTGGGTTACTCACCCCGCCCACACTCACGGGAAGGCTAGGCCGAATTCTCATCTTATTAGTTCCTTTCCAAAAAGCACTAAAATCTTTTTTAGTATGCGATGACACTATTTCATCCATTTCAATTTGATGCTTATGATCTTGACACCATTTTAAGCGTGATTTAAATACATTTCATTAAATAATTTGCCATGATTGGGCCGTCCATTAGCCATCCAAAGATGAAATTTCTGTCTAGCCTCCCCATGAGCCTCTCTAACATGTCTTTTCCATCCTACAACGGGTTTTTTTTTTGGCCAATGTTTCTTGTACTCTCGACTAGCAATTGCGGCCTCACTTGGGGCAGACACTATGTCGTAATACAGTTTGTCAATTATAATTCTATGCTTTATATTTGTACAACATTTGTCAGCACAGTACCGAAATTCCGAAGGGAAATCTATTTGTCTTAGCTTTCTGTAGCACATATCGCTATAAACATTTTTCTGACGTTCGGACCTCTTTCCCCATATAACCTGGCGATTAATAACTCTAAATCGCATTCGATCATAAGAGGGAAATGGTCCGACCAAGTCACGTCGTATTTAACATAAACATTGCATACTGAGGACACAGCAGATTGTGTTACAACACAGTGGTCCAACCATCGCTTACAGCCATGTGATTGGCTTAAAAAAGTGTATGTGCCGGAGGACAAACCTAGAAAGTCAGTATCAATACAATGCCAATTTTGTTCACTACAATATAATATAAGTTCATTGAAAAATAGCGTATGAGGATGAGAGTTAAAATCGTCCAATATATATACCGAGTCAATGCCGTATTCTTCTATTAATGCACTTACCGCACTGAGGCAATCGGAGTAATTAGGTAGATTGTCCTTACAATCCGTGGGCATATATACATACATATCACAATAATAGGTCGATCTATCGTCACAATTTTAATCGCGCACAAGCGAGCATTATCGCAACGCAGCACATTTACGTCATGGAAAACTGCACTTCTCCATAACAGAGCAACTCCCCCATGAGGCCGACCGCACAGTAGTCCCTTTGTCGTATCCACAGCAGAAGTACCTGTTGATCAAAAACCATCATCGATCGAGCTGAGATACGGTATCTCGTCCGGTAACAGCCAAGTCTCCTGGAGTGCAATTAAATCTGCCTGTCGACAGAATTCTCTAATACTGTCCACGGTGCGTTTCACGTTTTTACAATTGAAGCTAGCGAATGTTATTGGTCTCCTACTTATTGTTCAAGTGTAAATTGCCGTTTACAGAAGAGTCTTTGTTCGCATTTCTGTGTTTGAAGTGTACAAATTTTCTAAAAACCCTTCGGCCATATATTTGCATCAAGAAACAATGGTATTTTGTCACAATCTACAAAGAATTTATAGGCTTTGTGATCGGTAGCCTTTTTTATTTGAATTTTTTCTAGCGACACTGTTTCCTGTGTTTTCGCTTTAATATAATTAATTATGTCGCTTTCTTCCGTATCTTGATGTATGTTCGTAATAAAAATTGGCGATTTACGTATTGCGGCTTTAAATTTTTCACCTAAATCGCTCGTATTTATACCCACTTGACCTCTGTATCGATAGTTAGGTTTCTTTTTATGCTGAACTGTTTGCCATTCATATTCATTTTTTGAAATTATGTCGTCGACGCAAGCACACTCTAATTCCCCAGCATTATTCAATAAGTTTGTTTTGTTACTTATAACGTTCTTACTTGTCATACTTGCGTTCTGACCGGTTTCGCATGACTCAGATTGAACAACCACCCGCGAACAATGGTTAGTATTATGATGCGATGACAACGGCGAAGATACCCGTTCGTGCACAATATTATTTCTTTGGCCGGTAGACTGATTATTGTCTACTTTCTTTCTTGGGCTACAACTAGGTGATGTTTCGTCTCGTATTAGTGACGACGAAATATTTATATTCTTCATCTCTTTAGACCTAACGAAAGTGGAGTCATGTATAGCAGACATACCTATTGGTCCACTATCAAGGCCCCAAGCACTCAGCCTTGGGTTCACATTACACATGCGCGGCGGATGAATATCCTTCATTACCAATACTTTACTTTCAAGCTCTTTATGCTGTTCAAGCGGAGTGTACGTCGACTTTATGCAGTCTATATCGAAACGTAATTTTGCAATATCCTTTAGTAGTTTTGTACAGTCAAGATGATCAAAGGTAATTGGTGGTAATTTTTCTAACTCCCTTGCAACAAAGACAGGAATCAGATCAGGTTCAGTAGTTTTAAAAAGCTGAATAATATCCTGCAGGTCACGTTTTTCTTTTCCCTCTCTCTTACGTTGTATTTTTCGCTTATCCGATGGTATAGCATCAAAAAACAATGCTTTCCACTTTTGAATCTCGGCACTGGAAACGCCGAAGAACACAAACGCAACAATGATTCTTCATCCATCACAGATATTTTGTTCTGGATGTAACATAACAGTTCGTCAATGACGATATTACACATGGAACACTAACGTCTCCGACATTATGGCGCACGACCAATTTGTCGTTCGTATCGATAATTAAACTATGAAAGGACGCGTGCGTCACAGCTGAGCGCAAGCGCGGGACTGAACTTGAAAATTAAATGCTTGGCAGAAGTTGAGTTCTATAACTAATATAGTAGTCCTTCAGCGTAAACACCCCATTGCCGGGCCTAAGCTTTTCCATCAACTAGGATAATTCGCCGTGATCGCCAAGCTTTCCAGGTGAAGCGTTGTTGGGTGCGTGGACTGTAGGTTGATGTGATTATGGTTTGTAGACAAACCGAATGTAGTATGAATTATTTTGTCCTACTTTTATTGAGCACAAACCCACAAGTACAGTACATAAATAGCTAACGATACACCGACTAAACAAGGCCAAAACTATATAAACATAACGGGTAACATTTAATGCAACAATGAGGGCTAAAATTTTAGCCTGATCAAGTTAATTCAACTGTTAAATCAACTATTTGAACCAATGGGACAAAATTATTCTAATTTGTTCTACTAGATAAGTTATCGCTCAACAGATGTCACTAGCTGGGTATGAGATTAAGTTATTTGTTAAGCAAGGTCATTTTAATTAAATGCGTTCCGTTTTAAATAAATCTCTATAGACTCCTACAGTGTGCAAATATACACAAAACCTCATTACGGTACTACTCATTTATTACTTTTTTATTGTTCTACTTCCAAGAATATCCGTAGTTTGGTTTATCAATTTAATATCTAATTAATATAACATATAACTTATATTTGGACTAGACTATAGAGATGGTCTAGTTTTGTTTAGTAGCAACTGACAACTAAGGTAAAATATAACTTACAGGGTTTGTAGAGATTATTAAAAATAAATCTTTTTGGTGTGAAAATTTTTTCACTATCACCACCACACTCAGCACTAACACCACCTCCCATCAACAAATCACTATTAATAGTCTCTGAATGCTCCGACAAAGATTGTAAATCAATGAGTTCCACAACTGCATCTGGTGGCACCATTTCTTTTCCCTGTCATCACCAAACTCCACAGTGAACCCCGTGCATGTTGCACCCAATCGGATGTACATTTTTCCACAACCGGTCTGCAAATAAAAATGTTTAAATACAAATAATACATATTAGTGCTCTAAGATGATTAGGTATATTTCACAAAATGTTACGAAATATTTGATGTATGTACTTATTACAAACCTTTAAATTATTTTGTCTTATCAATGCATTGCGTTTCCTTGCCCACTTCTTTAAGTTTTCCCACTTTATGCGTAGTTGCTCAGGACGCCGTAAATCTCCCGCCATCGCACTAAACTCCTGCGCTATGGATTTCCAAGCCTCTTCCTTTAATTTGTTATTTGTAGCATTCGTTGCCTTGGTAGTAGTAACTTTTTGCTTGGAAATCAAGTCAAGCAAGAAGAGTATTTCGTCCTTTCCAAGGGCCATTGCCTTCATCTGAAACCAAAATTTTATAAATGTCTTACACTTTGCGCGGATTTTAGACAAAGATGCAAGCTTTTGTTTGTTAAATTTACTATAAATGTAAATAACACGGCAAAGAAAACACAATACTTACAGTATTTTGTTGAGCGATATTAATGCCTATTGCTGATAAAATACTGCTACACATAAACAAAATTTAACTAAGTTATTTCTGCTAAAGCATCTTGATGTTTGATGTGATGTTTGAAACACAAACTGTCAATGGGTGCGTTTGGCAGAAAAAAGCGCTAGCAAGCGCTTACAAGCGCTGAAATAGTTTTCGGCCAGGACACGATTGCTACTTCAATAGCGCTGACACAATCCGCCATTTTGCTTATTTAATTTGTTTGTTTTGAAGTAGAGTTTAGTAAGTAAGTTAAGTATTTTTGTGCAATATTAGTTTTAAGTATAAATGACACGAATAAACATATAGATGTTATTAAAAATTCGTGATTGGTAAGTTTTAATATGAATACTTTACAAACAGATATTTAAATTAGGTTAGGTTCCCCGGTTAAAACTGACTTCGTGTGCTAGAGGAAAATAGCTACTTACGATTTGACAGCGCTTACCGCTTACGATCACCATTTTGCTTACAAGCGCTTGCTAGCGCTTTTTTCTGCCAAACGCACCCAATGTCTAGTCAGGCAAGTGTCAATTCCGAACGCCAAGTGTTGCATTTCGTTGCATCATTTTTTTAAGATAAAAGTTTGTCATTATTTGATGCTAGCCTTAATTTAGAAGTGTGTTTAATGAATAATTGCCAATATTATATTAAAACTAATAACTATAATAATTTTAAACATTTTATAATAATCATAATATTTTAAATAAATCTTAATATTTTATTGCAAAACGTGACACAATTTACATCGAAGGAAAAACAAAACGCTTAGGAGGAACGCGTTAGCCAAAGTTATCATATGCTATCTATCTTTTACCTCGGGGAAGCTATCGAACATTACGTTATTGAGTCTACACTAACAGATAGTTTAAACTTAACTGTTTACCTTCGGTAGCTATCTACTTATAACTGATTGTATGAAATTGAGACCGGCCGTAGATTGACAACGTATGTACATTTTGATTCTTAAATGGGAATAGATGTAGATATCTATGGGACTATCTACGTTTGTCACTAGTGTAAACTACGTGTAAACTACATGTGTAAAAAAACCATGTGCACCTAACACACAACTAAGTTCTTAGAAGGAACACTAAGGATTCATTTTTTTCTATGAGGACTTAGATCAAATACCTGGCTACCTGTCATTAAACTGACTCTCTATACCCTTCGGAAAGACAGCAGTGCAAGCAATGCTACATAATATGTGGCATCATACAGACACAGACACAGAATTCCTAGTCTGAAAACTAATCCAATCATCTCGTTACCTAATTATATCGATTCTCGACTAAAACTCCGATTATTATGACTCAATCTGGTTTTAAGCCTGGGCACAGTACAACCACAGCTCTTTTGAAAGTTACAGAATATTTTCATACCGGAATGGAGAACTCGCAATTGACTGTGTTATTTCTAATAGATTTTGTTAACGCTTTTAACGCTGTCACCTACCACCTACTTTGTCACCTGAGTTTCTCTTCGTCGGCGTGGGACTGGTTCTTCTAATATCTTCGGCGTCGTCAGCAGGCAATTCGAGTTGGTCAGCACGTTTCTGATATGTGCTCGTTGACTGCTGGCATTCTTCAAAGCGGAATTTTCTCGCCTCTCTTATTTTCAGTTTTTATAAATGTCATTACTTTCCACATTCGATGTATATTATACTATCTGTATGCTGATGACTTACAAATTTATCAACTGAAACTGAGGTAACAAGTATCGATTATGTGATTAAAAACTTAACTGTGATGTGTGTATTTAACAGTGGTAGAGCCACGCGGCAGCTTTGCTGTTGCACGCATGGTTCGGCTCAAACCTGGTTGGTACCACGACCTCACGGAAGACCAGCGTGAAGTAGAGGCTTTGCTTCTGCATTTCGTCTGATGATTGCAGGTGGCCGGAGGACTAATCCCCACCCCCATCAACATGTTAGCAGAATTCAATACAAGACTACCTCAGGAGGGTACTAGCACCCCCGGAGAATCCCTCGATGAGCATCTACAACCAAGCTACTCCACTCCTGAGCGTGTGTGCTCAGGCTGTTTCGCGTATTCTAGAGGAGGGGGAGCGAAATTCCGCTCGAGACTAAACCTGCTCCGGGCAAATGGAGCAATAAGTCAAAGGCGACCCTTGCCACGCTATTCGTGAATTTCTGCAACATCAGGGGGAATTAATTCAAACCTTAACGCTCTCCACTACCATGTGGAAATGGCTAAGCCTTTCTCTTTCTAACCAAGGCACAGGTGTCCTTACCGGCTGATACTTCGTACCTCTCCTATCCGAGGTAAAAATTGGAACACTCATTTGTGCCCTGGGCTGGAGTTTTCGTGAGCGTCAGTACAGAGAACATCCGTTTTCGACGCTTCGGCAGCCTTGAAGGTACGGATCTGTTTATCTTATGGCTGCGCGTAGTATCCCCGCGTCTACGGGTGCCTCTATATGTCCCATAGCGGTAATTCCAAAACAGACCAACTCATCGATCACGTCCAGATGGCTACAGATTCTTGATACAACAGATCCCATCCGCAGAGATCGTGATACTTGCTGATTTTAACGTCCACCACGCTGAATGGCTTGGTTCTCGTTTAACCGATCATACAGTTAGATCGGTTTACGACTTTGCTTTGACATATGGTAAGATACAACTGGTTTCCTCTCCTACGCGGATCCCAGATGTGGAAGACCATGTACCTTACCTGTTGGACCTTCTGCTGACCTCTCATCTAGACAATACCCCTCCGGATGAAGGTCTCCGTCGATACCCCTCTTGGTTCCTCGGACCATGTCTGATCTGGACTACGGTACCACTTACGCTCTAATCTCGGTTGCGTACTGCAGGTTGTTGCCGTGTCTGGCATTATAGGTCAGCAGATTGGGACAGGATGCGTTCTTTTTTTTGCATTCTAACCTTGAAGGCGGGTTTGCTTTTCGCCTGATGATCCCAGCGTTGTTGCTGATTCTGTCGCTGATGTGGTGCTACAGGGAAAGGAACTTTTTATTCTGTCATGGGTGGTACCTGCCGGAGGCAGAACGCAGCCTTGGTTTGGTCGCTCCTGTAAAATTGTACTACGTCATAAGTGGGAGTGCTACCAGGCCTGGGCTCGCGCATCTACGTCTCGGGATGTAAATAGTAGCGTTCTTAAAAAGAAGTACAATTCTGCTTCCACGTCCTTCAAAAGTTTCATTGTCAAGGCAAAGTCAGAGCACATCGGCAGAATTGGCGAGAGACTTGTTCGTCTTCGCTCGGGTACACGTGCATTATAGTCTCTCGCCAAGGCTGTCCAAGGGAACTTCTGTCAGCCATCTCTCCCATCCCTGCTCAGGGAGGACGACTCACTGGCTTATGCCGCAAAGGACAAAGCTGATCTGCTGGGCTCCCTCTATGCGTCCAACTCGACTCTTGATGACGGGGGAAACACACCGCCGACCATGCCGCGAAGTGAGTGCTCCACGCAGGATGTCCTGTTTACTCAACTCTCAGTGCACAGAGCACTCCTCTCTGGACGTAAACAAGAGGAGTGGGCCGGATGGTGTCCCTCCTATTGTGCTGAAGACGTGTGCATCGGTTTTAACGTCTTTTCCGGTATTCCTACTCCCTCGGCATAGTCTCAAAATCATGAAAGATAGCCCTCGTACACCCGATACCTAAAAAAGGTAAGCATTCTGATTTGTCCAACTATAAGCTCATCGCCATCACCTCCTTGTTCTCTAAAATAATGGAATCCATTATTAACAGCCAGCTCATGCGGTACCTTAAATATTACCAGCTGATTAGTGACCGCCAGTATGGTTTCCGTCGCGGTCGCTCGACTGGTGATCTTCTGTGTTACCTAACTCATAAATGGGCGAAGGCATTAGTTTCCAAGGGGGAGGTGTTGGCCGTTAGCAGTAGGTAACGACCTAGAAGATACAAGTTTGCGCGTGTACTGCTAAAAAGCCTCTTCGTCATATCTCTTCAGATTCAAACCACTCCCCTTGCTGCCTCAGCCGGTATCGGAATCCTCGGCGTCGACATATCGATTGATGTGCAGTTTCGCGGTTACTTGGAAGAGAAGGTCAAATAAGCCTCTAAAAAGGAAACTATTTCGTGTCGGCTCACCGCCTGCAACTTTACAAGGTGCAGGTTAGGCCGCTCATGGAATACTGTTCCCATCTCTGGGTCGGGGCTCTCCAGCGCCAGCTCCTTCCATTTGATTGTATCCAGTGCAGATCTGTTCGAATGGTCTGCGACCGAGCTCTTTCCAATCGGCTTGACTCAGTGGCAATGCGAAGAGATGTTGCATGTCTTAGCGTATTTTATAGCATCTATCACGGGGAGTGCTCTGAGGAATTCTTCGGACTTATCCCAACCTCACAATTTCACCATCGCACATCACGACAAAACTTGCGATATCATCCATACCATTTGTATGACTGGCGGTCCACTACCGTGCGATTTACAAGAAGTTTTCTTCTTCGCACAACTTCCTTGTGGAATCGACTACCACCAGAGATTTTTCAGGACCGATACGACTTAGGGACTTTCAATAAAAGAGCCTACTACTTTTTAAAAAGCCGGCAACGTATCTGTAGTTCCCCTGGTGTTGCAGTGTTCATGGGCGGCGCTAATCACTTACCATCAGATTAGCTGTATGCTCATTTGACCCCTCTCTAAAAAAATCTCAACTATATTTATTATTGGTCAGACAGATTTGGTATTAGGGTTAATCCATCAAAACTTCAAGCAATTGTGGTTGGTAGTTCTTGTAGATAGCCTATAATTTATATGAAAGCGCTACCTCCTCTGCGTAATAATGTTGGTGTTTCTTTCTCAACAAGTGTTTACAATCTTGGCTTAATTGTAGGCAACACCCTCGGTTGGCGACCGCATATATATATGAAGTGAGCGAAGAGGTCACTAAAATTCTGCGTTATCTGTATCGTTTCAAGAATTTTTTAACGATTGGGACTAAGGCGACGGTAATACAGACTTAAGTGCTAACCGAACGACTATTCCAAAAAACAGTCGCCATCACTTTCGCATTCACGTTCATTAGAACACCAGTTTTCAGTATTACATGAGCAAACGCAGCACCGAACGCGCTGACAGCTTTCTCATGCCTAAATATTGAATTAATTTGTGACATACACGTTCTTTGGACATTTTTATAGTCTCTGCTATCTCTCTTACTTTAATTCGGCGGTCGTCTAGTACCATTTGGTGAACTTTAGCGATGTTATCGTCAGTAGTTGCAGTTTTAGGACGTCCCGAAAGTTCATCGTCTCCCAAGCTCTCACAAGTTCACTGTAGTAAATGATAGTGCAGAGTCCAACTCATCTTTGATTTAGTAGGCTTATTGCTTTTCTAAAACAAAAAAAAAATATAATAATAATATATAATAATAACAGTTCAATCCTCATTTATTATATAATAATAATAAATAATAATATAGTTATTATATAATAATAACAATTCAATCCTCATTTTTTTCCATTTTCACAAAAACACTCACAAATACTCACTCAAACAAATGTCAAATAACAACAACTACGCATCCGAAATGGCTGAAATTTTGGTGCGTAACTGTCAAAAGATGCAAAACTACATTCACTAGCTTTAATTGAAGAGTGATGCCATCTTTACGTTGACATCGAAAATTTTCAGACCACCCTGGTACTCTTCAAACTAATGCCAGTCTTAAATTTTAATTCTAAAACTCCTGTGTAACGTCCGTATTTATTAAATCATCCTTAAAAAAATATTAAAAAGTAAAAATCGATTTAAAAAATAGTGTATTTAAGACTTAAAGCCCCGACTGCAAAATTTATTATGCCGAAAATATTTTATTATTTATAAATAATATATAATAAGTTCTTATTTTTCATTACAAAATCAAAGTTTCTACGATTTTGAGCGGGCTAAGCAATATCACGTTATAAGTAACAAGTAGAATGTTGTCTAAATTGTTACAATATTAAACTCCATCCTCTTCTATTCCACCGCTAGGGATGTACATTCTTTTTCGTATTTAAGTGGGAACACTCTTATGATCTTTTCAGCAAGATAAGTTGTTTCTGAGCAATCGCTAAACTAATATTTAAAAAAATACATAAACGCATCGCAAATAGAACCTCCTTCTTTTTCGAAATCGGACTATAACCTCTGGTGTAGACACAAAGTAGATTACATAAATGATCATCATTATTACCACCATAACAGCCTAGGTATCGAAGTCCACTGTTGAACATAGGCATCCTCATGGATAACCTCATAATATAAAGGTTGGCAACCGCAGTTATTTTTTAACAGTCCCTCTTTTGCCTTTTACGATACCCACGATACGAGTATACGATTGTGATTATTTTTGCACCAACAATACGCGGTCAACATAATTATTACATTACGAAAATAAAGTAAAGCTTTTTTTAATGAACTCCTTTGATACTGAAATGTTTACATAGTATATTAATCTTAATACAACCTTCAAAGCCATATTGCTCCAATAATTATATAAATAGAATGCTAAAAAAGTGCCACTGGTTTTGGTATCGAGGCACATTCACAAATCACGCACCATAAATATTTACTGCTGATTAAATAATGATGGTGGCTAAGCTGACATCCAAGGACTCGACTTCATAATAAATAAAGGATATTATTAAAAATCTTTTAGAATTACTTTGAGGTATCATAGACCACTTTTTGAAATTTATCTCGGTCATAAAATCCCATCATGACTCGGCTGCGAAGTATAAACCTCCCGACTGGAGTCACCTACATCTATCTTCTCCTTTTGTGTGCCTCCCATGTTTCTTCAGTACATCTTTCCATGTAGTAGACATTAAGACGTCTTGAAATAATACACATGATACACGAAACACGTCTGAATAAGAAGCTGCGACTTTTCTTTCATGAGACCTTTCTTCATCATTGGTTGTTAATTCTTCGAGTTGTAAGACTGGTCCATTGTCACATGACAACACAATTTGAAAATACATAGAGCGTAAACCACAGAGTAACTCATCTTCCTCAGCAGTCGATTTACGGTCGTAAGTCTCAGTTCTAAATATATAAAGTATCTGTATGATGAGATGTTTCAGTAATATGTTCAAACATATACTATAACCTAAAAGCTCGTAACAATATTTCTTTATTTATGTTACAGCAAAAGTATGATAAAGAAAATAAAAAATAACACACAACGTAGGCTAAAACATTCAGAGGAAATATATTTGATACGTAATAGAGCTTAAGCATTAAATTCTTACAACTAGATTACAAAAAGTATTATACCCTGGAGAAAGAACCTACATAAACCGCTCGGTAACACAAAATTCCGCATTAACTCAGAAAAAGTTGAAACAATATATGACTTTATCGATAAGATGTGTTTTCTGACACGTGCCTTGAGTAACTTAGTGTGAAGATAAAAGATAACGTCGTTTAATCGGTCTTTCTAAATTGTCAGTCATAAATTCAACGAGTTTTATAAATACTTGTCTTGGGCTTACTTGTATAATACTGTACTTGTTTGGTTATAATGCAAATCATTCAGAAAATTATCGAAGAACTCTTGTGAAAGGATCTGATGGGATTTACAAAAATCAACAGAATTTACAAAAAGTTTCTTGGCTGCGTCGACTTTATTATTTCATGAAACAAATTTGAAGTTAGAATAAAATTATTAATTTTTCAATCCCTAGTAAACGGATAAAATACAATATAAACAAATTAAAAACCACAGTGGTGCGAATCATCATCTCAAAGCTAAACAGATTTTATTTTAATTGACAATGAAGGTATAATGATATTATGTAATACCTATTATGTTGGTACTGATTTATATACTAATTTAGCACAACGCGACGTTTGTGTAAAATCGATGGTACCCAGAGCTGAAGCCATAAGTAAAAGATGTTTGCTCATTAAATCGTCTATCGATTAATATTATTAAAAGGAATTTTGTATAAAATGTCGTATATTCAAAAATATAAATAAAATAGGGATTTTCTGAACTAACATGACTTAAGAACGACCATACAGTTTTTTAAAAGGCCAGCAATGGACCTGCAGTCGACAAATAGATGCATACTCGTTTGCACCCCCTTCAAATAAAAAAGCTACTAAAAGTTATTCAACCAAAGTAGTTTCTTAAAACTTATCTCAATAGGAATTGCATTAAATGTCTGACAGATTGTAGTGAAAATATTTGTACAAAATATATTAACTTAGGCCAATGTAACTCAAACACGCCATAGAGTTACAGACGTTATAATGAAGCGTGTAGACACACGCCATAGTGAATAACTCATGCGCTTTGCTATAATTCATGGACTCATATTTAATTTTAAAGAGGAAGATACGAAAAACCAAAAATTATAAGTTATTAAAAAAACATTTAAAAAAATATCTGTTGAAGTTTGGAAAATTATTCAATCCCCTATTTAATTGATAGGTTTCAACTTTGCTTGCTATTGACATTCGGTTGACTAAAATACCACTTCCAGAAATCTTAATATCTTTCAAAATTTCTGTTTAAAAATAAAGAATGACCTATATCTATCAATAAAGAGTAAAAACCAAATTCAAAGAACTGAAAACACTAATTAGTTTTTGTTATCGAAGAATTAAAGTATTTAATTACTTTTGAACTTTAGTTAACCTCTAATAAAAAATAACTAATTTATTATTTTAAATTTAAATTTTATGATTTAATATTGAACGATACTAGCAACGTTAGCGGTGTTTAAAGATGGAGTTCTAACTAAATGATCTTCGAGAGGGGTTTCAGATTAATCCGTTAAGTAAAAGCGGTTCGCCGTTAATTAAAATACAGTCTAGAGATGCCAAAGCTTAATTTAATGAAGTTTAAAATTAAGTTACAATATTTTTAGCTACAAAAGATAATCTAATCTGGTTCGTAAAATGTAAAGTATCGGAATCCAATAATCTTCAAAATAGATCAAAATACCTACGATCACGTAAATCACGTAATATAACGTTAATACGACATTTTATACTTTTTATTTACAGGGAGGTGTTAGACAGGGTGACGGTATATCTCCGAATTCATTCTTCACCGCTGTATTAGAAGACAATTACAAGCTATCCCTTCAATCCCCATAAAATTTCCATGCAGTCGCATGCGTGCGTCAAATCCCGAGCGGTCGCATGCGACCGCACCCACCACATCACTTTAACCCATTAATACTTATATTTAGAGACTATTTTTCTATGAAGAAGTTTAGCATTATAGAATTTATACATGACATCCATGTCCACTACGATGCATCGGCCTCCTCATAAGTCGGATACTTGCCATAGTTGCCTCGTTTCGCAGGCGGGTTGGCAACAACAATTCATTTTTCATTTATAGTTGTTATAAGGAAGACACTTTGATTAAAACTACTCTTACGGATTTTATCGCGTTTTATTTATATTAATTTTAATATCCGACGTTTCGGGTGCTTTCCAGCACCCATGGTCACGGGGGACTGAGGTGACTGACGTCCCGATGTCAAAGATAACCCGGAGTACCTTCAACTGTTTAATTATTGTTTTTGGTCCAATCTACGCAGAATGAACTAACTGTATTTTGAAGTCTTGCAGTGGTATGCTTGGGTTTAGTTTTAATTTTATTAATTATAGGATCCCAAGCAGGTGGTAGTACCCAGCCTCCTTCTCTATTGAAATTAGGATGTTTTTTTTAATTTCAATAGCCTCACGTATCATCCTTGGTAGGAATCGATGTTCTTTCGCGAGGATTTGTGGTCTATCAAATCTGATATAATCTGATATAATGAGTTGCAAGTGAAATATAGCTTGCAACTTAAAGATTTTGTAATTTGCTTATCTGGCTCGGAATGTTTGTGAGTATGTAGTACTCTCTTAGCTATTACTGCAGTTATGCAACAAAGTATCTACAATAGACGTGAATAGAAGAGAAGATAATTAAATATGCAGCAGAGTATTCAATGCGAGGTTATTTATTCGAGCCCTTTTATATTTAAAGTTTGTTTTAGATGTTCATCACATATGTATAGCTAGGTATATATAACTACATATAGCCTCAGAGCCTAAAAGAAAATTTAGGGGACTATTTGGTTGTTTTCACTCACTGGTGCCAGGTTTTTCTTTTTCAAAATATACCGTTAACCCACATTAGTAATGTCTCCTGTATCGTGGAGGCAGTTAACATACATAAATTACACAAGGTAAAACATACAGACCCTGAAAAATTACTTTTATGCCGTATTTGTTTCGTGCGGAATTCGAACCTGCGGTCCTCGGCGATGTTAAGTCACTGTGCCACGGAGCCATCAAATGCTACATACACTTTACTTTACTTTTTTACCTTAAAAAAGAAAGAATATTAACAATGCTATAAACATTACTAATATTCCCCTTAACCACTCGTGGTAAGCTAAAATTGCTTGTGTTACGAGTGGTTCACGCCAGTAGTCGAATGGTGGATTCGAACCCACAACTCTCACTCTCTCTTTATATATATATCGCTCTTTTTCTTTAATTATTACTCTATTTTTTCTTAATTATTTACTCATTTAGCTCAGACTATGAGTTTCATCCGTAAATTTCATAGTGCGTAAGCAATCCGGGTTCGATCCCCGTTGTCAATAATAAAAACGTTCACTACAATTTAAAATATTGGCTATTTCTGAGGACTATAGCCACTCTTTGAGCAGAGCAGTAGACTTATTGTTTAACTCTGTAACTAAAATGAAGAAAAGTTTTTGCCCACCCTAGTCTAGTATATATGTATGTTGTTTATTACTTTCCGTTGTGAAAGTTAGTTAATTATGACACTAACAACATATATTTAGTAGAATCATAAAATCGAGTTCTGAGACGAAACCTTAAGCAGGTATTGAGATAGGCTTCAGATTAATCTACTTGGAGCTGGCGGTGTGTCTTTAATTATAGCGAGGATTTATTTGATGTAGGAGGTTATGAGAACATACCATGGTAAGACGACTCCGGAATTAGTACCAACTTTTAATAAAAGCTTATCTCAGAAATAAAATTTTAATGAAAAGTAATTACTATATTAGGATATTCTTAAGGCATTAGCATTACCTATTTTTTGCTGATTTTAAAAAAGATAACAAAATAAAAGCTATGGAAAGCATTTAAGATAAGTAAATTTTAAATTAATTACCACCAAGCAAAATTGTTACAACAGTGGCAGCATTTTTAAACTACTGTTTTCTTACTTTCAATCCATTTTTGTATTTTCAGTTTTATTATATAAATATTATATATCTCGCGTCACTCCCACAATTAAGGTAAAACTATCAACACTTCATGTACCGATAAATATCAAGCCATTTACGCTACAGAGCGTGCCAAAGAAATAGACGCACATACACACACACACACACACGCACATATATATATATATATATATATATATATATATATATATATATATATATATATATATATATGTATAATCTCGAAAAACATTACCTTCTTACTTCTTACTTCCTGGGTGGTCGGGTAATAACTTAAAATAGTTATCAGTGACATTGTTATATTGTCCCATACTTGTATAAAAAGTTAAACAAAATAATAAAATTAAGAACTATACCACAATTAAAAACAAGTATCATTATCATCATCATTATTACAGCCCTTCACAAGTCCACTGCTGAACATAGGTCTCCCCCAAGTAATGCCACAAAGCACGGTCCTGAGCCACCTGCATCCATCGACTACCTGCATGTTTTTCCAGGTCGTTACCATCTAATGGGGGGTTGCCCTACACTACGCCTACCGGTACGAGGCCGCCACTCGAGAACCTTTCTTCCCCATCGGTTATCGATTCTTTGAGCTATATGGCCGGCCTATTGCCACTTCAGCTTACTAATCCGTTGGGCTATATCGGTCACTCTGATTCTCCCGCAGATATGCTAATTTTTGAGTTTATCGCGCAAAGAAACTCCGAGGATATCCTTCGCCATAGCTCGCTGAGCGATCTTGAGAGGCCTTATACGGGCACTAGTGAAAGACCACGTCTCAGATCCGTAAGTCATCACAGGCAACACGCACTGGTTGTACAATCTACTTTCCAGAATTTGAGGTATACCTGACGAGAAGATGTGTCGTAATTTCCTGAACTCCCCCCAGCCGAGTTGAATCCATCGATTGACCTCACGGTCGAAGTTGGACTTACCTAGTCGGACTATTTGTCCCAGGTAAACGTACTCGTCAACAACTTTGAGCATAGTGCTCCCAAAAACTACCGGCATAGGTGTGACATGGGCATTAAACATGATCTTTGTTTTGTCCATGTTCATCTTAAGACCTATCCGTTGGGAGGCACTATTGGGGTCATTGAGCATAGTGCTTTAGTCCTCCAGCGATTCTGCCAAAAGAACTTTATCGTCGGCAAATCGAAGGTGAGTGATGTACTCGCCATTGATGTTAATACCGTATCCTTTCCAGTGCAGTAGCTTGAAAACGTCTTCTAATGCAGCGGAGAAGAGTTTCGGGGATATAACGTCACCCTGTCTTACACCTCTCTGCAGTTGGATAGGTTTCGAACTCTGAATCTGTACTCGGATAGCCATCGTAACCAAACTGTACAAACACTTCAGCACTTCGATATACCCACAGTCAACTTGACACCGCTGAAGGGACTTAGCCTTAGTCAAAGCCTTAGCCTTAATTTTTCGAAATTTAGAACTTTTTCATAGTCCACACACGCCAGGCAAATTGGCGGATTGTACTCTTCGGTCTTCTGTAAAATCTGCCGCAGGGAATGTGGTCTATGGTACTGAAGCCTTTTCGGAAACCGAGTGCGAGAAGATTTGTAATGAATCTCAAAAACAGCACGTAGACGCGGCTCAGAAGAGAAATCGGTCTGTAGTTCTTCAAGAGGGCATTGTCACCCTTCTTAAATGACAAGACCACCGCACTTCTGCTCCACGCCTCAGGAGTAGTGCCACCATGGAAGACGGAATTGAAGAGCTTCTAAAGGACTTTAAGTACCGGTGTTCCACCCACTTTCAGATGCCCTACTTTAATTTCATCCTCGCCTGGGGCCCTGTCGTTTTTATGGTGCTAGAGAGCCATTCTAATCACGCTCAGACTGACGTCCGGGATATCATAGGAATAGTGTCGGATGAAAGTTGCTCTTGGATAGTTATTCACACTTGTGTGTGGCTCTAACGATGATATATACAGCTGCCCATAGAACCTCTCAATCTCACTCAAAACCTCAGGTGTCCTGGAAACGATGCTGCCACACTCAGTCTTCAGCTTTGACAGTTGGCTCTTTATGGCAGATAAATCTCTGGCAAAGACTGGTTCCGTTCGAACGCTTCTTCAATACGAGCAGCATTAAAGTTGCGTAAGTCTTGCCGCATACGAGATATAATATCGTCCACTGCATTGCAAGATTGCATTGCAGTGGACATTCGTTAGTTAGTTATGCAAGACCCGCCGCAGAACATTAAAACTCTCCGCGAACACTACACATTGAAATAATGCAAGTTTTTTACGGAATTTATCCCGTATATTTAACTTTTTAAATACCCGATGTTTCGAGAGCTTTACAGCACCCATCGTCACGGGGGGTACTGAGATGACCATGGGTGCTGAAAAGCTCTCAAAACGTCGGGTATTTAAAAAGTTAAATATACGGAATGAATTCCGTCAAAACTAGTATTATTTCAATATGTAGTGATCGCGTAATTATAAGAAATCATTATGTAAACCAGTACGGACTGGTAATTGCAAATAAAATACGCAAATTAGAAGATCTAAAGACCAAGCGCGCAAGATATCTAACAGCCTTAAATTTCTTGAAGAGATGCCGAGACCACAATCTAATTCCTACATGTGTTAAAATATCAACCAAAAAGGACATTCGAGGTAGCGCTAAGGTCTTAAATCAGGCGAGTAAAAAGTTGTTACGGACGGTAATCCAACAAAAATGCTCCAATCTATATGACATAAATAAATCCATAGACAAATCAGAAACAGAAACAGAAACTTTTTTATTCAATGTAGATTATAACAACTTATAGAAAGTCACTTCATCCATTGAACACATCATGTCACATCATCCAGTGACTTAAAGAAAGTTTTAACGACGTTTGATTATAATTTTTGCATGAAAACATTAAATAAACGCGAAATTAGTAAATATAACGAATGCAAAAACAAACATATAGAAAAATATCAAAAATTAACCATTGACAAACACAGATCATAGATTAATCGCGTTCTATAATCTGTCAAAATAAATACTGGATGATGCAACAATTAGGGTTTATCCAAATGCCTCAATTTTGCTATAACACCACGCAAATTACCGTACGAAGAAATTATCTGTAGTGTCAAGGACTGTTTATTTAAAAACAATATGCGGAAAGAAGATTCGGAGGCGATATGTCAAGACATTTCGTCTATGTTACGTCGATGTTCAGTGCCTAAACCAAATCTTCCCAAAGACGAATTTATAGCGATAAAGAAACTACGCAATAAACTGGACCTTACGATACGCCGCGCAGATAAAGGAAACGCCACGGTAGTCATGGATACGTCAGGTTATAATTCTAAAATACAATAAATTTTGTCGGATGTAAGTACTTATAAAAAGAATAAAAACGACCCAACAAATAGCAAACAACGAGTGATCTCATAAAGAAACACTCCGAAAAATAAAATCTGGACGTAAAATGGATAATACCTACGTGCGCCAAATCACCAACATTGTATGTGTTACCAAAAATACACAAGCCCAATGGTCCATTACGTCCCATAGTGAGCCAAATCGATTCAACAACTTACAGATTGGCTCAACAGACTTAGCAAAAATACTCTCACCGCTCAGGGGACATACAAGAGCACACATAAAGGATTCCTACCATTTTGTCAGCGAGATTAAAGACCTACATCTGGCAGACAATAAAATTATGGTCAGTTTTGTTATGCAGTCATTGTTTACATGCTACCTGTAAACTCTCTCATGACTAGAAGGCTGGAAGAAAACAACATGCCCGTAAAATATGCAGTATTACTCAGACACTGCCTTACATCTGGCTACCTATTGTGGAAAGAGGAGTTCTACAAGCAAGTAGATGGTGTGGCGATGGGCTCACCTGTATCTCCCATTGTCGCCGATATATTCACGGAAAAATTTGAGGAGAAAGCCCTGCTTACTTCTCCCATAAATCCAAGATTCTACAAGCGGTACGTAGACGACACTTTCACAATTCTACTTTTAGATAAAGCAACTGCATTTTTAGACCATCTTAACTCTATAAATTCTAAAATTCAGCTCACAATGGAGTTAGAGGCAAACAATTCCTTAGCTTTTCTAGATGTGTTAGTAATTCGGAATCCTGATAACACCTTGAGCCATACTGTGTATAGGAAAAAGACCCATACAGATAGATATTTAAACGGTGATTCTCACCACCATCCTTCACAGTTAGCTACCGTGGGTAAATCGTTGTTTCAGAGAACACGAGGGAACTGTGACAGTAAACACCTGGCTGCCGAGCTCCACCATCTCAAGCAAGTATTGCATGATAACAAGCTTCGGGTCCCGCGCCTACCCCTACTGCTGTACTACCATCTGTTAGAGGAGTCACTGACAAGATTAGCTACATCTTGGAGCGCGCTTCCATCAAAACATACTTCAAGCCGCTGAAAAAGATTGGTCGGTTTTTACCATCAATAAAGTGTAATGTCCCTCTGTAAGATGCAGGAGTATACAAGCTTGATTGTAAATGTGGTCTCCCCTACATAGGACAAACAGTGGTAGAGCCACGCGGCAGCTTTGCTGTTGCACGTATGGGCCAGCTCAAACCGGGGGGTTGAACCACGACCTCACAGAATACCGGCGTGAAGTAGAAGCTCTGCTTCCGCGTTTCATCTGGTAAGTGCAGGAGCCGGAGGCCCAAATACCCCCCCCCCCCATCAACATCGTAGCGGAATTAAATAATGATAGACTACCCCAGGAGGGTACCATCACCCCTGGAGAATCCCCTCGCTGAGCATCCACGACCATGTTTCTCCACTTCTGAGCGCGGGTGCTCAGGCTGCCCCGCGTATTCTGAGGGAGGGGGGGGGCAAAATTCCGCTCACGACTACAACCGCTCGGGGCAAACGGAGCAACAAGACCAAGGCGACCCCTGCCACGCTGTCCGTGAATTTCTGCAATATCAGTGGACTTCACTCTAACCTAAACGCCGTCCACCACCATCTCGAGACGGCGATGCTGGCTCTTCTCTTCCTGACCGAGACGCAGGTGTCCTCTCCGGCTGATGTCTCGTATCTCTCCTACCCGGGATACAAACGGGAACACTCCTTTGTGCCTCGGGCTGGAGTTTGCGTTTACGTCAGAGAGGACATCTGTTCTCGACGCCTCGGCAGACTTGAAGGTTCGGACCTGTCCATCCTTTGGCTACGCGTAGACAACGACGACCATCCGCGCGTCTACGGGTGCCTCTATAGGTCCCAAAGCGGTAATGCCGAAACAGACCGACTCTTCGACCACATCCAAATGGCTACAGATTCGTTGCTACAGCAGTCCCCTCCGCAGAGATCGTGATCCTCGGCGACTTTAACGCCCATCACGCCGAATGGCTTGGTTCACGTTAAACCAATCATGCGGGGAGATCTGTTCATGATTTTGCCTTGGCTTATGGTCTGACACAACTGGTTACTTCGCCTACGCGGATTCCAGATGTGGAGGATCATGCACCTTCCCTGTTGGACCTTCTGCTGACCTTTCACCCGGACGGATATCAGATTTCCGTCGAAGCCCCTTTAGGCTCCTCGGACCATTATCTTATCCGGAGTTTGGTGCCACTCACGCTGAAATCGCAGTTGCATTCTGCAGGCTGCCACCGTGTTTGGCACTATAGTTCAGGCGATTGGGGTGGAATGCGGTCTTTCTTTGCATCCTATCCTTGGGGGCGGGTTTGTTTCGCGTCGGATGATCCCAACGTTATTGCGAATTCTGTCGTTGATGAGGTACTTCAGGGTATGGAACTTTTTATTCCTTCCTCTGTGGTGCCCATTGGAGGCAAATCTCAGCCATGGTTTGGTTGCTCCTGTAAAATAGCATCAGCAAACATCAGCGTCACGGGATGTTAGCACCAGCGCTATAAAAAAGAAGTATAATTCCGCCTCTAAGTCCTTCAAAAGAGTCATTGGCAAGGCAAAGTCAGAGCACATAGTCAGAATTGGCGAGAAACTAGATCGCTTTCCTTCTGGAACCCGTGCATTCTGGTCTCTCGCCAAGGCTGTCCAGGGGAATTTCTGTCAGCCATCTCTTCCATCTCTGCACAGGGAGGACGACTCACTGGCCCATACCGCAAAGAAGAAAGCTGATCTTCTGGGCTCTTTCTTTGTGTCCATCTCGACTCTCGATGACGGGGGGAGTTAGCCGCCGACCATCCCGCTGTGTGAGTGCGCCATGCCAGAAGTGCAGTTCACACAGCGCTCGGTTCACAAAGTACTCCTCTCCCTGGATATCCACAAGTCGAGTGGGCCTGACGGAATCCCCCAATTGTGCTGAGGACGTGTGCTCCTGAGTTGGCACCGGTTTTAACGCGTCTTTTCCGGTACTCCTACGCGTAGGCGTAGTCCCAAAATCATGGAAGATGGCTTTCGTCCACCCGATCCCTAAAAAAGACGACCGCTCAGACCCGTCCAACTACCGGCCTATCGCCTTCTCCTCCTTGTTCTCTAAAACAATGGATTCTATTGTAAACTGCCAGCTCATGAGGTACCTTGAGGATCACCAGCTGATAAGTGACTGCCAATACGGTTTTTGCCGTGATCAATCAGCTGGTGATCTTCTGGTCTACCTAACTCATAGATGGGCGGAGGCAGTCGAGTCCAAGGGGGAGGCATTGCCCGTTAGTTTGGACATTGGGAAGGCCTTCGATCGGGTTTGGCACAAAGCGCTTCTCTCGGAGCTCCCTTCCTATGGGCTTCCCGAGAAATTGTGCGATTGGATCATGAGCTTTCTTGCAGATCGGAGCATCAAGGTCGTTGTAGACGGTGCAAGCACCGATTGCAAGCCTTTTAATGCTGGTGTTCCACAAGGCTGCGTGCTATCGCCAACGCTGTTTCTTCTGCATATCAATGATATGTTGCAAACCCGTAACATTCATTGCTATGCAGATGACAGCACTGGTGATGCTCTTTACACTGGCCGAGCCAATATTTCTCGGGAAAACGTCTCCAAGTGCCGGGACAAATTTGTGTCTGAAGTCAAGTTTTGCTGAACAGAGTCTCGGATTAAATCTAGTCCAGTATAACCCCCAGAAGACACAAGTTTGCTCGTTAACCGCTAAAAAGAACCTCTTTGTCGTATCTCCTCAGTTTCATGGCACTCCCCTTGCTGCCTAAGCTAGTATCGGAATCCTCGGCGTTGACATTTCGAGTGACGTGCAGTTTCGTGGTCACTTGGAAGAGAAAGCCAAATTGGCCTCTAAAAAGCTTCGTGTGATCAGCAGAGCGGGACAGCATTTCATGTCGGCACACCGCCTGCGACTTTAAAAGCGCAGGTTCGGCCGCACATGGAATACTATTCCCATCCTGGGCTGGGGCTCCCCAGTACCAGCTCCTTCCACTTGACCGCATCCAGCGCAGAGCGGCTCGAATCGTCTACGACCGAGTGCTTTCCGATCGGCTCGATTCACTGGCACTGCGACGAGATGTTGCATCTCTTTGCATTTTATTTCGCATATACCATGGAGAGTGCTCTGGGGAATTGTTCGGATTAATCCCATCCGCCAAATTTCGTGAACACACCACGCGGCAAACGTCCCGATACCACCCACACCATCTGGATGCTTGACGGTCCACCACAGTACGTTTCAATAAGGAGTTTTCTTCCGCGTACAACCTCTCTGTGGAATAGTTTACCACCGGCGATTTTTCCGGACCGATACGACCTGGGGACCTTCAAGAAAAGAGCTTACTCCTTTCTAAAGGGCCGGTAACGCACCTGCAATTCCCCTGGTGTTGCGGTTGATCATGGGCGGCGGTAGTCACTTAACATCAGGTGAGCCGCATGCTAGTTTGCCCCCTCTTCTATAAAAAAAAAACTAAGAGATCAGTTAAAACCCGCGTTAAAAACATATAGCTGAAGTGACGAATTGACGCTCCGGGAAGTCTGCAGTCTATGAACACGTACAGGATCGCCCCCGTCACTACATCAGATTTGATAGACCACAAATCCTCGCTAAAGAACACCGATTCCTTCCAAGGATGATTCGCGAGTCTATTGAAATCAAAAAACATCCTAATTTCAATAGAGAAGATGGCTGGGTGTTACCACCATCGGTATACCATCTGCTTGGTATCCCATAATAAATAAAATTAAATCCCAACCCAAGCTTACAACTGCAAGACTTCAAGATACCATAAGTTCATACTGTGTAGATCGGAACAAAAGTTAAATTTTAATCTATGGTAACCGCGGTTAACTATGACATCTGGATGTTAAACATCTAAGTCACCCCGTGACTATGGGTATTGTAAAGCTCTCGAAACGTCGGGTATTTAAATAGTTAAATATACGCGATAAATTTCGTAATAACTAGTATTATTTCAATTAAAACTCTCCGATCATACTCTTAATATAAGATTAACTGTTAGACGGGCGATAAGACTGCAATCGTCAACAGATTTGACAGCATACAGGCAACTGAACAGACAGATCTCCAAAAACAAGTAAGGTTACTATATTATTTAAAATGAAACCTACTGAGTAAAAAATATTAATAATACCCATTATACAGTTATATAAGAACTTTATCACAGCTTTATTATAGGTTTTAAAAATTTAAGCGACAATGGCGCTAACCTACTTTAAATCGTTAAACATCCATAATGGTCATTTAAAATGAAAAATGGGATGAGAAACCTAATAAATTATACCTCAATGGACATACTAGTAGTTCGTCAACTTTCATTTTTTATTTTTCGCAATATAGCGTTTGGTTTTACCTTCTTCGTCTCTCTTTCTAGAGCTCCACAAAGGAACTAACATATATATATAGGCTGATAAACACATAAGCCTCCGCAGTCGGTTAAATAAGGTTTACTTTTATCGTTGTCTGTCAAATTGATTGTATACATATTTGTTGTTACATATTATTTTTAATGTTTAATGTGTAACGACTAACTTTCATTTTTAATTTAATACGTTTTTTAACTAATTTAATCTATTATAAGTCAATAAAATAAAATCACATTGAAGAGCTAATTCTCCTAGTGTACTAATTATTTATATCGTCCGGTCATAATAAATAGTGTTCTTCATTGAATCTATGACAAACATATTTAAAATAACGTCAACTGTGCTGCTTGCCCAGCATTGCGTAAAAGGCAACTAAGAAAATATTCGGTTAGTGATTGTGTAGGCAATGGGGTAGCCACCTATAACTGCTTTCGCACATCGTGTCAAAATTCACGATACCATCCTCACAATCTGGATGCTTGACGGTCCACCAGTGTGCGATTTACTAGGAGTTTTATTCCTTGGATAACTTCTCTGTGGAATTATTCACAACCCAGGACGTTTTCGGTCCGATACGACTTAGGAACCTTCAAGAAAAGAGCTTACTCCTTTCTAAAAGGCCAGCAACGCACCTGAAATTCCCCTGGTGTTGTGGTTGTTCATGGGTGGCGGTAGTCACTTACCATCACTTACCATCAGGTGAGCCTCATGCTCGTTTGGCCCCTCTTCTATAAAAAAAACGAGCTCACAGTCTGCCTGATTCTAAGTGGTTGCGATGACTCAGTGAAATATATCCCCGATTAAGAATCAAAATACAAAGTATAATAGTTGCTTGCCATCCTTGAGGACTAAAATGAAATTCTTTATTACCAGAAAAAAATCAGCGGTCTTTCTCCACTCACATAGGAATAATAACAACTTAAGCTACTATTTTAAGCTATTTTCTGTGACAGTATTCCTACCCCAGTCGAGCCGATGCAATCGTGCTGCAGTTATGCGTAACAAGCATAGCTATAAATTCTTTTTCTTATCAATTTTTGAATAGAAGTTATTTCTTGCATTCGTTATATGGCGCCTATTCAGTAGGCGTATATTTTGATAAATTTTTAAGAATATAAAATATAGGGAACATTGTAAGGGACAAAGCTATAGAAGAGCGGTCGAATAAAGCTATTTTAATGGTAAGAATTGAAACATAATCTAAGTATGAATTATTTATGCTGCTATTTATTTTATTGTACCTATGTACCTTAAAGTTTTAATGGATAATAAACACTTCGTTCTATTACGAAAATGCTTTTTTGATTGCATGTCAATTATTTTTGCGACAGTTTTCTTAGTCGCAGAGTTTGATGTTTAGATCCTTAATCTCATGGTTAACCTTCTATTTGAATAACTGTCTATGACTGTTACATAGAATGCTCGGAGGAATTGTTCGGATTAATTTCAGCCGCCATATTCCAACAAACGACATCGAGACTCAAATTACGAAATCCACACCACCTGGATTCTAGGCGGTCCACTACTGTGTTATTTACTCTGAGGAGTTGTCTTCCTCGCACGACTTCGTTTTAGAACTGTTTACCACCGGCGATTTTTTCGGACCAATCGATTAAGGGACCTTCAAGAAATGAGTTTACTCACTTTTAAAGGAAAACTACAAAGCATGGCAACGAACCTACAATTCCCTTCCAGTAGTTCATGGGCGGCGTTTGACATTTTCCATCAGGAGAGCCGCATGTTCGTTTGCCTTCACTTCTTTAAAAAAAAACTTAATTTTCAGGGATATAGCTCAATTATATTATATGTACGTGTAATCAACACGAAGGCTTTCGTAGCACGTTAAAAATGTAACCTCGTAGCTCAATAAACAAGCGCTGGCTGCTTGCCAACAGTTGTTACTTAAAATTACATAAGTTGTGCAACATCCCGGCTTTATTAAATATTTCAAGTCAATATATAACATTTAAATATGTAGAAAAAAATTCAACTCATAAGTTTGAGACGTACTGTTGCAGCCAATCAAAAGTCCACGGCTAAACATAGGTCTACCCCATTGATCATCTCACAGGGAGGATATTTGCGATAGCAGCTACGTTTTGCAGGCGGATTACCACCCGTAAGTTTTTATTTTTTATATATTATTAGGAATATGCTGTTGCTCATCTGCTGATTTGTTTCCCTCGGTCACCCACGGGACGCCAGGGGTAACGAATATTCTTACAACTCCACTGCACGGTTAAGTTTGAGAGTTAGGGGTAAGCTGTTATATTTATTTCTAACTTCCACACGTGAAAAATAAAAAGATGTATTTATATGTCATACAAGGACTTTTCTTGAGGCGTCATTATACGGCGGATCGTCCACTTCTCTTTATAAAGGTTGGAGATTGCAACGGCTGCCACATTCATCACACTTGTGAACAGGTGCTGCTTGTCCCGTTCTGGTTTACAGCACATGTATTAGTTTTACATGACTGCTTCGTGGGTCAAGTACTAAACGCGACTGCTGAATATTAGATCCCAAATTCTAATCCCAGGTCGGATATAGATAAAAAGACGACCCGCTACATGATGTCGCTGCCAGCAAGGATTTTGTATGACGTATTTAAATCATACTTTAATTTTAACTCCTATATAAAGCTGAAGTAAATATAATAGTTTACCATACACCCCATCACAAGTCTACTGCCAAATATAGGCTTCCCCCGGGTTGCCCCAATTACGGTCCTTAGCCCCCTGTGTTCATCGACTACTTGTGTGTAAGTACATGTAAATTCCAATTAAATCCATACTAACCTGCGTTCTAGGCTGGTTAAAATTATCTCAAACTGTACGTAAATAGTAAGCCTTTACTACGCTATGCAACTTAGGAGTATCGGCATACGTGGTAGAGCCATGCTGCAGTTATATTAGTAGTATAGTTGTAGCACGAATGGGTCGGCTCGACCGGGGAAGGACCACGCTCTCACAGAATACCAGCGTGAAATAGTAGCTTAATGCTGCTGTATTTCGTATGGTGAGTGTAGAGAACCGGAGACCCTTTTTACTGGAAACTAGGCATTCCATCTTAGTCCTCACGGGTGACAACGCATCTGCATTTTGATTCGTAATCGAGGATAGATGTAGATGCCTATGGGCCACAGCAACCACTTACCATCAGATGGACTGTGTGCTCGTTTGTCACCCTATCCTATAAAAAAAATATAACAGATCATCACTTTACTCACTAGCTGAGTGCCACTTAAGCGGTCAGGCTTGCTGGGCTCACAAAGTGAATTTTGCGGTACGTATTCCATGAAAGTGAACCAAGTGTGTGTTTCGTCTCGAATATATAGTGCCTTAATGGACGTAGGTTATTTTACACTTGATATCTTTGTTTTATATACTATTGTGTAACTCGTTGGATATAAAAACCCAAACAATTTATGAATTACAATCGAATTTTGACTACTAAGCGGGCACTAGATTTTTTTAAATCTGTGTAATAATTTTTTAGAGCAATCAAGATCATTTTAAGTTTGTTCCGCCATAATTTAATGCCGTAACTTAGTTGCCGAGCCATGTTAAGTCAAGCCTTGCTTAATAAGATATGGGTCCCATTTTTATTCAATTTATTATCTCCAGTGTTAACTAGACCACTTTTTTATAGAAATCAGTACAACCACAAATACGTGATGTTAAGAAACGTTATGAACTTCAGCAAAATATCACTGTGCAAAATATGTTTTAGCGCTATCGGTGTGTAAATATTGATGGATAACTAACTAACCACTTACTACAACAAATAAATACTTACCCTTAATTTGTGAATTGTTTGATTTTATATGATTATGACGTAGTTGTTATACTACTTAATGTATTCACACAGCAATGTTGAATGTCAGAATGATCTCATCTCTCGATATAGACAGCGGTATAATCAGTTGGCTTGTGTCCAGCCGTGTCCAGCTGTGGACAAGAATTTCAATAATTTATTCATTACATCCTATCAAAAGCCCACTGCTGCAATTAGGCCTCACCCGTAGATAGCCTCATTCAGAGGTTATTTGCATAGTTGCCACACTTGGCAGGCGGATTCTCGACAGCTTTTTCATTACTTTGATTTTTTATCAGAACCAAATGAAATAGGATGTCTATATCCCATTTCATTTTTCTATGTTATGGGGGTAGTAGATTCGCTCACGTTACCATTACCCATCATCATCATCATCATTACAGCCCTTCACAATTCCACTGCTGAATATAGGCCTCCCCCCAAGGGATGCCACAAAGCACGGTCCTGAGCCACTTGCATCCATCGACTTCCTGCATATCTTACCAGGTCGTCACTCCATCTATTGGGGGGTCACCCTACACTTCGCCTACCGGTACGAGGCTGCCACTCGAGAACCTTTTTTCCCCAACGGTTGTCGGTTCTTCGAGCTATATGGCCGGAACATTGCCACTTCAGCTTATTAATCCGTTGGGCTATGTCGGTCACTCTGGTTCTACTGCGGATATCCCCATTTCTAAATTTATCATGCAGAGAAACTCCGAGTACAGCCCTCTCCATAGCTCGCTGAGCGACTTTGAGCGTCCTCGTACGGCCAGCTGTGAAGGACCACGTCTCGGTTCCGTAGGTCATCACAGGCAACGCGCACTGGTTGTACAACTTAGTTTTCAGGTTTTGAGGTGTACCTGACGAGAAGATGTGTCCTATTTTCCCGAACGCTGCCCAGCCGAGTTGAATCCGTCGATTTACCTCTCAGTCGAAGTTGGACTTACCTAGTCGGAATGTTTGTCCCAGGTAAACGTACTCGTCAACAAATTCGAGCTTAGTGCTTCCAACAACTACCGGCATAGGTGTGAATGAACATTAAACATGATCTTTGTTTTGTCCATGTTCATCTTAAGACCTATCCGTTGGGAGGCACTATTGAGGTCATTGAGCATAGTGCTTAATTCCTCCAGCGATTCTGCCACAAGGACTATATCGTCGATAAATCTAAGGTGAGTGATTTACTCGCCATTGGTGTTAATACCGTATCCTTTCCAGTCCAGTAGCTTGAAAACGTCTTCCAATGCAGCGGTGAAGAGTTTCGGGGAAATTACGTCACCCTGTCTTACAACTCTCTGCAGTTGAATAGGTTTCGTAATCTGTTTCTGTACTCGGATAGCCATTGTAGCCCTACTGTACAAACACTACGGCACTTCGATATACCTACAGTGAACTTGACACCGCTGTAGGGACTTCGAAATTTCGACAGAATCAAAATAGGCTTTCTCATAGAACACATACACCAGGCAAAGTGGCAGATTGTACTCTTTGGTCTTCTGTACAATTCGCCGAAGGGTATGTATGTGGTCTATGGTACTAAAGCCTTTTCGGAAACTGGCTTGTTCGGGAGGCTGGAAGTCGACGAGTCTGCGTGCGAGACGATTCGTAAAGACTCTCGAAAACAGCACGTAGACGCGGCTTAGAAGGAATATCGGTCTGTAGTTCTTCAAGAGGGTGTTGTCACCTTTCTTGAAGAAAAAGACCACCGCACTTCTGCTCAACGCCTCCGGAGTAGTGCCACCATGGAGGACGGAATTAAAGAGCCTCTGAAGGACTTCAAGTTCCGGTTTTCCACCCACTTTCAGAAGCTTCGCTGTAATTCCATCCTCGCCCGGGGACTTGCCGTTTTTAAGTTGCTGGAGAGCCATTCTAATCTCGCTGACGCTGACAGACTGACGTCCGGGATATCCGGGGTACCACTACGCAGTGACTAGTTAATAAATAAGAAAATATTCGTATCTTTCAGCGCTTTTATTAAAATAAAAGTTTTAGTGCTACTAGTGCACAGTACTATGTTACTCCTTTTCCGCCTATTTGTCTGTATAGGTACAAGCCTCATATCTAAACCTGCCACTAAATAGCAGCGGCTAAGAAATGAGTTGCAGCGCTAAGGGAAGTGGGTTCGAATCCCGTGCGGAACAAGTATGGACCACAAATAATTGATTCGACACTGCATGTTTGTCCTTTTTAAATTCATGAATGTAAACCCCCACAATACCGACGAAAATCTTATTTTCAAGGTAACGTTTTTTAAAAGAGAACATAGTAAGGTTTCTATCAGACAGAAAGCGGTCATGCGTTCGAGGGTTCCGCGTTCGCGTTTTGTGTTCGAGCGTTCAGTTGCTCGCGAATCACGAATGCCTATATTCTGGTTTGATAGATCCCTAAATGATATAGAAAGCCAGTTTAATAACAGGCTATGAGGCAATCCATTTTACTCCTCAGAAGTTACAACAAATGTATAGCCTCCGTTGTTTGAGGTGTCCGTGAACTGCATCAGTCATGTATCATCAGATGGAATGGGTAAGGTTATCATTATAGTTCAAAAAAACTCGAAATTTTTCTTATTTATAATTAGGACCTTAATGACATTTCGCCGTGAACATTATGTGATATCGCGCGCGTAGGGTAACGAGCCGCGTATCGGATGATTTATAAAGGCTGTGCTCGAGAGAGTGTCGCAGTTAGTTTTATGTGTTGCACGTGGTGTCATTTATGCGTGCTTAGTATTTATATGTGTTTATTTTGTAAGATAATACAGATAATTATCATATGATGTAAGGTCACAAACGGTTTTAATGCTTTACGACAGATATCTTTAAAATTAATTTGCATATGTCCGCGTAATAAAATAAAATAATTTGTCTTACCTAGAATGAAGTGCACCTCTCACCATTCCTCAATCGCGTACACCATTCCCGTCACTACTAATCCTGGCACCACTCTCCTAACACCACTACACTAAGAAAGACACACGACCGTAGATAATACTACACTAGCGGTCATCCAACGCAGTCTACTTCACCTGTGGATGCCTTGAGTAGAGGCAAAACATGTCTTGTGTCATCGTGTTACTATAGCGGTATTAGGAGTAGAGTATTAGTAGTGACAGAGATAGTGCGCGCTAAGTAGGACACATCATTTTATTTCACTGCCCGAATGTAAGCAAATTATTTTTTAACATCTTTACTACAACGTATTTCCGCAAAGTAACACCTGATTCTATTAATTGTGCTAAATAGTTCTTACGAGTATATGGTATCATCTTGGTCCTTTATTTATGACTTCTAGTCTGTCGCAGAGATTTTCATAGATAAATTTAGTCGTTTTTAATATATAAGAATATTTTTTATGACAATTCGCTTAATATTTTGTACTAAATAGATATAATTACCTTGTAGTGATGAAGTAAGAACATCCACTACCGCAAATCATCGCATGTGTGTAGTGAGAGACGACAGAAGGATTTAAACTAATATAAATTAAGTTCCATAGCAGGCAGGAGAGAGGGCGCTACTGTGTCATGGTATACATCGACTCCGTAAAAGAAACCAAGTTAAAAATATAAAACAGTGATTTTCTTAATGTGTTAATGTGTTAAGTGATACAAAACCTTGACATAAATATTATATATTGGAGTTCAGTGACATAACTATCAACAAACAATTGAAAATCAAAACTATCTATAGTGCAAAAACAATTGTCAGTGATTTCTGTTTGTGGACTTTTTCTCGCAAATACAGGCTAAACACTAATTAAAGTAATGTTCACTTGTGCTTAGTCGCGCCGAACATGCGCTCGAATTAATCTATTCATATTTATCATAGATAGCGGTAGTGTGTGTAAAAATTGTCACTCCAATTCAACTTCAAAAAAGGGTCATTAGTGCAAGACAGTCTTCGCTAATCCGTGCCCGCTGTTGCACCTTGTTGTGCTTGTCCACATTATCAATTTAATTAGTTTTAAATACTATAATCGCTAGTGTTTTTCGGCTATACATTATCATAGACATACAGTAACACATACAACATTACACACCATAACAATTATAAATAACGCCGATTAGTGATTGTGAGTACGAGCTTCTCGGTAAATAAATTTAATTCCTCTCATATATACATAATAAATTCTCGTGCGCAATCACGTAATTAACGGCCACGAGGTGATATCTAGTGCCCGGCGTGATTATTCTTCTGGTGCCTCCTGTGAGGTTTCGATTTCTTACCGAATTTTGAAATTTCTCACATAGCGTCGGTTAATTTCTTCGCTTACCGCCCGCCATTTTTATTTACCGCAATTATTATTCATGTATTCTGGATGACGTTGATCATTTTATAGTGTGTGTGACTTGTTAAATATTGCATTTATTATTATTTAAACCGTTATTTGTGCGGATATTGATATAAATACTTTGTATGTTTTGTAATTTTACATCATTAATTTGCACTCCGTTTTCATTAGTTCGAAAATATGGCAGCCATTCGCAAAACTCTGACTAAAGAATTACTTTAAGGAAACATGCCGTGATGGTTATTTTACTCGCATGCAACGTATTTTCGATCTTTCAAAAACAATAAACGATGCCGCTATTCAGGATATGTTTATATCACAGTGCGAAACCATCGATGATATCAGGAGTGAATATCACAAGTGCATCCATGACATTAATTCTATAAATATAGAACTAGATCCCAAATTTACTACTTAGTTCAACTCCTGGTGTAGCTTTGAAGACTTGTACTATCATGTTAGACGTATTAAGAACAAATTATGCAAACCGCAAACGATGAATGCTCCCAACCCTAAAATCGCGTTACCTAAGTTGCCTCCCATAGAAATTCCGGAGTTCCACGCAGACTCTTCCGAATGGAGCCTGTTTTATGAAACATTTCATTCGACGATTAATTCTAATACTGACTTAACGAACTCGGAAAAAATCTATTATCTAGTTAGCAAACTTAAAGGCAAAGCGCAACATGTTTTTTCGGGCATTAACCCCACCGCTGATAATTACGATACTATATGGGATGCTTTAATAAAAAAATATCAGGACAAGCATTACCTCGCGAGCACTTTTCTCGACTCAATATTAGAGATGAAAGCTTTACCTAATCGCGCAACTTCAACTCAATTGGAAGCATTTATTGATAAATACGCCGCATCAATCGCCGCTCTTAATGAATTAAATATACCAAATCTTTGTGATTACGTGTTTATTCATTTTGCGCTCAAGCGCTTAGATCGCGATACTTCGAAGGCATTTGAAATGTCTGTCCGAGACGTGGACATACATACTTATGACAGCTTTATTAATTTTGTAAAAAGTCAAGTCAAAATAATGCAGCGCGTAAAACGCACCCGCATACAAAGTGTCAGCGAAAGAAAGTGATAAACCCAAGTTGCCTGCCATTCCTAAGATCTCGCATTCTTATATTACAGCGAATTTTAATGACGTTACATCGACATGTAGACTTTGTAATAAATCGCACGACCATATTTATAATTGTCGCGAATTCATGAATTTGTCACCCGAGCAACGTCATAAATTTGTAAACGAAAACCGTTTATACACAAATTGTCTCAGTTCTAAGCATATTTGGAACGCATGCAAAAGCACTAATGTTTGTCGTATATGTGGGTCACGCCATCATTCGTTAATTCATTTGCAAAAATTAAATTATATCAATAAGAGATACAAGGATTCTCAAAATGTTACAAATCTCGACACGGTTGCAACGCGCCCGCGCTCTCCCGCTCCAGCGCGACAGCCAGAGCTTAAGGATTCATCTGGAGTTATAGCCTTTCTGTCGGCTGACAGCGCAGACAACAAACTATGTCGTATTTCAAAGCCACAAAATATTAACACAATATTAGGTACTGCGCAAGTTAATGTGCTCGACCGCCATAATAACATTTTATCACGTTCGCAAAATAATTTTATCACGTTCGCAAAATAATTTTATCACGACCGCATGTTGCCGCAAATTAGAGCTGAATATTAAACAATTAAATCGCAACGATCATAAAAGGATTAGGCGACCATTCGAGTCTTGCAAAGGGAAAGGTGAACACAAACTTATTTAGCCGAATAAATCCCTCCAAAGCATACGCTATTGAAGGTTTGGTTTTAAATCAAATTACGGGTAATTTACCTACCGCTCCCATTAATAATGCCTATCCCTGGCTGATGAAGAATTCTCTAAGCCGTCAGAAGTCGAGATACTTCTCGGGGCAAAATTATTTATTGAGCTGTTGCTGCCCGGTAAAGTAACTGGACCCCCGCAACAACCCTCTGCGTTTTTTACGACATTAGGCTACGTAGTCATGGGAGACGCGCAGGTTGAAGTCAACGACTCCATTGACATACCTCACTCTTATCTGTCCAGCGTTTCCTCCCCGAATTCAATTCATGACCAGTTAAGCAAGTTTTTTTTAAATAGAGGACCTCAGCGATGCCCCGTTTCTCTCCGAACAAGACAGATACTGCGAGGAGTTTTATTCTGTCACTACTCAACGTGAGAAGACTGAGCGCTTTGTTGTAGGTTTACCTTTCAAAGATGAAACTATTCTCTTAGGAGATTCGTTACAAACGGCTCGTAAACGTTTCTTTCATTTAGAACGCAAATTTCATAAAAATCCAGCATTTAAATCGCAATATGATGAAATCATCCGTGAGTACCTATCTAAGGGTTATCTTAACCTTTGTTAACTGCCGTAGTGACGTCTGACAGAGGTTGTCATGTCTTATCCCGGTATTATTTTGACCTTCCCACATGCACTCCACCTTTACCCCCCGCAGTACCTTCTTTCAGCCTCTTGCACTAACCCGCAGTGTAGCGCAAGAGCCCGTAACGTGCATACTTTTCCCGCCACTCTACAGTTGACGTCTCACAGACGCAAGGTCGGTACTTATGTTATTTTCTCTTTATGTCTGAAAGACGCCTTCGACAGCGTTTATGTATTTTTTTACTAAACGTCTCGTAGTCGTCACGACAGTATATATGATATAATGATTTTGTTATTTTTGGATGTCGGAATCTCAGGCATCAACTTCAAGAAAACGGAAATATCAGCGTGATCAGAACACGCAACCTATTCCTGTTGAAATTTTAGAAGATGCTGTTCGTGACCTGATCGAAGGGGAAGAAACGGATTCAGATTATAGCCAGTATGATGACAGTGAGGCTGACCCACACTATATATTGGAAGAAGGCAAAGAGACGGATTCGGAGCAGTCGAAGATAGAAACTGAGGTCATCTCTGACATGAGTTTACTCAATTTTTGTTACAATTGTGCAAAGTAATTGAAGGAAGTTACCGATATGTTACTGCGGATAATTATTTTTCTTCAATTCAAGCTACGGAATGCCTAAAAGAGAGAGGTTTAACATATCTAGGTGTCATTGCACCTAGATATGTTAAACCTCTCTCTTGAAGAACAAAAGAGAAATACCATCGGAGTTTCAAGCTCAGAGGGACAGGAACGTTGGAGAAGTACTGTACGTGTTTATGAAAGACTGTACAATTATTTCTTTCATTCCAAAACCGAATAAAGCTGTAATAGTTATTTAGTCTATGCAGCATAAACGAGAGACAGACCCAGCAACAAAAAAACCAATGATAACCATTGATTAAAATCAAACAAAAGAGGCGTGGACGAGGTAGACAAAAAATGTGCAAACTACTCATGCTCTCGTAGAACTAGACGTTGGCCGATGGCTATCTTTTACCGGTTACTTGACATGAGTAGTGTCAATGCTTATATATTACATAATGATTGCGAGAACGCAAACAAATTTAACCGGGGGAGATTTTCTGCGCAGTTTAGCTCGTGAATTATTACTGCCTCAAATCTAGTTGAGAGTTTTCAGCGAGAAACTAAGATGCACTATTAAAAGAGTAATTGGAAAAGATGATATTCCCCCGACTCCCTCAATTTCAACATCACAAGCCGTTAAAGGTCGAAGAACATGCGCTACATGCCCAAGTAAGATGAGAAGGCGAACAAAGTATTTTTGTTGTGTCTGTGCTAAACCAATGTACCATAGTTGCTGCAGTCAGATTTGCAATGACTGCAAGTAAAAAATACCTAATATTACATATTTGTTTTCTCTAAGATTGTTTGTTTTGTTAAAAAATAAATTTAGGGGTTTTTTCTAACAAACTAGAAAAGTAGTTATAATAGACTAACTATAATAAGAAAAGTCTAGAACAAAGAGCTAATGTTTATAGTACCTATTAAGAAATTGTTACAAAACTGGTTAATTTGACCCTTGTGATTTTTATAAAAGTATATTAAAGGCTGCTAATTATGAATGTCTCATGTTTATTGGAGTTTTAAGTATTAGCAAAACAAAGTTAAGTAGAGTTAATAGTTTATACCAGGGATTTATTGTGATGTTATTATAGTGTATATAAAAAATTAAAATATTCATCTCACTCAATGTAAGTTACATAAATAAGTTATAAATAAAAGCTGTATTTTTATAATATAATATTTACATATTATATAATATTTACATATATAATTTTTACAATATTTTTATATGTTTTATTTACAAACATAATTAATGATATATTTGCCGAATCAAGAAAATGCTGGGACAAGACACTTTTTTAGAAATTCCCTTTCAAACATTACGTCTATTAGACGCCACCACGGCTTGCATGTAACACATTTGTCACTAAAAATGCCGCAAAATTATAGCAAGGGTTACATTATACCGCACCATGGGGTGATCCGCGAGGATAAGCATACTTCCAAACTGCGCATTATCCTATTATCCTTGACGCAAGCACTCACACCGACTCTGGAGTATCGTTAAATGATATTTTACACGTCGGACCGCCGCTACAGTGTAATTTATTTCAAATCTTATTAAACTTTCGCCTTTTCGAAATTGCCGCAACTGCTGATACCTTATCAACAAATAACCGGGGGACACGTGTAGGGTGGGCCTAGGAATAGGTTGTTAAAGCCTACGGACGCGAGCGACTTATCCCCCCGAGAGATTATATATATAGGAATTTCGTTCCATCCGGGTGTCTCTTGACACCTCTCAATTTTTTAGCTATATTTTAAACAATATCAAATATTTCCTTAGCTATTTAACATACAATTAGTCACATGATTTAGTTAAAATAAAATATAGAGAAGTCATAACAATTAATTAAATGTTAATTCTGAGCATCGTCAATTTTAACTTAATTAAAGATCTATTGTAAATATACTATAACAATGATAATTAAATGAAAGTTTATATAATAAATATTATCCGATACATAATCTAATTTTTACTATCCAACAATTGTTTTACACTATAGAAATTATTTTCAGTGAGCTATTTGTACAATTTACTTTTGAACAATGTAATGTTTAGGATTTTAAGTTTATCAGGGAGTTTGTTATATATTCGGACACACGTGGTAAGGCAACTCATACCATATTTTTGTGATTTAGATATACCTTTAGGTACTAGCTTGTGTGGGTTCCTACGTGAGCGAGTAGACTGTACCTCAGAAGCTTTCTCAATTAATTGTTTGTCTCTGAAAAAAAAAATAAAAAAATATATATAGTGCTGGTAGTGGCAGTATACCAAGACTTAATCTATTTAAAGGCTGACACAATTCGTCAGGTCGTATTCCGCAGATTGCCCTAACACACTTTCCTGCGTAAGGAATTCCCGATACCACTCCGAAACATTTTTCCACATCACCAGTCCATAACGAAGTTTAGACTCGGCATAAGCTCGGTAAGTCATAACAGACGTTTTTATGTCAGTCACTTTTTTCATTCAACCGAGCGCATATGAATATGTGTTTATTTTATGACAAACTTCATCGATATGTGTTTTCCAGTTCAGATCCTGGAGCTGCAATCTCGACATAAATATATAGTAACTCAATCACAGACTACCGATCGCTAAATAATAACGAAAAAAAAAAAATCGCTTGCTGTAACGGTGCTTACGATAAATGCAAGTCCCTTCACTCGAGATAGCGAGCAAAATTATATAATGATATAGTAAATTATCTTTACTTTATGCGTAGGATGTCGTTACGCTAACGAAAAACGTATTCATAGTGCGGTGTTTTCTTAAAAAACATTGGCAGTTAAAAATCTCCATGAATCACAGGGAAAATTAGCAGACATAATTATTTTAAATAATTGTTTTTCTTTGAAAACTGTACAGAAGCTGTAGAAACCATACATTATAAAAACATTTTTCATATTAACTTACAAGCATATTTTACCGTTTCTAAAAACTGAACTATCTTGTTAAATATCAAAGTACATAAAAGTTGCTTACTTGCAACACTATACACACTGATGTTAATATCGAAATTGTCAATGTTTCAATGTCAACTTTGTTTACATAACTTCTTGCTTGCAAAAGATTATTAATTTGCTAAAGAAAAGTTCATAATACATATCCTGTTCTTTTTTGTATCGTGTTTATGACATTTTTAATCCAAGAGGACAGTGACGCAGGCGTAAGCGCGGTTTCGAGCTAAGTAAGTGCAACCTACAACACCTATTTTTGAATTTATAGTTGCTTATTGTATGCTTTATTTAGAGACTAAGTAATTTTTACGTTTTGAATGTTTACTTCTATGTACGTTTCAGACGTAAACGTACTTACACCACGTGTAACCATTTTTGTTAACTAGAACGTTTACCGGCCTTCAAGGCAAGGAAAATTTTAAAACGGGCTGAAAGTAGAGAAAGTAGCCTATGAGCACAACCAGTTTCCCAAGTCAAGACGCCAGAGCAGTGGATAACAGTTAAGTTTCTATCAAAGAATTTCAGATTTACCTACTACTAATGGCTTTTATACTTATATTTAGTTACTTGAATAAATAAATATTTATTATGTAGGTATGGGGAGACTTTAAAAAAAGGGCCGGCAATAAAGCCGAAAACGAAGGATGCCAGTGAGGCAGCACCATTAATCCTCTAATTGAGACAGAATTGTGTTGTTCATAGGTGTAGAGTACACAATTGGCAGAAACTGCCCTGACTGTGGCGGATGAAGAAGTGAGTTCAGTAGTGTGTAGTAACACTCATGATAATTATTTGTATACAAGTTGATAAACCTAATCAAACTTCATTATATTATTTCTTAGTTTTAATGTAATTTACAATAATAAATACTTTGACTAATAATTACAGATATTACATGAGATGGAAGCTGGGGTAGAAACAATAGAAGTCATTTTGTATTTCAATGTAAGTTTTTATATAAATTTAAAATACGATATGTAAATTCTGTTGTATTTTAAAAGTACATACCTATAATCAATCAAATACACAAATTTTAATTACAAGTAATGAATATAAATCGTTTGAGATAGAAAGAAAGAGAGATAGTGAGAGAGAGAGAGAGAGAGAGAGAGAGAGAGCAAGCTTCACCAGCGCCACAAATTAATAAGTTTGTGTTATTTTTATTACACCTACATCCATACTTTTTTACATGATTATATTTCACTAATATATTTTATGTATTTGATTATTTCAGTAGCAAGTGGCAGCAGAGCAACAGCTGTTGTTTCACCACCACCCACGGAGCAACAGGTGCAAGAGATAAGAATACAGTCTCCACCACCATGGTGCATAAGCAAGTTTGAGTTTTTTTTTTTCATATAATTCCTATATATATTATGTATTTCTACGCTCTTCTGTTTCATCCACTATTTCCCAGATAAAAAGTATTCTGTGATAATCCAGTAGTATGGTCTATGTGCAAAATTTTTAGTTTAGGTAACAAACAAAAATCTTTGCTAACCAGCATGCTAGAGCGAATTAGCAAGCATTTCTCAATCTATCTATATTTTTCATTACAGATGCTGGCAGCTGCTACTCAATTGCAAGCAGCGCCGGCCAAAATGCAGACAGAGGCAGCCAATGTGCAAACTGAGGCGTCTCTTTTTTTGGGCAATAAAATAGGAGATGCATTAATGTTATTTTTAAATAAAAATCATAAATTGAGATGTTTAATATTTTGTTTCAATTCACACATTATTACTATTGATAATTAAGTTAAAACAGTATTTATGACCCATCGTGGTATGCGCTGTGCAACAACTCGCCCAGTGCCAGTCACTCCTCCTGTATTAAAAACATAAAATTTAAGACTATTGTAATATTACAATGACAATATAGTCTAATTTAATATGTCCCAAACAACATTTTTAACTGTATTTTCTAGGTCATCGTTATAAAAGCTACCAACAATAATTTCTGTGGATGTGGTGACATTTGTATGCATCAATCTGAACATAATTTATTTTTTAACACTTACGGATATCTTCACAGGTTATCCTAATACGATAGTGTAACTATTATATATACTAATATAACTATTCTATATGCATGTCCACTGCACATAGTCATCACCAGCCCCCCATGATTATTATTCGTATTGTATGGCTCATACATTAAGGGCCTATACTACCTCAGCTCAAATTCCGATTTCACCTCCACTTTCCCGCGCCACTCGTTCGCACACTATGCGAACTCGTTCGCACACTATGCGTGGCTCGAGGTCACGCGGGAACACGAGGCCAAAGCGATTTTGTTAGAATAAAATAAACTATTACCGGACAAGCACTAATTAGGTAATAAAGTTTTCAGTCGTAATTTAATATTAACTTGTAATTATATGAACATAAAATTATATGTCGCAAATTTAATTTCATTGTACATACTAACGGCATATTGTTGTAACTAAAATTTTAAAAATACTATAAGTAGACAGACATATTCAATTAAAATCTTCTAAATCTGTAAAAAAAGTGATGAACAAGAATTTTTCATTCGCAGCCGCGACTAGCATGACTCAAGTTGCTCATTGACTCATTTTTTTGTTAACGTTTTTGCATTTTTTTGTTATTGTTTTTGTAATAGTTTAAGTATTCCCTAACGTATTTTTAAATTTGTATAAAGTTGGATGAAAGTAATATGTGGAGGCTTGTAATTAGCAATTTTTATTACCATTTTGTAACTTTACGAAGATATTAGTCTTTTAGCCTTCCTAAAAGAAATAAATAAATAAATAAATAAAAAATCATGTGTTTATTTTTTATCAAAATGTCACAAATAGTCGCAGAAAAAATTAAAACTGATGCATAATGATTTCTTAAATTTACGCGAACACTACACATTGAATAAAACTATTATTTACGGATTTTATCGCGTTTAATTGCTTTAATTTATTTTTATTATTATCCCGACGTTTCGGGTGCTGCACTTTTAATAAAAATTAATATTAAAAAACTGAAGGTAGCCGGACTAACTATGACATTGGGACGTCAAACATCTCAGTCCCCCCCCGTGACCATGGGCGCTGTAAAGCACCCGAAACGTCGGGATAATAATAAAAATAAATTAAAGTAATTAAACGCGATAAAATCCGTAAATAATAGTTTTATTCAAAACTGATGCATATTTTTTTCACATATTTTGCTAATACGGATCAATCATAAACTCATTGCAATAATGAGGGCTATTTAATTTTTGGTGCCTGTTTTGATTTATTGTACAAAGATTTCGATGAAACCACAGTCCGCGCAAAGGTACTCTGTGAGTCCGCGCTCGGCCATCGTCGTGAGTGGACACTGTACCGCCTATTTGCAGCGGCTCATTCTGAAGAGATCGCTGTACATACACAAAATATTAGAAAAATAAATAAATTGGAAACATGAACAAGTGATAAAATTATTATTTTTATACTCAAAGTTTTTTATTTAGGTAAAAATAAGTAGGATTTATATACATATAAACTTACCTCCGGCCTTGATAGAGTGACCTGAAGATAACTACTACTGCAACTCCTGGACGAGCAGAACTAGGTGTGCGGAGTTTGGGCTCGTTTTGTTAGTTATGATGAGACCTAACCTCCGGACTTAATGGAATGACCTGAAAGTGTATTTCGGTAACTACTGCTGAAATTCCTGGACTAGTAGAACTAGGTGTGCCGAATTTGGGCTCCGTTTTATTAGTTATGATGAGACCTTACATCCCGACTTGATGGAGTGATATGAAGGTTTAATTGGGTGAATACTACTGGAACTCCTAGACTAGTAGAACTAGGTGTACCGGGTTTGGATTTGTTTTGATAGTTATGATGAGACCTTCCCTCCGGACTTAATGGAGTGACCTGAAGGTGTAATTCTTTGATTACAAGTGGAACTCCTGGACTAGTAGTACTAGATGTGACGAGTTTGGGCTCGTTCTGTTAGTTATGATTCTGTTAGTTACCTCCCGACTTGATTGACCCAAACTCGGCAAACCAAGTACTACTAGTCTAGGAGTTCCACTTGTAATCAAAGAATTACACCTTCAGGTCTCATCATTACTAATAAAATGAACCCAAACTCGGTACACCTAGTACTACAAGTTTAGGAGTTCCAGTTGTAATCACCGAATTGTACCTTCAGATCACTCCATTAAGTCCGATATATATATATATATATATATATATATATATATTAGTAAGTTACGAGCTTGAGGTTCGTGACAATAAAAATTGCCGATAAAATTACCTAAATTAACACTTTAATTTACTTTACACAAATTAAAACTAAAAACACTAATAATTAAACACACTAATTCACTTAATTCCGCTCCGAAGCTTCGCTTTTGTCGCCGAGTTCAACTCTGCCCGATCGCTTGCAGTGCCTACTTATATAAATTAGCAAAATATCCAGAATGTTCAAGTAAACACGCGCAAGGTACCGAGAGTTCGAGTTTTAACCTTCAAGAAGTTTAGTTCTTCGGTGCGGGACTAGATGGCGCTAGTGCGCCGATTTTAGCGCGTAACACTGCCCCCTCCTAAGACATGCTCGTCGCGAGCATTATCGGTCCCATAATAACGCACTAGGCGATCCACATGGACGATCTTAGGAGTCCGATGATCCTGCCGCACGGCTTCTACTTCCAGTGCATGGGCCAAGGCGTCCTTAAGCGTCTCGTGGTGCCCGAGCCTCACAGCAGCTCTGACTTCCAGGTCGCGGATGCCGTCAATGAATGTCTGCACCAGGTTCCCTTCAATGAGCGCAGGTACAGACCGGTATGCTTTTCGCACCAGCTTCTCCACTTCTAGAGCCCACTGCTGCAGGTTTTCGTTGATGCGCTGCACACGATCTTTAAGCTTTGCACGAAAGACGTGTTCCAGGTGAGCGTCGCCATATCTCGCCTCCAATGCCTCAAGGAGTTGCTCATAAGTCACTTCCTCACCGAGAGCTTCCAGATCTGTTAAGGCCTGGTCGCGCAGGCCTAGTGTGAGAGCAGTCATGGCCTGACTTTTATTCCAGCCGTTCGCCTTCATAACAGCCTCGAACTGGATTTTGTAGGCTGACCAGGAAGAAGTCCCGTCGAATGGTGGCACCTTGAACCCACGTAGCGAAGGTGTAGTAGCTACTACGGGAGCTGTAGTTCCCTCCCCAAGTTTGAGTTCGTCAAGTGATTTCCTCATGTCAGCCATTACGTTGTCAACCCGATTGTTTACTTGGTCGATTCGGGTTTCAGCTTCCGACAGGCGGTTGTCATGTTGAGCAACCTTATCCTTCACCTCCCGTATCTCTTTTCCGAAGGTAGCGTGAAGGTCCTTCATGAGGAGCATCTGCTCTTCCTTATCGCGTTGGAGTTGCTCTTCTAAACGACGGGCCTGTTCCTCCTGCCGGCGGGCCTGTTCCTCCTGTCCACCTCGCAGCTGCTCTTCCAAACGACGGACCTATTCCTCCTGTCGGCGAGCCTGTTCCTCCTGCTGCTCTTTCAACAGACGGGCCTGTTCCTCTCGTCCGCGCTGCAGCTGCTCCTGTAGCATCGCCATCAGAGCACCTAAGTCAGGTGCTGCAGATGTAGGAGCTAATGACGGGCCCGCAGCCTCCGTGGCTGGCGGTTGGCCCTCCGACGTCTGCGCCGTTGCACCACCAAATCTCCGCTGGTCCGTCTCATGCTGGCGTTGACTGCGGGTACGGACACCCTCCGTTTCCTCCTTAGGTAAAATCGGCATGATTTTATCCCACTTCTGACACCAATTGTTACGAGCTTGAGGTTCGTGACAATAAAAATTGCCGATAAAATTACCTAAATTAACACTTTAATTTACTTTACACAAATTAAAACTAAAAACACTAATAATTAAACACACTAATTCACTTAATTCCGCTCCGAAGCTTCGCTTGTGTCGCCGAGTTCAACTCTGCCCGATCGCTTGCAGTGTCTACTTATATAAATTAGCAAAATATCCAGAATGTTCAAGTAAACACGCGCAAGGTACCGAGAGTTCGAGTTTTAACCTTCAAGAAGTTTAGTTCTTCGGTTCGGGACTAGATGGCGCTAGTGCGCCGATTTTAGCGCGTAACAATATATATATATATATATATATATATATATATATATATATATATATATATATATATATATATATATATAATACTACTAATATAAAAATAATGAATGAGGAAAGAGATATGTTGCAGAAGTGAAAAAGAGAGTTTTTACCATCAGTCAAGTGTAACATCCCTCTGCAAGATGCAGGAATGTACAAGCTTGGTTGTGAATAAGGTCTCTCCTACATAGGACAAACTAAAAGATCAATTAAAACCCGCGTTAAAGAACAAATCCTGGCTGAAGAACACCGATTCCTTCCAAGGATGATTCGCGAGGCTATTGAAATCAAAAAACATCCTAATTTCAATAGAGAAGATGGCTGGGTGCTAACATCTGCTTGGGATCATATAATAAATAAAATTAAATCCCAACCCAAGCATACAACTGCAAGACTTCATGATACCATAAGTTCATACTGTGTAAATCGGAACAAAAGTTAAATTTTAATCTATGGTAACCGCGGTTAACTATGACATCTGGACGTTGAACATCTCAGTCCTTCCCGTGACCGTGGGTGCTGTAAAGCTCTCGAAACGTCGGGTATTTAAAAAGTTAAATATACGCGATAAATTCCGTAAAAACTAGTATTATTTCAAAGTGAAAAAGAGAGTCGGAAAAGGAGGTCCTGGGCGAAATTTTATCGACCAAATTGGTGATATATTGAAAATGGGCCAAACTAAGAGTACCCTTAACCGACGAGCATGTATGCGTAGGTATATGGATGTGGAAGAGGCAAGAGAGTTGTGTCAGGATCGTCCTAAATGGAAGTCTGTACTCTCTGCCTACCCCTCTAGGTGACAGGCGTGAGTGTTAAGTTATTATTCAATAAATATATTTATTATTATTAATTTATTATTATATATACATTGTACATTGTTATTAGGGGGACACTTCTGTCTATCTCCCGGTTTGCTTCCGCCTGTCGTTTCTTACGAAACGTGTAGTGGATGTTCTAACACCGGTACTACATAGTTTTTTCACTTCAGTTTTAGAAAAAAAAATTAAAGAAAGATATGCATACATTATTTGTCTATGACAGCACCAGACAGCAGCAATCCATTACTTATATTTCTGAGGTATAAGAAATGAAAAACAAATTCAATCTTTCGAATTATCAAAATAATTTCATTTGACTACGATTCCCGCAGCCAAACGTGCGTACACTTGTGTGTGTGACTCGTGTCGTCAATGTAGTAGTTCGATTCTATACAGCCTATCAATTTTGTAAACGCTTAATATTTTAATTTTTCGTCGTCCTGTTGCGTAATGTGTGTTCTGAGCACAAGCGACACAATCCCCCCCCCCCCCCTCCAAAAGCCGAAGCCAGAGTGAACGACGGTGTCGGGCGACAGGCAACAAACTTTAAAACGCCGATAGTTTAGGTAATTTATTTTTACGGTGAAAATAATGATAATTACAAAAAAGTAAATAACATAAGCCCTGCTTTATAGTTAGTTCAGTTAGTATGCAAAGCTTCATGAATTAATTTTAAGTATTTTTTGAATACCAGCGGTTTATAATTTGGTTTAGAGGTAACTTTGGATTTTATTTTTCTATCGAGAAAATTTTATGGAATCGTGTTTTCGTCTAACATAGTACTTAACATTAATCCCCAACTTCACCATATATTTATTTCAAAAACAATACTGCAGTATTTTCGCCATAACAGAGGATCTTGTTAAGCTATTTGAGGTAGTGTGGGCAGATCGCCATTGTCTAAATATCTCCATAACAGAGGATCTTGTTAAGCTATTTGAGGTAGTGTGGGCAGATAATTAATAAGTCTGTGTCACATACCTAAAATAATTTATATAGACTTAAGGTGAACCTACTTGTTCTAATAAGTAAATATTATTAATAAATTCCATGGTTAGACCAGAACAGTTTGGGATTGTTAGAGATCATATATATTTTTATATATATTGTTAGAGATATTATTATTCTTCAATGACTGCAAGTACAACAGGTCGAGAAGGTTAATGTAATTTTTAAATTTCATTCGGCAATTTTGTGTTTCACGAAGAAGTTGAATTAAACTTTTCTCTTTTGATTGTGAATGTGGTTTCTCTTACATAGGTCAAACCTTACATATTACATAGTTTACGAAAACCCGTGTGAAGGAACGTATAGCTGACATGAAGCGTCAACGCTCAGGGAATTCTTCAGTCTGCGAACTTGTTCAAGATCGTCCCCACCATTACATTAGATTTGATCGCAAAAGAACACCGATTCTTACCAAGGATGATACGCGAGGCTAATGAAATTAAAAAACATCCAAATTTCAATAGAGAAGATGGATGGGTGCTGCCACCTGCTTGGGATAATATAATTAACAAAATTAAGCCCAAACCCAAGCAAACGATAAGTAATTATATGCGGTAAATAATAGTTTTACTCAAAAAGAGAATTAAGTTCAAAAGAACAAAATAGTTTTGTTTTGTAATGATTTTTTATGTTTACGAGAACACTACACATTAAAATATATATAATTAACATATATTGATTTATTCTCTCTTCATATATATAATACTAGAATATGGTATTTTGTAAAATATTAAAAAATCTTGTTTGTGAAACTCTTTATCAGTAACCTAATTTTATTTATTTTGTTCGATAGAGAATTTAAATATTATTGATACTCTAGATGACTATAAAATAGCAAATCTTGAAGTATGCAAACCTGAACATTGAAAAAATGTTATAATACGAGTAAAATCCCAATTTATACTTAAACATTTTACAACAAAACATTAGGAGTATAAACAAAAATTCGTTGGCTTACCATTACAAGATTCTACGTCAATATATGATATTCTATGTAAAATTTAATATTTTTCAGTAGAAAGAGCTGCCATCTAGTTGTTCATTTAGCAAAAGTGTAGCTAATGATACACATAATATTGTAGCATTCATAACTAAAAAATACTGAAATTGTAACATAGAACCTTGTAATAGTGAGCCAATGAATTATAATAATTTTAATGGTTTATTGGGAAGAATAGAATTAATTTGACATTATAATTCCCTCAGAATATTAACTCTCTCATGTTATTGATGTACCTTAAACGGCAGGATATTCTACCTTTATTACAACTTCTAATTACAATCAACACGACGGTGTAGTTGTTTTGGTGACTAAATGGTTAGGGTGACTGGGTTTCCCTTCAAATCCGGAGAGAAGGAACCTCAAAATGTTTGGCCAGAGGGTACCGGGTTTAATTCCGGGAATAATGACACCGAGATTTGTATGATGATATGTGTGTTTTAGACTGAACCAAAACGGTGGATAGGTACAGTCCAGCGTCCAGCGTAGTTAGTTATAACTAAAACAAAATGGCAAACGAAGCACGTGGCTGCGTTTTGACAATGCACTTGCCATGACTTATTTTACTCTATTTAGCCGGTACCTTTATATAGGAACAAAACATGAGCTGCCAGAAAAAGACACAATAAAGCACGAAAAAAACAGCTTATTAATTGTATATAGGAAAGCACTTGCAGGGTCGGGTCTTCTGACTGCCATTAGTCTTAGGTCTCGAGGTTGATAACACGCGTTACAAGTGGTCGTGCGGCGGCAGCGGACGTCCTTTTACCTCCTCGGCTGTCTCCACTTCCATTTAAGCGTAACGCGCTTTTTCATTGGATGCAACAATGACGCCACATACCTTAGCCTCCTCCCCTTCACCCTCAGTGCGTGTGGAAGGTAAAACGAATGGGATAGGAGAATGTTTGGGCTAATTACTAGCTTCCGGAACAAATATACGAGGGTATTCATTTTCCGCGCAACTAGTACCCCCAGTAGTGCGAAGTGAAACTAAAATCTCTTTCTGCAATTCGACTTGATTGGGCCATAGGTGGCTTGGACTCAACTGGATCAACTGGACCAAAGAGTATATAGGTGTGCGAAAAGTAATCGGTCAAATGATCGGTCATACATTCGTATGGTGGGACGACCGATCAAGTGGACTGTATTAGCGTGGTTCAAATAAAATCAAAACAAAATGGCGGACGTGGCACGTCAGTCAATTTGAGGCGTTGGCTGACACAACGGGAGATGAGCTGCTGTGGATAAAGGAACATCAAATAAAATCACTCATAATAAGTATGGGCACTTACCTGGGGAAGCGGTGAACAATCTCTCTTGACGGCTATGCGGGCACGATGAAAAATGCATTGCGACGACGATGGCAATGCGCTTCTTACTATAGCTTCCACCAACTCCCCTTTCTAATTGGCGAAGCGCTCCTCTCATTGGATGAGCAAAGATGCACCCACCAGTATCTAGCTCCCCCTACTAGGTAGTCCCGTGCAGGGAAGGAACGGAAGAGAGAAGGATTATGTCAGCCAACTCAACTAACGAGTACATCAACAAATATGAAATGCGATGGTGCTCGTTGGCGCAACCACCCGCAATTCAATATAAATTGAGTCAATATATGTATTTACTGTTGATAAAGGTGTCTGAAAAAAGGGCAGATCATTTACTAAAATGCGAGTGACTGATAATGAAAAATTATTCTAATAAATTACACTGTTTTTTATAGAGTATGGGTGACAAACGAGCACACAGTTATTACTGATGGTAAGTGGATGTTGTAGTCCATAGACATCTACATTTATCCTCAATTAAGAATCATAACGCAGGTGCGTTGTCACCTCTGAGCACTAAGAAGGAATGCCTTGTTTCCAATAAAAAATGTGTCTAGGTATCTCTATACTCACCATAAGAAACACAGCAGTATTAGGCTGTTCATCTGTGAGAGCATGGCCCTTCCCCGGTCAATTCAACTCATGTTGTAGGTTCGTGTTTATAAGCTTACTTTATACAAATATTACAAACATTACAAATATTTTTAATTTTGATTACAAATAAACCTTATTATTTTTAACATAGATATTCCCCTTTGTATCCCTATCTTATATAAAACACCAATATTTTATATATATTTTATACATAAACTTTAAATAATAAAGATTTTCTCATTTCTGCTTATTGTTGTTGGATACCTTCCAAACAGTTTATCCAATTTTCTAATTCTAATTGCAATATTAGTTCTAGGTCTAAACCAATATTTTGAGGTAAAAATTAATGAAATATGTCTTGATGAACAAAAATCCTCATTTTCAAGTAATGAAATTACACAAAAATTGTAACAACATTAAAAATTCTCTTCAAAGTCATTTTAGTCAGTCTTATTAGATTACAATCAGAAATCCACAAGCATATTAAGGTTAAATAGTGTAATATATTTATGTAGAGTAAAATAAACATAATATTCAACACATCTCTTTAAATTCTAAATAATGGCTTATAAAACTTTCTGACCCAATTCGTTAACATTAAAAACGAGCAAGTAGAGAGTATCCTACAACTACTTGCACTCTGGAGCATACATAGTGTCTCGCTGCTGATACTAGGCTACTAGGATTATACCCAAGGCAATTGAAATTAAAAAAAAACATCCTTATATCAATAGACAATGTGGATGTATGCTGATATCGGCTTGGGATCCTCTAATTTACAAAATTATATTCAAATACTGAAGGTATTCGAGCTAACTATGGCATTGGGACGTCAAACATCTCAGCCCCCCCCCCCCCAACGTGATCATGGGCAAAGAATATATACACTACGCGAAAAGAAACGACACTTAAGCATGTGTGCACGTAAAAACGCTTGCGGCTATGTGCCCTGGCCGAGGGCTGGTATTAATACCGATATTTGTCAGTATTAGCTAATATTTCAATTAATATATGAATATTACCGATATCTTAATGTACATATTACTATTCTATTCATGTAGGTATTAATTTTATGTTACCAAGTAACGTTATTAGTTTTTATAGCCGTGTATGCTAGGTTTATATGCTTTGATAAATATTTTTGTTTTTATTAAATAAATGATATTTTAGTATATGTATAAGTATTACTGAAAGTCATTTTAAGTGATTACAATTAAAATAAATTCCACTGCACAAAACAAGAGCCCTTGTTTTGTTAGTTTAATTTTTAATAATGTTTTATGATACCTAAAAATATGTGAACTCATTTTAATGAAAGTGGATATGATCTTAACAAGAATTATGGGGAAATACCATGCCAATACAACTAATATGTCGCCAACAATTTTATTATATTACATTAACTGAAATATACACTATTAAAAATACCACTAGAGAGTCAAGAAATTTTAGATATCTATAAAGATTAAAACTACTTTTACGGATTTTATCGCGTTTATTTTTACTTTTTATTTACTTTTATTTTTAATTCCCGACGTTTCGGGCGCTTTCTAGCACCCATGGTCACGGGGGACTGGAAAGCGCCCGAAACGTCGGGAATTAAAAATAAAAGTAAATAAAAAGTAAAAATAAACGCGATAAAATCCGTAAAAGTAGTTTTTATCATGTATAGTGTTCGCGTAAATATAAGAAATCATTATCTATAAAGAGTTTTTGTATTTGTTCATTGTTGTATTTATGGATTATTTCATTAGAAATAGAAATAACTTATCTCCTCAACACATAGGGAACAATTTGTTGGCCGCCATGTCCCAGGAAACCTGCATACCTTTGGATTTTCTAAAAAAGATATACATGCTATGAATTTTTGTAATTGTTAGAAATAATAATGAAAATTAAAAAATTAATCGAAAAATTCCAAAATATATAAGAGTAAATTATTTTTAAAGGATAGTAGGTAATACTGATTATTGCGTACTGAAATACTAAATGTTGGTTAATTCTTTAAGATTACCATTAACTGTCGTGCATATTTGGTTTTGTCGGAAGTTTTAATGTTCCTCATTTAATAAAAGTCGATTTAAAATTGAACGTATCTTTCACTACCTAAATACACAAGTTTACATAATATATAACACATACCTACTATGTATCTTCTTTGGTACAAGTCAATAATATTCCATTTCGGTTCGATATCAACCCTAGCGTTACACGCTTCGACTCAAGGTCACCGGCGCTTAAGCTCTCACGTACGGGGAGTGTCATCGCTGTGTCATGGGTGCTGTACACCCGAAAAATCGGGAATAAAAAAGAAACTTAAAAATAAGTTAATTAAACGCGATAAAATCCATATAAAGAGTTCAATGTGTAGTGTTCGCGTAAATTTATGGAATCATTACGTCGATACTTCTTAGACTTTTTACGAAATAAAACTTATTGATGGTGAAATGTCAGATTTTATACGTCTTATTGGACTACTGTCAGACTTGCTCGTGTTTTTATTAAGTTGACGTCATATATAAGAATTCTATCAATGTGTAAATTTTACACAATTATGTAAAATCGATTAAATAAACTCTGGTTATATAAACGCCTTTCACAAGTCCACTATTTCACATAGACCTCCCGCAAGAAATACCACAAAACGATTCTATGCTACATGTATTTATCGACTATCGGCTTAATTTCTGCTCGTATATCTTAGCAAGTCGTTGCTCTTTCTAGTGAGAGCTTCCCTACAATCCACTTAGCTGTACTACACTACCAATCGAAAAACATTCTTCCCTATTAGTTTTAAATACATACTATCTAAAATTAATAAACTTATTATGGGTATTTACTCGGTGGTAGGACTAACTTTCTGTGTAGGATTCTGTCTCGGTTGTTACCACCATCTTACGTATTCCCGCCTCCAAATATCAGTGCTTGCGCTGCTGTGTTCCAGTCCAAAGTTAATAGAGAGCCAATATTATTACATGGTGTGAGGCGTTGCATCTCCGTCCTCGGAGGTGACAACGCATTTATACCATTCTTTGTTTAAAGTTAGCAGCAGGTGTTCATTGACTACAGCAGTCTCTTACCATAAGGTGGACCCTAAGCTCATATGCCGCTTCAGTTTCGTAAACAAAGGATACCCTGCAATCTGGCAAGAAATAAAAATCACGTAGCAATCATTTTTTCCGTATTTATTATTTCTGCCGACAAATAGCAGTGCTTGTGCTGCTGTGTTTCTTTCTGAAGCGTACAGAATAACTACAGGATATAAGGCATTCCTCTTTAGTCCTCGGAGATAACAACGCCTTTGTAGCCTTCTTTGTTTAAAGTTGGCGGCAGGTGTCCATGGACTCTCTCCCGAACGAGTTCCCGCCTTTTCGTGACGGGGAGCTTAGTAGCCAGGACTCGGTTACCCGTGGTGAACAAAGAGGAACCCACTAGGCTGGCCAGACTCCGAGTGGGTTTAATGAGCCCACTTCGGATGTCATTGTCCACTAACATAGTGGGCTGCGGGCGGAGAGGATGTCCTCTCCCCCTACCGCTGCAACTGAGGTGAAAATGTGGGGGAAGTGGAGTGTTGATAACACTCCACTTCTCCCACATTTTCACCGCTGTGCAGTGCGCTACATGCCGTATTCTCCACGACTCTGACAGGGAACACACCGTAACACCGTTGATGCGGTGGTAGCAGGGCCGCGGGTGAAAAGGAGTAACGGTATTGCGAGACACCGCTCTGCGATTATATTATGAAAGTTCAGAGCGAAGGCACCGGTTTCCGCTTTCTAGTCAACGTAAGTAATTATTCATGTTACAAATTAATAAATGATTTCCCCAACATTATATCACGGGACGTAATTTACGACTTAGTATAATTATTAATTAAATTGGTAGATATTTAGACAGGTCCCTATTTCCAAAATCATCAATATATTTGCGATGAGAGTAACCTTGGACTATAGCGAAGTATGGTGAATGAATATTGCTTTTCTACAACAGAATTTGTTTTATAGGATAGGGTGACAAACGAGCACACAGTCCACCTGATGGTAAGTGGTTGCTGCGGCCCATAGACATCTACATCTATCCTCTATTACAAATCAAAATGCAGACGCGTTGTCACCCGTGAGGACTAAGATGGAATGCCTCTTTTCCAGTAAAAAGGGTCTCCGGTTCTCTACACTCACCATACGAAATACAGCAGCATTAAGCTACATTTCACGCTGGTATTCTGTGAGAGCGTGGTCCTTCCCCGGTCCAGCCGACCCATTTGTGCTACAATTAGACTACTAATATAACTGCAGAATGACTCTATCACGTATAAAAGAAATTTCGAAAACCATATTTCTTTAATAAATCTCGTTACATAACACAAAATGAACGTGTTTCACCAAAAAAGATAGAAATACATAAACCACTTTTTTTACGCAGTAGTGCTCCCGCTATGTTGTCATCGTGTAGAAGAACTACGCCCTCATAATCTTATATTGAGAAATAGCGTCATAGTGCTGAAGAACGAAGTAATATAATGTTGTCTTGTATTTACGCGAATACTACACATTGATTAAAACTACTTTTACGGGCTTTATCGCGTTTAGTTTTATTTATTTTTAAATTCCCGATGTTTTGGCTACCTTCAACCTTAAAATATTAAATTTTGGTCCGATCTACGCACAACGAGTTAACAATAAGTATCGTGAAGTCTTGCAGTAATATGCTTGGGGCTGGATTTAATTTTATTAATTATTCGATCCCAAGAAGAAGGTAGCACCCAGCCATCTTCTCCATCGAAATTGGGATGTATCTTATTTTCAATAGCTTCGCGAATCATATTAGTAGGAATCAGTGTTTTTTTTGCTAGGATTTGTGGTCTATAAAATCTGGTTTAATGGTTGGGACGATCTTGAACATGCCGACATACTTCAGACTTCTCGGAGCGTCTATACTTCTTGTATGATATGTTCTTTCACGAGACAACATTCACAATCAAGCTTGTTTACTCCTGCATTTTGTAGAGGAAGAGTACACTTAGTGGATGGTAAGGAATGAATAATATTCTTCGGCGGCTTTTATTATGTTCATACAAAAGCCCGCTTTATTATGTAGCTAATCTTACCTGTGACTCCTCAGTGACAAAAAAGTACAGCAGACACAGCCTCGACTGTGGCCGGTTTCACTCGGTGACTATGACAGAGGTGCGGGACCCGAAACTTGTTGTTGTGCAAAAATTGCTTGGTTGTGCAAAACTTGCTTGACGTGTTGGAGCTCGATAGCCAGGTGTTTACCGTTATTACCCTTGTGCTCTCTGAAACAAAGATTTTCCCACCGTAGCTAACTGTGAAGAATGGTGGTGAAATTCAAAGTTTAACCACATTTTCACTGCATCTAGTAGGGTCCGACCCACACTACGTCTACCGGTAGGAGGTTGCCTACACGAGATCCTTGCTTCCCCATCAGATGACGGTTCTTCCAGTTATATATCCGGCCCATTACTACTTCAACTTCCCAATCTGTTGGACTATATCAGTTACTCTGATTGTACTGCAGATATTCTCATTTCTAAATTTATCATGCATAGAAATCCCGATCACAGCCTTTATGTGATCCATAAGTAATCACTGGCAACACGCACTGGTTGAACAATCTCGTTTACAAGTTTTGAGTTATATCTGACGAGAAGATGTGTCATAAGTTCCTGAACGCTGCTCAGCCGAGTTAAATCTGTCGATTGACCTCTCGGTCGAAGTTGGATTCACCTAGTCAAAGTATTTATCCCAGCTAAACATACTCGTCAACAACTTCGAGATTAGTGCTCCCAACAATTACCGGCATAGGTGTTACGTGAACGTTACGCAAAGTCTTTTATTTGTCCATGTTTATATCGATCCGTTGGAAGGCATGTTATTGAGCATAATGCTTTGGTCTTCCAGCAATTCTGCCAGCAGGAATATATCATCAGCAAACCCAAAGTGAGTGAAGAAATCGCCATTGATGTAAATACCTTATCATTTCCAGTTCAGTAGCTTGAAAACGTTATCCAATGCAGCGGTGACAGGTTTCGGGGATAGTGGAAGAGTAGATAGTTCGGGGAAGTCGGAGTTAAAGAGGTCCTGAAGGACTTTAATTCGTAGTTTTCCACCCGCTTTCAGAAGCTCTGCTGTAATTCTATCCTCGTCCGAGGACTTTTCGTTTTTAAGGTGCTGGAGAGCCATTATAATCTCGCTTAGACTGACGTCCGAAATATCATCGAAATAGTTAAACAAGTATTGTGCCTTAATTGTTGTTAGTTTTCTAAATTTTTAACCTTTATAAAACTTATTTACGACAGAAGGAGAAAAACGTGTATTTAAAAATATTGGAATAGACGATAATCTGTATCGTCTATTCCAATATTTTTCATAGAATAATGGTGACAAACGAACACAGTTCACTTGATGGTAAGTGGAGGCTGTGGCGCATAGGCCATACAATATCTATCCTCAGTTTGAAATCAGAATGAAGATGCGTTTACATCCTAAAGACTCTTGATGGAATGCCTTACTATTAGTACTAAGGGTCTGTGGTTCCCTACACTGTGCGACGTTGCGTGCATGTAGCTGCTATTTACGGTAGTATTCTCTGAGGAGATGGTCAGCCTTTAAATATATTTATGAAAATGTAATGTAATCAACAATCACATATATTCACAAAAACAAAAGTAGCTTTAATAACAATAGCGACATACGCTCTGTAGACACCAGGAATAAACACAATGTAATGATACCAGTTTCCCGACTTCACAGAGTCAGTAAATCCTTCATGTGGCAATGCACACGTTATGACAACGGTTTCACTGCCGCGTAAGTCATATATGATATTACAATTGCTTAACTATTGTGTTTATTCCGTGGACAAGGATGTTGTTAAATATCTTATTAAACAAAAAGCGTATGAAAAGGTTTATTGGTGGGGACAGTGCCCTGCACACTTTGTAATATGGAGAACTGCCTACCCTGATGAGAATAAAATAAATTTGGACTTTATTGAATTCGTTTAATAAGTGCTATAGACCGTGCATTATGTGCATAGTATTTGCAATGCAACCGTGATATTAGCAACGCTGCCTTGCTCTTGCCGCCCCGCTCCGCCCCCCGCTGCTAAAACTACGTGGCGTATGTTCACGCAATGATGTCACGCGCAACTTTGTCTTCAAAAGTTATTATAATATAAATGAATACATGGTTAATAATAACCTATAGGAATGAGGTCAGAACAGAGGGTCTTTCCAAATCAGTAATAAAAGTAAAAGAAATACTTTCAATAAGAATGTTGAATAAAAAACCACTACATTCTATTCCATCCCTTCCCCGGCCGAGTCGACATATTAGTGGTACGTAAAGCTAATATTACTAAAATTTGTTACTAATGAAAATGGTTTTATATATTAATTGCGATCCATTATTAGGATATATATATATATATATATATATATATATATATATATATATATATATATTATATATATATATATAAATAATAAATAAATTTGTTTATTTACCAGAAAACACGTAGCCAAAATACAATAAGTTCTGTGACTCCCACACTAGGCATGGCCTGTCTCGTGGGGGGTCAAGCAAAAGATTTTACAATTGATCAAAGTGGCTATTTGTCGAAATTACGTAAAACAATTATGTGCAGCAAAGCAAAAATGACTTAAAAATTTATGAAAAATTACAGACATAACAAACAGATTCTAATTAAAAGGGGCGCGCGTGTACTTGTGGGTGAATGTGTATGAATTGTGTGTGTGTGTGTGTGTGTGTGTGTGTGTGTGTGTGTGTGTGTGTGTGTGTGTGTGTTGTGTGTGTGTGTGTGTGTGTGTGTGTGTGTGTGTGTGTGTGTGTGTGTGTGTGTGTGTATGTGTGTGTGTGCTAGCATGCCTGTTACATAATTCTCTAAAAATTATAAGTAAAAGGGGTGAGAGATTGCAATTGGGGATAAGCTGAGTGGTTAGGTAGCCCTACGATTAAATTCTTGGGATCGGACGACAGGGCGTGCGTCAGTGCAGTCCACTACCGTTTTAACACCTATTTAAGGGTCACCAATATTTCTTCTGATTTCTCATAGTCCCAAGTCAATAAATGACCTCTCATTTTTATTTTAGCCTCATAAAGTTGGGATCGTTTTAAGTCGTATAAGTTGACTAATTTGTTGTAGATGCGAGGGGGATTGGAACAGTGTGAAATGACGTGCGAAAGATGTTTTAACTAAGGTTGTGGGGATCTTAAACACTCTTTTATTTATTAATGTATTAAACGTCGGCAGTTTTGAAGCTTCCTTGTGCATAAATGTAAAGGCCCTCAGAAGATACAATCTACGGACACTTAAAACTTGAGCTTCTCTAAAGAGATCTGACGTATGATAGCGCCTTGGTTTACCCATAGCTACCTTCAAAACTGCCCTCTGGGCCCTTTCCAGTACTATCAACGTAGAGGAGGATATACCACCCCACGCCAGTATACAATAGCTAAGTACGGACTGACATAGTGCAAGGTAGACGGACTTTAAAATGCTGCCATCAGTAGAATCTCTCAATAGTCTCATCGTGTGTATCAGCTTACGGACCCTGGCTGATGTCACCGATATATGACTTTTAAAGTTAAGATTTTCATCTATTATAATGCCTAAATATTTAAGGGAGCCGACCCTATTTATCTGGTCACAGTTACAATTTGGAGAGCTCACGGAGCGAAAACTACAGTTGTCGTTGTGTACTTTAAGGCTATTGAAAAGTGAGGGTGGCGGTTCAGACGCTGCAGTTTTATGAAAACAAATTAACTGCGTTTTTGAGGTGTTCAGTGTTAAGATGTTGTTATTTAACCATTTTTGTAATTTATACAACCCGGAGATGGCTGAAAAATAGGCGTCGTACCAAGATTTACCATAGAATAATATGGCTGTATCGTCAGCATAACATACAACCTCACTATTTTCAAGTTGAATTGACATAATATCATTAATGTACGAAATAAAAAGAGTCGGCCCCAAGATGCTACCTTGAGGAACACCAAAATCTACAGATCTAAGATCGCTTGCCTGGTCGCCTATTTGGACGCATTGCTTTCTATCCGACAGATAGCTGGAAAACCAGTTTAGAGCTAGACCACGAATCCCAAGAGCACTTAATTTCTTAAGGAGGATGGGGATGGATACCGTGTCGAATATATATATATATATATATATATATATATATATATATATATATATATATATATATATATATTTATATATATTAATGATTTATGCATTCATCTATTACAGCCTTTAAAAGTCCACCGCTGAATATTAGCCTCCTCCATTAGATTACCTCATTGCTATGATTTTTTATGACGGTAAACGGTGACCAATGTACAAAAGCGAGTGAATTGAAAAAGTAAGTGTACAGATCTACTCTTATTTCTTAGAGGGTGACGGAGCAATTAGGCTACTACGCAGTTCGAGTGCGTGTTGGCAGACTTCACATATTCTCCAAATACTCGTAGTTTTTTTTTTAATTTATGCCGGATTCCTCAGGATTTTTTCATTAACCGTAGAGCACGTGGGTCAGCACTTATTATTTCAATTAATAATTTAATTTAAATACAGAGCTACTCTTATTTCTTAGAGGGTGACGGAGCAATTAGGCTACTACGCAGTTCGAGTGCGTGTTGGCAGACTTCACATATCCTCCAAATACTCGTAGTTTTTTTTTTAATTCATGCCGGATTCCTCAGGATTTTTTCATTAACCGTAGAGCACGTGGATCAGCACTTATTATTTCAATTAATAATTTCATCATTGCCAACGTGAGCATTTAGACTCTTAGCTACGGCCTCAGTATCAGGTTCCCCCGATATAGATCTTTACCTAAATTAGGATATTTGTAAAAAACGATTGCCCTAAATGAATACAAGTAAATATTCCGCAACAAATTCGTTGTACTTTTGAAGCCTAGAAGTAATGTTTTGTCAGGATATATGAATAAAAAATTACTGCTTATCAAAAATCCACTGCTGAATAAAGAAGAAAAGAAGTGATATTTGCCATAGAGGCCACGCTCGATAGGTGAGTTGGCAGCCGGATTTGATATCTTTATTTGTTATTAGAAAGACTTCCTGTAAAAGCTGTCCGTTTGCTAGTTTTTTTACCTCTGTCGCCTCTTACGACACCCAAGAACGATACGGATTAGTGGATATTCTTGCATAAATTGACATTCAATAGACGTTCTCAAAACCTCCAAAATTTATTTTTCAATTACATACATTTTCTATTTTCAGGAAATGTTTTTATTCAAAACGAAGCAGCTCATACGCTTTGTTTTATTCATTAAAACGATCTTTTATTTTACGTAATTTGTTTGAACATAAACTCGGAAATATGACATCACGTGTAGCGCATAAAACTAAACGTGGCAATCCCTCGCACCAAACCGACATAAAAATTGTCAGACATGGCGGCTATTTGCAAGCGCACCGAGCTCCGTGTTTTGGGGTTCTATAAAAGAATTTAAAAAAATAAGGTGTTACTTTGCGCAAATTCACTAAATTGAAGATATACAAAATAAGTAGCTCAGATCCGCGTACTGAAATAAAATGATATGTCGTACATAGTAGAAAAGCTCCTCCCACCCTCCATCGATTGCGTGGTCTATATCTTCATCACAACTAATCCCAGAACAATTACAACTTCCAGCCATTAAGCATCATGATGTTAGTCGTTAGTAACACAAAATGAAAACAAAACCAAATAAACAAGAAGATTTGCGCATATTTACCACACTGCAGGCGTATTGATGATTGCAAAGGCAATAACCTGACCTTGGTTGATCCCCATCACTATTAAGTTTCTTTTTTATAGAATAAGGGTAATAAACGAGCACACAGTCCACCAGATGCTAAGTGGATGCTCTGATCCATAGAAATGTACATTTCTCTTCAATTAAGAATCAAAATGCAGATGCGTTGCCAGCCCTGAGCACTTAGATGGAATGCCTCGTTTCCAGTGAAAAGGGTCTCCATTTCTCTACACTCACCATACAAAGCACAGCAGCATTTAGCTGCTATTTCAACTGGTATTTTGTGAGAGCGTGGTAAGTATATATATTATGTTACATTTTATATTCGATTTCTGTGTTTTTAGATAAAATTTTAACCACCAGTCGATCACCAGCGGATCCTATGTCAACCAAAAGGTTCATTGCATGAATGTGAGGTTGCGATTAAAAATATATTTTTTTTTTCTTTTTTATGAAATAAATTGTATTCCGTATGGAAAAGCTTTAAGATCTTATGACTTCCGATAGATTTCAATGTAATAGTCGGGAATCCGGAATATTAAACGTAAAATAGCCGACCCATTTGTGCTACAAATATAATAAAGCTGAAGCGTGGCTCTATCACGTTGAAATATGAACGATTGAAAAATACATAATAAATGATTGTTAAATCTGTTTAAAATCCTGCTGGGTTTTGTGCTAGTAAATCACAAAATGAGTTTCGATAAGTTATGTTAAAAAGGAACAATTACTATCGCACTGTTGTATCTTCGGTTGATCAGCAAGCAGCAGAAATTGAGAAAATAAACGAACCTATTTTACAACTGACTTCAAAAGAAGGCGGAGGTTCTTAATTCGACGGTGTATTTTTCATGTAATGTATATGTATTGTTCTTGTGTTACAGATATTTGAAAACTCGCGTTTTAAACTTTTGATGGTATAGTTAACAAAGACTAACATAGGCATGCTTGGGTTGAGATCTAATTCTTGGCACAGCTTTCTCCCATTTTAAAGAGAATTTAAGAGAAATAAGTACACCACGTTGCGCTTCCAGTTGCTGCCAGTAGCCTCGAGAAGATCATTGCTCAATCAAGCCAGGAGGCGTCTGACACTTCATCTAAGCGCGGTCTCCATTCTATGATACGCTACTCCAAAGGTTGTCACTTCTGCGACAGATTTGATCAGCTCCTAGCCATTTTAGCTTGCTAATAAGTGATGATATGTCGGGGCCTTGGTCTTCGGCAGTTTTTTTTATTTACAAATCTTATCCACCAGACAAACTCTTTTGGTCGTGCTCTTTGAACACAGGCACTCGCTTACAATTAACTGCGAGCTTTACAGGGAGCGGTAAGCACACGGATTTAGTGTTTAGATAGAGAGAGAGGGGGAGAGTGAAAGACTTAATCTTGTAATAGACTTAAGAGATTAATTGTATGTGATAACGAAAAATAATTGTCCATAATCATGTTAACATCTCTTTTTAAAATTTAGGTAGCATAGTATCTACGTGTTTTCTTCGACTTTAGAATGATCTAAGTGTAGCACGGTAGCCGAACACTTATCGTAGCTATAAAACCGTAAAGTTATTTAGTTTATAGTCAGTGTAAAGCGTTCAGCGGGGCGTGCGGCGGAGCATGCAGCTGGGCATCCTGATCCTGATAAATACCTGGTCGAGGTATATAGGAAACACGCCGTCAGGCTGCACGCTTTACTGCACGCTCTATTGCACGCTCTTTACTTGGTTACAACGCTACGACTCGATTTCGCGGACATAGAGGCTCTACAAGCTATAGTTCCGGATCTGAGTTTTATCCATGACCAATTTATGGCTCTTCTACTCTTCTGCGATATAAGAGAAATTCCTTATGAATGTGTTAAGTTTTATAAAGATTAAGAAGCAAATAGTGTAGTGATCGCAGTACACTTGGTTAGGTTCGTTCTTTTATCTGATTGAATATCCTTTCAAATATTTTAAGATTCCGCCACCTATCAAATTATCTTCATCAGCAGGCAAATAATAGGTACTTGCTCGATATGGTCACCCAACGAGGCAGTAAAACCTGTCTAGTTCTCGTAACGGCGACTACTGATCATAAAATCCAATCCAAGGTCGCCTTCTTATCTTAAGGATAATTTTAATTCGATCGACGGTCGAACTTTCCGATAGTCAAACCGTCTGAGGTTAAGATTTCCACAGCATAAGTCTAATTTTTTTAGGTCGTCTTTTACGATACAAGCTATACAACTTTGGAATACCCTCCCCAATGATATTAATAATGCCAAAAATAAAAAAGTTTTCAAAGTTCTTCTCCGAAAACATTACCTGAAGGCAACTAATATTTGACATTATTTTTTCTTTATTCTTGTTTTTCTTCTCTTCTTTTTTTACTTGAAATATTTATTTCAATATATATTATTCAAACATTATATTATATATGTCATTCATTTGGATATTTATTTACGAAGTTTATAAGCATGTATATATATTATATATATGTATGTATGTATTATTGTACGTATATTTATACTATATGTGTGTATATTTAAATGGATTGTGTATGTATGTACTTTCTATATTTGTATATTTTGATGCATGTGCACCTATTTATGTATAATGGTCGTACCTGCCAACTATTGTCCTTGGCACCCAGGGTTGACTGGCAGAGAATGCCGCATGGCATTAAGTACTCCCTATGTACCCTTTAGGTTAAAGTGTTACATGTAAGTTTTTAAATAAATAAATAAATAAAAATCTCAGGTTTGGCCAAAAATCAACAGTAGCTTAGAGTCAGGAAGTCGGTGGTATTTTTTTTTGTGACCCATAGACATCTACATCGAGGACTAAGAAGGAATGCCTCATTTCCATTAAAAAAAGGTCTCCGGTTCTCTACACTCACCATACGAAACAGCAGCATTAAGCTACTTACGCTGGTATTCTGTGAGAGCGTGGTACTTCACTGGTCGAGCCTATCTATTCGTGCTACAACTATACTACCTGACCATTCTCCGATAGTGTAGTATTAACTTCGCATCGGTCTATGAGAGTAATGCAAAAAAGAGTGCGCCAACGCTTGCGCACAATAAACCTGCCGTGACAGAAATTAGGTGTAGAGGACATTTATATTATTTATTTACTGAACAAAACTTACCTAAAGCATGCTACAAAACATCGCCCTGAGCCACCTACATTAATCGACCATCTGGATCACTTACCTGGTCGTAAGTTCATCTTGTAGGGCACCACACTACATTTACTTAGCGGTCAGTCGCCGTAGAATGTACATCACCTGAAGATGCCTAGTGTAGAGGTGCAACTCGTGTCGTATTATCGTCGATGGTATGTCTTTCCTAGAATATTAGTGTTGGGAGTGGTGATGTTGGGATTAGTGGTGCTGGGATTAGTGGTGATGGGATTAGTGCACGCAATTGTAGGAAGGCGGGAGGTGCTCTTCAAACTAGGTAAGACACATCATTTTATTTAATTGAGCGGATGGTTGCAAAGTAACTATAAATATTTTTATTATAATGGATTTCCGCAAAGTAACGCCTGATTCTATCTATCAACTTTACATTTTTCATACCGGTTCGAGGCTACGAGTCGAGAACCTTTTATCCTGATCAGTTATCGACTGTGTTAACTGATCCGATGCGCTATGTTGGTTATTCTCGTTCTAATAGCATTTTCATTACGAAGTCTATCGTCTAACTTCAAGCACAACCCTATTCATAGCTCGCTCGCAACCTTAAGCTTCCTCATACAGTCAGCAGTGAAGCATCACGTTTTATTTCAGTAATCACTCTTGTTCTCATGTTTTAGGTATACTTGATCGATAGACAGCTACATCTATCCTCGATAAATAATAAAAAGAAATATGCTTAGTCACTCATGAGGGCTAGCATAAATTTCCTTAATCCTCATGATTGGCAAGATTTGTAAAATGTTCTCTTCCTATGCACTAATAACTTATAATCAATTTCTATTCTTAATTGTTAACGGGAGTTCTTAAAATAATATAACCATATGTTACCACCACAAGGCTTCAGCTTTTTTGTGCTATATTTATAAGCATGGATTTTTTATGATATCAGCCAAAATTTGTTTCAAAAATGTTCTTTAACTATAATATTTTGTCTCACGCAACCACAAGTTAAATTAATTTATTCCTACTTGATTTATATCTACGTACATCGAAAATAAATTGGAAAATCAAACAACTTCGCAGGTAGTACGTGACCTTCCTGGTACCCAAGACTAACACACGACGAAGTTTGATTTTGGTTTATTGAGAGCAGAAAAATATTTATCATATGGAATATGTAAAGAAGCGAAGTTTTTCGACTGCAAAATATACTATATATTAATATAAATTTTATATAAAATACTAGCTACGGTTGCTATATTTGGTTAAGCGAGCTCACGAGTTTTTCAGACCTCGGCACAGCTAACTTTAATAAAATTCTTCAGTACGTGAGTTTCAATTTGACCCGATAGGTGGCTTGTTGTTGAGATCCAGAAATCACCTCGCTCGATCGCTAGCTTACTTATGGATTTATTTGGTCTTATTAAAAAAATAGAATATATTACTTAGTCTCAGGTTTGAACTAATCTGTTTCACGAAATTAGCATTTGAATAAAGCTCTATTTACGAATTTTATCGCGTTTAATTAACTATTTAACTTATTTTTAATTCCCAACGTTTCGCGTGCTTTACTGTACAGGGGTGCAGTAAAACATCCGAAACTTTGGGAATTTCGTCACGGAGGAGGGGGGAGTCTGAGATGATTGACGTCCCAAGGTCATAGTTAGCCCGGCTACCTTCAGTTTTTGAATATTATTTTTTTATGCGATTTACGCAGAACGAGCTTACAATGTTGCAGTGTCTTAAAATGTTGCAGTGGTATGCTTGGGTTTGGGTTTAATTTTATCAATTATAGGATCCCAAGCAGATGGCATTACCCATCCATCTTCTCTATATTGAAATTAGGATGTTTTTTTTTTAATTTCAATAGCCTCGCATCCTTGGTATCATCTTTGGTAGGAATCCGAATCGGAGAAATGTTCTTTGTCGAGGATTTGTGGCTTATCAAATCTGATGTAATAGTGGGGACGATTTTGAACATGTTTACAGACTGCAGACTTCCCGGAGTGTCGGTGTTTCACGTCATTGTTCTTTCATGCGGGTTTTTATATAACTTTTTCTTTGACCTATTTAAGAAAGACCACATTCACAATCTAGCTTGTACACTCCTGCATCTTGTTGAGTAATATTTATTTAATGGGTGTAAAAATTTACTAATCTTCTTCAGCGGCTTGAAGTATATTTTAATGGTAGCTCGCTTCAAGATGTAGCTAACCATGTATTTGACTCCTCTGATATCTGGCAGTACAGCAGGCACACTCTCACTGTGGTCACTCGGTCACTGTGACGTTGGCTCGGGACCCAGATGAGATGCCAGATGTTTTCTGTCACAGATCCGTCGTGGTCTCTGAAATAAAAATTTACCTACAGTAGCTAACTGTGAAGGATGATGATGAGATTCACCATTTAAATATCGGTTGGTATGAATCTTTTTCCTATACTCAGTATTACCAATAGTGTTACCAGGATTTTTTATCAGGATTTTTGCAGAAATATGTGATTTAAAATGTAATATACAGATTTTGGCAGCAAATTTCAAATTTTGCAAAGATTGTGGCGCCGGATCTAAGGGACTTCTCTGTTAGAAGAACTATTCTTCAACCTTAGTTTTAACTTAATATCATCAATAGACCGTTATAGATGTTAAAAAATAGTTAGCTAAGATCCACGTAATATAATAAAATAATGTGTCTTACCTAGTTACGGCTAAGCCGTCAACGACAGTGTGTCTTTCCTAGTATAGCGGCGTTAGGAGTAGTAGTATTGAGAGTAGTTGTGATAGGATCAGTGGTGACGGGGATAGTGCACGCGGGTCGTGTTCTTGAAAGTAGGTAAGTCATATCATTATTACTTTATTATGTGGATATTGGATAATATTTTTAACATCTTTAATATAATTTATTTCCGCAAAGTAACGCCTGGTACTATAAATAAACCGTGTTTATTAGAAAAGACTGAGTCTAGAAGGTCCCTCTGTTTGACGAAACCTCCTTTAATTTCAGAGAGGGTTATGGAGCAATTAGCTGAAATTCATCCAACGTAACCCTTATTTTCTTAGAACGTATTCACTGTTTAACCAAAATAAAAATATATTGGTCTTTCAAACTCCTTTATTTTTGTATAAAAATCAAAAGCGCTTATTCTAGTCCCTTGGTTACATTAACCAGATTAGAATAAATGACCTCCCGAAAATTTATGGAACAATCAGTGACAGTCGGTATGTAAACTGACATGTTACGAACAAAAAAACATTCTGCAGTCTTTACACTTACTAGGAACACATCAACTAAGCTGCTATTATACGCTGGTATACTGTGAGAACTCGGTCCTCTCCCGGTCAAGCCGAACCATTCGTGCTACGCCGCATAAGCCGCATGTATCGATGCAGCGTGGCTCCACTGTGTACATATTATATTAAAAAGATTTTCAATAAACCATATTACCGTCACTATTTCAGTCTATTACATTTCACTGCCGAATGTTGGTCGCTCCCAATGATTCCCTCAAGGGGGGAGGATATTTGCCATAGTTGTCAACCTGGGGAAGCAGTTTTCACTTTAGTCGTTATTAGGAAAACGATGCTTTGTGATGTTTACTGATTTGTTTCCCTCTGTCGCCTCTACGACACCCGCGGGATGGTACGGGGCAGCGGATGTTCTTACACCGCCACTACACTGTAATTAATATTATGTACAAATATATTAAATTATATTTTAAATATAATAATAATATAATAATTTTAATATTTTATGTGGTAGAGCCATGCTGCAGCTATATTGATTGTATAGTTGTAGCACGAATGGGTCGGCTCGACCGGGGAAGGACCACGCTCTCACGGAATACCAGCGTCAAATAGCAGCCTAATGCTGCTGTGTTTCGTATGGTAAATATAGAGAACCGGAGACCCTTTTTACTGGGAAAGAGGCATTCCATCTTAGTCCTCAAGGCTGACATCGCATCTTCATTTTTATTCTCAAACGTGGATAGATGTAGATGTCTATGGGCCGTAGCAACCACTTACCATCAGGTGGACTGTGTGCTCGCTTGTTACCCATTTCCTATAAAAAAATATGTAAATCCAGCTTCTGTTTGTCAGCTATACTCATAAATGATTCCATTGGCGTGTGAATCGTAAAAATTTAAGCGACCAACAGAAATAACATGATTCATAATGAGATTTAACGTCGACAAATTTTAAAAATAAAAAGTGTTTGAGGAAACAGTCCACACCGATTACATATTACATTACAAAATATTTTTCCACTTTATAAAACTGGCCATATTTTCGACCAGATGTATAACAATTTATCAAAAGATTCATTCCGTCATCATTAATGCCCATCACGACTACTGAATATACACTTCCAAAAAACTGCCGCGAAGCACGCACAATTTTTTGATTTTTCTTTGCATATATTTAAATCGCATGTAAAAACATTCCTAAGAAAGGATATTATATATTTAATATGTTATTAATAATTATTATAATATGTAAGGAACTGTATACGTGAGAGATCATCGCTGCTGGTGATTCAGCGAGGAAACGCAACCAGCGTTCTTGGCACGATACCACGGAGAGTAGGACTGTATGATAATTAAAAATATTAGTTTAGGTTATATTATTATATTTATTTAATATGATATATACTTAAATGGCCTAAAAATTGTTCATAAATTATAATATTTAAATTAGATGATTATTCTAAAGATAAGAATGCGTAGACTTAATAAGTATATATATATATATATATATATATATATATATATATATATATATATATATATATATATATAATATATATATATATATAATATAAAATTTTAAATAGAAGAACTTATGGGAAAAAAGTTTTAGGGACCTTCAAGTATAGAGCCTATTCCCTTTTAAAAGGCCGGCAACGCATCTGCAATTCCCCTGGTGTCGCGGTTACGGGCAGCGGTAATGACTTAACGTCAGGTGAGCCGCATGCTCGTTTGTCCCCTCTGCTATAAAAAAGTCTACTTCGACTTCGCTCGGGTGACTTCTAGTCTAGCCGTTATAACGAAGCTAGTTTTAGTAAAAAAAGGTGGTATACACTCTGTAAATACTGGGAAAAAACACTAACTACCTGATACCAATTTCTCGACTCCATAGAGTCAGTAATTCATTATTGGCAATGTACACGCTATAACAATAAAGTCCCAGAAAATGCACAAGGTCTCTCTATTACCAAGTTTAAATATTTAAATAAAAAAAACTGTATAAAAAGGGTCATTATGATATAAATGATGTATTAATTTATACGCGGTAGAGTCATGCTGCAGTAATAGTAGTAGTATAGCTGTAGCACGAATGGGTCGGCTCGACCGAGGAAGGACCACGCTCTCACAGAATACCAGCGTAAGTTACTAGCTTAATGCTGCTGTGCTTCGTATGGTGAGTGTAGAGAACCGGATACCCATTTTACCGGAAACGAGACATTCCTTCTTAGTCCTCAATGGTAACAGCACATCTGCATTTTGATTTATTTCTAATCGAGAATAGATGTAGATGTCTATGGGCCGCAGCAACCACTTACCATCAGGTGGACTGTGTGCTAGTTTGTAACCCTATCCTATAAAAAAAATGGTTGATGGTAACCCCTGGGAATGAGGTGGTCATTTCAAAGCTGTTTGCAAAATAAATTTTGTAAATATATTGTGACCATTGACATTGTAAAATTTATTTAAAAAAGGACAGAGGTTTTTTTCGAACCAGTGGTAAAGTAAAAAATTGACTTCCAATAAGAATTTCTAATAATGTATATTGAATAAAAAATTATTATTTTCTATTCTATCGATATCCAGAAATCACCCGAGCGAATTCGAGGCGGATCGCTGGTTTTAAATATAAAATATTCCAGTGACTTAGCATTTTCAGAAGAAATTGAAATAATATATCAGGTTACAGAACATAAAATACTTATTTATCCAATTGGTTCACCAGCAAATGATACACAAAGACTTATGTTAATTTTTAAAATGTATAATGCATCATATGCTTAGAGCTCGTTAAAAATAATGTACTCGTATACTTGTTTTAAACAAAAAAATATCCCGCTGAGTATCATACTACTTTTATCAGGACAGATGTGTTTATAAATATGTGTATGTTAAATAAAAATTATTCCATTTTATTCCATTCTAAACTATTCGTTATGTATTATTGTCTGCGACATTGTTCCATATTGGTTTGATATAAGAAGCGAAACCCTTGTTATTTTTTTTTGTTCGTTTATAATTGGACAGATTCAGACCTTTAAGAGTATATTCAAAGTATGTGATTGAAAATAAGGGTGAAATCATAAACTTACGTAAGTCCATACTTAATATTATAAATGCGAAAGTGTGTTTGTTTGTTTGTTTGTTTGTCCTTCTTTCACGTCGCAACAGAGCGACAGCTTGGCATGATTTTTTGTATGGGGATAGTTCGGTGGGTGTAGAGTGTTAAAGGCTACTTTTTTCAGCGGAGAAACAAATTATTCCCATGGGAAAATCGAATATGTTGCAAAATTAAATTCAGCTAGGTGGCGCCACCGTGATTCTACAAGACGGACGACGGTACGATGGACGAACACAGAAGGTCAGAATATCTGGATTATTATGTCATTTTACCAAAATTAATATAAAAAATGTATGGATCTGTATTTTTCCACGCAGGACCGGGAAGAGAGCGATAAAAAACATAAAATTCACCAGCTGATTTTCTTCAAACGTTTTGGTTGGTGCATTGTAATTAACAGAATAGGCGATAACCTCGCAGACGATATTAAGTAATACGTTGATGCTCTGCCTACCCCGTAAGGATTACAGGCGTGATTACAAGTATGGATCAGAAATACTTTCACCACCTGTCACGCTTTCACCCTTAACTACTACTTAACTGTGGTAGAAACAGTTCTTAGTAAGCCTTATTAATAAGCCTTAGTAATATTTATTGAACGGAAATGAATACAGTTCTTATATTTGATTATGAATGAATCGGTATTACAATAAGAAAAATTGTGCAAAATTATAAGAACAATATTTTTTGAGTTCTTATTAACTATCGTATACATAGTTTAAATTGATTCCGCTAGATGTCGTTACTAGGTTTTTAAAACGCGGTAACGAAATGTTTCCTGACATGTACTTAACTCCCGCCGTTGAGCCGCGCGTCAACTTATAGTGCATACGGTACATATACGCTTAAATTGTTTCTATTTCGTAGTTTATTCGACTGCCTGCTTTCGATTTTGGTTGTTTGTTATTAGCTTTGTGATTTGGTTAAGGTTGAATAGATTTATATTGGCTTTTATTTTCGGATTTGTGTATTTTCTTGGATCGGTTTTATTGATTTGGTATTCCTTTATACATATTAAGACTCTGGCTTTGATTTTGGATTTTGTTTATTTAGAATCGTGAATTGGTTTTCGTTGCTTTAGGTTGTTTAACAATATTTCAAAGAAATATTAATAGTATATATAGTGTATACGGTACCTCTACACTTACTTCTTTTTTCGTTGGTTATATTTATATTGACTACTGCTTTCGATTTCGGTTTTCTGCGATTCTTTTGTGATTTTGTTTAAGTTGATTCGATTTTTTTGGCTATTGTTTTCGTATTCGTGTTGTGTCTTGAATTGGTTTTGTTGTTTTGATTTTAAAAAATATCAAAAAGGAATATTTATTCCTTTTGGATATTTTGGATTTGCTTTTAAAAAAATATTTAAAAGGAAATTTAATTCCTTTTAGGTATATTAACTTTTTTTTATAAATAGGTTTTTGTTACTTCATAATGCCTCGCAAACGTAAGTCAAGCCTTTCAATAGTGTCTTCTCAAAGACAAGTGAAAAGATTAGCTAGATCGCTAGAATTTTTATAAGACGCTGAACTAAGAAGGCAAGAAAAAGGAGAGCGTCAGGCTGATTTTACAGCATCTGAGACACCGTTTCAACTTCAGCAAAGGCGTCTTGAACAGACAGAGCGTCAGGCTGCTTTAATAGCTTCCGAAACACCTACTCAAAGTCAGGAAAGGCGTCTTGAACAGACAGAGCGTCAAGCTACTTTATGAGCTTCTGAAAGACCTTCTCAAAGTCAGTGAAGGCGTATGGAACAGGTAGAGCGTCAAGCTGCTTTAAGAGCTACTGAAACACCTGATCAACGTCAGCAAAGGCGTTTTGAACAGGCAGAGCGTCAATCTACTTTAAGGGCTACTGAAACACCTGCTCAAAGTCAGCAAAGGCTATTCGAACAAGCGGAACGTCAAGCCGCCATAAGAGCCGCGGAAACACCTGATGAAACTCAACACAGACTCATTGAGCAAGCTGAACGTCAATCTACTATAAGGGAATCTGAAACACCAGAACAAACACAGGCTCGAAGAGTTGCAAATGCACAGCTCCAAGCTGAACGTCGAAAAAATTTTCAAAGAAACCGTTGGTAGGTTTTTAATGACGCAGTATTTAATTATGATCTGTTGATTATAAAAATCACAGGTTAGTTGTTATCGGACTGATGGACAAGACGTGTCGATTTTGCAGCGCTTTAAAATGGAAAGATGAGACCGCAGGCATGTGCTGTTCCAATGGAAAAGTGTCTCTTCCGTTACTTGGGGAACCACAAGAACCTTTGAAAATTCTCTTTTTATATGATGCTAATAAGTCACGGCGCTTTTTAAATAGGATCCAGAAATATAACTCATGCTTTCAAATGACGTCCTTCGGAGTTGACCGGGAAATAATAATGCCGGGATTTTCGCCTACATTTACGGTGCAAGGGCAAATTTATCATAGAATAGGTTTACTTTTTCCAGCTGAAAACGAACAGCATAAATTTTTACAAGTATATTTTATGGGTGACGAAGAAAGTGAGGTAGACAGTCGCTGCCAATTTATCCAGGGAGTTGAGAGAGATACAGTGTTCAAAATTCAAAGATTCTTTCATGAACGTAACATTTTAGTCAAAACATTTAAAACTGCTTTAGAAAACATACCTGAAGAGGATTATAAATTCGTCATTCACGCATATCGAACCCCTCGAGGAGAGCATGAGAGGCGCTACAATGCACCTTTGATAAACCAAATAGCAGCCGTAATTAGTGGTGATCAATTTTCTTCACGAGACATCGTCTTGCGAGCACGTGATGATACGTTGCAACGGGTAGCCGATACACACAAGTTTTATGACGCTCTGCAATACCCATTGATTTATTGCAAAGGACAAGAGGGTTATTATTTTCAAATTCCACTCATTAACCCGGTCACAAAGGAGCCTACTCCGAACAAAAAAGTATCATGTATGGATTTTTATCCGTATCATATTATGATGTTGCGAGAAAATGATTTTAACCTCTTAGCCCGGTGTAAACAACTAATTCAACAATTTTTAGTAGACATGTATGTGAAGGTAGAAAGTGAACGTCTCCGTTATATTTCTTTAAATCAAAAAAAGCTGCGCGTTGATAATTATATACATTTACAAGATGCAGTTTCTAGCGACGCCAATGTAAACCCCAGAGATTTAGGTAAAATGGTAATTTTGCCCTCAACATTCGTTAACAGTCACCGCTACCTACATGAGTACACATAAGATGCATTCGATTATGTACGAACTTACGGAAGACCTGATCTTTTTGTTACTTTTACTTGCAATACCAGATGGAGAGCAATAACAGAGGAGCTAATGCCGGGCCAAAAAAGTACTGACAGACACTATTTAGTTGCTAGAGTATTTAGATTAAAAGTACAAAAATTAATGTATGTAATTAACAAAGGGTAAATTTTCGGAGGTGCAGTGCCTCATGTATTCAATTGAATGGCAAAAAAAGAGGATTACCGCATGCCCACTTTCTAATATGGTTTAACCCTTTCACTCGGCTACCAATCTAATCAGATCATACAATAAAATATATAAATACCTTACGTCGGCTCTAGTACGGGGCTAATTTGATCAGATAAGATCAGAAGTACTGCCTTATGAAAAAACTACTTTTTCCTTTAAAACAAAACCAAAGACAATATGCAATAGATAATAGTATCAAAGACAAAAATATGCTCTTTTATTTTAAACCATAACCTGGTAATGTTTCTTAGAAAAAAAAAAAGAAATCACTCTGAACTTTCGGCGTTCCACGTGTCGATTTGATGAAGGTGCTCCGTCTTTTTTATAGAATTTTATATTTGTGTCTGGACTAAAAACGAAAGTATTATACTTTTTTATATTCCTTGTAATGTAGTAAACACGTAGATGTGTAATTTGTGGTATAAAAAGTGAAAAGTAAATTGCCAAAAAGTACTTCAAATTCCGGAAGGCCCGTTTTGGCGGGTGGGTCATAAATGTGTTATTTTTCAAATTCTCATTTATTTTTAGTGTAAAATGTAAGTAAAAATAGTTTTCCTACATATTTCAAATAACATGACGTTGTATTTATTTCAAATTCACACAAACATATTTTAGAAATATTGTTCGAAATGTCATACAGATAAAATATTATTTATTTTTTATTTTTTAATATTTTAATATTTTGGTATGAGTAACGAATGGAAACACATAAAACATAAAAATATACATATTTCCAAACAATTTCATATAAATTTCTCCAAAAACAAAAGTGTAGAATTCAAATTAGTAGTAATTTTGTCACTAAAATTGAAGTATATGCTACTACTATGCTATACAGGGTAATTTACTTTATTACAATTTCTAGCAACCAAAAATAATTTTATTCGATAGTTTATACATTCAACAAGAATTCCTGTAAGTTTTATCCATAAATATTGTCTCAAAGTGAAAATATAGCAAAATTTGCAATATAGCAAAAAATTTTCTAACTTACAAATTTTCCGTCTCCTTTACACGAAAGGCACCCAACAGTTACTGACCTTGATGTGCACTCAGAAAATGGAGAGCGTGTATATTTCACCGAAAGAAATTTCCAAGAAAGAATTGCATCACCGCTAAAAACTACACTAACAGCCTTCTTTCAACTTTGTCAAACCGACCCCTTTGCAAAAACGTTGTTATATTCTGAAGTCCCCCTCCATTATACTTGGAACATATCCAGGAAGGAAAGGAAACGCCGTATTCAAGGCGCGCCTGTCGCAAATTGGCCCGGTGTAAAGTCATCAGATACCCTTGGTCGTGTGTATACCGTCCATATAACTAATTTTGAATGTTTCTGTTTACGATTGCTGCTATAAACTATCAACGGTCAGGAATGCGCAACTTATAGAGAAGCATTTGAAGCTCTGCATCTTTTAGAAAACGATAATCACTGGGATGAAACCATGGAGGAAGATGTGCAGTGCCAGTCACCAGCCAAAATTAGGGATCTTTATGCAACTCTCATAACATCTTGCGGGCTATCTAATGCAAATGAATTGTGGCACATATATAAAGAGTACATGGCGGAAGATATTTTGCGAAGGTTACAGCAGGCACACGCAAACGTGACATACAATGAACACATTTGTAATGAAGCACTTGGAAAAATTGAAGATAAAGTAATGGCAATGGTAGGCAAAAAAGCGACTTTGGAATGATAGGCCCTCAGCGAACAACCGAAAATGAACTAAGTAATGAAATTATACGTGAAACAAACTCTGATATACCAGCTTTGCAGCAGCAAGTAGCGGAATTTGTACCCCGCTTGCTTCTCGAACAAAAACGAGATTTTGACAAAGTATTAGAACAAATTGAATCTGGAAATGGTGCACTTTTCTTTTTAGATGCCCCTGGGGTAACTGGGAAGATATTTTTGTTAAATTTATTATTAGCGCAAGTACGGAAAGACAAAAACATTTCTGTGGCTCTAGCTTCCTCCGGTATAGTCGCCACACTGCTAAGCGGGGGCCGCACTGCACATTCTGTTTTAAAACTCCCCTCTAAATCTAGCCCAGGAAGAATCGCTGGTCTGCAACTTTAGCAAAAATAGTGCACGAGGAATAATCAATGCAACTAAATACACTAAATCGAACGCTCCAGTATTTGCGCAGCAATAACGATGTAATCGGAGGAATGGTGGTTTTACTGGCTGGTGACTTTCGCCAAACTTTACCTGTCGTTCAAAAGGACACACCTGCAAATGAAATTAAAGCATGCCTCAAGTCATCTATTTTATGGAACAAGGTGACAAAATTCAGTTTAACTACGAATATGAGAGTGCATTTGTATAATGATGTCAATGCTGGAAATCATGCTGACACACTATTTAAAATTGGCGATGGGTGGTTGGAAACGGATACTGAGGGCTGTGTTAAATTGACGAGAGATTTTTGTTATTTTGTACAGAGTCATTCCGAATTAATTGCGAGCGTTTATTCATATTTTACAAACAACATGCATGAAGACAAATGGTTACGTGAAGGGGCGATTCTTGCACCAAAAAATGAGTGCGTTAACAAAATAAATTCAGATATATTAAGCAAAGTAGCAGGAGAAATAACAGAGTATTTGTCAGTAGACACAGTTATGGACACAGAACAGAACACTTCATATCCCGTAGAGTTTCTAAATTCTCTAGAGTTGTCAGGTGTCACATAAGCTTCAATTAAAATTAGGCGTCCCAGTCATGCTAATGCGAAATTTAGATGCTCCGCGGTTATGTAATGGAACAAGGCTGCATGTGACACATCTTGGACGGAACATAATCGGTGCTACAATTTTGACAGGCGTAGGAAAAGGTAAAAATGTTATTTTACCACGGATCGCTAATTCCCACAGATCTTCCTTTTCAATTCAAAAGGTTGCAGTTCCCTTAGCCCTAGTTCCTTAAGCTCAGTTTTGCAATGACAATAAATCGCAAGGGCAAACGTTACAGGTTGCGGGGGTCAACTTAGAAAAACCGTGCTTCTCTCATGGTCAGCTGTATGTAGCATGTTCGCGTGTGTCAAATGCCCAGAATCTCCACATTCTTTCCCCGAATGGAAAAACATATAACATTGTGTACAGTAGCGTCTTAAAATAGTGTTCAGTTAGTTTTTTTTCCAAAATTCCCACAATCAATTAATCAGAATTCCCACAGATCTTCCCTTTCAATTCAAAATTTCCTATTTAGCTCAGTTTCTTTTCAATTCCAAATGCTGCACCTCTGACGAACCTATTAAGCTCAGTTTCCTTTCAACTCAAAAGGCTGCATCTCTGACGGATCTTTTATTTGGCTCAGTTTCCTTTCAATTCAGAAAACTGCATCTCTGACGAATCAATTTAGATCAGTTTCTTTTCAAAAGTCTGCATCCCTGACGGATAATTATGCTCAGTTTCTTTTAATTAAAAAAAATATCCCATTTCCATTTGGAATAAATAGGCTATTTTCATGCTTTCCTATACGCTGCGTTTTAAAATATTTAAAGAGGCTGACGAATCAATTTTGCTTAATTTCCTTTTAATAATAATAATAATAATAATAATAAAACGTTTATTTCAGATTAAAAAATCCATACAAATTTGTTAGTAAATTTCTTAAAAACTATGTTAGTAAATTAAATTAAATCAAATTAAATAACTTACAATTTTAAAAATATTAATTAAGATACTTAAATACTTAAGTGTCCCACCCATATGCATTTGAGTTCAATGCCCTTGAATGGGACAATCAAGCCTATCTTTAACTACCTTCAGGACGCCGTTTGAGCTCCTCCGCAATCTGCGCCAGCTGGACGATATTCGCTTCCGTATGATGCCATGAAAATCGTCAACACCCGCTTCAGCAAACATGCCAGATGCACTGCAGAACACGGGAAGGCCCATCAACATCCTGAAGGCATTATTATATTGGACGCGAAGTGCATTATAAGCCCTTTGCGTATAGCTATACCACAGGCTGCAGGTGTAAAAGGTTTGGCAGTAAGCCTTGAAAAGAGTAATTTTGACTTCTCTAGTACACCTAGCAAACCTGCGGGCAACCATATTGCATCGAACCGCCAATGCCCTCCGCTCCATCTCTATATCACAGTTTTCTGTAAGATTCTCTGTAACAATGTGTCCTAAATATTTAAACTGTGACACCCTATTTAATGGCACCCCAAGGAGCTTGACTGGAGGCACAACCTGGGGTTTTTAGCACCAACTTGAAATACCATTAACTCACTCTTTTTGGTGTTATAGAGGAGACCGTGTTTAGCAGCGTATACTTCACAGACGGCCAACAGCTTACGCAATGCGCTCACCGATGGACTCAGCAACACCATGTCATCAGCATAGCTAATACTATTAACCATTTGTCCGTCAATGGAACAGCCTATCCTGGTGCTACTGAGTGCACCAATGAGCCCGTCAACGTAGAGACTGAACAGTAAAGGCGAGGATAACCCCCCCTGCCTTACCCCGCATTCCAAAATGTATTCGTCAGATAGCGCACCAGACCATTTGACCTGATTAACTTGATGGCCATACCAATATTTCAACGTGGTGATTAATTCATTTGGAACAGCTATGTCACGTAATTTTGACCAAAGCAGCTCATAGTCAACCAGGTCAAATGCCTTTGAGAGATCCAGAAACGCAGCATACACTGGCGTTTGTCTCTGGGTGTAGTATTTGACGGTATGCTTCAGCGACAGTATAGCACTTTCTGTTGATAGGCCTGGTCGAAAGCCAAACTGCGCATCATTTAATTGTATGAAGTTACTAAGCCGTCGCTCAAGCAAGCCGTCAAACACCTTAGCTAATACAGTTGCCAGAGAAATAGGCCTATAATTTGTCTTGTCTGAAATATCTCCAGTCTTGTTTTTTAAAATAGGTACAACAACGGTCCTCATTAGCTCGAATGGTAAGTAAGAGTGCCGAATACAGAAAGTATATAATAGTGACAAAACCCTTGGAAGATGCGGTCCTGCATTATGAAGGTGCTCGACACTGAGGCTATCGTGACCCGGTGACCTTCCTCTGGTCATCTGCTTTAGTACCAGCTTTATATCGTTAGCTGTAATACGGATAGGTTCACCAGTCCCGACATCCCCACCATCGCCCACCCCCACTTCTGCTTCTTGCCGTAATACTGCCTCTACTTTAAAATGGTCCTTAAATAGATTAGCTATCTGTTTTGGGTCACATAATCCACCCACACTTACAGAAACAGCCGGCTTAGGGCCTAGCTTTTTTGTGTGTTTCCAGAACTTTCCAAAATTTTTTGCTTTGTGTTGGGAAACCAAAATGTCTAATTTTATTTGTTTCTGATTTTTTGACATGATTTTAATTTTGATTTAAAAATTTTACGTGACTCACACATATACTGATATAGACGACCGGCTCTTGGCCGACCATGCAGGACCCAGTTAAGAAAAGCCTGCCTAGCTGTCTCATGCGCATCCTTCACAAACTTATTCCAGCCAGCAACATAACGCTTCTTCTTTTTAATATTCGGTGCAGCACAACTAAACTCAGCAGCCTCCCTAAGCACGTTTACAATTTTATTGTAAATATTATCAATGACCATTCTGTGCTCAATATTAGAACATATTTTATCACAACATGCGCTTAACTCCTCGGGAAAGTCAATATCACGTAATAATTCTGTACACTTCCTACGGTATAACTCTATTTGATACTGATCTCTCTCCCCCCCAAATAACCTTATTTGTAACTTGGCTTTCTAAAAGAGTAGGTATAGTTGGCCTAATCGTACCCAGATTAATTTGTAGGACCAGTGGATGATGGTCTGACCAGTAGACGTCATAGTAAATGTCAACACTATCTACAGACCGCCAAGCCGCATCGGTTACCAGGCAATGATCCAGCCAGCTCGTAGTGCCATATGCATCACTAACGAAAGTATACGTGCCTGAATCACCCCCCAGTTTACAAATATCCGCGCAATACCACTTCTGATCCATACAAAAATTTTGCATCTCTTTACCAAATAACTCCATAGGATCTGCATTAAAATCACCTAGTATAAAGACAGACTCTAAATTACAACTTTCTACTATCGCTGCCATTTCGCTCATACATTCACAAAACTCAGCTAAGTTATCGTAACTATTAGTAGGCATATATATACACATGACTAAAATAGATCTATCCGCCAAATCGATTCTTACAGCCACTATTCGATTATTACTACATTGCACCACAGACACGGTATTAAAGATAGACTTTCTCCATAGGAGAGCTACCCCCCCCGTATGGACGGCCTCGTACTAGGTTAGTTGCGTCCATAGCAGACTTTCCATAATAATCAAAGTCTTCGTCAATATCACCCAGTTTTGGTATTTCCGTAGGGAATAGCCATGTCTCCTGCAATGCTATAATATCTGCAGTTTTGCAGAGAATTCGAATACATTCAATAGATCTATTCACATTTTTACAATTAAAACTAATAAATTTAGAAACCATGTTAGTATTATTATTATTATTCGATTTTAAATTATTCATATTATAATATTTAAATGTTAATTTAACTCCTCGGTTTTTTATTAAAAGTTACAAACTTGCGAAAAGCTACACCTGTTGGCCACAGGTTCTCATTCATAAATATAGACAATTTATCCTTAGGGATTAGAAATTTATAAGCTACATAATCTTTTTTCAATTTCATATCTATCTTTTGTAACAATACATCAACCCCTGTTTTGCTCTTAATATAACTAGTGATATCATTAGCAGAAGATTCCACATCAATATTATAAATGTAGAACGGTATATTTACCTCTGCCGCCTTAAACTTACATTCAGGACCTAACTCAGCTTTCCCTTTCATACCAATAAATCTATTCCGAAGACGTTTGCGTTGCACTAAAATCCAATCCTCCTTAGGTTTCTCTGGTTTCCAATTACCGTGTCGTACTACATCTGCCATTAGTTTACGCTCGCCTTTCCCAGTAACAGCCGCCGCTGCGATGACTAATTTACTATCACTGTTCGAAACCGCGGTGCCGGAGTGATGCACAGGCGCGGCTGTAGCCACGTCGTAGGTCTCCGATCCCGTCGAAACCGCAGTCGGGGCCTCCACGCGCTGTGTTTCTTCACTTGTCGAGTCCGTCTTGCCGTGCGTCAAGGACGTTTGCACGAACGAAACAACTGAGTCATTGGCAATATCAACAGGTGTGTTTACCGCCGCAGTTTTTTCATTAATTTCATTATTTTGTGCGATGTTACCCTGATTTATAGATCGGTACTCTTCAGTAGATATGTGCGGTAGTCCTATGGGGCCGCTCTCGTGATGGCTTCATCTCTGACAAATCTATAAAACTCAGTTTTCTTTCAATTCAAAAAGCAATGGATAGTTAATTTCCCAGTGACCATGCGGGTGAAGCCGCGGGTAACAGCTAGTATTACATATTGCGTACGAATAAAAAAAAACCAAGTAATGGTTTAATTATATCCCACGGCTGGACGTAAGTGACTTCTCACAGAGGACTATACAACCGTTACTGTTACCATTACAGCCACAGAAATCGTAATAATAAGACAATAGAAGTGGCACAGACGCGTGACCTTATCGCTGCTATGATGTGTTGACCAACATCATTCACCATTTTGTGACTTAGTTGCTCGGGGAACGTCGTACGTGAATTTATACTATTATAAATTTATACTAGTGAACTGCAGCATAATCAGTTGTAAAAACTCATCAAAGACGTGTAATTCAACTAATAAAGGCATAACATTTTGTGACGGCCCAACATTATTATTATTAATTAAATTCAATATAAAGGGGCGTCAAAAGTAGACTTAAAAGATATATATTAAGCAATAAAATTACTTTAATAAGCATTAAGTTAATATAAATACATTTCAGATATTAGACCAATAACATAGTAAATTAAAGGCAAAATATTGTCTTCCATAATAAATAAATTTATTAAAAACTTGAAATAAAAATATAAAATATTTAAAATAAGATAAATGATAGAAATACAAGTCGAAAATATTATAAAAATTAAGATAGATAACATTTATAAGATAGTTAGAAAATTTGTTAAAAATTCTTGTTAAAAGTCTTGGAAGGAGTTCATGTATAAAAGAAATTTCCTAAGTTATGGAAGGTGTTCATGTATAGATGTCTTGTATGGAGGAGCTGTAGGAGATACATACCTGCAGTTGTACATATAATGGGGTGGTCGGGAGCCCGACTGCCTGAAGTACTGTAGCACAATGACTAGTCCTATATTAGGGACTTATGATATTAAACTCAATGATACAAAAGCAATACTATAGAAGGTATCCATGATGAATTTGCATTACAATAGTAGGGTCGTGGGTTGAAGTCCTATATATTAATGACTTATGAAAGTGAGGTCTATGATACAAAAGGAATACTATAGAAGGTCTCTATGATGAATATGCATTACAATAGTAGGGTCGTGGGTTCGAATCCTATATATGAATGACTTACGAAAGTAAGGTCTATGATACAAAAGCAATATTATAGAAGGTCTCCTTGATGCATAAGCATTGTATGGGGTGGTCGGGAGCCCGAGTGCCTAAAGTACTGTAGCAAAATGACTAGTCCTTATTAGGGACTTCAAAAGGAATATGATGGTGGCATTTGTGCTGCTTCGCGAGCAATTGGTCTGAGGTAAACTTGGACTCGCTAACCGATGTGTCCTAGACATATCATCTTAGTGCTGGTGGTAAGCGGGTTTGCTGTAGCAATACGGTTTTCCCGTGGACATCGCACACCCATACCGTTTGTGGGCGACGTCGTAGCGCATAGCGATGCGTCGTCTATCTTTCGGATTGGGATGATGAGTGTGTTTGGTAGCACTTTTAAGTGTAACAGGCATACTCAACTTCATGTCTTAGTGCATCAGCGCTATGATACGTAGAGTTTTGTTCAGAGGCGTCTTAGTAGCGTGCTACTATGATACGTTGGTAATGTTTTTTGTATAACAATAATAAAAAATTTGTTACCAAAATCGATAGGGGTCATGTGGGTGTGTTGTGAGGGGGCGCCATCCGTATGATAGTTGCATTGATGCTTACTGCTACTTGCGGTATTGCGTCTTTGTGATAGATCTGTGGGTGTGTTGCGCCTAATTCGACGCACTCTTGTGGTTCTGGTCGATGGAGGTATGCTGGTCGTGATGTCTGCTGGGTTGTATGGGGGACCTTGGGATGGTGTAAGCCGACGATAGTCGTAATGATGCTTGTTGCGTTCTGCAGCATTGCGTCTCTGCGATGGTTGTTTGGTGGGATGCTATTCTCAATGGTGCTCTCTGCGTCTTGGTTTGACTCACACCTAAGCAGCTTTGCCCAAGTCGGGTCCCTTCAATACGGCGCTGCGGACTTTCTGCCCTCCATGATGTTTTATATAACAACATAATAATATGTCTCTGTAACTTTCCCACCTTTGAATGATTGAAGGCAACTTGTTGGTGGGTGAGACAAACATGATCGAAAATGCATTTACTCAAAGTCTGTGACACAAACCCTTTCTGATGGCGAATTATTACTCTTATCTTATAACTGCCTTTTGTCTATATCTGCCGTTGTATTGGTTGGTGGAGTATATGTGTTGACCTCATGCGGGTGGTAGCTGGCGGGAGGATCTGAGGAGACTCTCAAGGCTGCGGCCGAAAGCCGCACAACGTGGAACCCCATTCCCTTGAGGTGAGCGGTAGACTCATGACACGCTCTGCGGCTAGTAGCCGTGCTGATCATGCAATCGGTGGTGATGCCATACACTTACATCACATCTGCAGGAATGGCTGTCTGGCAGGTGGTGGCGCTCACGGAGGGTTTATGGCCAGTGTGCCTATTTGCCTAAACCGTGTGACGTACATTCACTGTGGCTGGATTCGTTCGTATTCTGTATGGCGTTTACACGCATTGACATGCGCGACTTCGGTCGATGTTTGTGCTTACGCACTAACAAGGGACCAAACCTCTTTTACTGGTTCGTCAGTTATTTTGCTGTGGACTACGGTCCAGTTCCCCAATTAGCGTTCCCTTCGGGGGGAGTACATCAAAATGGTTGGCGCTCACCGTGCACGGTGTGTGTGGGGCCGTGTGACTCCCCTACATTTTTTTAAATGAATGTAGGAGAGCGAAGCCCTTGTATCGGGTATTTTGTATAAATATTTTTTGAGCCTTTTCCGAGCGGGAAGGGATAATTAATAATTTAAACCTGATACAAGTGGAATAGGGACGTTTTATGTTCTTTCTCGAGCCCTGTCTTCGTGAACGGGGTTCACTTAGCTTGTAAGGCACTACCAACAGCTTTCAATATCTCTAGTGAATATTCATTCTTCCAAAAGACACCTAAAAGAACTGAGTTACTAAACAAACACAACGTAAATAAGGGTCCTAACTAAGACGATCACGCCAAAATATTACAAACGGCCTATTATTAAACCTTTAGAAAGATCATTTAGAAAGATCAAAACATATCTTATTTATCTTGGTCACATATATATAACTTTTATTGAAAAAAGGTAAATTTATTATATATAATATATTTAATATTTAATATATTTATTATTATGTGAGAGGGGGGAAGCGTTACAATTTCATCGGTAAGATGATTATGTACTAATTATCATTGTTTTAACTAATTTACATCTAGATGAACACTTTACTATGATATTTACCTTTCTGAACTTTCGTTTATAACTTTTCGTATTGTACAATTACCATTGCTGCTTTAGTTCTATCGTAATACGCGACGCACACGACGTTGACAAACTCGCCAAGCAATGTAATGTGAAACATTCGAAAACATTGTGCATTGCGTGTTTTTATAATACGGCTGCAGGCATCGGTTGCTTAATACCTATGTGTTAAAATGTGGCGACATCGGTTTTGGAAGTAATCGAGTGCTAATTCATTTCTATTGTCTTATTATTACTATTTCTGTGGTAACAGCCTCTTAAAATCCACTACTGAACATAGGCCGCCATAGATTTCTCTATAGAAAATATACCCCATATTATCCATAGTTACCATGCTTCGCAAACGGGTTGGCAAAGGCAGTTTTGTATTTTTAGTCGTTATTAGGAAGATGCTAAATTTTTATTTTAAATTGTTGTTAGGAAGACCTTGCTCACCTACTGATTTGTTTCCCTCTTTCGCCTCTAACACAAGACACCCACAGGATGATACGGAGCAGTCTTCTTACACCGCCACTAAACGGTAATTTGGTAATGGAACAGTTGGTCAGTTAGTTTATGATCATAATGGGTCTATACTTGTTTTTGCATTATTTTATTATTATAGAAAAATATACGTCTGGAGATATATAACACTTAAATATATCATAATCAAAGAGTTTAGGTAAAACTGCTATTGTTCAACTTCAAACCATAATATTATTTTTAAAGATAATAAAATGAAGAGGATTTTTTTACCAGAAGTAATCATACGGTGGCTGTACAAAAAAGAACTATAAAATTTTACTTTTTATTATAGAGGAGCCAAACGAACGTGCGGTTTACTAGATGGTAAGTGCCCAAGAACAACTGTAACAGCATGGGGCATTGCAGGATTTTGTTTCTTTAACAGAAAAGTACACCACACGAGCATACGACTCATCTAATGTTAATATACTACCACCGGCCATTAACCAATTAGGCTTTTTTCTCCAAAGTCCCTAAGTTGCATCAGTTTTGAAAACTCGCTTCTGGTAACAGAAGAAATCTCTTCCCGTAAATGTCGCCTAAAAAGTTAGAAAACAACACTTTATAAAGACTGTGCACATACACCACTTAAAAGTTCATTTACAAGTGCAATAATTCAAGTGCAATAATTCAAATGCAATAATTCATTTACATATACATGTAGTGTTGACCGTGCAGTAAAACCAGAAATATCTTGAAAACACTCTTAATTTGAATTTAATTAATTTTTGCGTTCGCGCCTTTACCGTCCTTTCTCCATCTTGCTTTTTTATCATTCTCACTTACTCACTCATTCTTTTACTCATTCGTCATTCGCTCCGTTCCTTCCAGATCACTTCATTACGCTGCATTCCATCCCACATACAATTAGTTTGTACGTAGTAAGGTCACGCTACAGCTATATTAGCTGTAATACGAAAGGGTCGGCTCGACCGGGGTAGGACCACGCTCTCACAGTTTACCAGCGTAAAACAGCAGCTTAACGCATGTTTCCTTTGGTGAATGTAGAGAACCGGAGAACCGTTTTACTGGGAACGAGGCATTCCATCTTACTCCTCAGGGGTGACAACTGAATGTAGGTGTCTATGGGCTGCAGCATTCGCTGACTGTCAGGTGGACTGTGTGCCGTCCGACACCCTTACTTTATATTCAATAAACACCGTTCTTCATAAGTTCATGTATTTGGTATCAAAGATAAACTTGTTCATGATAAGTGAATTTTATTTTTGCTAGGAAGAAATCTAAAATCGTATATAATGAATTGTATTCTCTTTATGTCTTAAACTGTAAAATGAAATGTAAATTGAAAAATAAATAAATAAATTAAGCACTCCGCAACAATCATCAACCGGATATTACAACATTCTCTGTGTGATTCTAGAAATCTTATTTTTACTGATATTGCTTATTATAGTGCCACTGTAAAGTTGTATTTAAGTGATTAAGATCGAACAGAAAAATTACTGTAATTAAAGGGCGAAGTTGCCTGATATTTATGTTGCCATTAGAAAAACCCATACAATTTAGATATTCCAGATAAAAATGTTATATTAATTATTTCTTGAGTTATAATTGTTTCAGTTTATATTTTTTAAGCTTGTGAGCTTTATAATACTTGACGATTTACTTTTTTAATTCAAAGTGCCTGATTTGATTCGTACCAGTGCAGCAGTAAGTTGAGCAGTCATTATATTTGAATATTTATCTTCACAGTAGGATATGAGTACAATGTAATAAAAAAAACGAGAATATCGAAAGCATTTTTTGGCGTTTAATATACAAAACTATACCAAAAAGTACCATAGGGTAGATAACCTGGAACTAATATTGAATAATAATATTAACGAATACAGTTAAAGTTAATAATTGAGTAAGCACAAATTAAAACAAATAATATAAAATATTTCATTATACTACCAACAATATAAGTTATTATATTATATAATAACTTATATTGTTTATTTAACTTGTAAAATCTGATAACAACTGAAATTTATAAAAAAAATGGCGTTGCTTACGCGCCTGCTAAACTTGGCAACTACCACAAAACTCCTCACATGAGGCAATTTTATAGGACGCATATTTATGTTCAGCAGTAGACTTTACAGTAGGCTAAGGTTGTAAAAAATAAAAGTTTTTATTTTTTGTATTATAATTTAGCTCGTCATATTTGATGTAAAATATAATAAGGCATAGTGCTTGCAAATAGCAGCCATATCTGAAGATTTATGAGGGTCGGATGTGAGAGGCCACCGTGTTTAGTTTATGTGTTACACGCGTTGTCATTTTTCCGTACTTACGAGTAATTTTTGCGAAAGTATTATTAATTTGTCTTGTGATTTTAAGTTTTGACGCTAAACATGTACATAAAATTTCAAACGAAATTATTGTACATGTTTTCCTTGAATACAGATCGTACTGAAGAATCGCTTGGGCGGAATGAGGGTTTCAAAGTCTTTGCCAGAGATATGTCTGCAAGAAAGAGCCAACTGTCAAAGCTGAAGATCGAGTGTGGCTACATTGGGCCATCCGCGATTTTAAGTGAGATTTAGAATTTAGAATTTCAATGGACAGGTGTACACGGCATCGTTGGAGCCACACGCAAATGTGAGTAACAATCCAAGAGTATAGAGCGTATATTATGTGGACTACAAGAAACTGTTTGATTCTGTCGAAATTCTTGAGGTGATACAGTCCCTTCAACGGTGTCAAGTTAACTGTCGGTATATTGAAGTGCTAAATTGTTTGTACAGTAGAACTAAGAATGACTATTCGAGTACAGAACCAAAGTACCAACCCTATTCGACTGCAAAAAGGTGTAAGACAGGGTGACGTTATAGTCCCGAAACTCTTCACAGCTGCATTGGATGACGTTTTAAAGTTATTGAATTGGAGAGGATACGGTATTAGCTTTACTTTTCTTGTGCACTGTCTAACAAAATCTTAATATAACTTAAAGCAGTACAGGCCATTTTCAACCCCCTATCACTTCGTTGTGGATCTAACTAGAAACTTACGTTTTCAGTAACCAAGTAAGGACTGTATAAACATAGTATATTTCAAATTTCGTTCAATTCGAATTAGTAGTTTAAGAATAATAAATAGTCAAAATTTCTTCATTTTGTCACTCACTGACTGACCGATCATCAAAGCTCTAAGGCACTTCCAGCAGACAAAGAAGCTTCAAATTTAAAATACAATTAGTGTTTAGTATATAAATAAATGAGAAACTAAAATTCTTTTCAATTTCAGTCCAGTTTTTAAGATACACCAACTGCATAAATAACTACAAAGTTACATTTGCAGTGAATGAATCGGTGTACATATATAAGTGTTATAGATGTAGATAGGTACGTTGTTGGTATTCAAGAACTGGAAGGTACCGGAAAGGAAAAAGTAGGACTATCTACAAAAAGAAATGAGATACCATCTAAAACATAACTTGTAAAAAAAAAACCAAGTCTCGCAACTCAATTCTTCTACCGTAAAAAGTTGTGATATCCATGTAATACCAAGTCCGTTAATTTATTCAGTCCCTACATAAGGGTCTTTCTGTTTTAAGTTATCACGCAACTAGCTAACCTAACAACATTTTATAGTGACCAAATCAATGTTAAAAATCTTACATGTTTTAAATATATAGATTGATTTGACAATCGCACTAAGCAATTTAATTTAATACAATATGTATTACTTGTGAGATACATTGTGTTTTCTTGCGATGGCCAATTCATTCTATTTATTTGAAGCGTAAAAGGAGTGTTCTTTATGAGGGAGCTCAACACTACAACAAATTACCTAATAACATTAAAGAAACAAAATCCCTGTCCACTTTTAAGAAATTGCTAAAAAGTCACATTTTAAAGGATTTTTCATAATAACTTAATAATCACAAATCTCTAATCTACATAATATATGAAGTACACATGTAACCTTAATCATAATATCTACAATAAAATAGTTGTATAGAGATAATACAATATAATTACTTATACACAGTATGATTATATATATGAGACAAGATAACTTATACATATATTTGTGTATATATCTATATGTGTGTATATGAGTATGTACGTATGTGTGTATGTATGTATATATACGTTGCATTTTGCGTATGTGCAACACTACTTATATTATTACAAACAAATTAATACCTAAATATATAATATACTAAATAAAGAAACACTACCTAATTATAGTATCGTATTACATGTAGTAATGGTTTTAAAAGATAAATACGAACAATAACAGCTAACACTATAAATTAATTTTGAACACAATAAAATAATTAATGTGTCATAGGCCTTAACAAATAACTCGCCACATTCATTCAATTTTGACCGAAGTAACGATGGTCTGCTTAGCTTTGGTACGAATACTTTTGCAACTACCCTATTTACTTATGTGTAATATTTACTAAATAAGTTATTAAGCACTGAATTAGAAAATAAGTTTTAGCGACCTATTATAATACTAGCTCACTACGCCGATTGGCGTAACCCTTAATTTGGCACTGTATGTACCGTCATACATGAACTTAAAAAAAAGATTTGTTAAAAAAATTACATCTTCCGTGTGGAAAATTAACATTCTTATGTTGCAACACTAACTGTTATTTGGTGGAAAAAATAAACACACATGTAGCAACATTTATTTTGACATAACTTGAAAAAAATGGCTACCCGGCGGACGTCAACTGCGTTGTCTAAGGTATTTATTCTATTATTATGAATATTACTTAGTTTAGGACAGGTGTAATGACTAAAATATATGCTTTATTATGTAATGGAATAAGTATGATAATAATTGTGATGTTTCTATTGCATTGAATGGTTCTGTTTTGATCACTAACATGATGTATGACGTGACATACACTGCCAAGTTTGTAACGAAACACCCGCCATTTTGTTTGTATATCACGGCATACATTGCCAATTTGAGGATGCTTTTTTTATTTACTTGGTTTTATAGCACGATTTATTTTCTTTGTCGGCAGCAAAAATTTCTAACTCGTGCTGGTAGAATTTTAGCGCTTGTGCCTACTGAGCATGCACCCTCTGACGGTAGCGAAAGTTCTGACGATGAATTACGTGTGCGCACCCCGCTTTCCGCGACATCTTCCTCTGCACCTTCTATAGATAGCTCAATGGAAAGGCTCAATATTTTAGATGATGATGAAGACCCCTCCGACCAGAATCTTCGACTCACACCAATTTTTCGAAGCGTATATTCAAGCCCGTCCCTAGAACCAAATTGTAAAAAAGTGCCAATCCTGAGTGACATTCCGTCACTCCCAGCAACTCCCGCTACTCCTGCAACCCCAGCAACACCTGCAGAAGTGCACTGAACCCCCCCGCACCGCCTGAACCAACAGCAAGTGGCTCCATAACTGGCTTAGTTGCAGCTCGCATAAGGGCTTCTTCCAAGTCGCGTCCCAGAAATACGAGTACCAGATCGCAACGGCCCACTGTTTCTGCTGTTAGACGACCTATTCGAATCACCAAGGTCACTCTGAACTATCAGTGGAAAAAAACAGTTTTTCGACACAAGGCAACTGTAGAAGAAGACTCAAATCACACCGACATATTAAACGAAATTAGGTATTAATTTGTTTGTAATAACTTCACTCGGTTATTTCTGTAAATTCTTTTCCCCTGACGTTTTAGTAGATATCGTAGAGCAAACAAACTCATACGCAGTATTCAAAACTGGGCGCTCTCTTGGCTTGACCGAAGATGAATTGCGAGATTTTTTAGCAATTCATATTATCATGGGTGTTATTAGTATGCCCTCGTACACCGATTACTGGAGTTTGCGGTACAGATACGATCCCATAGCCGATTTGATGTCTCTAAAACGGTATCAACAAATCCGTCGTCATTTGCATTTTGTTGATAACAATATACAAGACTCCGACAGATATTATAAAGTTAGGCCTTTATTACAAAAAATTCGAGAAAATTGCTTAGCTCAAGATAATGAAAAGAAATACAGCATTGACGAAATGATGATTCCCTATAAAGGGACCAAAGCGGGTAAGCGACGTCAATACATGAAGGATAAACCTAACAAGTGGGGCTTCAAAAACTATGTTCGTGCTGGAGTGTCGGGCATGATTTATGATTTTCTTTTGTATGGTGGCGAGGACACATTTAGATTTCATACTTTTACAGATAAGGAAGTTTCCATTGGATTTGGGGCTCAGGTTGTCATTGCTTTGTGTAAAAGTATAAAAAATAAACCGGCTTTTGTTTTCTGCGACAATTTCTTTACTTGCCCGGACATACTTTATATACTTAGAGAAGACTATGGAATATTTGGATTGGGAACAGTCAGAAGCAACAGGTTGAGAGGAGCTGAAGCAGTTCTGCCCTCAGAAAAAGATATGAAAAAGAAACCCCGCGGCAGTTATGCTCAAGTGGTCTGCGATAAAAACCGATTAGCAATAGTACGGTGGAACGACAACAAAGCCGTAACATTGATAAGTTCTTACGTAGGTGCAGAGCCAGTAGAAAAAATTAAAAGATACTGCAAGGACTCTAAAAACAAAGTGGATGTAGATTGCCCTCAAATTGTCAAAGACTATAATAAACATATGGGGGGAGTCGATTTAGCCGATATGCTCATTTCTCTTTACAAAACCCCATTCAAGACCCGGCGTTGGTACATCGGCATATTTGCGCAAATTCTCGACATATGTATCAATAATGCGTAAAGTTGGCCTTTTCTAGGCGTTGTTACCATGTTTCTTTTTTGCATTATAGAAGAGGCCTTTGCCCAGCAGTGGGACAGTAAATTCTGGTATTATTATTATCATTTTGTACTGTAATTGGCTGTGTATGTCCCGGCATACAACACATTTCCTTAATGTTTTTATGGGCACTTGGCAATGTATGCTGTGACATACATTGTTTTTCAGGAAATCTGAAGTTCCTATATTTTTTTCACTATTTTTTTGTAACACCTACAAATGTTTACAATAAATTTTTATAAAAAAAAATTATGATTTTATTACATTTTATTCTTTGCCAAATTAAGGGTTAATGTTTTTTTTTTTCTTCTTTATAATGTGTATTTCTCTGTAAGTGATTTGTAAATCTTTTGAGAAAATAAATGTCTTAAACCATAAAAGACTTTTAACACTAATATGCCATTTCCGCATACTACCTGGCAATCACTTGTTGTGAAGTGACTCTTCGTAGCAATCGAGCGCAATTCACGGAGCGAAATGGTCTATTACAGTCTTGTATATTAATAATTAAATTGTAAAACGCTTCTCTCTGATTGATTTTTCTGAATTATAAGAGATAATACTGCTTTAAATATTGTACTTACTGCATTTTTATAGAAGTAGAATTGACAAATGAGCATACTATCCACCTGATAGTAAGTGAATGTTGTAGTCACGTTTATGTATCATTGTTTTAAGTATCAATTTTTTTTAATGGAATATGTTTGACAAACTAGCATACATACATAGATTTTTAAGGTAAATTAATAAATCTTTAGTTATTAAAGTAGTATTTTTCCCATACTTTAAACAGTTCAAGATAATGGCGAAAAATCTGATTTTAAACTGGTTTATCGACAATTGAACAACTTGCCTAAAAACGTTTATTAAGAATTTTAGGTTTTATGTATAAATTCTACGCGGACGATACACGGAGAAATCCTAGTTTTTATTATAACCGATTGAATCAGATCGCAGAAACAGACGTGAACCACCTTTTTTTACAATAGGATGACAAACGGGCACACAGTTCACCTGAAGGTAAGTGGTTGCTGTAGCCCATAGATACCTACATTTATCCTCGATTAAGAACCAAAATGTAGGGGTGTTGTCACCCGTGAGGACTAAGATGAAATGCCGCGTTTCCAGTAAAAAGGGTCTCCGGTTCTATACTAACCATACGAAACACAAAATCATTAAGCTGCTATTTTACTTTGGTATTCTGTGAGAGCGTGGTCCTAGCCCGATCGAGCCGACCCATTCATGCTACAACTATAATATAGGTGCAGTTGAGCCTTTTTGGAGATACAAGACAACAAAGACAACGACGAGAGACAAAAATGTAATAATTGTTGTTTTTTTTTTTGTTATATCTAAGTGTCGTATATGCTTTCATATGCACTTAGTAAAAAGCTGTTATTTTGACATTAGACCTCATGAGGACATCAATAGTGCCTCCTAACGAATAGGTCTTAAAATGAACACGGACAAAACAAAGATCATGTTTAATGTCCATGTCACATCTATGCCGGTAGTTGTTGGGAGCTCTTAGTTGACGAGTAGGTTTACCTGGGATAAATAGTCCGATTAAGTAAGTCAATGGACAGACATAGCCCAACGGATTAGTAACCTGAAGTGGCAATGGGCGGGCCATACAGCTCGAAGAACCGACAACCTCGTCCGGTAGTGTAGGGCGACCCCCAACTAGATGGAGTGAAGACTGAGGCTCAGGACCGTGCTTTGTGGCATTCCTTGGGGGATGCCTATGTTCGGCAGTAGAATTGTAGGCTGTAATGATGACAATCATGACCAGGGAAGGATCACGCTCTCACAGAATACCAGCGTTAAATAGAAGCTAATACTGCTTCGTTTCGTATATTGAGTGTAGAGAAACGGATATAATTATTTGACATGATAATATTGAAAGTAAGTATGTAACTTACTTAAAAATTTCAAATTAAACTGGTATATTCTAAAACGTCTTGTCACCCTTAACCTTAAGTAAACTACAAAAAACATACTTTATTGTACATTGCTAATATTGAAATTTTTCAATGAACTTTTTTAAATGGTCGATGTATTATGATAAAAATGAAAAAAAAAATGAAAATACTTCACTTAACAGTTAGCACCTTTACAAATAATTTAGCAGTGGTTCTCACACTAGGCACGTAGACCTGTATCATGAGAGCCATATGCACGTATTAACAAAAAACAGAAATTTGTGCACGCCTGACTTTACAAAGCTTTCCCTTTAAATATCTAAAATATAACAGCGGTAGAGTCACGCGGCAGCTTTGCTGTTGCACGTATGGGCCGGCTCAAACTGGGGTGGTACCACGACCTCACAGAATACCGGCGTGAAGTGGAAGCTCTGCTTCCGCGTTTTGTGTGGTGAGTGCAGGTATCCGGAGGCCCAAATCCCCCCCCCCCCAACAACATGGTAGCGGAATTAAATGATGATAGACTACCCCAGGAGGGTACCAGCACCGCAGGAGAATCACTCGCTGAGCATCCACGATCATGTTTCTCCACTTCTAAGCGTGGGTGCTCAGGCTGCCCCGCGTATTATGGGGGGGGGGGGCAAAATTCCGCTCAAGACTACAACTGCTCGGGGCAAACGGAGCAACAAAACCGAGGTGACCCCTGCCACGCTGTCCGTGAATTTCTGCAATATCAGGTGACTTCACCCTAACCTAAACGCACGTCCACTACCATCTCGAGACGGCGAGGCCGGCTCTGCTCTTTCTGACCGAGACGCAGGTGTCCTCTCCGGCTGATGTCTCGTATCTCTCCTACCCGGGGTACAAACTGGAACACTCCTATGTGCCTCGGGCTGGAGTTTGCGTTTACGTCAGAGAGGACATCTGTTCTCGACGCCTCGGCAGACTTGAAGGTTCGGACCTGTCCATCCTTTGGCTACGCGTAAACAGCGACGACCATCCACGCGTCTACGGGTGCCTCTGTAGGTCCCATAGCGGTAATGCCGAAACAGACCGTAAATGGCTACAAATTCGTTGCTACAGCAGATCCCCTCAGTAGAGATCGTGATCCTCGTCGACTTTAACGCCCATCACGCCGAATGGCTTAGTTCACGTTTAACCGATCATGCGGGGAGATTTGTTCATGATTTTGCCTTGGCTTATGGTCTGACATAACTGGTTACTTCGCCTACGCGGATTCCAGATGTGGAGGATCATGCATCTTCCCTGTTGGACCTTCCGCTGACCTCTCATCCGGACGGATATCAGATTTCCGTTGACGCCCCTTAAGGCTCCTCGGACCATTATCTTGTTCGGAGTGTGGTGCCACTCACGCTGAAATCGCAGTTGCAATCTGCAGGCTGCCGCCTTCTTTGGCACTATAGGTCAGCCGATTGGGATGGGATGCGGTCTTTCTTTGGATCCTACCCTTGGGGGCGGGTTTGCTTCTCGCCGGACGATCCCAACGTTGTTGCGGATTCTGTCACTGATGTGGTACTTCAGAGTATGGAACTTTTTGTTCCTCTGTGGTGCCCATTGGAAGCAAATCTCAGCCATGGTTTGGTCGCTCCTGTAAAATAGCATCATGCTATAAGCAAGAGTACTACCGAGCCTGCGCTGACGCATCAGCGTCCCGGGATGTAAACACCAACTAAAAAAGAAGTATAATTCCGCCTCTAGGTCCTTCAAAAGAGTCATTGCCAAGGCAAAGCCAGAGCACATAGGCAGAATTGACGAGAAACTAGTCCGCCTTCCTTCTGGAACCCGTGCATTCTGGTCTCTCGCCAAGGCTGTTCAGGGGAATTTCTGTCAGCCATCTTTTCCATCTCTGCACAGGGAGGACGACTCACTGGCCCATACCGCATAGGAGAAAGCCGAACTTCTAGGCTCTTTCTTTGCGTCCAACTCGACTCTCGATGACGGGGGAGTACGCCGCCAACCATCCCGCAGTGTGAGTGCTCCATGCCGGAAGTGCAGTTCACACAGCGCTCGGTTCCCAAAGCACTCCTCTCCCTGGACATCCACGAGTCGAGTGGGCCTGACGGAATCCCCCCAATTGTGCTTGTGATATATGTAGGTATAGATTAACATTGTACTATGCAGGTAGGCGCCACCGCGCGTCTTCACTAGCCAGTCGCTCAATACATGTTATGAAGTCACACCGTGTTTTATTATTTAAATACCGAGTTATCCAGGATATTTCAGTGGCGACGAGGATAGCAACGAACTCTTGGAAAAGTATTTGTAAACGACAAGTATTTATTTAAAATGTCGATTGGAAAAATTCCTGAGTTTGACCTACATAAGGACGATTGGAGGTCATACGTCGACCGCCTCGAACAATATTTTGTTGTCAACAAAATTTCGGAGGATTTACAAGTTCCGACGTTAATTACCGTGATGGGAGCCGAGTGTTACGAACTGTTAGTTAATTTATGTACTCCAACCAAACCAAAAGATAAATCTTTTTTTGGAAATCACAAACATTCTAGAAAAACATCTGCAACCAAAACCAAGTGTCCTCGCAGAAAGATATAAATTCCGGCATAGAAAACAAAAAAGTTGTGAAACAATAGCGGAGTATGCAGCAATATTGAAGAGAATGTCGAAATCTTGTGAATTTGGTCAATGGTTGGAAGAAAGTTTAAGAGATCAGCTAGTGTGCGGTATTCTAAGTGAAACTATAAGGCAACGACTATTCGCAGAAGGCACGTTGGAATATGGGAAAGCGTATAGCTTGGCAGTGAACATGGAGGCGGCGGAGAAGGATGCAGCGGCTGTGGAAGAATACGGGCAAGGTGAATCGTTGGGCAGCTCGAGCACGGCTGAGTGCCAGGCGATGGCAGCGGCTCGACGTGGCAACGGACGCGGTCGGCCAGGGAGGACGGCACCTACGGCGTCGAGGTGGCAGCGGCAGCAAGGAAAAGCAGCGGACGGAGCACAACAATGTGCTGCGTGCGGCGGACCCCCATGGCAGCACGAAGTGTCGGTTCGCGGGATATGTGTGCAGAGTATGTAATCGTAAGGGGCATCTACGTCGGATGTGCCCTAACCTGACGACGTACCATCACGCAGACATCGGAACACCTAAAGTGGTCGAATCGGACGAGACGGACAGTGACGAGGTAAGAATATTTGATATTAAAAAATTATCCATAGAAGAGTGTAAACCGCTATGTATTTCAATCAACGTTCACGGAAAAGATATTGACATGGAGTGTGACACGGGTAGCGCCGTATCTTGTATAAGTTACAATTTTTATAAACATAATTTTAGTGATTTACCTATCAGCAAATGTAGTATACTAGATATTACACAGGTGAAATAGTTCGTCCGGTGGGGGTGGCTACGTCTCTAGTGAGGTATAAAAATACACAAAAAAAAATTAAATTTGTTCATAATCAGAGATGGTAAAACCGTTCTTTTGGGTCGAGAGTGGTTAGCCGAACTTAAAATTCAACTACCAGTGTTTCAGTATCACGATGTAAACAATGTTAATTATAAGGATTTTGACGAAAGTAATTTTATGTATAGATTCAGTGAAGTATTTGCGGATGGGCTTGGACGGTTCAGCGGCGGGCGGGTTAGCATCCACCTGCGGCAGGGGGCGCGGCCGGTGTTCATGCGCGCGCGCCCTCTGGCGTATGCGCTGCGGGAACCGGTGGAGCGAGCGCTCGAGCAGTTGATGCGAGACGGCGTCCTCACGCCGGTGGAGCGCTCCGACTGGGCCACACCCATTGTACCCGTTCTCAAAGAGGATGGTAATATTAGAATATGCGCTGATTATAAATTAACACTGAATAAAGTGCTAGAAGTCGACCGTTACACCTTGCCACGAATAGATGATTTGTTATCGCGTTTACATGGCGGTGAACGTTTCAGTAAGATTGATTTATCTAAGGCGTACGCTCAGTTTGAGCTTGACGAATCAAAAAAGTATACGGTTATCAATACACATAAGGGTTTATACATGTACAATCGACTAGTTTACGGCTTGTCGTCGAGTCCGGGAATTTTTCAAAAACACTTAGAAGAATTATTGACAGGTTACGGAACGTGGGTGTATTTTTAGATGACGTAATTATAACGGGTCCTGATAGTCGTAGTCACATAAAAAATTTATATAAAGTGTTCGAGCGATTGCAGTCTCACGGGTTGCGCGTTAAGAAAGAAAAAATGTGTATTTTTTGCAGAATCTATTAACTATTTAGGGCACGTCATTAGTAAAGAGGGTGTTCACACGTGTCCGGAAAAGGTCCGGACAATAGTAAACACGCCTGCACCCACCAATATTTCAGAACTGCGATCTTTCATCGGGCTAGTAATGTATTATGGTAAATTCGTACGAAATGTTAGTTCATTGCTGGCCCCGTTATATCGTTTGCTAAAAACCGGGGTTCGATTCCTGTGGAGTACTGAGTGTCAATTGGCATTCAATGAAGTAAAAAAATATTAAGTTCGAGCGAAGTGCTTGCTCATTATACGTTAGACTTACCCGTGGTACTGACGGCGGACGCCAGCGGGATCGGAGTCGGCGCCGTGATATCGCATATCACTGAGGAGGGAGAGCGGCCGATCGCATATACGTCGCGTACTCTTAGCACGGCCGAGCGGGCCTATGCGCAGATAGATCGAGAGGCCTTAGCAATAATAATATTCGGTATTAAAAAGTTTCATCAGTACTTATATGGTAGAAAATTCGTTTTAAGGACTGATCACAAACCCTTGACGTATATTTTCGGCAGTAAAGTGGGCATTCCAGTTATAGCCGCTTCGACATTACAGCGTTGGGCAATATTATTGTCGGGATACAATTATGACATAGAATGTTGACAGACAATTATGACAGAGAAAGTTGCAAACATTTTTACTTACTTATCGTAACGACCCAAAAGATCGGTTTTACCATCTCTGATTATGAACAAATTTAATTTTTTTTGTGTATTTTTATACCTCACTAGTGGCGTAGCCACCCCCACCGGACGAACTATTTCACCTGTGTAATATCTAAGTAAAACATTACATTTGCTGATAGGTAAATCACTAAAATTATGTTTATAAAATTTGTAACTTATACAAGATACTACCCGTGCCACACTCCATGTCAATATCTTTTCCGTGAACGTTAATTGAAATACGAGTACATAGCGGTGTACACTCTTCTATGGATAATTTTTTAATATCAAATATTCTTACCTCGTCACTGTCCGTCTCGCTCGCTTATCACCCATCTTCGAATGGCACCGCGGAAAATGCTGTAAATATTAGTAAAAAAGCAATAAAAAAAGCACATAGGGAATCAATCGATGTTGACACCGCGTTGCAAACATTTTTACTTACTTATCGTAACAGTATACATAACAGCACAGGTGAAAGCCCTTCAATGCTGTTACAAAAACGAACGTTACGATCACGGCTAGACTTATTACGAAGCGATCGCGCGCTCATAAATAAGGTAAATCAGCAATCAAAAGATTTATAGATAACGTATTATATAGTTAAGGTATTATTATAAGTAAATTTGTGATTACATAATCTATGTACTTTACTTGATAATATCTGACAATACCATATATTAAGAAGGGAGGTGTGATATATGTAGGTATAGATTAATATTGTACTATGTAGGTAGGCGCCACCTCGCGTCTTCACTAGCCAGTCGCTCAATACATGTTGTGAAGTCATACCGTGTTTTATTATTTAAATACCGAGTTATCCAGGATATTTCAGTGCTGAGGACGTCGGTGAGAGGTGGCACCGGTTTTAACGCATCTTTTCCGGTACTCCTACTCCCTAGGCGTAGTCCCAAAATCATGGAAGACGGCTTTCGTCCACCCGATCCCTAAAAAAGGCGACCGCTCAGACCCGTCCAACTACCGGCCTATCGCCATCACATCCTTGTTCACTAAAACAATGGAATCTATTGTTAACTGCCAGCTCATGAGGTACCTTGAGGATCACCAGCTGATTAGTGACCGCCAATACGGTTTTCACCGTGGTGGGTCAGCTCGGTGATCTTCTGGTCTACCTAACTCACAGATGGGCGGAGGCAGTAGAGTCCAAGGGGGAGGCATTGGCCGTTAGTTTGGACATTGCGAAGGCCTTCGATCGGGTTTGGCACAAAGCGCTTCTTTCGAAGCTCCCTTCCTATGGGCTTCCCGAGAAATTGTGCGATTGGATCACCAGCTTTCTTGCAGATCGGAGCATCAAGGTCGTTGTAGACGGTGCAAGCTCCGATTGCAAGCCTATTAATGCTGGCGTTCCACAAGGCTGCGTGCTATCGCCAACGCTGTTTCTTCTGCATATCAATTATATGTTGCAAACCCGTAACATTCATTGCTATGCAGATGACAGCACTGGTGATGCTCTTTACACCGGCCGAGCCAATATTTCTCGGGAAAACGTCTCCGAGTGCCGGGACAAACTTGTGTCTGAAGTCGAGTCTTTGCTGAACAGAGTCTCGGATTGAGGGCGACTAAATCTAGTCCAGTTTAACCCCCACAAGACACAAGTTTGCGTGTTAACCGCTAAAAAAATCCCTTTGTCGTATCTCCTCAGTTTCAAGGCACTCCCCTTGTTGCCTCAGCCCGTATCGGAATCCTCGGCGTCGACATATCGAGTGACGTGCAGTTTCGTGGTCACTTGGAAGAGAAGGCCAAATTGGCCTCTAAAAAGCTTGGCGTGCTCAGCAGAGCGGGACAGTATTTCATGCCGACACACCGCCTGCAACATTACAAGGCGCAGGTTCGGCCGCACATGGAATACTGTTCCCATCTCTGGGCTGGGGCCCCCAGCCAGCTCCTTCCACTTGACCGCATCCAGCGCAGAGCGGCTCGAATCGTCGACGACCGACTGTTTTCCGATCGGCTCGATTCACTGGCACTGCGAAGAGATGTTGCATCTCTTTGCATTTTCTTTCGCATATACCATGGAGAGTGCTCTGGGGAATTGTTCGGATTAATCCCAGCCGCCAAATTTCGTAAACGCACTACGCGGCAAACGTCGCGATACCATCCACATCATCTGGATGCTTGGCGGTCCACCACTGTACGTTTCAAGAGGAGTTTTCTTCCGCGTACAACCTCTCTGTGGAATAGTTTACCACCAGCGATTTTTCCGGACTGATACGACCTGGGGACCTTCAAGAAAAGAGCGTACTCCTTTCTAAAGGGCCGGCAACGCATCTGCAATTCCTCAGGTGTTGCGGTTGATCATTGGCGGCTTAACTTAACATCAGGTGAGCCGCATGCTCGTTTGCCCCCTCTTCTATAAAAAAAAATCTACTCTAATTTGTTTATATACATCCATATATACACAAACATACATACATACATCCATATACATATACATACATACATACATAAATATCATATATACATACGTCACATATACATACATACACACAAATAGATATTATAATTTGTTAATATTATAGTATTTTGAATTTGCAATACTGATATAATAACAATATCAATATCAATATTGGGCACGTAGCTACTATGACAATGTTTGAAACAGCTTTTCTGTTTGCTCTTAACTAAGCGTAAGCAACCAATTTCGTATTTTTATTCTAGCTGTGTTCGTCGAGCAAACTCTTATGTCGCATGCCTTCATAACTTTATTATAAATTAGTTTTTCAATGAATGGACTAAATCGTTTTGCGAAAGCTATGCGAACGCTTGGTAATGGCATTTGAAACACACGTTTTTTCATCAGCTCACTGTATTTATGTAAGCTTAATATTTTACTATGAACACCTGTAACCACACGTAAGACAAATAGCTGCTGAACTCTTAGTACTTTAATATCTCTGTACAGTTTACAAATTGTGTATTGTAAAAATTGATGTGTTTCATTTAATTTAAAGTTAAATTTCTTTTTTTTAGAGCATTTCAATAAAAACATGTAATTTAAAAATGTTTTATTATTAATGTCAATATGACAACCATTGGATAAAATGTGGCAACGGAATCTCTTACGTCGTCTCCACCCGAATCAATTATTAATGCTTAATTATTAGCCAATAAACATGTTATTGATTCTTTATGGGATAAAGATAGGGGGTATCTGTGGATAAAGGAGACAAACGAGCACAAAATCCACCTGTAGTTAAGTGGCTGCTGTGGCCTATAGACATCTACATATATCCTCGTTTTCGAATTAAAATTTAGATACGTTTTTATCCGTAAGAACTAAGATGGAATGCCTCATTTCCAGTAAAAAGGGTCTCCGGTTCTCTATATTTACCATACAAAACGCAGTAGCGTTAAGCTGCTATTTTACGCTGTTATGATGTGAGCGTGTGGTGCTTTCCGTTACCGACTCGTGCTAACTATCGCTAACCGTAATATAGCTGCAGCACGGCTCTACCACGTTGAAAACCATATAGCGGCAAAGGAACGTAATGCAGACTTATTTATGTTTTCACAAACATCATAAAAGCTATCGGAAGCAACCATTGAAAACGCTTTTAAGGTTAGATTAACTATGTATGTACATGACAATATCTCATTAAAATTATTATTTTTCACAACGAATATTACCCACAATATTTTTATTTGTTTATGTCAAGTAATTTATATGAATAAGAGGATTACTATTTAGTGCTTAACATTCTGATATAACGAGAATAATCTATCTATATAAAACAAATATATTTTTAACTATGTCCGTCATAAACTGAAACCATCCAACTAATTTTGATGATGTTTTTGTGTGTTTTAGTGGGTCACTATATGGTTTATATTCACATTTGCACCCGGTAGGTAACGCTATTGTCGAGGCTCGCTGGTAAAGAATATAGTCATTTCCCAAGCAAAACTTATACACAATGAAAACTATGAAAAAAGTACAAAGCCGTCACCTAAATAGCTAAAAATCCATGTCAGATTTATAATAAACCCGTTTAGGGGCAAAACACAAAATAAACCCATACACTTTCGAAGTGCTAATAAAGTTTTATCTAAACGGATCACAGTCATAATATTCGCTGTTGGGGAAGAGCGCTGCGGTCTAACGAGGGTGAAGACGCGAAGATTAATGGTCAGTGATACGCCCGGCGGGGGAATAAGAAATGAACTAAGCAAACATTCAACACTTACGTCACGTCTCACTTTCAAATTTATTTTAACCGCTGGTTAAGTTTACTTCTTTATTAAAAACAATTAATATAAAATGGAACTTGCCCGGCAGATGTTGTTATGTTTTTCCGATAGGTAGCTCGGTGAGTTTGAATTTAATAATATGTTAAATACAGCGCCGTCGATCAGTTACAAATTTTATTACTTTTTTGCCAGCACAAAAACACAATGTTGTGAATGATATTTAATTTTGAGGATCAAGTATGGAAATTCTGAATTCAACTCTGTCCATAATATGTCGAAAATCTAATCGGCGTTAATTGGAAAAGATAAAACATACTTCGTGCACTACTAGCTTTATATTCTATTACGTTTATGTATCAAGGGCTGCATATGTAGGCCAGGTATACCCTCTATTAATTTACGGTATTATTTTCTGGGGTAATTCTTCAAATGTGCAGTCAACATTTATTCTGTAAAAGCGATATCTGCGGATCATTTATAATATGTACTCAGACGAAACTCTAAGAAATGTATTCGAAGAAAAAGGTATTTTCACTCTCATTAATATTTATATTTTAGAAATATCGCTTTTTATCAAACAGAATGGCAACTATTATCAGTTTAAGTCTAACGGGAATTCACGTTCAATACGCACTAAATATAAGCATACTTTATGTACACCTAAAATAAATAATTATATGTATTATAAGAGCACCTTTTGCACAGGTATTAAAATATTCAATCATCTGCCACCTTATATAAAAGCCATGGACTTGCCAAAATTTTAAATACAACTAAAAAAATGGTTAATACATAATGTTTTTTCATAATTTAAATGAATATTATAATGATTTCTTAAATTTACGCGAACACTTCACATTGAATAAAACTATTGTTTACGGATTTTATCGCGTTTAATTACTTTAATTTATTTTTATTATTATCCCGACGTTTCGGGTACTTTACAGCACCCATGGTCACGGGGGGGGGGGACTGAGATGTTTGACGTCCCAATGTCATAGTTAGTCCGGCTACCTTCAGTTTTTTTTTTTTAATATTAATTTTTGGTCCGATTTACGCAAAACGAGCTTATAGTATCATGAAGTCTTGCAGTGATATGCTTGGGTTTTGGTTTAATTTTGTTAATTATAGGATCCCAAGCAGATGGTAGCACCCAACCATCCCGAAATTTGTAAAAATATCCAAATTTCAGACTAACTATGACATTGGGACGTCAAACATCTTAGTCCCCCCCCGTGACCACGGGTGCTGTAAAGCACCCGAAACGTCGGGATAATAATAAAAATAAATTAAAGTAATTAAACGCGATAAAATCCGTAAATAATAGTTTTATTAAATGAATATTTTAATACCAAATAATTTAAATTAAGTTTTGTTTCTTAATTATTGCATACCCGATATGGGTAAACCGTGTAAAATTTAATTGCAATGTCACCCGCAAATTGTACATACACAGTTTCTTGGTAATAAAAATTCTGATTCTGATTCCGATTCCACAAGATTGGTCACTTATTAATAAACACACAAAACAATATAAAAAGTATTAACTTATACAAAAGGAAAGAAAAGTTTCACGACATAACAGATTGTATGACATGAAACTTTTCCTTCCTTTTTTAATGTATTTTTTTTGCATTTTGTATGCTCATTACCTATATTAACTTGAATATTGTAAATTGTACATTAAGTGAAATGTATTCTTTTGAAATTAATGTATCTTTAACCATAAATACTACTTGAATACAGTGCCATCTATCAGTTCCTAGCGTGGCTGTGAACTATCGTGTCGACAAAGCAAAGATATTTTTAAATGTGACCTTAATCGATCAAGTCGTAAAAAAGTCACACAATCACACCAAAAGCTCACTCTTATAGTGCGATGGCACAGCAATCTAAAACGATCTGACGGCTAACGCTGAGGCGGTCCCTTCTACCACTCCATCATAATATATAATTATTGTTCTTATGTGTGTGTGTTTGCACACACATGTAATATGTGTACTTCTTTTTTCTGTTTTTTTTTTTAATGTCATTATTCTTTAATTTTAATATGTCAAGTGTGTAGATGTAAGTATTGGAATAAATGTTTTTATGTCTATGACTGGATAGAGATCAGACTCAAGGCCAACGGCTTAACGTGGCGCAGGGATTTTCCGAGGCACGTTGGTGAAACACCGCTACTTGACTACGGACCAGTACTACGAATTTCTCGACAGAAACATTTATTACATGTTATATTCAATACACACAGGTATTGAGTTGTAATTTCCCTCTGTCGTCTCTTTCGACACCTACGGGACTATATGGGGTAATACTTATTCTTACACCTCCACTATATGGGGTAATACTTATTCTTACACCTCCACTATATGGGGTAATACTTATTCTTACACCTCCACTATATGGTGTAATACTTATTCTTACACCTCCACTATATGGGGTAATACTTATTCTTACACCTCCACTATATGGGGTAATACTTATTCTTACACCTCCACTATATGGGGTAATACTTATTCTTACACCTCCACTATATGGGGTAATACTTTTCTCACCCCAGTATTCTTACACCTCCACTATATGGGGTAATACTTATTCTTATACCTCCACTATATGGGGTAATACTTATTCTTTCACCTCCACTATATGGCGTAATACTTATTCTTACACCTCCACTATATGGGGTAATAATTATTCTTACACCTCCAGTATATAGGGTAATACTTATTATTACACCTCCACTATATGGGGTAATACTTATTCTTACACCTCCACTATATGGGGTAATACTTATTCTTACACCTCCACTATATGGGGTAATACTTATTCTTACACCTCCACTATATGGGGTAATACTTATTCTTACACCTCCACTATATGGGGTAATACTTATTCTTACACCTCCACTATATGGGATAATACTTATTATTACACCTCCACTATATGAGGTAATACTTATTCTTACACCTCCACTATATGGGGTAATACTTATTCTTACACCTCCACTATATGGGGTAATACTTATTCTTACACCTCCACTATATGGGGTAATACTTATTCTTACACCTCCACTATATGGGGTAATATTTATTCTTACACCTCCACTATATGGGGTAATACTTATTCTTACACCTCCACTATATGGTGTAATACTTATTCTTACACATTCACTATATGGGGTAATACTTATTCTTACACCTCCACTATATGGGGTAATACTTATTCTTACACCTCCACTATATGGGGTAATACTTATTCTTACACCTCCACTATATGGGGTAATACTTATTCTTACACCTCCACTATATGGTGTAATACTTATTCTTACACCTCCACTATATGGGGTAATACTTATTCTTACACCTCCACTATATGGGGTAATACTTATTCTTACACCTCCACTATATGGTGTAATACTTATTCTTACACCTCCACTATATGGGGTAATACTTATTCTTACACCTCCACTATATTAGGGGTAATACTTATTCTTACACCTCCACTATATGGGGTAATACTTATTCCTGTACTTATTCTTACACCTCCACTATATGGGGTAATACTTATTCTTACACCTCCACTATATGGGGTAATACTTATTCTTACACCTCCACTATATGGGGTAATACTTATTCTTACACCTCCACTATATGGGGTAATACTTATTCTTACACCTCCACTATATGGGGTAATACTTATTCTTACACCTCCACTATATGGGGTAATGCTTATTGCTTACACCTCCACTATATGGGGTAATACTTATTCTTACACCTCCACTATATGGGATAATACTTATTCTTACGCCTCCACTATATGGGGTAATACTTATTCTTACACCTCCACTATATGGGGTAATACTTATTCTTACACCTCCACTATATGGGTAATACTTATTCTTACACCTCCACTACACGGTCAAAATATAATATAGTAATAAAATATTATCTTATTATATTATAATATTCAAATGTACAAAATAAAAAAGTTATCCAAGGTGTTATTAAAATACAGAACCTGGATGATTTTTTAAATCGTGTGTTTTGGAAATTATATTTAGATACAAATTACACACTGATGAAATATGAATAGGTACAATTAAGGTAATATTTTTTGATGTTACCGACATAATAGAAAACTGAACTGTTTATTTGAATAAAACATCATGAGTGCAATTACTTTCATTTAATTTTTCGTATTTTTAAAAAAAATACTAAAAAGGGCTCGAAATAATAGATTTCCTGAAAAAAAAAGGGAACTTGAAAAAAAAAGTAGAAAAAAGTCGGACCGTAGACAGGACGCGTACCAGTGCACAACCATTATGCGACGACCCGATATCCACTTTAGCTGTTATTGTAGCAAAAATGAATCCTACCTAGATCGATTTATTGTCCCCGAAACCCCCTGGACACTGAATTTTACGATAATTGTTGGAGCCGTTTCCGAGATTCCGATTATATATATCCTATACTATTAAACGAGCAATTCTTGTATATATATAATCGGGATCTCGGAAACGGCTCCAACGATTTTCATAAAATTTAGTATCCAGGGAGTTTCGGGGATAAAAAATCGATCTAGCTAGGATTTATTTTTAGAAAATGTCTTTTTGTCCGTGTTTTTAGGTAATGAAAAACTGCTACAATATCGTTAGAATAAGAAGGGAAGTTTTGACAGATTGTTAATGATTATATAAATAGCTTAATTGGTGTAATGGGCGGTCACAGAATCGAAAAACCCGTTCGAGCCCAGACCGACCGACCGACTTTTTTTAATTTTTTTTTTCAATTTCCTTTCTTTTTTGAGAAAATCTATTTTTTCGAGCCCTTTTTTAGTATTTTTTAAAAACACGAAAATTTAAATTAAAATAATTGCACTCATGATTTTTTATTCAAATAACCAGTTCCGTTTTCTCTTATATGTCGCTAAGATCAAAAAATATTATTTATATTTCATCAGTATGTAATTTGTATCTAAATATAATTTCCAAAACACACGAATTAAAAAAAAATCGAGCGAAAAATACCGAGCAAAGCATTTGTGTGCAGTGAGTTTCGGGGGCAATAAATCAATCTAGATAGGATTTATTTTTAGAACATGTCTTTTTGTCCGTAATTTTAGGCAATGAAAAACTACTACAATATCGTTAGAATAAGAAGGGAAATTTTGACAGTTTATTAATGATTGCAAACAGCTTTAATTGGTATATTGGGCGGTCACAAAATTGTAATACCATGGTTCGAGCCCAGACCGACCGACCAACTTTTATTTAAGCTTTTTTTTTTCAAGTTCCTTTTTTTTTTTTGAGAAAATCTATTTTTTCGAGCCCTTTTTTTAGTATTTTATAAAAACACGAAAATTTAAATTAAACTAATTGCAGTCATGATAATTTATTCAAATAACTAGTTCAGTTTTTTCTATTATGTCGCTAAAATAAAAAAATTATGTATTTCATCAGTATGTAATTTATATCTAAATATAATTTCCAAAACACACGAATTAAAAAACCGGGTCAATCGGGTACTATAATATATAACTGGGGGCCCTTTTCAATGGAAATTAGGTATTCCATCTTAATCCTTTGGGGTGACAATGCAAGTTTCAAAGTTGACATTTGAGTACATAAATCACATGAATAATTTCTTACTGTATTTTGTATTGAATGAATTTTTTATAGAATAAGGGTGACAAACAAAAGCAAAAGCATTACATTGCAAGCATTGTTTTCTGCCGCCCGGTTCCAAGCTTCAGGACGCCGATAGTTTGGGTTATTTATTTTTACAGTGAAAATAATGGTTATTAAAAAAATAAAAACAAAAGGACTGCGTTATAGTTAGTTCGGATAATTAGCAAAGTTTTATGATGTTATTTAAAGTATTTTATGAATAACAGCGGTTTATTGTTCAGTTTGGAGGTAGCTAGGATTTTTTTCTATCGAGATAATTTTACGGAATCATGTTTTTGTCTAAGATAGTACTTAACATTAATCCTCAACTTTACCATATTTTTATTTCAAAATTAATGCTGCAAGATTTTCAGTATAACGGAGGATCTTGCTAAGCCATTTGAGGTCATATTCCCCCTTAAGCTACTATTTTACGCTAGTAATCTATGAGAGCGTGGTCTTTCCCCTTAAAGCCGACCCATTCGTGCTAAAACCATAATATAGCTGCAGCGTGGCTCTATCACGTGTTCTGGTTTGTTTCCCATATTCTATTAAAAAAATGATAAGATTAGAAACACTATAAAATGATTATAACACTCATTTTGGCTTCTATTCAATAATAATTATTTCTGATAAAGTAAATAATTAGGATATTTTTATTATGATTAATAAAAATATCCTAATTATTCAACAGTAAATTTAATATTTTTATTGGAAAACATCAAAACCCACTTTATAAAATAATTTTAGTTTCCTTTGAACATTAGCTTCCCAAAAATCAACACAAAGCATAGGTTCATTCAAACATAAGTTATTGAAAAGGATTTAATATTGTTTTAAATTACATAAAATATTAATCGTGAGGTAAACTGAGAAATAAATATCAAATCACAGAACCAGTTTTTTCGACATACCACGCGTTTAAACGAAACGGTTTGCTTCGTAGTTCGTAATGCGTACAGCACTGGAGTAAATTGTTTTGAATATTTATTTCTACCTAATTACAATGTGCAAAAGCAAGCACAGCAAAATTTTTCTTTTTTTTTTTCGTAAAATTGAAATGACAAACGAATTTATATAATGATTTCTTATGTTACATGGACACTACACATTTAAATGTAACGAATTTTAAGTTTGGTTAACTGTGACATTGGGACGTTGAACACATCTATGCCTCCGTGACCACGCGTGCTGTAAAGTACTCGAAACGTAGGGAATTTCAAAATAAGTTAGTAACACAATAAAATCGGAAATAAATTATAACAACAATCGGAAAATATATTAAGAGGTTAAAACAAACTTACAGTCCACCTCCATCACAGCAAACTAAAAAAAGAAGACTACACATGTCATGTTACCTCTGAATAATAAGGTAGAATGCCTCACAGTCTGTTGTACTGGCTCTCTGTACCTTTCTGACTTGAATACGGTAGCGGTAGCACTGATGTTTGACGGTTGAAACAGGTAAGAGGATGGAACTTGTCCAGACATACTCCAAGGCGGAAAAGCAGTCCTTACACCTTCTTGTAGCTACTTTATAAAAGCTAAGGCAGTGCGGTTTCCTAATACAATATCACTACTTACTTGGAAACGTAAAGGAATTTTGTCTTTTGTATATGTTGATTTCAATTTGGATCAGTGCCTGAGATCCTCAAGTCAGCAACCCTATGTACTAGTTACACCATGTTGTATAAATATGTCTGCGAATTTGAGCGAAATCATTTCAAATACATTATGTCGTATGGTTTCTTTACCAAAGAAAAAATAGATAAAGCAAACTTTGTGAAAGTTTGCTATATATTCATCAGCATCATTACAACACTACGAGTCCACTGGTGAATGTAGGTCTTCCTCCAGCAATGCTATAAAACACGGTTCTGAGTCACCTGCCTCTATCGACCTTCTAAATATCTTACAAGGTCGTCACTTCATCTAGTCGGAAGCTGTTCTATACTTCCTTACCAGTACGAGGCTGTCACAGACTCTGTTATAAATCATAACTTTGTATAATAAATATTTGTATGAAATAGCTTGCGCTAGCCATTAATAAGTTAACGCAACGCAAGTTATTGTTAACAGTACTGTTCAACCAATATTAGTTCATCTGTTAGGTAATTTAGTTATTTGTATAGACATTTCAGATTTAACGACTCTGTAATAAGGTTGATATTTCATTAGCACCAATCGTAAAAGAGAAAATTAATAGTGTCACACATATAGCAGCAGTAGGTTGTATTCGCCATTGCTTCAAGTATTAAAACTCAATCGAGTTTACGTTCAATACTGTGGTTTCGTTCAATCTAAATTTAACCTTTTATATTTTATGCCTGAAAAAATCTATCACTCTTTACTTACCTTATCTTGTAGACCATTACGTTGCGAGGGGAGGCGGAGCAGGCTTTTTGGGTGTGTTTTGGGCTCGGGCGGCTCGGAGCGGCAGAAACCCACGCACGTCACAGATATGATGCTGATATGATGATGACAACTATGATGTCATCATCATATCAGCATAATGTCCCTTCGAGAAATTTATTTAATGATAGCAACTACTAAATATTTCTGGAAGCTTTCATCTACGTAGGATTGTAGCATCGATTACTAATAGGCCTAAGAGCCTCAACTACCCCACGCTATCTCATGGGTTTCGTAGTAGGTAAATGAGGCATATTGATACAGCTGCTGATGACAGCTGATAGTACTGAGAAACTGCGGTTGCCAACCAACCTGCCAAGCGTGGTATTCCTGGCAGAATTCTCTCTTATGAGATAATTTATCTATAAAGCCTACATTCTGTAAAATAGGCTGTAATGAATGATTAATTTATATGCGTAAGTACAAACACGCTTTCTGGTCCGATCCAACTCGTTTTCGGTTATGCCATAGATAGTAGGCTAGAATGCAAATCAAAAGGCGATACAAAAGATCAGAAAACCAACAAACCCAGAACCGAATTAAAGCTGCAGCAGGATTGTGTTAGCTCCACTGGGATGGGCCTCGCACATAATACTAGCGTTATGTACTACGTTAATATTGCTCTACGTTATATAGTGTGATGATACTGCTCTAAAACGATTTTTTTTTAAATGACGTGCTTGTTTTCTTAAAAGAGTAAGATGAAAATTATGGTAATGTTGGTTAACATAGTTGTCGTTCCGCACAGAATCAGCTATTTTCTTTCAGATGCGAGACGAGAACTGTTTACCAGTGAGCTGCATCGTACCGTACGTTACCGGTACGTGCCGGTGTTCGAGTGTGTACGTGTCCGTAGTGCTGTTGTACGTTTTCCATTTTCTCATTTACTCACGTAAATAATATCAAAAATGAACGAAATATAATGAATCGGCTGAGGAATTTGCTTTATTTTATTTTTCTATTTTTAATTTATTCCCGGACTGCATATACCTAAGATTTTCGGTAAACACTGAAAATCAGCGTCGTGGTTTCACCACCTGAGTGATGTATTTATTTGTTTGCATGACTTCGACTACAAAGTCAGTCTTTTTTATAGAAAAAGGGTAACAAACGAACTTACAGTCTACCTTATGGTAAGTGTATGTTGTGGCCTATAGACATCTTCGCCTATACACGGTTAAGAATTAAAATGCAGATGCGTTGTCACACCTGAGGAGTAACATGGAATTTCTCGTTTCTAGTAAAAAGATTACCCAATTCTTTACACTCACCATATAGAAACATTGAGCTGCTATTTTATACCGGTATTCTGTGATATCCTGTGGCCCTTCCTCGGTAGAGTTCACCCATTCGTGCAACATTTTTTTGAATCAGCGTATTCTAATATAATTATACATGTGTATTGCAGTGTGCATCAAAGGTCAGTGTCATAATAAAGTTTCTTCCTTTTCTAAAATAGCCATGCATCTTGTAGTAACACATCATGATTCCCATAGTGCAACGGTTTTTTGTATATTACCCTAAAATGGAAGTATTGTAAGTGCTTTATCATTTTTATTTTAACCCGCAGTCGACTTTTACCAGCTCGACTATGGCCAAAAATATCGTATAATGGAATCGTTTAATCGCACAGCACCTTATCATCAGGTGGACTACGTGCTCGTATGTCACCCAAATTCAATAAACAATGACGATATTTTTCACAGATAATATTTAATTCGTTACAAATTTTCTAATACTGCGTTATTTCATCACTTTGCTAATATTTTAAACTGCCAAATGATGTTACGTAGAATAAAAATAAGGTACGATATGCTCGCAAATAGCAGTCATATTTTCTGAAGATTTATAACGGTTAGATACGACCGGCTGCCGCGTTAAGTTTGTATTATTTGTGACGTCACGCAGAAGGTTTTATTTGTATATTCGTTTCTTAAAATTGTTTTTGGCAATTTAAAACAAAATAAGTCCGTTTGAGGTATGGTAGTTCCTCGAAGTCCTTGTTTATTATATTTATGTATGGTCAGTACTAATTGGTAGGACTCATTTTCTGTCTAGGAGTCTGTCTGCGGAAGTTCGACCGTCTTAGTGCAGCGGGTTTTTTTTTTAATATAGTAAGGATGACATACGAGCATATTGTAGTTTAGTGTAGTCACCACGACAATACATATTTCTGTTAAATGTAGAATAAGAGTAGTCCAATTTAAGTTGTAGACAGATAAACATCTTCTCTCATTGACACATTTTCAATATTACAACACAGTCCACTTGATATTAAGTGGCTCCAGCAACCCACAAACATCTACATCTGTCCTGGATTAAGAATCAAAATGCAGATGTGTTGCCACCCCTGAGGACTAAGATGGAATACCTCGTTTCTAGTAAAAAGCGTTTCCTGTTCTCTATAATTACCATACGAAACACAGCAGAATTGAGATGCCATTTTACGCTGGTGTGTAATTATTATATATTTGTTTTATTTTTGTATATTTTTATTGTATATTTTTGGTTATTATTGTATATTTTTGTATTGTGTTGTCTGGTTAAGCCGACCCATTCATTCTACAACCATATTATAGCAGAATTGCTTTATCACATGAAATCCATGTATCCAGTAGTGGACTAAAAATACTGCCAAAGAAGACAAAACTCATAAATAGTACCTTAGTTTGGCGTCTTACGTAATAGAGATTACTGTTAAAATCTATTGATTTTATCAGATTTTCGATTTTACGAAAAAATACAAAATCCTTAATATTTTTCGGATAAAATAGCCCAGCATAGTTCTGTCCTGGCGTTGTTCTCATTATGTTTCTGAAGTTTTTTTATCATAATTTCTGGATTAAATAAAATATTCGTAAAATTTTATCAAAATCCGTTCAACTACGAAGGTTGTCCGGGACATACCGAAAGACAAAAATTTAAAAAATGGTTGTTCATGCCTAAATAAAACTCAACCACAACACGCACGTAACCCCTTGAGCCTAATAGAAGCCAGTTATATTATTTCAATATTACAAACAGACACTTCAATTTTTGTTATCTATAAATCAAAGTCAGTGATACTTACCAATTTCAGACTCCAAAGAATCAATGTATACGATATAACATAAAAATCCCAGAAAATATACAAGGTATCTCTATTAACATGCTTAAATATTTTAATAAGATATTTAAGATTTATAAAAATGGTTATTATAATAAAAATGAATACATGGTTGCCACTGATGAACTGTTTTTTTATAGGAAATGGTGACAAACGAGCACACAGTCCACCTGATGGTAAGTGGTTGCTGTGGCCCATAGACATCTACATCTATCCTCGATTACGAATCAAAACGCAGATGCGTTGCCACCCGTGAGGACTAAGATGAATTGCCTCGTTTCCACAGCAGCATCAAGCTACTATTTGACGCTGGTATTCTGTGAGAGCGTGGTCCCTCCCCGGTCGAGCCGACCCATTCGTACTACAACTATACTACTAATATAACTGCAGTATAGCTCCACCACATTGAAAACGTTTTCTGGACTCATAATGTGGTAGCAGCGTAAGAATATTCACAAGCTCATGTCAACTCAAAATAACAAATTTGCTGTTGCCAACCTTTCTATTTAGCGACGACTATATTCAGCGGTGGATTTTTAATAGTCTCTAATAGTATTGATAAAAGAAACACAGAACTAATAGATGGAATATCAATATTTTTCAATATAAACAACATATTAACAATGAGAGGAGTAACAAAGTAAAAGCAATTTATGATGCAAAAATTAGTGCTAAGGATCGCAAAAGATGTCTTAAACATTTATCGATCAAATTGGCAGTGTAATGAATATGTTGGTACATACAGAGTAAACATAACCGACGTATGTGAAGATATTTACGGCTGCATCACTACTTACCATTAGGTGGGATTATATACGTGTTTGGGTCATGTTGCGGCTATGTTATGCTTGTAACCGGAATAGGGCCTAGACCAGGAGCTTCTTACAGACTTAAGACTGCTTACAGAATATCACTACATTCACTTACCATCAGATGTTTGTCACATCTCTGGCTGCTTTTTTGGCTACTCCTCAATGTGACAGGCAGGAGAGTTTACGTATAAAGATATCTATACATAATATTTATTTTATAAATTTGCCTTTAGAAGTATTCATTTAAATAATCTCGACACCACATTTCCATTGTTTAAACAAAATTATATTGAAAAATTCTTCTACCTCAGCTGGTTTGTTGTAGTAATTTGATCATTTTACAATATCGGTCGTACTTTTTAAACGCGTATTAACCTTGTTGAATTATTATTGTTATTTTACTTTGTTAAACTCTGCCTAAATCATAAAGCAATTTTTATTTGTGTAAGTTCGTTTTATTTTAATGTTATTAAAGCTATATCGTACATTTGTTTCAAATTAATTGTTTTTTGTTAATTGTTTGAAAATTAATGATATAAATATTTAAGATGTATGATTTATTTTTATGGTAGCTAATTGACTCATACTGGTGTACTTTTGCCAGTGTCAAGGAAAATAACAAATAAACTTTTATTATAATTTGTTGAAGAACTTCTTTCCAATAGAAACGGAAAAACAAACTTTTTTTTATTAAATATACATTAAAATGATACTTATTGAAAGTCACTTTTTTATTTACGACTGGTTTGGACATACACCTCTGTCCTGGGAAGAACTAGCAAGAAACTCAACGGGACTTAAAAATAGTTTACAATTATGTATGTTATAATTAATAAACATAACAAATTAGGAATATCTTGGTAGCAATCAACCTTCCCAGAAGTTATTAATTCCTTAATATTATAATAACCCCTTTTTATTTAAACTCTGTTTAATAAACTTGTGCACATATTGTGCAGGTCAAATTTTGTATATTTTCTGGGATTTTGTTGTAAAAGCTTACTCGTCGCCCCAAGAACAATTTACTGACTCGGTGGCCTTGAGTAACTGGTACTACTAGCTTGTGTCTGCTCCTAGTATTTACGGAATGAATATTCTCGTTAGTCTCTATTCTATAAAAATGCCTTAAAACCTATTAATATATTCTTCTTTGTGAGAACAGGCTTGAATTAATTATTTGCACTTTATATAAAATAAAACAAAAACACATATTCCATACTAAATAACATCCCGCTTTTACCTTGTGCTTTTATTTCAGAACATTATAAACCTTATGTAAATTAAGTCACGGTATTATTGTGAAATTAAACCGGACATGTTGTATAAATTGTACCCACTCGACCGCATCCTTTGTTGCTACGAGTAAATGTAATTGGATACACGATAGCGTTTTCAGGCTTTCGTTCATTAAAAGAATAGTGTTACTTTGCAAAATTGTGTTGTCCGTTTCTTTTTTGTCGTGTTTAATTAAATAATTTTTAATTTTCATTTTATACGTGGTAACGCCAGTAGTACTACATTGTAAAATGGTGTTACAACCAACACTTTTACATCAGACGGTGACAGCAGCAAATTCAAAGGCCCGACAAAAGTTCTGCGATATATTGCTGTTTTTTGTTTCAGTTGATTACATTATATAATTTTATTATATAAATAACGTATCCTCCATACTAGTATTTTCTCCTGTATCGTAGGGGCTCATTACATACAAAATAACAAGTGCAAAAATCCCAACCAATTATTAATTTGTAGGCCATAAAAGTTCTCGTTACGTATGGGATTCGAATCCGCGGCTCTTAGTGCTTCAAATCATTGCTAAGCCACTGCGCCTCAAAAAGGTTAAAAAAAATCAGCTTTTCCCGCGATTACATCCGCGTAGAAATAAAACTAAAAATAATGTGTAATGGTCGTGTGCTTGTGCGTTGTGCAGACTTACTACATTATTAGTTTTTACACAGTTTCAAAATAGATAGAAAGTAAAAAAATCATTTTAAGAGTATTATGTGCTACCTCTTCTTAAAACTTAACTTAATTCTGGTGTGTCTCTCATCAGATTTTTAACTCGAAGCGTGAATTCCTTAAAATAAACTAAAAAAAATAAACACACAACTAAATCTGAGTGTCAGAGTGAGAAATTGTGAGATAAAAGAAGAGTATGATTTGCATGATTATGTTGTGACCTGCGTTAAGAAAGTAATGCTTAGGTAATGTAGAAATAATGAGTGGGGAAAGATGGACAAAGCAAATTTATGTTGCAGAAGTGAATGAAATGACAGAAGTGAAGGTGAAAAGTCAGAAAGGGACGTCATTGGCGAAAGTGTATCAACCGAATTGTCGATATATTAAAAAAGTTCAAATGAAGACCTTTAACCGACGAGTATGTATGCAACAGTATATGGATGTGGAGGAGGCGAGAGAGGTGTGTCAGAATCGTACCAAATGGAAGTTTGTAGTCTCTTCCTACCTCTCTAGGTGATAAGCGTAAATGTTTATGTATGTGGAAAATAAACAAATGACATCCTGCTATAGTCATCCATAAACGTTAAGAAATCTAGCTATTTACAATAAACCAAGCGACCTGTCAACCACTGGCCCACACACATCAGCATGCACTATGTCAAGGACTCTCTAACTTCTGTGACTGCTAGGTGGAAATGGTATTCTCGTTTGTTTACGTTCGCAGCACACTTTAAAATATTTTTTTCCGATCTCAGCTCTATTATTCTCTTCTGTTCCCATCTTCATGACATTTAAATTTTTCTGTTAATGTGACCAAATTTTCTGTGCCAAATTACATCTGATTAACTTGTAGATCTCATTCTCCAACTCTGCTATGCCAACGAATTTATTCTGCCGATTTTCAATGTAACAATGTTACATTTGAAACTAGCTTAGTTACCATGCTTCATCAGCTGTTACCTGAACACGCAACAAACCTGTTACCTGTTAGCCAGCTGGCTAACAGGTAACAGGTTTGTTGCGTGTTCAGGAAGGCATATCTTTAACAACAATATCACGATTTACGTTGTCAATAACAGTCGTTATGTGTGTATCTCCAGAACACAACATAGCCGTAGTTTTTTTTTTATTAGCAACTATAACCTCCTTCGTTTTAAGGCTATTTGACAAATTTGTTATGTTTTCCTGGCTAATCATCATGTAAACTCTAGCTCTAAAATCAATGAAAAAAATACTGCACTGAATATATTTACTGATTTTTCTGATTTTTGTAATGCCCGAATTGTTTAAATTAATAACACATTAAATTTTAAACTTTTTCACTTAAATTTTTGACATTAGGACAAATCCATAAATTGACAACATTGTTTAAAATATTATAATTATAAAACTTCATTTCATAAAACTATTATGACATGTTTTAATTAATACTAGCTGAAAATAAAAGACATTGTTGACAATTATTTTATGTACATTCTACCTATATCTTAAAATTTTCCTATTAATATATTATAATATTCTTTTAATTACATCCTGATAAAATAAGACAAAAATTAATAAATGTTGCGTTTATGTAATTCTATATTAATAATATTTAATTCTATATTTTTTATATCTACAGGCGAGACATAGCGAACCTACCTTAAAATTTATTATGTACATATCGAGATCTGTATATTTACTCGCTCTTTATATGTACGTACAAGGGTGGATCAATGGTGATAATAGAAGCTAGTTATTGCACCGCCGTTCGTTTTTTTGCTTATTGACGTCGACGCCATTCAAAATTAAGAAATTTTGCTTAGCGAAATTCCACTGATCTTAATTTTCACGTCCCTTGAGTTTTGGGACATTTACAATGTTACCCGATGTTATTTTCTAATCTAAAAACTAAATTTCTGCCAAAAAAATATGAACCTGGACCCATAACTTAATGAAATATGGTTGTGTGCTTATCACATGACTAATAAAATTTTCTTCGTTTTTAGACAGATACAAGATAGATAAAAGGTTGACATACATATAACTAAATGTCGTTAATAGCTTAAAATGTTTACATTTCACAGCTATATTTTGATACAATTTTAACAAGAAACCTACACATTTGTAATAGTTGTCTTTGGGCAAGTAGTTCAATCTATACAAATTATAAAATTGAAATGTCTGTTTGTAATATCATTATAACAGCTTTTTTGTAAATACAAACGAAAGTATATACAGTACTTATAATAAAAAAAACAATCATTAAATTTTTGACTGACTGTCTTTCTGACTGTCTATCCGTCTGTATGTCTGTTTATTTCGACTAATCTACCGGTTGGAGCGATTTTTAGTACTTACAGATAGCTGATGTTACAAGGAGTTACATAGGTTACATTTATTTTAGAAAAATGAGGGTTTAAAACCCATGAAATCCAATATTAATAAACTCCACACGGGCGAACTCGCGTGTAAAAGGTAGTTATAAATAAACCAATTGAAATTCGGTGTAACCATCTAGATTACGTCAGACGCGATATACTCAGCTACCACGGGCAGTGACGTCAAAGTGGCACACGTCTGGTTCTGCGATCTGGAGCAGTTTTCTGGTTCAGTTGGTTATCAACTAATAATATAAACTGGCTTTTTCCCGTGATTTATTCCTCGTAGTACCGAAACAAAAAAAAACTACAGTTCTGTAATAAAGATCTTTGGCAAGTTGTTGAAATATCGATTAACCCGTTTGAAATCAGATTTTTCGCTATTATCTCGAACAATGTACGATACTGGATAAATAACACTTAAAAATTTAATATTTATTAATTTCGTGTAAAAAAATCAAATCGTTTTCTTCTTTACCACTCAAAGTTTTTTGTAAAATATTGCTGTTTTTTATCACGTGAGATTTATGGCAAATCCTCCATACATCGGGAGAGGTCCAACTCCAGCAGCATTAACGCGCTGATGACAAAAAAGTAAAACAGAAAGTGCTGCGCTGCAACCTCAGTACAATACACTATGACCACGCGCGTATCAGCGTGAAATCATAGCAGCATAATAATGTTGCCTTTTGTGTGGTGAGTGTAAACTTTTTTTGTTGGATTCTTTTTCTGGCTAGGAGTTACAGGCTTTGAGACAACACCATAGTCTTCAAAAGTGACAACGCATCTGTGGATATCGTTGTTTAAAGTTGGCTGCAGGTATTCATGGACTGCAGTAGGCAATTACAATCAGATGGACTGTAAACTTGTTTTAATAAAAATTACGTGTCTACATTTTACTGAGATCCTTTCTATTAAAAGCAAGGCATTTCATCTCAGTCCTCAAGGGTGACAACGCATTTGCATTTTTATTCTTAATCGAGGATAAATGTACATGTCTATAATCGGCCGAAACATTCACTTACCATAAAGTGAACTGTGTGCTCTTTGATATACTTATTTCATAAAAAAGTGGATTGATGATCAATGCCACATAAAAGTGTCTTCAGACTACAACATCCACTTACCTGTGTACTGTGTGCTATTTGACATACCTATAAAAAAGTGGATTGGTGATCAGGGATACATAAAAGTATCTACAAACCACATTCATCCACTTACCTATGTACTGTGTGTTCGTTTGTCATATCTACTTCTATAAAAAAGCAGTTGTTGTAATCAAAGTCGTGTTATCTCGTACAATTATTAGAGACAAGCGTTTTATAAATTTATATACAAGACTGTTATAGAACATTTCGCTTCATGAATTGCGCTTGATCGCTACGAAAGCCACTTCACAACTGGGGCAAGTGATTGCCAGGTACTGTACCGAAATGGCTGAAATTTAGGACGTAGTTGCTGCATCAGAACGCATGTGTGCAATATTCTAATAACTTTTTTTGTCACAATAAAAACAAATAACATCTATTTTGACATATATGATAAATACTATTTAAAGCACATTTAGGCTCAATTATATTAAAGTTTTATTAGACTTTTGCACAAGTATTAAATAAATTAGAATAACAACCTATATATAAGCGACAGTAGCCTAAAGCAATACTAAAAATGTAGTGGATTCATAAAAATAAAAATATAAATTTCTTCGCAACCTTCCGCTAAATTAATACAATGATGTGTCTTACCTGAATTGAAGAGCACCTCCCGCCCTCCCTCAATTGCATGCACTATCTCCGTCACCACTAGTCCCAGCACCACTACTCCCAACACCACTATTCCAGGTAAGACACCATCGACGATAATACGACACGTGTTTTGCCTCTACAAGAGGCATCCTCAGGTAATGTAGACTCTACCTCGGCTGACGGCTGACGGCGGCGGATTACCTGAGGATGCCTCGTGTAGAGGCGAAACACGTGTCGTATTATCGTCGATGGTGTGTCTTACCTGGAATAGAGGTGTTGGGAGTAGTGGTGCTGGGACTAGTGGTGACGGAGTTAGTGCATGCAATTGAGGGAGGGCAGGAGGTGCTCTTCAATCCAGGTAAGACACATCATTGTATTTATTTAGCGGAAGGTTGCGAAGAAATTAATATTTTTATTTTTTATTATAATGGATTTCCGCAAAATAACGTCCGATTCTATCAAATAGTGGATTCAAATCCACTATTCGACTACTATCATGAAACATTCCTAACATAACCTTGACCCTATCTTTGCCCACGGCCCAGATTTTAATAAAAAACCCAAGTAATTTAGGCTTACCAGGTGTGATATATTTTCCAGTATAAGGGTAACAAATGAGCACAAAGTCCATCTGATGGTCAGTCACTGTGGTCCATAGACACTTACATCTATCCCCGACTACGAATCAAAATGCAGCTGCGTTGTCATCCGAGAGGATTTGGTTGTCACCCGACTAAGATGAAATACCTCATTTCCAGTAAAAGGGATTTCCAGCAAATAATATGACCTACAACAAATACATAGGCTTCTTTATTTTATTCATCACCACAGCAGCCATTCAAAGGTACAATGCTGTACATAGGCCTCCTCCAAGGTTTGCTACAAAACACTGTACTGAGCCACCTGTATCCATCGACTTCCCGCTTATCCTATCTGTTGTCATTAGGGAATATTTACCAAAGTTACTACGCTTGGCTGGCGGGTTGGTAATCGTTAGTTAGTAGTCGTTAGTTAGTGGGTTTAGTTACGGCACCACTTGTACTTATTTTTTTTAATTTAAACTAAATTACAAATAACTATATTATACACTAAACAGACTTGCCACTTAATAGCTGGGTACCCTCAGCCGGATATTTCCACTTTTATTTCGTGTTTCCAGACTACATATTAATTCTGATACCATTAAAAAGGACTCGGATTAGAACAATAGGAACGATGAAGGTCTGTGGTTTTACAAATTAATGTAATAACACTTTGTAAACATAGACCCATTGGGTTGAAATAAAGGAGTTTCTTACGCAAGCCTGCTTTAAAACTTAAAATTTTGTTTTTTATTATAAACCAGTGTTTGACCACTATCGCACCTGATGGTAAGTGCTGATGCAGCCAAAGATGGTAAAGTGCACTGACTTAGCTTAACAAAAACCTTTTTTACTCTTGCCTCGTAGAAACCATCCCTCCATTACAGCCTATAAAGTCCACTACTGAACATAGGCCTCCCCCATAGATAGCCGTTACCGCTTGTCTTATATTCCCTCATGGGGAGTATTTTGTCATAGTTACCATCCCCGACAGGGGTTTATTAGGAAGATTTTGTTTTTTTGTTTTGTTTGTTGTGTGAAATTTCCCTCTGTCGCCTTTTACAGCACCACAGGACGATTGGGGTAGTGGACATTGTTACACCGCAACTACACGGTTAGTGTGAGTCATATTGATCAGTTACATATAGAATTTGCTCGCGAGTTTGTATTTTGTCTCGATCAGAGTAAAACCATGAATCATCGTTTTGACAACATAAATATTTATATTGTTTGCACATGACTTTAATCGGTCAAGTCACTTTGAAGTTTATAGCTATTTTTTTCTTAAATTTTTTTAATAATTTAAAACATTTTTTTGCCTTTCTTATTTTTTCTCCATCATGTCGGCGAGAAATATACATAAGGAATATATTTAACAAACAAAAATTTTACAAGTTTTATCGAATTTTAAATATTAATACCATATTAATCATCCGCCCATCGTATATAAGTGAGCAACGTGAAAGCAATTTGCGAAATAAATTGGAATATTTTTGCCTCAAGCTTTGCCATCTAAAAATGTTAATATTTTATTCAGGGTAAGGCTTTTAGTCTTTTTTGTGCTTTTAAATCACAAGGAATTATTTATACTATATTCTTTATCTAAAAATTTCATCAAACTACTTCGTCTCGTGGGTGTAGTAAGTAGCAACTATGGGAATAACAGAGAGATTGCGTGAACTAAATGTATGACGTAGTACAAGTCACGAAGTTTTATACGTGATAGAGCTATGCTACAGTTATATTAGTAGTATAGTCGTAGCATGAATGGGTCGGCTCGATCGGAAAAGGACCACGCTCTCACAGAATACCAGCGTCAAACAGTAGCCTATTGCTGCTGAGTTGCGTATGGTGAGTGTAGAGAACCGAAGACTTTTACTGTAAACGAGGCATTCTATCTAAATCCTTAAGGGTGAAAATTATTTTTATATTTAAATAAATTGTAAATTGTTTTATAGCTAATACTACGTAATACTACTAGAATATAAGTATACGATAAGTAATACTACTAAAGTTGCAGTTAGCAGCAGCGGCGATCAGCTTCAATGACATTTTCGCGAACATTTGGAATTTACATTTTGTGAAGGCTTTGGTCTTCATTGACCATACTTATGTGATTTTTATAGTATGTGGACTAACCTGTAATTTGACCTCAATGATTGACACGTATACGTTTTATCAATACTCCAAATCTTCACAAATTCTCTCTAGACTGCAAGCTTTTATCATTCTTATTATATTATACCCTTCAATTTCAACATTCCAAGAGCCATTTTATCTTAGTCTTCACGTTTGCAACTTGATTCCGATTTAATAATAGTTAATGGTGTTCAGAGCACAATACTCACCAACCGTCAGTTGGATTGTATTGTCGTGTGCTACACTTGGCATTTTTAGGGTTTCATCCCCTTAAAGTGTAAAAGACCCTAATTGGAACACTTTTTTTGCTGTTTTTCCTTCTCTTAAATTACTTTTAAATAACGGGTAGAAGTGTAAAGTTGTAATAAATGTTAAAATTTCAAGCTCTTAAGTCAATTCAAAAGATACGGCCATATATTATATCACATATTTTGATTACTCGCAAACTCATCATGAAAAATCATGAAGTTTGACAGGAAACATGGTCTTGCGATAAAAGTGAAGTAAAATACAAGTAAATGATTCGTATGCTCTGTCGTTAATTTGTCATCGTGTCACAAAAACAAACATGGTTTGTGATTGGAAACTTATATTTGCGGTTAGAGCATCAATTGTGTGTAAATCAATGTACAAGAAATCCTTAAATCTGACTTTTATTAGGGGATATTTGCAGCTTACATTACCGGAGTAAACTATCTACATACATTTAATTTTATACAGAAACCTCTGAGCAAGAATCCTAGCACTTGTTCAGATTTTTTAACAAATTGTACTAAGAATAATTTGTTCCTCTCGCTTTTGTAATAAATAATAATTTGTGCGGATGCGCTAATGCTGAATGAAACATAATTTACTTATAACATATTGTCTATTATTAAGACAAGCGTGCATGTCTTAAATTACTATCCTTGAGTTGAATTAAAACATGTACAACATTAATTAAGTCTGAAATTAATAGCATATTCAGAATTAAAACTTTGAATCACAAAACAAATTATTAGCGCATTAGTAAACATTAAATTCGGTGACTTGACAATGCGTGTAGCACATAAGCTAAACACGGTGGCCTCTCGCATCCAATCTTCATATAACCTCAGATATAGCTGCTATTTTTATTATATTTTCCACCAAATATGACGAACTAAATTATAATATTAAAAGTTAAAAGTTTTTTTCATTTATACCACAATCAAAGTCCACTTCTGAACACAGACGTCACCCATATATTGCCTTATAATATGAGGAAGTTTGCGTTAGTTGCCACGTTTAGTAGGGGAGTTGGCAATCATAGTTTTTTAAATTTGAGTTCTTATCAGGTAGATATACTACAAGTAAAAAAAATAATATAGTATATAATGAAATATTAAATATTATTTTATTTGTGCAAACTTGGTTCTTGGTTTTAAAAATGTATTCGTTAGTATCATTATTCAATATTTATTCCAGGTTTTCTGCATTTGGTACTTTTTGCTAAAGATTTGTATACTAAGCGCCAAAAATGCTGTCGATATTCTCAATTGTTTATTACATTGCTCTCATGTCATACTTTCAATAGAAATATTCAATTATAATGCCTACAGAACTCACTGCTGCTCTGGTACAAATTAGGCATTTTTGAATAGAAAATAAAGTGTCAGGTTGTTTGCGCCCACGCACACCCTTGCATTTAGTATTTATCGTTGTATTTTGTCCGTTAAGTTAGCCGGCATAATCTCCCTTCACATCCGTTCCTTCCCACACGGGCTCGCCGAATGGGCTAGATATTGGTGTCATTTTGTTCCTCTAATGAGAGGAACAAAATTCACTCCCCGTAGGTGGAAGTGAAGATGATAGGAGTGGAAAAAGGACGTGCACTGCCACCGCACACCCAGTACAATTTTCATCATGCACCATATTTGTGGTTATTCGATCCGGATTTGAACTAGCAACCTATGGCCCAACCACAGGTATTAAAAAACTCTCAAAGCTTAAAACAAATATAAAAGAAAACAATTAAAACTCAGGAAATAATTACTGCAACATTTTCATCTTGAATTTTTACCTTTTTTATAATGGAATCATAAATATCAAAGTCAACTTGGCCCTTTATTTACAGTCATATTTCCGTGGGATCTTAATCAGTGAAATAAGACTTTACAGTGGCTCTATAATTACTTATATAAGTTAAAATAAATAGTCTGGAATCACGCAGAGAATGTTGTTATATCCGGGTTTTACATTGTTTTTTTTTTAAATTAACATTTTATTTTACGGCTTAAAACATTTATTCCAAAAAAAGATTGCAATTCACTTATCAAAGGAAATAGTAAATTAATCTTTGATACTAAATAAGTGAACTTATTAAGAACGGTAATTTATATTTGTAATTCTTTAGCTTATAGTTCCATCCTTACAAAAAATCCGAATGCCATCAAAATCTTTATTTTTAACTTATTTTAATGAAAGTGGATCAGAGTACAGATTTGTTTCCATAGAAGAACTTACCTTAAATTGTTTTCAGTAGTCGAATTTGAAGAAAATGAATCTGATCATCTTTCCCCACTTGTATCTAACGTTTACCCATTTTAAAAGCGTGGCATCTGTAGGTTTAGCGTGTTTCCAATAGAAATACCTCGTACTGCCTGAATTTTTTCAATTTTAAACAATAATCAACCCTAATTTCATATGTTCTCCATACTCCTCCCGATTCTCTTTCTGTTCTTCTTCGGGCAACTACACAAACTAATGTATGACATCGGCATTGATCTTCTCTCGGTTTGTGAAAATCTATATTTCTTGCCATGATCAATTCTTTGTATGAATTCTTGCAGATAGAATGCTTGTTAATGTTACGAGCTTAAGGTTCGTGACAGTAAAAACTGCCGATTGAATTACCAAAATTAATACTTTAATTACCGAACACCAATTGAAACTTAAAAGACACTAATATAATTAATCACACTAATTCACTTTACTTCGCTCCAAAGCTTCATTGTATCGCCAAATTCAATACTCTTCTTTCTTCTGTTCCATAGTAGATGGCGCTGTTGGTGGAAAGTTCACGATTGGCATTTTCTAAAAATCAAGGTACCAAACGTCAACTTAGGCGCGCAACATTAATATCCAATGTTGTTAACATAACTTATAGAATTATCCTCTTCTTGTTGACTTTTACTAATGGAGTTTACTGATCCTGTCACTTCTTTTTTAAAGACTTTTGTGGGTTTTGCATTGTATTTGGTGAAGAGGTTTGAATATAAGTTAATTTTTGACATTGAGGAAGGATGAATTTCAACATCTCAAGGAATGTAATTAAGATATGTCATAGAATCATCATCATCAGAGTTCTCATTGATTCTGGTAATGTTTTATTATTTGTATTGGATGTGGTAGTTTGTGTTTCTAATATGCTAGGTCTTCACAATGGCAACATATAGGAGATTCGTGTAGAAAATAATGTAATTTCTCTAATTTGAACTAAAAGAGCTCTTCGAGTGCTAATTAGTTGGTTCTTTATAGTTACATTGGTGTAAAATGTGAGACTAATGAAACATCTTTGGTACTATTAGAATATAATATTTTTATTCAATATAGATTCGAAGTAAATAAGTGATTTCTTAATTTTATCACAGCCCCTGCCCTGGGTAGAACCAGCAAGATACCTATCGGGACTTTTGTTTTTCAAAATATATCATAGAATAATTTGTAATTATGTTGTACAACCTATTGACGAAACAGCTTAGCGATTACCTCATTCCTAGAGGTTATTATCAACCAGGTGTTCATTTATATTATAATAACCATTTTTTGCAGATTTTTTTAATAAAGTTTTTTATGCTTGTCAATATATATATACCTTGTATATTTTCCGGGACTTTGTTGTTTTAATTACTGACGATGAGATTATATATTAGGTGTTGTTGATATGACTACGCGTCCACGTTTTAACGAAATTTTTACACAGCAATACTAAAATATGTGGACGTATGTACATACATCTACTGTGACGACTAAATATCCTCATAATCATATGAAGAGTGACAATCGTATGCACATACGTCTTTGTGGCACGTCAAATCTGCCCCAATATGCAATAATATTGCTGTTATGTCTACTACACGTGTAAATGGCCTAAAAATTAGTTCAGACTCTCTAGCTTACGAAAAATGATATTTTGAATCGAAAAAAATAAAATTATAAAAAGTCGTCAATGTTAAAAACAGAAAATCGCATTTTTACATAAACGCCCGTATGATATGAGACCCACGATTTATACGAGTACTAATTTAAAAATCAAAATGCAGATGCGTTGTTATCCCTGAGGAATAAGATGGAATGCCACTTTCCCAATAAGGCTTTTCCGTTTCCGTACTCACCGTACGCAACGCAGCAGCCTTAAGCTGCTATCTTATGCTGGTATTCTGTAAAAGCGTGGTCTTACACTCCCCTCTCACTCCGTGACGTGACGTTTAATAAAAAAAAATATTGGCCTTTATAAAGAACAATTTGATGGACAAGAAAACTACATCATCGGTGCAAAATTCCCTACTTTCGGGAAACCTTTTGAGGATAAGCGACAAGTAAAACTCATTCATTCATTCATCACAGCCTTTTAAAATTCCACAGGTCTCCTTCATAAATTGCCTCAAAGGAAGCCATTCGCTATAATTATCACGTTCGGTGGGTGGGTTGGCAAACGTAGTTTATTTATTTTTTGAAGCTTTTAACAGGAAGTTGCTACTGCTCATTCCCTATTTCAGTTTCCTTATGTCATCTATCACGACACCCACGGGCTAGTATGGGGTAGTGGAAACTCTTAAGTCACCACTATATGGCAAAAACTTTCAAGTTAACTATTTTTACTCAAAACTTTTTTATTTTAAATCTTATATAATCTTAATATATATAAATTACGTGTCACGTTGTTTGTCCGGGATGGACTCCTAAATAACTTAACCGATTTTAATCAAATTTGCACACCGTGTGTATTTTGGTCCAACTTCAGAGATAGGATAGTTTTTTTGCCCATGAGTGACCCACAGTTTTTTTTTGCGGATTTAAGGATTTTTAATAGGACATGACAAAAACTTGCTAAGTATAAGCTAAGCTAGTATAAATATAAGTAACAAGTCTTAACAAGTGTATTATGTCCACGCATTCTTATATTTAAAATAATCATCTAATTTATTATATTATATATTACATATCCTTTTTTCATATTATTGCCCTATGTATGCGCATTGTTTGCAAAGAAAAGTCAAATATATGTGCTTCGGCCAAGAACAAATTTATTTCCTAAATAAAACGATTAAATCGTATATACACGCGCAGAAACCCTGCCAATCATAAAGTTTTACATTAATTGACAGAAATAATACAACATTTAACAAATTATTAACGTATTTCACAATTAACAATGTTACATTTTCATTTCAAATGAGACTATTCGTTTGAGTACTTAGCCAAATATCTTATGATTAACAGCTATTATTTATAAGCCATTAAGTTAAGATTTGTGATGGGTTTTAATGCTGATGGTAATGATCACGAAAGGATTTTTTAGTAAAATTATACATCTACTCGAAAATAAGGCCAGTTTTAAAGTCTTTACTTTGGAAAAAGTTTTTGTAGTGTAATATGCAATAGGTTTTGACTGTTTCCTTAAGCCTTTTTATTTTTAAATATATCGACGTTAAATCTCGTTACGAATTAGGTTATTCCTGTTCCTCATTAAATTTTTACGGTTCACTCGCCAGTGGAATTATTTAAGAGTATAACTGACTGGCGGAAGCTGGCTTTGTATAATTTATAGACAATATAAATTACCGTGTAGTGGCGGCGTCGTGGCAGGATATCCACTGTCCCGTACCATCCCGTGGGTTGTAGGCGACAGAGGGAAACAAATAAGGAGACGGGTAGCATCGTTGTCCAAATAACGACTAAAAATAAAAAAACTGCGATTTCGAACTTGTTTGCCGAGCGTGCCAACTTAACATTAATTTGTTCCCCCTATTAGGTAATCCATGGGAGAGACCAATACCCAGCGGTGTACTATGACAGTCTCTTACGGTAATGGTAATATGAATCATTGAAAATCTTTTTAATATAATATGTACGTTGGAAGCCACGCCGCATCTACACATGCAGGTTGTAGCACAAATGGTTCGGCTCTACCGAGAGGGGACTGAGTTCTCACTCTCAATTCAATAATTCTTCGTAAAATGTCACTTTATTTACCGACTGTCACTGATTACTCGATGAATTTGCGAGAGATATTTTATTCTAATCTAGTTAATGAAACCACTAGACTCTTGATTTTTATAAAAAAAAATACTTTGGAAGACAAATATATTTTTATTTTGGCTAAGCAGTGAATACATTCTAGGAAAACAAATGTTACGTTGATTAAATTTCAACTAATTGCTCCATAACCCTCTCTGAAATTATCCAGTGTCTAATAAACATGTTTATTGACAGAATCAGGCGTAACTTTGCGTAAATCCACTATATTGAAGAAATTAAAAGTATTAGCTAAGATCCACGTAATAAAATAAAAATAGTAAGCGACAGTAGCCTAATGGCAGGGCGCGAATCGCGAACTCAAAAGGACGTGGGTTCGAATCCGCCATTTGACCACTGTCGTGAACCACTCCTAACACAAGCGTTTCTAGCTTACCAGGAGTGGTTGAAAAGAATATTAGTAATGTTAATTCATAAGATTACTAATATTTTATATAAAAAATGACGTGTCCTACCTAGTTTCAAGAGCACCTTCCACGTGCACTATCCCCATCACCACTAATGCAGGCTATACTACTCTCAATACTACTATACTAGGAAAAGCAAACCATCGTTAACCGCTTAACAGTAACTATTCTATATATATATATTATATATCTTCTAACATACAAGTCCCGTAGCTACGGCGCTACAGTCTTTGCATATTATATTTTAGTCTATATATATTACGTTTTAGTTAAAATATTTCCGCAAGACTTCTTCTTTTCTTTCGAGAAACAGATTTAAGTTCAACTTAAACTAAGTAACCTATACCAATTTTTTTTAAATCCATAAATAAACTACCGATCCGCTCCGACTTCACACAGGTGATTTCTGGATCTCAACAAGCTACCGGATCCAATTCCGCTCAAATATTTTGTATATTGTTTAAAATATTACCGGTATTTTTTCGGACCAGCTAGCAGGAGGAGTTCAGTAAAAAACACACGTACTGAAGAATTTTATTAAAGTTAGCTTTGCCAAGGTTTGAATAATCGCGCTCGTAAAACTTTATCAAATACAGCAATTGACCTTCAGTATTTTATACAAAATTAATATTAATATGCTAAAGTTCGTAAGAATTATCTCGCACATATCCGATCAATAACTATATATATTCGTATTAATCCGATCAATAAATATATAATTATTATTGAGCGGATATTGACCAGGTAATTCTTATCAAAATTAGTATAATGGATTTCCGCGAAGTAACGCCTGATTCTATTATTTAATATTAATATATATTCCACAATCAAAAAAAAAATCGCTCCTTTACATATTCCATATGATAAATATTTTTCTGCTCTTAGTAAACGAAAATCAATCTTCGTTGTCAATTACTCTTTGGTACTAGAGAGGTCACGTACTATCTACAACGTCGTTTGATTTGCCAATTCATTTTCGATGTATGTATGTACGTAGGTGGAATAAATTAACATTTTTAAAATAAATTTTGATTTGAACCATAAAAAACATGCTTATAAATATATCACAAAAAGTAAGCAAAAGCCTTTCGGTGGTAAAATTTGGATACATTCTTTTGAGGAGTCCAATTAACAATTAAGTCTGATTAAAAAGAGACTTTGATCATAAGTCATAAGTGCATGGCGAGAGAAACTTTTACATATCTTGTCAATCATGAGGATTAAGGAAATCTATCTTAGCTATCATGAGTAAGTAAGCAACTGCATTTTGATTCTTTATCAAGGATAAGTATACGTGCCTATCGGTCAAGTATACCTCAAAACTTGAAAACAATAGTGAATCCTGAACTGAATGGTGGTGCTTGGCCAGCAGTGGCTGGCCGTATGAGGAAGCCAAAGGTTGCAAGAGAGCTATGAACAAGGTTGTGCTTGAAGTTTCCCTGCGCGATAGAATTCGTAATGAGAATAGAGAGAGAACCAGAATAACCGAAAACTGACAGTGATTAAAGTTTATCGAATGGTAGCCACGTACCGGTATGAAAAATGTAGAGTGGTGCCCTACAAGATAAAGTGACGACCTGGTAAGTAATACAAAAAGTCGATTGATGTAGGAAGCTCTGGGCCATGCTTTTTGACGTCCTTTGGGAGACCTATGTACAGCAAATAAATAATATAAATGTTTTCCAGACCTCTTGGTTACGGCGGGATTATAGTGCTCAAGCGTTGGCGTACACTTTTTTTTATTACTCAGTCCGATGAAGTAAAAACCGATATTACCGGGTACATATACTAAGGTATTACCGGGTAGGAAATAAAAACTACACAATCGAAGAAAGAACAGGCACAGGACCAACGGCTTTACGTGCTTTTTGATTGACGGGGCAGAACGCCGCTGCCTTCCTGACTCCGAGCTGCCACTGATTTTGGCCGAATCTGGGATTTTATGATCAGTAGTAGCCCTAACCATTCAATCCTCATAAAATTCCCATGCAGTCGCAAGCGCCTGGCAAATCCAGAGCGGTCGCATGCGACCGCACTCACCTACAGCACTTTAAACCAATAAAATTTATATTTAGAGACTACTTTTCTATGAAGAAGTTTGGCATTATATAATCTATACAAAATTCTCTATCGTGTGGTCTAAGTAAAAGGCAGACTTTACTTCATTTTTTTTTTATTTTTTATTTATTTATTACACAAAAATACAGTCGGTTATTCTTTATACAACTTTCGCCAAACTGCAGGGCAGTTTGTTGGCGAATACATTACCCTCTTACATTTTATGTACCTACTGTCCTTAAGAATCTAAAATACACATAAACTTTAATTTCAAATGCAATCCTTAAAAACTTAAAAATGGGAAAATTAAACTTACACTATTTTAAAATATTTAAAATAATTAAAAATTATTTTAAATCTTTTAAATTAAACACATTAAAAATAACAAATTAATTTAAAACTATAACTTTAAGACAATATTAATTATTATACATATAATTATCCAGCAACCACGCTTTTAACTTCTTTTTAAATATTTCTTTATTACCGCATTCGTTTTCAGAAAATATCTCATTGAAAATACGTGGTACTAGATATTTTCTCGTCCTCTTGCCGTAATAATTATTACTCTATGCTCAACGTATTTCTTTCGAGAAGTAATTCTAATATTTTTGTTAAACGTTCGAAATGTTTTAAACTCTAGAGATTTAAATGATCTATTGCAATTAAGTACTTAAGTTTTACATGCACAGGTCATATTCTAAAATTTTTAAATAAATTATTATAAAAAGATTTCATTAGAAAAAGATTTCATAGTATTTTGTAAACAAAAAAATTGCCAAGCGTATATATAAATTAATATCCATAGACTTTAATAAACACTTTTTTATTCCACTAGAGGATATAAAATTTCATATTGATTCTACAATACCAAACTTCTTCATAGGTTAAAGTGCTGTGGATGGGTGCGATCAAACGAATCTATTGTATTTTGACGGAATATAGAAGTGGTCAAATTTGGACGCTTGGCGTTTGAGAGGTTAAAGACCATTAAATCGGGTTGACTGCGTCGTTGGGTACCCATATCAAGTTGAAACGGCCGTATATTTTGTCTGCTGGTAGAATACCCTCTTAAAATATTTAAAATGAGGTAAAACTAGAAAATAGAATGACCCTAACGATTTGTACTGAAACCACTTGCTTCTTAATCTTTAAAAAAACTTAACAACTTTATAAGAAATTTCTCCTATATCGCAGTGTAGAACAGCCATAAGTTAGTCATGGATTTCCCCAAGCTCTAGCTCTAGTTCGTAGAGCCTCCATGTAAGAAGGTGTGTAACATAATGAAGGCATGTAAAAGAGTGCAGTGAAGCGTGCAGCTTGGCGGCGTGTTTCCCATATATCGCGATCAGGTGCATTTTTTTCGGACGCTCCGCCGCATGCTCCGCTGCATGCCTCACTGACTTTTCTCTTACTTTCACCAATTGTAGCTGCAGAGCCATAACTTTACGGCTCTGTAGATATGATAAGTGTTCGGCTACGGCGCTACGCTTAGATAATTTTAAAGGCTACGAGAAAACGTAGGGATTAAGCTACTTAAATATTTCAAGAAGGTGTAAAAATGAAAAGGATTATTCGTCAATTTTTTTTTCTCTTACAAGCAAGCTGAAGTGACAATGAGCTGGTCATATCCGTTGCAAAAGTGATAACCTTTTGAGTAGATGTGTCATAGAAAGGAGGCCACGCTTAAGTGAAGTGTATGGCTGTTGCTAGAGCTACCATCTGCTCGTGGCTACTGGCAGTAACTGAAAGTGCAGCGTGGTGTACTTTTTTCTTTAAGATTCTCTCACAAATGAGAAGAGGCTGTGCTAAAAATTAAATCTCAACACAAGTGTACCACTACAAGAGTTAGAGATAGACCAGACAAAAAATAATTATTAAAGGATATCCTAGCCTGTGTTGACTATACATCAAGAGTTTACAAACTTCAGTCACCGCACGGTTACTGCAAATCACTCATAATCTAGGATTTTTAATAGAATAAGGATGACAAAAGAGCACACAGTGCACCTGATGGTAAGTGGGTTCTGTGGTCCATGCATCTACATTTATCGTCAATTAAGAATCAAAATGCACATGCGTCGTCACCCTTGAGGACTAATATGGAATGTCTATTTTCCAGAAAAAGGGGTCCCCGGTTCTCAACACTCACCATACGACACACAGTTGCATTAAGGTTCTATTTTACACCGGTATTCTGCGTAATTACAAATGTCAGTAAATAACAAAATAAAAACTTACAACTACAAAAATTTAAATAAAAACAGACATTAACAAACATTTTTTTTCTGTTCTTTTAATTCTTGTAATATAACTGATTTGCCTTTGCATAAATTCAATAATTTTATTAATATTTTTTTTCTTTATTTACGTATTTTTAAATAGGAAAGTTGTAAATATTGTAAATAAATGGACTACTTGTGAGTTTCTTTCCACAAAGTTTTCCCTCAGTAGGGATTTGTAGAAACGATATTGTACCATTCTTAACTTTCAAAACCTGCTATCTAAGAACTAATTTTGAATAAAAATCTTATAACTTTGACTTTGATCCACCAATATAGATTTTAAGGTACTTTGGGATTATTTCGTCGACCTCTTAATGATTGTGAAAATAATTTCTTTTTTGACAATAGGTGATGATGCGGCTGGAATGACCCTTGGGACACCCTAAAGCCACGTACATTATAAAGATATAAAATAAAATATTGTGAAATTGAACTTTTAATTTTAAAAAAATCAAAAAGTAAAAATTGATAGGTCGACGTTGACTATTTGGGGTTAACCCAAGTACCGGTTTCAATATGCCTACATCCAAATTTATTTTGTCTATGCCCACGGCTTGATATTTGTGTCTTCATTCTCCTTTCTTTAACACATAAATTCTGGACCTCATCTAATTTGCCACACAACTAACATAAGAAAGAATCTCATTTCATTAATGAAAAGCATGTCCCAAGGATATTATCACGCACCTCTCTTCCAACGCATCACAAGACCACCAGAAGACCAACGCCCAAGTAAGTGCACCTACTTTTTTATTGATAGATTTGGCTACATATTATTATATCTAGCTAAATCTAAGGACACGAAAACAAATTGGAAAATAAAATTATCTACTAGCACTGAGTACAGTATAAACCGACAAAAATACCAAAATATGCCTTGAGCACTAAATAAATAGTCAACATAAATAAATAGTAAAATGCAATAATCAACAACAACTTTGGACATCGGATATCGAAGAAGTGGACGTCAAATAAAACTTAGTGTGAATATTTTAGGATATTCTTACGTCCGTATATGTGTAAATACTCCGTTCAATGTCCATGTCAAGTACATTAATCAACTTACATAAGTTTATTTACCTTTGTTACTAAATATAACCAAAGAAACTTAAACGCAAGCAAGCATAAGCGTGGAAAGTTCTCAATGTGCGTAGGTCACAATACGGACGCCAATTAGAGCACGATATGCATGTTTTTAGTAATATAGCGTCCATATTTATAACAACAACACAAACAAATTGTATTTCAATTAACTGCAAAACCAAACATAATATCATAAGTTTAACAAAAATAGCCTTTCACAAATATGAATCTAGTTAAGTAGAGAGTAATTATTTTGTACAGACTAGGTAAATAGTTCGCTCATCCTTAAGATAGTGATCATTAAACGTAAACTTGCAGTGAGAGCACCAAAACTCAACACGATCAAGTAAATAAATTATATTTTCGGAGCGAATAACTAGTTGGTAAATTAATCATGATATCTATCTGTTTTTTTTTTCGCCGGAGACAAAAATGATATTGCGTTTTTTTCGTAACTGCACATTCTCTGGATTTATTTCATTATTTTGAACAAATACGAAACTTAAGTAAAATTAAATCAAATCTGAACCAGAATCATAAAAACTTTATTATTCGTGCTAAACGACTCCAATAAATATCTGTTATTTTTGTCTTCTTGCGAAAAAAACAGACTATAGGAATCTATCGAATACCTACATAAACAAAATATCACCTACTATAAATAAAATATTAAAAAGCGGAATAACTAATAAGAGTGGCAACGTAGCACCATACAAAGGAACTGCGTTAAGCAGGAGAATGAATTAAAAACTATGTATATTAAGGGGATTCTGGATAATTTTTAATATGGAAAGGAGTCCTGATTGGTTTCCCTCCGTCTGGCAATATACGAATTTTTGTATATCGACATATGGTAAATTTTCAAAGAAATGAGTTAAACACTATTTAATAGCACTAAGCTCAAGTTGTTGACGAGTACATTTACCTGGGACAAATAGTCCGACTAGGTAAGTCCACTTTGACCGAGAGGTCAAATCGACGAATTGACGGATTCAACTCGGCTGGACAGCGTTCGGGAAATTACGACACATCTTCTCGTCAGGTATACCTCAAAATCTGAAAACTAAGTAGTACAACTGGTGCGTGTTGCCAATGATGACCTACGGAACCGAGACATGGTTCTTTACTGCGGGCCGTATGAGGACGCTCAAAGTCGCTCAGTGAGCTATGGAGAGAGTTATGCCCGGGGTTTCTCTACACTCTGTATGATAAACTTAGAAATGAGGATATCCGCAGTAGAACCAGAGTGACCGACATAGCCCAACGGATTAGTAAGCTGAAGTGGCAATGGGCCAGCCATTAGCTCGAAGAACCGACAACTGTTGGGGAAAAGTTTCGAGTGGAAGCCTCGTGCCGGTAGGCGAAGTTTAGGGCGACCCTCCACTAGATGGAGTGACGACCTGGTAATACATGCAGGAAGTCGATGGAATCAGGTGGCTCAGGACCGTCCTTTGTGGCATACCTTGGGGGAGGCCTATGTTCAGCAGTGGATGATGATGATGATAGATACAAGAATTGCTCGTTTAAAGGTATAGGATATTTTAAAGACAATTAAAATTTAAAAATTTTATTCTCGTTTATATCGTAGTATTATTTATTTTTATTTATTCATCTTAACTATAAGTAACAGTATAAAAACACAGGTAACTCCGGGTTTGTCACTGGACCTCATTTACATCGAGATATATTATACGATAGTTTTAATATTACATGCTTGACATTGAATTTTCGATATTACACTAAGTAAAGAGATTGGTTTGTAATTTTCCGGCAAGGTTGGAGAACTATTTTTGAGGATAGGTGACACTACTGCAGTTTTCCAGGATTCTGGAAAAACTTTCGTTTCTGGGCTTAAATTAAATACGTGAACGAGAGGTATAATAATATTATTGCAGGTCTTTTTTAGCAGTGTAACAGAACTGTTGGTTTTGAGGTTATAAAAATTCGGCTCACTTCTTGTTTATCAGTATGGAGCAGAAAGAAAAAGTTTGGGTTAGATTTTGAACGTCTTTGATTCTTGATTAGTAGGTCTTGAGACGTACCTAGGTTTATTAAGATTTTTTTAGCGAAGACCTCCCCTACTGTTGCAAAATGGTGATTACATTAGTCTAAGGATGAAGTTGGGTTTTTCAGATCCTTAATGAGTTTCATGGAGTAGTATTCTGACCTAGAATTATAGCATAGACATATAATTTTATTCCAAAGGCTACGTGCATTGTCTTTGTTTTTCGTAATTTCCTCTATGTTATATTGAGCTTTACTATTCCGTAGTAGATTGTGAAAAAAGTTTTTATACCGCGTGAAGATCAGTTATTTACGTTGGTTATTTGGATCAGCTTTATACTTAAGGTGCAGTTTGTCCCTGCGTTTCATGCATCTTATAAATCCAGGAGTGATCCAGCCTTTTATGTTGCTCTTTCTGCGACCTACTTTAACTTACTCCGCGTGATTGTTGATTTCGTATGTCATAACATCGGTACATTTGTGTGAGGCAGTGTTAACATTATTATTTCTTGTTATTTCGTTCCAGTTTAGATATAAGGCAACCGACTCTCTGCCTGTTTTCCATATCGTGCGTATTTTACTTTTATGCCGGTAGATTTGTAAATGAATTTCAGCAAGAACTAAGTCATGATCCGTAATAGATGATTTTCAGATGAGGCCAGATGATGTCAGGTTTTGTGAAGATGTGGTGAAGGCTCCTCTGGTGGGATTTGATATTACTGAATGTAGACCACGAGATGCCATCAAGTATCAATGGGTGTCTACTTGTATATTAATTGGATCGTTTATATATTTGACGTATACGAAGATTCCACCGCTTTTGTTTATTTGAGATAAAGATTGGTAGGTTTTGTAACCCTATAGTTTAGTTAAATTAGTTCAATAATGATATCATCATCAGGCAACATTCTGTCAATACAATAATGTCAATATCCAGATACAAGCGTTTATGAGCTAGTTTGAAATCGTCAAAATTACGTTGATAACTCCGTATATTGAATGTCAGAACTTTTAGGCTTTTTTATTATTATTAAGAACACTCTTGCATTTTCCGAAGAGTCTATGCTACGACAGTCAATAGCCATTTATTCGTCTAAATAATTAGTAATGCTAAGTAAATCCATGTCTTATTAACATAAATGGATAAAAGTTAATATTGTTCTATTGTCGAATTTGCTTACAGCTGCAAGAGTGGGAATGTTATTAATTCGTGAAAATAACTTTAATTCTTTATTGTTGTGTATTTCTGTGCGAGTGTTTGTTATGTATAGTATAGTGAGTTGTGTGTTAAGTTTGTGTTGAGTATAAGATTATCCTGGAACTATCTTTTCGTAAATGAATTGAGAAGAATTGGTAAAACATAAGAATGAATTGGTAGCTTAAAACTAGACTTAATATAAAATATAAAATATGCGCAACAACCGGTGTAATTAAACGAAAGTAAACAACGTTTTGTGAATTAGTGGACGCCTGCTTGTGGTTGAGGAACAGTAACAGGGGAGCAGTGACGCAACTAACGTAATTGTAGGGCTTCCCTCCTGTTTACGAATATTGATAGCTCCATTTTTGTTCCAGCAGAATTTGAAGCCACATTATTTGGCTCTCTATCTACGGTAGTTATAAATACACGTATCGTTTAATATAAAAAATACAGTTATTGCATATCACCTACCAGGTATTAGTAACTGAAAATAACTTGATTTCATTATAGTCAAAATGCTACAGTTACAGATTAGTAGTACGTTGAACTTAAATTAAAATTATGGTAACAACGTTGACACTAATATTATAACAATAGAATAATAATAGGTCTTTTGTACGGAAGTAATATAACGTCAATTTTTTTTTAAATATATAAGGACCCAATATTAGGGTTTGAAAACCTTACACCACATATTGATAATGATATCTGATGATGTTAGGGAGAATATTATACCATAGTTAACAATATTACCGCATTTTCATCGATGCTTAATTTTGAAATTCGAAATAACTGCCGATTTTCTTTAGTTAGTCCCTCATTGAAGTAAATGTTTCTTGCATTCATTAAACAAAAGAATGTTAAGTTATAAATTAAAACACGTTCCCGATGTGTGAGGTAGCGCGTTAGGCAAACGCACTTCAATTGGCTTATGCTGATGCTGAAACTGTAGCGCTGCTTTTTAGTGGGAACCAAATTTAGTACCATTAGCTGATTAAATCCATGTATAACCTATTACTCCATTCATAACTTAACTATTATATACTACATGAGATAATAAGTAAGTTCATAGACATAATGAGATGAACGGGAAATCAAAGTCAAAAAAGTTTTGTAAAAAAGTACGAATACCACATAGCATTTTGAAAAAATAAACCTGGCAGTGCTGCTAAATTAAAGAAAAACGAAAAAGTTTTTGCGTACATATTATGAGTAAAAATTCAAAATTGAATTTTGACCAATACATTTTTGTTACGTGCTAGAGCCAAGCTGCTGCTGTAATATAGTTGTCGCACTTATGGGTCGGCTCGACCGGTGAAGATCCACATTCTCACAGAATGCCAACGTAAAATAGCTGCTCAATACTGCTGTGTTTTATATGATAAGTGTAGATAACCAGAAACCCTTTTTTACTGGAATCGAGGCATTCCATCTGGCGCTCACGGGTGCCAATGTATCTGCACTTTGATTCCTTATCGAGGACAGATATTAGTGTCTATGGACCACAGCACCCACTTGTCATCAGGTGGACGTTTGTCAAACTTATTCTATAAAAATATACCGATGCACTAATTCTAGGTCCGAAGAAACGTCCGTGTCCGTAAGAGATCGGTTATATGCTTTTGTCAAGTGCTAATCGGTGAATACTTTTCACTGCATTCAAGCAACCAAAGTTAAGCTCATAAATTGATTTTAAAAATAGACAAACTTAAAGTTTTTTATTGATATATATTATATATGCTTCATCTTCCGCGGGTTGCATAACACATCATGGTATTGACACTTAATTTTCTTCACGTTCACTGCCTCGTGTACGTGGCGAATTATTTCTACGGTAGTGACTCGCTAAACCAGCACCGCCAAAACGTTACTTAGTTGTACAGTAAAATTTTTTGTATTAAATTTTCACGTAATAGAGCCACATTGCAGCAATATTATGGTTGTAGCACAAATAGGTCGGCTCGACCAAGGAAGGACCACTCTCTCACAAATTATTTGTTTAAAATGACAGCCCAATGCTTGCGGATACCCTTATTACTAGAAACAAGGAATTCCATCTGAGTCCTCAGCGATGACAACTTATCTGCATTTTGATTCTAAATCTAGTATAAATGTATATGTCTATGAAGCTCTTACCATCAAGTGAACTGTGTTTTCCATCCTTATTGTATAAAAAAATAGCTTGATTTTATATATGAGTTTTCTTAGCTCGAAAATAAAACATTCAATTAATTTAGTAAGGCTGTCTAAAGTTCCACTGGGTTAGTATTGACCCTGGAACTATTTCTCCGCCAAGCAAGCATGCATATACACATGCATAAGGTATTGCATCTTAACAACTACCCTTTCCTCAAAAAAACGTAATAGTTAAACAATTGAAACGTTCAATGCGTTTCCCTAATTCTACTATACAATAAAATGCATTTAAAATTTTTTTTTGATATTGCACATGTATACTGCATATTATAGTCAAATTATAATTACAGTGGTTACGCTGTTATGCTAATGCTACCCCCAAAATATGTACTTTCCGCATATTTATAAACAGAGAGAGACGAAATAGAGAGGGTAAATGTGTACTAGGCTCTGAGGAGCGGGGAGCGCTACGATAAGTATTTAATTACTCTAAGTCTACGAGATGCGCGAGTATGTTGCGCATAGGAAAACTATTACAGCTCTGCTTTTTGTTGACGCTTGGTTTTATCGCCCATCTATTCTTCATACCGTGCGCTATATATTATATTTACGACCCTTAAGGAGTAAACTCCAATCCACTCCAAAAACTAAATTAAAATGAAATATAAACTAGAGTGACACAAGTCTTGCGTTTTCCGGCAATTTATAAAATAGTGATTACATGTTGGATAAAATTGTAAGGCTTCGAGACTTTACGCTTTAGAAATTGACGCAATAAAACGTTGTAAGCGTTGGTGCGACACATCAAATTATTAGTCTCCTGCACGCGACGCTTGTGATTTTAACGTCAGTTATTAAACGCAAATAAACTCGGTTGGCTTACTTAAATGATGAATGTATTCAATTATGCAATAGTTTTTCATATAAACATGTAACGTCAACCCTGTGGTTCCGGTTAAGTTCGTAATCAGAATCAATATTCAAACGTTTAAAATGCCTTTATTTCAAATAAACTGAACTAAAAGAAAATTAATTTTAATTAAAATAAACATTTTTTTTTTGCAAATCGTATGCGGTTTCATTACCTCTAATTTACACACCTATCGGTAAAACGAGTTTTTGCTAAAGTAATATAATCACTTACAAATGGCAAATTAAAATACATTAGAATTTAATTAAATTCTTATGGTCCTAAAAATAAGTAACTTCTATACATTTTAATACTGATTCTGATTACGCACTTAACGGGAACCACGGGATTGTTGATACATGTTATACTTAATAGGTACTTATTGCGAAGAATTGTATGATAGATGAGAGAAGAGTGTGGTTTGCAAGATGACGTTGTGACCAGGATTAAGAAAGGAATGCTTTGGCGGTTTGGTCATGTAAAAAAAAAATAATTAGGAAAAGTGACAAAACAAATCTATGTTGCAGAAGTGAACGGCAGAGATGGCAAAGGACGCTCTAGACGAAAGTTTATCGACCAAATTGGCGATATATTGAAAATGGGCTGAATGAAAGAGTACCCTTAACTGACTTGCATATATGCATAAGTATATGGATGTACAGGATGCGGGAGAAGTGTATTAAGATCGTGCCAAATGGAAGACCGCAAGAATGTATAATAATTAATCACACTGATTCACTTTATTTGGCTCCGAAGCTTCGCTAGTCTCGCCAAATTCAATACTTTCCCGATAGCGTATTGCAGCGCCTTTAAATACACATTATCACCGAAACATCCAGAATATTCAAGTAAATACGCGCGCCAACCGACCAGGCGCCGAAAGTTCGAGTGTAGAGCCTCTAGAAAGTTTGGTTCTTCAATTCGATACTAGATGGCGCTGGCGGTTGAAAGATTAGTCATGTCATTTTCTGGAAAGCTCTCTCCTCGCTCTGTTACCCGACACTAGATGGCGCTAGTGCCAGATGTCAACTTAGCCTCGCAACAATATTAAAAGTCATTTGAAACTAAACAATCGTTTCGAAAAATACCTCTGAACCGAAAATAACTAGCAAGAAACCCAGCGGATTTTTCTCTATATAAACTTACATTTTACACTAGGTGGTAGGATTCTTTTTCTGCCTAGGAGTTTGTCTAGGGACAACTTCTTCCCTGTTTCTATGGCCAAATAATTAAACTTGCATTGCAGTAAAGTAAAAGTAAAGTTACAGCCTATATGCGTCCCACTACTGGGCACAGGTCTCCCCTCATTTCTGAGAGGGTTATAGCACAAGGAAATGTCCGCCGCGCCGCCTCAATGCGTGTTGGCGAACTTCACATGTCTTCGAAATATTTTTTTTATTCCTATGACATTGCAGGTTTCCTCACTATGTTTTCCTTCAGTGCCGAAACACAAATTGCAATTAACAATTTCATTGGTGCCGGCGGGGATCGAACCCGGGTTACTCGCGTTCTGTTATATTTACAGCGAGCGTTAACCATCTGAGCTACCACAACTCTCGTTCATTGCTGTAATCAGTCTGAATACATAGAGAGCCAATACAATTACCGGCCGTGAGGCATTCTTTCTCAGTCCTCGTAGATGACAACGCTTCTATATAGCACTCTTTTGTTTGTAGTCGGCTACACGTGTCGATGGACTGTATAATTTTAGTACGCGGATCTTAGCTATTTATTTTTAAGACCTTAAATATAATGGATCTCCGCAAAGTAACGTCTGAATCTTTTAATTATTTTATACAACCCCTAAACAGGAGCTCGGTGTGCTTGAAAATAGCGGCGAAACGTGACGATTTATGTGGGTTTGGTGCGAGGGATAGCCACGTTTAGTTTTATGCGCTACACGTGATGTCATATTCGCACGTTTATGTTCAAACACATTACGCTACATAAAATATCGTTTTAATGAATAAAACAAAGCGGACGAGTTACACCGTTTTGAAAAATTATTTTTCCTTAAATAAGCAAAATACATTGAATTGTCAAATATATTTTGAAGGTTTTGTGAACGTCTATTGAATGGTAATTTCTGTAAGAATATACACCAGTCCACAATCGTCCCTTGGGTGTCGTAAGAAGCCACAGAGGGAAGCAAACCAGCAAACGGACAGAAGAGTCTTTTTATAGCAAATAAAGATATCAAATCTGGTTGCCAACTCACCTATCAAGCGTAGTCTCTAGGGCAAATATCCCTTATATATAGCCATCTATGGGGAAACCTTTGTTCAGCAGTGGACTTTTGATAAGCTGTAACGATAAGTTCTGTTCTTCAACAAAGTCTCAACTTCAGACACAAGTTTTTCCCGGTACTCGGAGATGTTTTACCGAGAAATATTGTCACGACCGGTGTATAAGACATCGCTAGTGCTGTCGGCCGCATTGATATACAGAAGAAACAACGTTGGTGATATCACGCAGCCTTGTGGAACACCAGCGTTAATAGGCTTGTAATCGGAACATTCACGGTCTGTTGCGTCCTTGATGCTTCGATCTGCAAGCCTCCATACATGCTACTAAACGTGGTGGGCTCATTCTTCATACAAAAAGAAATTGTCTTTTTTGTAGTTATTATGTAATACTCCGTTTTGGCGTTGGAATCGCCCATTTTGACAGATTTGTAGTGGTTTTATAAATTCAGTATAGCCACAATATAGCTATGTATTACAGCCACAATATAGCTTAGTGATTGTAAGCACACAATCCCACAAATCCTAACTTACATAACTTAATTAAACAATAATAGTACACAACCATTTGTTTATTCATTCAAATACACCAATATCATAAACATACACAAGTAATCTTAAGAATAAGTTAATATTTATTGTTCATTAAATAACTATATTTAAGGAAGTTAAAACACAGGAATCATATTTAATGAGAGTGATCAATATTTTACTTTTCAAGTTGCTTTTATATTAATTTTTAAACAGATATTATTCAAATAGTTATGAACTAGCTGTTACCCGCGGCTTCGCCCGCATTGTCACTGGGAAATGAACTATCCATTGCTTTTTGAATTGAAAGAAAACTAAGTTTTATAGATTTGTCAGAGATTCAGCCATTAAAAAGAAACTGAGCAAAATTGATTCGTCAGCCTATTTAAATGTTTTGATACGCACCGTATTGGAAAGCATGAAAGTAGCCTGTTTATTCCAAATCAAAATGGGATATTTTTAATTAAAGGAAACTGAGCATAATTATCCGTCAGGGATGCAGACATTTGAGAAGAAACTGAGCTAAATTGAGTCGTCAGAGATGCAGTTTTCTGAATTGGAAGGAAACTGAGCCAAATAAAAGATCCGTCAGAGATGCAGCCTTTTGAGTTGAAAGGAAACTGAGCTTAGTAGGTCCGTCAGAGGTGCAGCATTTGGAATTGAAAAGAAACTGAGCTAAATAGGAAATTTTGAATTGAAAGGGAAGATCTGTGGGAATTCTGATTAATTGATTGTGGGAATTTTGGAAAAAAAAACTGAACACTATTTTAAGACGCTACTGTATACAATGTTATATGTTTTTCCATTAGGAGAAAGAATGTGGAGATTCTGGGCATTTGCCAACAGGCGAACATGCAACATACAGCGGACCATGAGAGAAGCACGGTTTTTCTAAGTTGACCCCGCTACCTGTAACGTTTGCCCTTGCACTTTATTAATTGTCATTACAAAACTGAGATTAATAGGGAACTGCAACCTTTTGAATTGAAAAGGAAGATCTGTGAAAATTATAGGGATCCGTGGTATAATAACATTTTCACCTTTTCCTACGCCGGTCAAAACTGTAGCACCGATTACGTTTCGCCCAAGATGTGTCACACGCAGCCTTGTCCTGTTACATAACCGAGGAGCATCTAAATTTCGAATTAGCATGACTGGGACACCTAATTTTAATTGAATCTTATGTGAGGGCACACCTGACAACTCAGGGAATTCAGAAACTCTGCGGGATATGAAGTGCTCTGTTCTGTGTCCATAACTGTGTCTACTGACAAATACTCTGTTATTTCTCCTGCTACTTTGCTTAATATATCCGAATTTATTTTGTTAACGCTCTCTTTTTTTGGTGCAAGAATCGCCCTTTCACATAACCATTTGTCTTCATGCATGTTGTTCGTTAAATCTGAATAAACGCTCGCAATTAATTCGGAATTACTCTGTACTAAATTACAAAAATTTCTCGTCAATATAACGTAGCCCTCAGCATCCGTTTCCAACCGCCCATCGCCAATTTTTAATAGTGTGTCCGCATAGTTTCCAGCATTGATATCATTATACAAATGCACTCTCATATTCGTAGTTAAACTGAATTTTGTCACCTTGTTCCATAAAATAGACGACTTAAGGCATGCTTTAATTTCATCTGCAGGTGTGCTCTTTTGAATGACAGGTAAAATTTGGCGAAAGTCATGAGCCACCATTCCTCCAATTACATCGGTATTGCTGCGCAAATCCTGCAGCATTACAAATTAGATTTACTGCTTCTACAGATTTTTTATGCGACATTGTACTTTCTTCCCACACTAAAAGTTTGCATTGTCGTAGCATTATACCTCGAGCACTATTTTTGATAAAGTTGCAGATCGGCGATTCTTCCTGGGCTAGATTTAGAAGGAGTTTTAAAACAGAATGTGCAATGCGACCCCCGCATATCAGCGTGGCGGCTATACCGGTGGAAGCTACGGCCACAGCAATGTTTTTAACTTTCCGTACTTGCGCTAATAATAAATTTAACGAAAATGTCTTCCCAGTTCATCCAGGGGCATCTAAAAAGAAAAGTGCATTATTTCCAGATTCAATTTGTCCTAATACTTTATCAAAAACTTGTTTTTGTTGGGGGAAGCAAGCGAGGTACAAATTCGGCTACTTGCTGCTGCAAAGCTGGTATATCGTAGGTTGTTTCACGTATAATTTCATTACTAAGTTCATTTCAGGTTGTTAGCTGAGGGCTTATCATTCCAAAGTCGCTTTTCTGCCTACCATTGCCATTACTTTATCTTCAATTTTTCCAAGTGCTTCATAATAAATGTGTTCATTGTATGTCATGTTCGCGTGTGTCTGCTGTAACCTTCGCAAAATATCTTCCGCCATGTACTCTTTATATTTGTCCCATAATTGAGACAGAGAGAGAGAGAGAGAGAGAGAGAGCTGCATAAAGATCCCTAATTTTGGCTGGTGACTGGCACTGCACAGCTTCCTCCATGGTTTCATCCCAGTGATTATCGTTTTCTAAAAGACGCATTCTTGACCGTTGACAGTTTTAAGGTTTTTATATCCTGTAGGAACATGGTGCAGCAACAATCGTAAACAGAAATATTCAAAATTAGTTACATGGACGGTATACACACGACCAAGGGCATCTGATGACTTTACACCGGGCCAATTTGCAACAGGCGCGCCTTGAATACGGCGTTTCCACTCCTTCCTAGATGTGTTCCAAGTATAATAGCTTTTGGTTAGCTTAGTTTTTGGCGGTGATGCAATTTTTTCTTGGAAATTTCTTTCGGTGAAATATACACGCTCTCCATTTTGTAGTGCACAGCAAGGTGAGTAACTGTTGGGTGCCTTTCGTGTAAACTCGTACGCGCTCGTTACTGCTGACATAACGCCCTGCTTGAAAGGTCTGTACCTCATTAACGGGATTTGCCTTACCTTCACTCCTGAGATTAAATATTGCTTCGTCGCTTCCTTTATTTATGTACTTACAAGTATACTTGATTGCGCGGACAGAGCTACATGCTTCTACATTAATGTGGGCATTAAACATTTTACATAGAATGGGCGAATACGGGACAATCCAGCTGTTATCTAAAGTTTCGACCGCTCCAGAGCGAGATTTGATTGTAACTTTCCTACCACCATATTCGGGAGCTCTGCGTCTGTATAAAGGGTAGCCATTGTCATTGTGCACTGTTTCTTTTAATAGCTGTTTAGGGAATTTCTTTGTACATTTTCCTTCTTTCATACATGGCGATATTGAATTTCGTGCTCCATATGAACTGTGAATCTTATTTCGGACGATGGTATCATACAATTCTTTATCTTGCTCAGGATCCGGAATATCGGCGCTTATTATGTCGTCTATTTGACTGGGCCGCAACTTCTTTTTAAGCCATATTAGAATGTGGGCATGCGGTAATCCTCTTTTTTGCAATTCAATTGAATACATGAAGCACTGCACCTCTCCGAAAATTTTCCCTTTGTTAATTACATACATTAATTTTTGTACTTTTAATCTAAATACTCTAGCAACTAAATCGTGTCTGTCAGTACATTTTTTGGCCCGGAATTAGCTCCTCGGTTATTTCTTTCCATGTGGGATTGCAAGTAAGAGTAACAAAAAGATCAGGTTTTCCGTAAGTTCGTACATAAGCTAATGCGTCCTGTGTGTACTCATGTAGGTAGCGGGGACTTTTAACGAATGATGAGGGCAAAATTGCCATTTTACCTAAATCTCTGGGGTTTACATTGGCGTCGCTAGAAACTGCATCTTGTAAATGTATATAATTCTCAACGCGCAGCTTTTTTGATTTAAAGATATATAACGGAGACGTTCACTTTCAACCTTCACGTATATGTCTACACAAAAATTGATGAAATAATTGTCTACACCGGGCTAAGAGGTTAAAATCATTTTCTCGCAGCATCATATGATACGCATACAAAATACATACATGATACTTTTTGTTCGGAGTAGGCTCCTTTGTGACCGGGTTAAAATGAGTGGAATTTGAAAATGATTACCCTCTTGTCCTTTGCAATAAATCAATGGGTATTGCAGAGCGTCATAAAACTTGTGTGTATCGGCTACCCGTTGCAACGTATCATCACGTGCTCGCAAGACAATGTCTCGTGAAAAAAATTGATCACCACTAATTACGGCTGCTATTTCGTTTATCAAAGGTGCATTGTAGCGCCTTTCATGCTCTCCTCGAGGGGTCCGATCGGCGTGAATGACGACTACTTTATAATCCTCTTCAGGTAGGTTTTCTAAAGCAGGTTTAAATTTTTTGATTAAAATGTTACGTTCATGCAAGAATCTTTGAATTTTGAACACTGTGTCTCTCTCAACTCCCTGGATAAACTGGCAGCGACGGTTTACCTCAATTTCTTCGTCAACCCTAAAATATACTTGTTAAAATTTATGCTGTTCGTTTTCAGCTGGAAAAGTGAACTTACTCTACTTAATAAAAAGCGCCGTGACTCATTAGCATCATATAAAAAGAGAGTTTTCGAAGGTTCCTCTGGTTACCCAAGTAACGAAAGAGACACTTTGTCATTGGAACAGCAGATGCCTGCGGTCTCATCTTTCCATTTTGAAGCGCTGCAAAATCGACACGCCTTGTCCATCAGTCCGATAACAACTAGCCTGTGATTTTTATAATCAATCAACGGATCATAATTGAATGCGGCGTCTTTTTAAGTAAATTGACGCTTTTAAAGTAGATTGACGCTCTGCCTGTTCAAGACGCCTTTGCTGACTTTGATCAGGTGTTTCAGTATCTCTTAAAGTAGCTTGAAGCTCTGCCTGTTCAAGACGCCTTTGCTGACTTTGAGCAGGTGTTTCAGTAGCTCTTAAAGTAGATTGACGCTCTGCCTGTTCAATACGTCTTCGCTGACTTTGAGAAGGTGTTACAGAAGCTCTTAAAGAAGCTTGACGCTCTGCCTGTTCAAGACGCCTTTCCTGACTTTGAGAAGGTGTTTCGGAAGCTCTTAAAGCAGCTTGACGCTCTGTCTGTTCAAGACTTCTTTGCTGACGTTGAGAAAGTGTCTCAGATGCTCTAAAAGTAGCCTGATGCTCTGCTTGATCTTGCCTTCTCAGTTCAGCATCTTCTAAAGATTCTAGCGATCGAGCAAATTTTTTCGCTTGTCTTTGAGAAGACACTCTTGAAAGGCTGGACTTACGTTTGCGAGGCATTATGAAGTAACACAAAACCTATTTATAAAAACGTTAAAATACCTAAAAGGAATTAAATTTCCTTTTAAATATTTTTTTAATAGCAAATCCAAAATATCTAAAAGGAATAAATATTCCTTTTAAATATTTTTTAAAATCAAAACAACAAAACTAATTCAAGGCACAACACGAATCCGAAAACGATAGCCAAAAAAAAAATCGAATCAACTTAAACCAAATCGCAGAAAACTGAAATCGAAAGCAGTAGTCAATATAAATATAACCAACGAAAAAATAAATAAGTGTATAGGTACCGTATACACTATCTATACTATTAATATTCCTTTGAAATATTGTTAAACAACCTAAAACAACGAAAACGAATTCACAATTCTAAATAAACAAAATCCAAAATCAAAGCCAGAGTCTATATACCTATGTATAAAGGAATACCAACGAAATCAACAAAACCGATACAAGAAAATACAGAAATCCGAAAATGAAAGCCAATATAAATCCACTCAACCTTAACCAAATCACAAAGCAAATTGTAACGTTGCTTCTGAATGCACCTTACACTTATAATTGATTAATCTTAAATCTTAAATAAATAATAGTAATATAATATTCTAATCTAAAAATAAAAAGTAACGAATTATTACATATTGTTAATTTCAAATAGTTATTCTACGGAACCATAGACTAGTTAATTAAATCCACGCAGCGTGAACCATTTTGCTCAACGATCTCTAAAATAAAAGACTCGGTAGGTTTCGGACACGACGGCGAGTCCCCGTTCGTGCCATTCCTCTTGCATTTTTACCTGAGACCGCTTCAAGTTCGCAACGCGCGTGACCCTTCTACTAACGACTTTTGAGCCTGCTTACCTACAATTTAAATTATTCGAGGTGCAGTTGATCCCGCTGGGGTGAGTTCTTATTTATTGAAACATTGTAACTGTTCTGCTTAATTAATACCTCTTTTGCTGAGGCTGCTTAGTGCTTAGCTTTAAGAATTTTAACTTCCTACAAGGGGTGCTGGAATTGACTAGGGCGCATATAGTGCAATAGGAAGTTTCCCTAATGCCGGCCTCCGTCTGGAATTCCAGGATCTACTACCACCTAGCATCTACCTGCTACCTAAGGGCTACTGCTGCCGAGCCGCGAGCTAACGGAGTGTTGGCCTACCCTCCTACCAACGGCCATCGTCACTATCGGCTTGGGCTTCACCGGCCCTTCTGCTAACTGGCTGTCTACGGCCTTGGGGGAACAGCGCTTGGACTTCGCACCTACGTCAGGCCAGTGATCCCCTTAATAGAATTACTTGTACGTGTGCAGAAGTAAGATAAATAAATAATTACAATACAGTAAATCTTGGTTTTTTAAGAACCCACCTATTCTGTACCCCTAACGGTACAAAATAACAAACAACCGAAATCGAAAGCAGGTAGTCGAATAAGCTACGAAATAGAAACAATTTAAGCGTATAGGTATCAAATGCAATATACATGTCAGGAAACATTTCGTTACCGCGTTTTAAAAACCTAGTAACGACATCTAGCGGAATCAATTTAAACTATGTATACGTTAGTTAATAAGAACTCTCAAAAAATATGTTTCTTATAATTTTGCACAATTTTTGTTATTGTAATACCGATTCATTCATAACCACATATAAGAACTGTATTCATTTCCGTTCAATAAATATTACTAAGGCTTATTAATAAGGCTTACTAAGAACTGTTTCTACCACAGTTAAGTAATAGTTAAGTGTAAAAGCGTGACAGGTGGTGATAGTATTTCTGATCCATACTTATAATCACACCTGTAACCCTTGCGGTGTAGACAGAGCATCAACGGATTACTTAATATCGCCTGCGAGGTTATCGCCCCTATTCTGTGAAAAAAACCCAAGGCAAAAAAAAAAAACAACAAAAATTACAATGCACCAAAACGTTTGAAGAAAATCAACAGGTGAATTTTATGTTTTTTATCGCTCTCTTCCCGGTCCTGCGTGGAAAAATACAGATCCATACATTTTTTATCTTAATTTTGGTAAAAAGACGTAATAATCCAGATATTATGATCTTCTGTGTTCGTCCATCGTACCGTCGTCCATCTTGTAGAATCACGGTGGCGCCACCTAGCTGAATTTAATTTTACAACATATTCGATTTTTCCACGGGAATGAGATGTTTTTCCACGGAAAAAAGTAACCTATGTCACTCTACAGCCACCGGACTATTCCCATACAAAAAATCATGCCATGCCGACGCTCTGTTGTGATGTGGAAGAAGGACAAACAAACAAACAAACACACTTTCGCATTTATAATATTAGTATGTATAAAGTGAGTATAAAATTAGATACTTTTAGCTAAGGTACATATGCTAAATCATTATTTAGTATAGATAATTCAAATTAATTTATGAAATGACATACCATGCTACATTTTCTCCGTTAAGTATTTACAAATTTGAAGCAGCGTACGCAGCGAAATGTGAAAAACAGCAAGCAACGTAAGAATTGAGAAAATTTTAATTAATGTAAAACAATATTTTTTTATATTTACTCGCACAACAAATTCTTTTTTTAAGGTGATTTAATTCTTCATGAAACGTTCACGTTAAAAATATTTTTCTTATTATCAAATTTGTTTCAAAAGTTTTAAATTTTAACAATTTTTTTGATATTTTATTTTTTTAGAATGTTGACTAATTCATAAATTTTAAATAAAACTAATTTTTGAGGAAGGCTGGTTTAAGTTTTCTAAATATTTATTTCCCAGGACCGATTGTGATCACTACCCGACCTTGTTAAAGCATCTGACTATTACATATTTTAGTTAAGCCATTGGGTGACGGGACGATCATCTAAATTTCTTCCCTTGGGTGTCGAAAGAAGTGACTAGGGGATATACTAAAAAGTTTCTACTTTTACGTATGGTAGTGAAAGTTGGATGTGGCAGAAGAAGCATGAGGGTAGAATAAACGTAGTAGAAATTCGATCGTTAAGGAGTATATTATTATTGCTGAATATGAGTGGCAGGCTCAGAAATGGTGTGATAAGAGAAGAGTGTGATTCGCATGATGTTGTGAACCGGATTAAGAAAGTAATGCTTCGGTGGCTTAGTCATGTAGAAAGAATGAATGAGAAAAGAGTGACAAAACAAATTTATGTTGCATAAGTGAACGGCAGAGTCGGAAAGACGAAAGTTTGTTGACCAAATTGGCGACATATTGAAAATGGGCCAAATTAAGAGTACCCTTAATTGACGAGCATGTATGTGTAAGTATGTGGATGTGGAGGAGGCGAGAGAAGTGTATCAGGATCGTGCCAAATAGAAGACTGCAGTCTCTTTCTACTCCTCTGGGTGACAGGCGTGAGGTTTTATATTTATTATGTTATTTTAGGTCTTTCGATATATATGACAATTTCGTTTGGTTTTTTATACATACATACATACATACATGTATCAGCACTCACGCTTGTTACCTAGAGGGGTAGGCAGAGACTACGGAACTTCCATTCGGCGTTATATTACTCACTTTTTACAAAATTTTCTTCTAGTTAATTAATTTTCTCTTATTACAAAATTTCTCATTTTGAGTTATCCTAAATATACTCCCCAATGACTGCTGTTCCTCAGCATTTATTCTACTCTCGTGCTTATTTTGCCACACTCAAATTGCAGTACCATATATTTAGGTAAGGCTAACACATCATTGTGAATTATCATATGTGCCTTTTTAACACAAATACAGTAGTCCACAGTAGCCCCTCATATAGAGCCACATTTTCTCTGTGTTCTGATTTCGCTCGTTGCTCTATTGTATTATGCAAAACGCAAATGAAATTAAATACAAAAAATATGCTTTTTTTCTAGGTATTTTTTTAAATATTTAAGTTATTATATTATTATTACAGTTTTTGTAGCAGGAATAAAGAATCATTTTTGGTAATTTCGAATTGATTCCTAAATTATATTGCCAAAAATTATGCAATAAATGCTTCCTAGTAAAAATTTCAATTTCAGATGTAAACCGGTTTTTGACGTTTAACATATATAAACGAGAAATATGTAATTTTGATTTAAATGTTAATATTTAAAATATATTAATAATAGTATTAGTTCTCAATTCCTTCCACGTATCTTCTTTGTTTACCATTGTTCAAATATTCCTACCTAATTACTCACTACTCTTCAAACTTCATTATGACCATAAACATTAAATAATTTGGTAACTGTAACGATATAAATAACTATTTTCAACAATTACCGAAAAAACGTCATGTATTACTTACAAGTTTACATTTTAATATACGATCACTCATAAAGAATTTTGCAAAGCTTCAACAAGTTATTCATAGTTCTAAATACCCCATAGACTTGATTATTCTAACCGAAGTTGGTGTAACAGATATGATTGTTAACCTTTTTTAATTTACCGGGTTATAATATGTACTACCGATTGCGATCGCTTATGTCAAAAACCATCTCAAGTTTACACTAACACCACATAAAAGTATCATGTTCGAAAACATAACGGGTACCTTAAAACTGACCCCGACCGTAGATGTAGTTGTATGTGCAATTTATAAACCTCCAAAAAGAAACAAGGATTTGTTTGTAAAGGAGCTTGGCAGGTATATCTCAAACTACGACACTAATAAAAACCTCTTATTAATCGGCGATTCCAACATTGACCTAAAAACCATTTCATCTTACAGGGACACTTATTTGCAAACACTCAGCGAGCGCGGATTAATGTGCGGAATCTCAAACTATACTAGAATTGAAACAAGAAAAAATAAAGTCACTAAATCTTGCATTGATCACATATTTGCGAGGTTCCCCACATCAGATCCGTACTCAGCTGTGTTGGACGTTGCATTGGCTGACCATCGGGGCATAGTGTTTACGTGTCTTGACGACTCACCACCTACAAGATGCGTGCAGAATGTAACACAAAAAACTACTTTTGATCGTACCATTTTTAGTAATGCGGTGAGTATTACAGATTGGAAACAGACAAATAACATGAGTTCGTCAAATGATATACTTTCATTTATAAAAAAATCGTTCCTAACAGCTATAAAGACTGCGACTATTAGTAGGTCTGTTAGGTATTCTAAAAATCGTAGGAATCTGCCTATAGCCCCTTGGATCAAGTAATGTTACCCGATTATGTGAAAAAAGGGACTACTTATTTAAGCTTTGGAAAAATAGCTCTTTTGATCCTAAAATAAGACTAGAATATAATAAAACTAGAAATAAACTCAATAAACTAATAGAATCAAAACGAAATACATACTATCTTAATGAAATACATAATAACTTTAAAGATACAAAAAAAGTTTATAAAATCATTAACCAGATGTTAGGACGAGTAACAATATCCATTGACGAGGCGATACTGAAGGCTTTTGACGGACAGGGCCTTACCACCAAAGCGATAGCTAACAACTTCGCAAACAGCTTTGAAAAGGCAGTTAAAGACATTGTTCCTCAATGCAGCTTAAAATTAACCAAACCACTAACTTATCAGAGACCGGTGGATTCAAGTATTTTGTTCAAAAAAAGTTTCTCAGAACAATGTTAACGAAATTATTAAGAGACTGAACTCACATAAGGCTCCTGGACCTGACGGTATTAGAGTAGCTGATCTAAAAATGGTTGATAAACATATATCCTTACCCATTGCCAATTTAATTAACTGCAGTATTGCGTCTGGAGAATATCCCGACGACCTCAAAATAGGCTGTGTGAGACCTGTTTTCAAAAAGGGCAAACACGATGATTACTCCAACTATCGACCAATCACTCTGCTTTCTAATATTGATAAAATACCTTAGTATAATAGTTGAAAAAGCTATCTGTGATCAGATTCATAATTTTTACCGCAAGCACGAAGTAATAAACAAAAACCAGTACGGATTTCAAGCAGGTAAAAGTACTACGGACCTTTTATGTAAATTTACAGATGAGGTAAACGAGCATTTGAACCTTAAAAAATGTGTTCTGGCCTTGTTTATTGATTTTTCTCGTGCCTTCGACACGCTGCAACATCAACTTTTAGTCCATAAACTGGATGATTGTGGTATCCGGGGTCCGTTACTTAATTGGTGTAGAAATTACCTCCAAAATCGTACATTTACGGTTAAATTAAATAACGCATTCAGTGACCCTAAGAATGTGACAGAAGGCACGGCCCAAGGATCAGTACTTGGCCCGTTGCACTTTTTATCTTATGTCAACGAGATGAATAACTGTCTAAAACACAGTTCCTGTTACCAATTCGCAGATGACACGTGTCTTCTCGTTTCGGGTAAGGATATCTCAAATGCGTGTAATGCTCTCCAGGCCGATTTAGACATGATGATACGATGGTGCCATGACGTTGGTCTAGTGTTAAATGCCAATAAAACCAAACTCATGATTATCAAATCTCCGTATATGAGGTATCCTACTCCAAAACCATTAATTGCTCATAATCACGACTGCCTCCATCAACTAGGAACTTGCCAATGCCCTACAATCGAAGTTGTGACCTCACAAAAATACCTTGGCCTTATAATTGACTCAAAGTTTAACTGGAACTACCACATTGAACAAGTGTGTAATAAGTTGCGTCTGTTTCTAGCCAATATAAAAATCCTAAAAAATCGCATACCCTTCAAAGTAAGACTTATGCTTTACAACTCCCTGACTGAATCTTATATTCAGTATGGCTTGTCGAGCTATGGTCGGACGTACAAATCATATTTAAAACAGATCTATGATCTTCAACTTAGTATTCTCAAAAATATTATATCCCCTAATATACGTATCCTAATTGGTGATGATGAAAATGCGATTTTTAAACATTGTAAAATCTTACCAGTTTATGACCAAATTAAATTCATGTTATTAAAAAAATATTTCTTTTGCGACAGTTTAAAATCATATATAGAACATCCAGTACGTACGCGCGCTATGACACAAAACCGACTCCGGCATATCACTGCTAATAATGTGTACGGGCAACGGACGGCTACTAATCAGGTACCGCATTAATAAATAACTTACCTATCGATGTACGTGAAAAAGTATCACAACAAAACATTAAAACTAAACTCAAAAACTTTTTCCTATCTAAATTATAAATACATACTATATCTACTTAATAATAATAATATACTACCTGCCTAGCTCTTACTTTTACTTTTACCTTGCTACTTCTGACTTTAACTAAGTTGTTAACTTACCTTTTTAGTCCTTATATTCTTGTTACACCTTCTACCTACTCATATACCTAACTATTGAATTAGACTGTGTTTTGTACATAATTCGCTTACTTGAATTTAATTATTTAGCATCAAGGTAAACCTCTGTGGTTTTTAGATGTTAATTAAGCCTATATTGGAATGTAATTTTTGTTTGATCTGATAAATAAAAAAAAAAAAAATCTAACATATTCTGAATTAATGATATTTAGGCACAAGTTAAACATTTAAATCAATTTTAAAGTAAAACAAATCATAACAGTCAATTAAAGTTACAGCTCATAGATTACGCCGCCGGGCGCAGGCCATCTCACACAGAGAAACATCCGTAGCGCTGCATTAATGTGTGTTGGCGCACTTCACACGTTTTGAACTATTTTTGCACGTGGTCAAGTCAAACGAGCACTTTAAATTGCAATTAACAGTTTCATTGGTGACTACAGCGATCGAATACAAGTTACTCGCGTTCAGCTCTAAAGCAAGAGTATCATATCAGTAAACAATAGTTTTAAAATACCGTGTAGTGGCGGTCTAAGAAGTATCCAGTATCCTATAGCGACGCGCGGGAGTCGTGAGAGGCAACAGAGGGAAACAAATTAGGGGATGGGCAGCAGCTTCTTCCTAATAACGAACAAAAATAAAAATAAAATTGCGGCTGCCAACCCGACTGCCAAGTTTGGCAACTAAAGAAAATATCCCTCAATGAGAAAATCTATGGGCAGGCCAATGTTCAGCAATTTACTTTAACAGGCTTTAACCGTAACTGTAAACAATTTTATTAAAGTAACACATATAGGAAAATATCTCAACGATGCAAATTTCATTTGCAGCGGCTCTTTCCAAGCGGAAAACTTAGATCGTATAGAGAAACCTGCAGTCGGATACAAAGGATACCCTAGTTTTAAAACTGGATTTATATCGGAGAACTTGCAACGGTACACTTTTGAGGTGTGTGAAACAAAGCGATTCCAGTATCATCCTTTTTAAAATAGATTTCTCAGAGATGGAAATTTAATTTTCATTCGTGTGAAACAGCCTATTAAAGTCCACTGCTAAACTTAGACCTCTCTTATTGAAGGGATGATTTGCCCTAATGTCACATTTGGCAGACATTGTATTACAACTGTTGGCGGGCGGGCAATCGCTGATTTTTATTATTATTATTGAGCTCTTAGCAGAAGGATGTTGCCGTCCATCTACTGCTTTTTTCTCTCTATCACCCCTTACGAATCCCGAGGTATAATAATGTGGTACTAGATTATCTTATTGAGTACTTAACTGGGTAGAGCACGATGCAGTTATATTTGGTTTTTTAGATTGTAGGTCGGCATGACAGGGGAAAGACCACGCTCTCACAGGATACCATCGCAAAATAGCAGCTTAATGCTGCTGTGTTTTGTGTGGTGAGTGTAGAGAACCAGAGCACTTTTCACTCGATACGAGGCATTGTATCTTAGTCCTCAGTTTTTATTTCAATCCTGGTGTAAGCTTGGTCTTATTGCCGTCAAGCTTTACGATTGTATTCCAGGGAACATAAGATATTCTTTATAACGGTAACAAACGAGTACACCGTCCATCTGATGGTAAGTGAATACTGCGGCTTATAGATATCTACATTTATTCTCGATTAAGGATCAAAGTGCAGATGCGTCGTTTCGTTGTTCTAGTAAAAGGGGGTCTCCGTTTCTTTACATTCGCCATACCAAACACAGCAGGAATAAACTGCTATTTTACGCTCATATTCTGTGAGAGCATAGTCCTTTCTCGGTTGAGCTCACCCATTCGTGCTACAACCATAATATAGCTGCAATATTTCTCTACCAAGTTCAAGAACTGAACTATAAGCAAGATACTTATTATTTTATCGTGTATAATTTAAACTAAATCCCTTAAGTTTCGGGTACTTTACAGCATGGTCACAGGGGGGACAAGTGTTAGACGTCCGATGTTAAAGTTCACCACGGCTACCTCCAGATTAAAATTATTAATTTTTGTTCCGATCTACGCAGTATAAAATTTTAGTATGTTGAAGTCTTGCAGTTGGTTGGATGCTTGGGTTGGGTTTTAATTTTATTAGATACCTTGAGTCACACTGTGTACAGAAAAAAGATCCATACAGATGGATTTATATGGTAATTCTCATCACCATGTTTCACAGTTAGTTACCCGTGACTATGGGTGCTGTATAATACTCGAAACGTCGGGAATATAAAATAAGTTATACATAAAATTTATAAAATCTATTTTTATTTTTATGATCCCAATACCCGATTTCTATGTTTAAAAAACTTTTATTTCTCCGTCACAAAGTGAATTCAGATACGTTTTCAAATTAAATTAAATGAAATATCATTTTTGTTTACAAACTAAATAGGAACAAAAATTGTCTAGTCTGGAAACTGTAATAAGTCGTTCAGTTAGTTAATAACGACGACTTAAAAATAAATATTTTTATTCGTTTAACCGATATTTATTATTGTATTGTAAAATGATTTTTATACATTACGTGCACTATAAAATAAATCAAAGAAAAAACCGTGTCAAAGTCAAAGGCAAAATCAACTCATATGTATTAGTAATCCGATATAATAGCTCTTTTCAAAACTGACTTTTTTATGTTTCATATGTAGTTAAGATAGCCTCAGGTTAATATAATACGATAAAGAAGAAACACGTAGAAATAATAAATGACCTGCATTTTTTGGTGTTGCAGGTGATAGTGGGCAGCGGTGGCAGCATTTTTTTTTTATAAAACCGAAGTCACAAATAAACTCACAGTTCACTTGATGCTAAGTGGCTACAGCAGTCTATAGACACCTGCTGACAACTTCAAACAAAGAAGGCTTAAATGGAATGCCTCACAACTTATGATTAAACTGGCTCTTTTTACAAGCAGATAGAAATAAGTAAGAGTGTGGTATCCACCCAGACGGCTTTGTAGGCAGCAAGAGTCCTACCACCTAGTTAAATTACTTACCACTTACCATTACGTGAAACGTGTGCTTGTTTGCCTCGAAATAATAACTGCTAAAGAAATCCAATCAAATTCTTTTTCTATTGTTATTACTCCAGTATTGTAATATAAAATATAAATTCCACTGAAATCGTTACAAAACTAAGAACTTCTAAAATTACCTTCACCAAACAAAATTTAATTTATCTTTTTTTTTACAAAAATAAAATCGTCAAGTGAAAGCCGAATTGAATGAAGTAGCGTTATTTCTTGGTTCGGAAACTGACAATATATTTGAAACTAAATTTATTTTATTAGAGGAAATGAAAGTGGTTTTCCACATCGCATTATAAAGAGGATATTGTTAATACTTAACACTAAGAAAAACTATTTGAGGTAAATAAAAACTAGTAATTATTTTATCTGATTTTGTAAACTTTTGATAAGGCAATCTATAAATGAAATAAGCGTAAATGTAAATTATGTATTCTTTTAGGGCTGAATTTGAATGACAGGGTGAGAAATTGAGTAATAAGAGAAAAGCGTGGTCTGCAAAATAATGTTGTGACCAGGATTAAGAAACGAATAAACGGAGGTTACTGTTACTGCCATAATTAGTTTATTCCCAAATTGAAATATTCCCGCATTTTTAAGGTTAATCATATTGACAAATCAGATTTCTATTAAACCACTCTCTTCATTCATTAATTCGCAACCGGCACTTTCCGTTGACACTCGCACTCACGCTGTCAGTATTGTACACCGCCTCCACTCGCATTTATCATCGCATCGCGTCATCTCTATAAATTATCATAAACTTAAAATCACTCCCGTGAACTGTGTTAAATTTGAATAACTGTGTGATAAAACTTGGAGTACATCGTTAGAATCAAACCTGAGAAGTACGAGACTCGTCGCTTGACGTCGCCAGGTTAGTACTTGCTCCATTCACTAATCTACTAATCATTCAGGAACTACACTACTACAATACACTAATCATTCAGAATTTAAATCCAACCTCATTCCACTAATAAAGTCCACTAATATTTATATAAGATGGCAATCTGCACCAGTTACAAAACCAATTTATGTTGCAGAAGTGAACGGCAGAGTCGGAAAGGGACGCCCAAGATGAAAACCAAATTGGCGATAATTTGAAGATTGGCCAAATTAAGAGTACCCTTTACCGACGAGTATATATGGGTAGGTATATGGATGTAAAGGAGGTGAGAGAGGTGTGTTAAGATTATGCCAAATGGAAGTCCGTTGTCTATACCTATCTCTGTGGTTGAGAGGCGTGAGATTTTGTATATTCTGGTAAACTAAAACGTAAACTTACCACGTCATATTAAACCAATCACAGTATCACGCGAGTATTAGCCAATAGCGTAGCTAGCAAGTTACCTAATGTTAATTAAAATTACTTGTATGTTACCTGTTAAAATTTATAACATTATAAACACAGATATTGTACTGAACACATGTTTTATTTTACGCTTAGGAAATTCTAGTCGAATTTTATAAAAATAATCCGAACTCTGAACTTAATAATTACGTAGAACTTTTCTTCAGTATTATGCTGCTTTTTCATATTATTAGATTGTGAGGGAGGTTCTTCTGCCTCAAGTCGACAATATAGCGGGATACTACTGCGTAGTAAAGTGGTTTATTTATATCTATCTGTTTTTGTAAAACAAGTTTATTTTATGTTATGTAACAAGATTTAGTAAGGAAGGACATTTCTTGAAATTTCTATTGTAGTAAAGCAATATTCTCTAACGAAGAAACTAATATTATTTATTTTTAAATTATTTTAAAAATATTAACAAATAATTACGGCGATTTATGTAATCATCACCTGACGATGATGGTCATTAAGCCCATGACGAGTGTTGAAGTGCTGTTTACCCACTGAATACCTAAGAACACGGTCCAGCATTTAGTGTCCTTTTACCTGTATAGGTAGAAGGATGCTAATTGCTGAACCTTAGAGGACTTATCGAATACTTGAATAATTATTCTATAATTTTTTATAAAATAAATGTTTACAAATTATTATGGGTTAAACGAAATTGCAATAAAATAATGTCTTTGTATAGTTTTTGATCAAAAACAATCAAAACGAGATTTTGAAAGGTTGTTCTATAGACATTGTTTTTAATGAGATTAATCATCATTTCTACTGACGACCATTTTTCTTTTCTGGGGACCATTATATTATTGGACAATTATACTGACGATTCTGAAAATAGGGACCCGTCAAAATATCCAATAATTTAATTTATAATTATACTAAATGAGACGTCGTTAATTACACCCCGTGATATAATGTTGGGAGAATTCATTTATTAAATTGTAACATGAATAATTACTCACGTTGACTAGAAAGCGGAAACCTGTGCATTCGCTCTGAAGTTTTCATAATAGAAATGAATATCGTAAATCGGGGTTGCTAAGTGATTTTTATTTTTATCCGAATCTTACAATTTATAATATTTTTATCGGAACTCTTTTTAAAAACAGAGACGAAGGAACTTGCAGTCCACCTGATGGCAAACAGCTGCTGCAGTCCGTGGACACCTTTTATAACAAGGAGAAATAGCTACAAATAGCCGCCTCGCGGGGGGCGAGGACGGGTCGCACAGACTAAACCCCAGGGTGTTCCACCTTCCCTGCATGTTGCCAATATGCCTCGGAAACGCTTTCACACACATTGGCGGCCCCACTAGCACCACCCGCCCCATGGCAGCACATCCTCTTGGGAGGATATATAGATATATATTCCCACGCATCTTACCAGGTTGTCACTCCTTCTGGTGGAAGCCAACCAACAATTCTCCTACCGGTACGAGATTGCTTGACTTGTCGGTTATATAGACTAAATAGACACACAAAAAATTGAGGTGCGAGATGAGACTGGTGATATCATCGGATCACGATTTGATGAATTTGGCAAAGAACATTAAACCGCTAGTGGTCTTACATTATATTATGATAATTTTCCCGTAACACGGTACAAAATAAACACATATAAATACGAAGCACGCATAAACGACACCACGTGCAACACATAAAACTAACTGCGACACTCTCTCGAGCACAGGCTCTATAAATCATCCGATACGCGGCTCGTTACCAAAAGCGCGTGATTTCATATAATGTTCAAAATGTGTGCGAAATGTCATTAAAAGTCCTAAATAAAAGATAACACAAATTTCTATTTTTTCAATGCTAGAGTGACAACCTAGCATACAATTCATCTGATGATAAGCGACTAATGCAGTTCACGGACAGCTGGTGCTTACAAGTGTTGTCACTTCTGAAGACCAAAATGTAATGCCTCATAGTCTGCTATTATACTGGCTTTCTACATCAATCACCACAATTACACCAGATAATTCCTAATTTTTTTTAAAAACGTTACCTTCACACTAAGTTTTTCCTCGGTGTCGTGGGGGTTTACATATGCTATTTGACTGCAGGATTAAGTAAGACGATAGTACTTAGGGGCCCTCCGGTTGAGTATAGCTAATCTTACTTATGACGAGCGCCTTCGTTTCAGAATTTTTGGAATTTTGCTCAAGTTCATAGTGTTTACTTACCATCAAGTATTTGTTGTTACACTGTCTTCTATAAATATGTAGTGTAAAAACACTGGGGATAATAAGCTAAATAAAAATGGTACCGTATCTTATTTACCAAAGCTTGGCTGTTTGCCAACTAAGTTACGACGTAAAATTACAGCCGTATAAACTTAAAATTCGCTTGACTTAAAAATTAGCATAAGTCATCTTGCAAGTTCCAGATTTAAAAAAAAACTACTAATCGCCTAAGTAGTAGTAGATCGTATTTCATTAAATTTTATAATAAATCATCTGTCTATAAGTACATAAAACACAGAACAGATATCTAATAAAAAAATATAAAAAAAACTCTTGTATGGCCTTGACAAATACTCCATACACTATTTCAAAAGGAGCATTTGAGATCATACAAAATTTACAGCTCATTCAGACAATTTGTCAGTAATTTTTGTTGGTAACATTTTAAAATTATTTGGCTTTGGCGACAATCTCTACTCTGTGCGGCTGTTGGACCATAGATTATTAATAAGTGTTTGATATTGGCCGTAGAGGAATAACATACATAATATAAAATACGACATAATTTATCCTACATTATATGATTATATGATGTGACATTAAATTTTAATGTATTTGTAACAAGTACATAAATTTTAATATATATATAAATTTTATCTTTCTGTACTTTTCCACATAAACTTTAACTATGCCGTATATACACACTTCCGCGTGCACTACACCATATATTTAAAAGGTGTACAAAGGTTTGTCCATGCTTTGAGATACCTCATGGAGCTATATTTTGAAACAAATGTTTTCCATAAAATTATGGGTTTTTACTTCCTATTTTTCCTTAAGTCATGACTTTTATTTCACGTATTGATTATTCCTTTATATTATTGTGGGTGTATGTATTAATATATATATATATATATATATATATATATATATATATATATATATATATATATATATATATATATATATATATATATACTTATGTAAATAAATTGTATTTTAAGATTGTAAATTAATGTGAGATTTGGATAAAAGTAATAAAATGTTGTAAAGTTGCACAAAAGTGTTTTAATAAATATTGTAAAATCACGAACGTCTTAACTCTTTCAGTCTTACCTTCCTAACCTCCATCTCTATATTGCTAACGTCACAATAATTCTCTTATTCAGTTGAATTTAGTTCATAAATAGTATTATTAATACCATATCTCATGGGTCATTATATCCTCTGCAAAGTTGCCTGGTAAAGATTGCTGGAACGATAAGAACATCTATTGTACCTTTAAATAATTAGTTTAACTTTTTTATCTTATCTTATTACACTACATTTTTTTAAAGTTTAAAGGCGACAAACGAGCTGACAGTCTACCTGATGGTAAGTGGATACATTGACATATAAACATCTACAATTATTCTCAAATAAGAATGTAGGTGCGTTGTCACCGACCAAGATGGAATAAGTAATAGTAATAAGGATCTCTGGTTCTCTGCACTCATCATACAATACACAACATAATTAAGCTTCTATTTTACGCTGGTATTTAGTGGTAGCGTGGTCTTTTCCCGGTTGAGCTATCACATTAGTGCTACAAACATAATAATATACCTGCAACATGGGTCTACCAGGTACATATGAAGGTAAGAGAATGAAATAGTTCAAAGATACCATAACGATTTTATACACTTCCTTATCTTGATTAAGTATCAGTATATAAAATCCCACGACAATTATGCTGCTTGCTTAGGCTGGTATTTTTACAAACGTGTTTCTTCTTCCGGTAGAACCAACTCATTCGTGTTATAGTTCAAATACAGTCTAACATAGAATAGTGACTGTTTCCAGAACTACTGCGTAGTTTCTATCGCTCTGCCTAATAACAAAATAAATCAAATCACTTCGCCAGTCACCAATACAAATATTCTGCAACAATAAACCACTACGCTATGAAGTCTAAAAAGATGACTTGTGACAGCATCGTTTATAAAAAAATTGACAGGTTTAGGAAAGCGGGAACCATTGTGTTCACGTGCCTAAAATTAACTGTTTCCATTAGGGCATTTACCTAATATTCTAGATAAAACACTTCCTTCGATCACTTTCGTGGTATACGTACTGCGAAATTCACTCTCTGAGTCTAACAAACCAGACCGCTTTAGTGCTACTCAGCTAGTGGGTTAAGTGATTTTCGGTTTCACAATTATATCATCATCATCATCATTATAGCCCTTCACAAATCCACCGCTGAACACAGACCTCTCCCAAGGAATGCCACAAAAACGTTTCTGAGTCACCTACATCTATCGACTTCCTGCATACCTTACCAGGACGTCACTCAATCTGGTGACAGAACAACAGAACAAGTTGATGATGTATGACTGTATTTTAATTAACTGCGAACCGCCTTTACTGGACGGGTTAATCTGAAACCTCTCTCGAATATTCTTTAGTCAGAACTTCATCTTTAAATATCTCTAACGTTGCCGGTGTTATTCAGTATTAAATCATAAGATGTAAATTTTAAATAAGAAATGAGATGTTTTTCAATATCTTAGAGGTTTACTAAAGTTTAGAAGAATTATTCGATAACATCAACTTATAATTCTAATTAGTTCTTTTAATTTGATACTTAGTTTTTATGCATACATAATTTTTTTTTTTAATTTATTTTATGTACACACATTAAGGTACAGAAGCAGTCTTATAGTAATTACGTACAAAGGTTCTACTTATTCCAAATTCGCTGAAATATCTTCCAGTAGACCCATAAAGGAAATTATATTTAAATTGCAAACTTAGTGCATACATTAGTACTACTAAAAATAAATAATATACACAATGTTACGGAAATTATATAAAATAAAACAATAAATAAAATAAAATAAATCAATAAATAAAAAAAAAATTGATACGATAGTTACATATGATATATATATATATATATATATATATATATATATATATATATATATATATATATATATAAATTAACTAAAAATATATATATATATATATATAAATTAACAGGATGCAAAGTAGTTATCTCTAAGACGTTTCTTGAATATCAACAAAGTTTCGGAATTTCTTATATTTGACGGAATTAAAGACGGGAAAGTCAAGAAGATTTTTAACAAGGGCTCTGCATGGTTTGTCCGGAGGATGGGTGAAGGAAAATCGGCTTCTGAGGTATGTGGGAGAGGAAGGGTTGTGCAAAATGTTATAGAGGACACATAACAATCGAGTGTTCCTTCGAAGTCGAATAGGAAGCCACTTGAGTTGCTTACGAAACTGAGATATACGGTCAAATTTCTTGAGCCCAAATATGAAACGGATACACTGATTTTGCAAGCGCTCAAGTTTATTAAGAAGCTCCTCTGTAGCATCCAAATAACAGGCATCCGCATAATCAAGGAGAGGTAGGATAAGAGTAAGCACGAGTGATATTTTAGCTTTAAGGGGTAAGAAATTTTGTAGACATTTAAGCGAATGCAAAGTAAAGTAGACCTTGCGACTAACTTCAGCGATATGCGTGGTCCATGTTAAATGGTGATCAAATATGACGCCTAAGTTTTTGACAGTATTGGCAAAGGGTATAGGAACGCCATTAAAACAAACAAAAGGTAGTGATGTAAATTCTAATCTATTACGCAAATGCCTACTGCCTATTATGATGGCCTGAGATTTCGTGGGATTAACTAATAGTCCGAAGGATGCAGACCATTCACAGATGCGGCCTAGATCCGCATTCATAGCTGCAATTGCATTATTTGTATCACCCACCAGAAAATGACGATAAAGCTGTAAGTCATCCGCGTAGAGATGGTAATTAGATGTAATAACACTCGTAATAGAGTTAATAAATATGGAAAATAAAAGGGGGGAAAGAACGCCACCCTGAGGTACACCCGTAGTGATACCCGACCAATCGGATAGAGTATCATTAACACGGACACAATGTGATCGACCACGAAGATATGAATCAAACCATGCGATGGCAGATGGGGAAATGTTTATAGATTCCAGGATCCGGAGAAGAATATCAAAGTCTACTGAGGTAAAAGCACTACTAAAGTCAAGCAAAACTAAAAGTGTAAGAGATTTATTGTCCATGGCCCAACGGATATCATCGGTTACTTTAAGTAAAGCAGTGACAGTGCTGTGTCCACGACGAAAGCCCGACTGATAAGTGGAGAGCAAGGAGTTAGACGATAAGAAGAGAGAGAGTTGACTATGGATGATGTGTTCCAAAACTTTAGAAAGAAAGGGTAAAATAGATATGGGACGAAAGTGGGACAAAGAAGAAGGATTAGAAACCTTAGGCAGAGGAATTATATATGCTTGTTTCCAAACTGAAGGAAAAGATGATGACGATATAGAAAAATTAAATATATGAGTAAGAATTGGTAGAAGTAAAGGTAGAACTAGCAAAATCATCTTCGCACATAGACCATCAATACCAACAGCATTTGAAGAGATGGCTAGGATGGATTTTTTGACATCTTCCTCCGTTACAAGGGAAAGATGAAAAGGGCAAACGTGCGGTTTCGGTATACCCGCCAATGCGAGTAGTGTGTTGGATTTGATGTAAGGATCTAAAGTCATAGGAGGAGTAGCAAAGTGATTGTTTAGATCCTTTACTTTAACGTCATTGTATTCTAGGATCGGAAACCTGCCCACACCAACAGAACGAAGGAACTTCCACATCTCAGTAGAATTTTTATTGTGTAGAGAGTTGTAAAAGTAGCGTCTTTTAGCATACCGACACAAGCGACTGCAGCGGTTGCGAAAAAATTTAAAACGATTTAAGTTATTTTCAGATGGGAGACGTTTAAACCTTTGCTTAGCTTTGTCCCTCTGGCCCATAAGTTCTCTTATATCTTGTGTAATCCAAGGTGCAGGATTACGCTTTATTTTTACGCGTTTGAGCGGGGCATGGTTATTGTATACCTTCAAAATTATATCATTAAAGTTACAAACCTTCTCATTAATATTAGTATTGTCAACAATAGGTGTCCAATCAACATTACTTATATCATGCTGCAATGACTCCAGATCTATTGCCTTGTAATTACGAAGGAACACGGATTGGGATTTCTTTTTAGGTGGACAGAGACGATAAGAGAGGTAGATTAAATCATGATATGAAAAAGAGGCAGTTATTTGTCCATGAGACATGACACTATCAGTAGAAGAAACGATCATAATATCAAGCAAAGAAGGATTACAGTTAGGGAAGTGGTGAGTTGCCTGAAGGGGGAGAGTGAGAAGATTGAAGGAAGATACCAAATTCAGAAGTTTTTGGGAGCGAGAATCATTTTTGATAAGACAGGTGTTGAAATCTCCCATTAGAATAATATGATCGTAAGTAGTACTAAAATCAGCAAGGATTTTTTCAAGCGTATCAAAGTAATCTATGTGCATGTTAGGACTGTAAAATACCGCCAGCAACATTTTTACATGATTGAGAGTAACTTCTATGAAGAGATATTCAGCAGATTGAGAGTAAATAGAAGGAGAGGCACATATGGTCTTATAAAATATATCCGAACGCAGGTATATAGCTACCCCACCACAACCTTTTCCTATACGATCATTACGAATAAGGACAAAACCAGGTAAGGCAAACTGTGTAGAGGGGAGTGATGGCTTGAGAAATGACTCAGAAATTAGTAAATCATCGAGATGTGCACTGTTAATTGATGCTAGAAGATCAGGATAATGGCGAGGAACACTCTGGATGTTAATGTGTGCAACATTAAAGTTGTTAGGAAATTTAGAGCGCAGGGATGAAATCTGGTCATACAAAGTTAAAGGTAACTCACTATCCGCACTTGTAAAACTACATGAAGATGAAGAGCATGAGAAGAAACTGTCATCAAAAACATCAAGATTATCCATTTAGCAAATAAATTAAGATAATATAATAATGTATAGTAATATAACAATAATATAATATAAAATGTAAATATAATAATACAGTTTAAAAAATATGTATAAATATGATATGTAAATACAATATATATGTATATATTTATAAATATCAATTAAGCAATTATTTAATTTAAAATAAAACAAAACTTAGGTATAATCTAATACAAACGGAACAGAAAAAAAAATTAAAAAACATCTAAAATCACCAATCACAGAACTGTCATGAAACACTGAAGAAAAAAAATCTTATGAGAGTATAATTTATACATAAGATTCGATTAAAAAAAAAAGTTTAAAATGTTATGATATGAACCTATCTTATAATTATATACATATTAAACTTCCTTAAGAGATTAATAAAAATATTGAATAACACTATTACATATTACTGCAAAGCAGAATAAATAATACATTTTCCCAAGCTACAACTTGACAGTATCACAGTGGCCAAAGGGCCGTGCGTCACAACTAAGAGAAAAAGTAAATAAATAAAAAAATGCATAATAGTCATCTCAAAACTGACGAGTGTCATATCCACAGAACACTATTACTCCTATCGGAGGTCAATTCAATGGTCAATTCAAATTCTTTATTTTTAAAAAGAAATTGTGAAAAATATTAAGTTTGCTGCGAGTTGTATTAAAAAATGATTAAAGTTAACAGTATGTCAAAAACAAACACAATTGATACCCACCAATTAAATAAGGGATTGAATAATTTTCAAAACTTTAACTCATATTTTTGTATATATTTCGTAATTATAACGATCTGGAAATTAACTTAAGTATTCTTTTTATTTCTACAAAATATGGATCGATTTGAGTACATTGCACAAAATATTGACTAAGGCAGGGGAAACACAAAAGGGTGAAAACGAGTATGCACCTCACCTGATGGTAAGTGTTGACTACACGTCCTTTGCTGGCCCTTAAAAAATGTATTGTCATACTTTGAAGGTTCTTAAGCCTTATTGATCCAGAAAAATCGCCGTACCCCATTTTAATAGATTATTCCTTCACGATTTAATGTCACGTCTAGGCGTTGGATTGTAATGTATTTTTGCTGTTTCGAATCTTAGCTGCAGGCTACTTGACGCACGCACAAAATAATCCTATTTAAATTAAAGGCGAACCTCCATCATTGGTCGGATTAACAAAGATCATCTCCCAAATATTCCTTACTTATGGCTTCGGCTCTGGTTACAATCAATTTTACTCAAACGTCGCTCTGTGCTAAATTAGAATATAAAAAGTAGCGTATTTTATATATTAGGAATTTCATAATGTTATTATAACTTAAATGTCAATCAAAATACAGCCTGTTGAGATTTAACGTATGAAAGTGGGAACAAAGAATGCTAAATCAATACGTTGTTATATAAAATATTAAATGAAAAGTGTTATTAAATCTTCTTCCTCTTTATTGGTTCGTAGAAGTAAACACAGATGGATGCGTGCCATCACTTTTAAAGGACGATTTAACTTTATTTTTTACAGAATAAGGGTGACATACGAACATACAGTAATGATGATATAGACCACAGATACTACACCTATACCTGACACTATACTTGACTAAAAACCTGATGGAATATCTCGTTTCCAGTAAAAAGGGTGTCCAATTCCCTACACTCACCATACGAAACACAGCAGCATGCTATCTACGATGGTATTCTCCGAGAGCTCTGTCTTTATTGGGTCCAGCTGATCAGTTCGTGCTAAACTATAGCTTAGCTGTGTCGTAATTTACCAAGTTAAAAACTCTTAGCAGACAGAGTGATAATCTAATAATCAGACTCTTTATGGTTATTTTAAAATAAGCATTGGTTATACACCAATATTTTGCTTGTGGTGATTGTTCCAACTGCGTAAATAATAAAAATTACGTATCTTACCTAATTTGAAGAGAAGTTACCATCCGCTCTCCTTTCATTATGTACACTGTCACCGTTACCACTAACCTCAACAGACTGTTCCCAACAACACTACCACCAAGAACCCCAGAATAGGAAAGACATACTACCGTTTATTATATGATACGTTTTTCGACTCTAAACGCGGTATCATCAGCAAAAATAGACTGCATGATGGCTGAACGCTAAAACATCTTAGTTAGAGACTAAACATGTGTTATCGACTTTGTTTTGTCTTTCCCAAATTATTGATGTTGGAGATACTGTGTTTGGATTATTGGTGATGATGATAGTGCATGCAATTGAGGGTGGGCGAGAGTTTCTCTTCAAAATAGGACACACATCAATTTCTTTCTTCACCTGGATATTAACTAATTCATTTAAATATCATTAATATGATAGATTTCCGCAAATTAATAGCTGTATTCATTAATTGTTGATTGACTTGAGTCGTCGAAAATAAGTATTTATATAATAAGTAAATATTATAATAAAAATATTAATGTAAGTGCCGTTTTTTCAAATGGCTGATTATTAAAGTGAAACAATAGAACTATTTTATACAATCTGGTAAGATATGCCGGAAGTCAATGGATGCAGGTGGCTCAGAACCGTACTTTGAAGGAGGCTTATGTTCATCTTTGAACTTGTGAAGTATTGCAATGATAATGATTCGCACCTTTGTAATTTTTAATTTGTTCATAATTATCCTTTGAATGAACTAGGGATTGAAAAGTTGGGCCTAAGTAAATAAAATCAGTCTAACTTCAAATTTGTTTCATGAAACCAATAAGTAGATGAAGCCAATTACTTTGTGCAACTTCTGTTGATTTTTATAACTTTCTGCCACCCATGAGATGTCTTTCACAAGAGCTCTTTAATAATTTTCGGAATGATTTGCGATGTAAGCACACTGTAAAGTTTACCGTATAGCTTAACTTTCATTTTAAATTTATATGTATTTATACAATACCTAACTAATCCTATACCCTTAAATGAGCAATTCTTTTATATATATATATATATATATATATATATATATATATATATATATATATATATATATATATATATATATATATATATATATATATATAAACGGAATCTCGGAAACGCCTCCAACGATTTTTATAAAATTTAGTGTCCAGGGAGTTTCGGGTAAATCGATCTAGCTAGGATTTATTTTTAAAAAATTTATTTTTGTCCGTGTTTTCAGGCAATGAAAATCTGCTACATTATATGAAGGTAAATTTTGACACTGTTAAAGATCGTAATAGCTCAGGTGGATATCGAGCGGTCGCGAAATCGTAATGCCTTTGTTCGCGTTCTTACATACCATTTAACATTATATATCATTTACACATTTACACATCATATAACATTTTAATTAAACTAATTGCACTCATGATTTTTTATTCAAATAACCAGTTCAGTTTTTTCTATTATGTTAATATTATCACAAAATATTATTCATGTTTTATCAGTATGTAATTTGTATCTACATAAATGTTATTTAAAAAAACTGAGCTATGTTCGGTCGTCCGGGTACTTTATATAGTACACGAGCAACTCCGATTCGATTTCTGCTGGAGATAAATGAAATTGATGATTGCAGTAATCTAAAGTGTTTACCATCAACGTGATTGGTGATGAAGATAAACAATGCGGGAAAACTTGCATTGCTTAGGAAACAAATGTAACGAAGACCCGAAAGCTCCACACGACTAACTTTCCTGTGGAAATAATAAAAACATATAATAACATGTCTTAATATTTTATTCGGCACAAAAAACAACTTGACCGATTTAGCTCAAAATTTAATGAGGTCTAAGTTACATAATTATGAGTTAAATAAAACTGGTCTCATGTTAATATCACTCTTTGTTTTCAAGATACACGATGTGAAAATTGAATCCGAACATACATACATACATACATATGTACATGTGCACACACGGACATCCTCTTAAAAACCATACTATTCGACTCTAAAAATCTTAAAACGTGGAGATGTGTCAAAGTTTCCAATTTGCAAAATCGAAATTAAAAATAGGTGTACATGATTAAGTAAGCCAGATATTTAGTGCTTCGTAACTTATTTAAAACGCTACGTCCTCCGATAAATGTCGTCCGTTTTGGCTCCTTTAGTCAGTAATTACAAATTACATAACTTACACCATCGATTGTTGAAATATAATTCTCATTGGTACATAAGTCAAACAAGTACATGTGCCAATCCAAATCAAAAATTTAATGAATCTTTATCATATATATTATATATTTTTAGACTATGACATAGATAAAATAAACTAAAATACATCCATTACAGCTTATAAAAGTCCACGTAAACAGTTGCTTTTACCGTTTGAAGTTGTCGTATATAGTTCGGCAATAACTCAGTGAAGATATGCGGATAAGATCGTGTGAGTCATTAATACTGTCTAAGTTAAATTATGCAGATGCAGCCTATGGACCACGACTGTTTAGAAGGTAAGAGAAGCTCATACAGCGGGTGCAAAATGCGTATACTCGGTTTTATTTCACTGTCCCGCCTCGAAGTCATGTAACGCCTTATTTGAACAATGCTAATCTGTTAAAAATGAGTGCCCGGAGAAAATTACATCTTGCTACTATACTATTCTCAACAATAACAAAACAGCGACCAGTATACCTGTTTCAAAAGCTGAAGTGGGCCTGAGATCAAAATAAATATAATACGAGTACAAGAGCTTCTGTTCATTCCCTTGTAACAACTCGATACCGCACAGCTGCGTTTAGAGGTAGTTTCAAATTTGCAGCAACCCACTGTTGGAATGATCTACCACCACCTATTCTTTCCCTAAAATCACTGAATAGTTTTAAAAACAAACTAAAGTTCTATTACTTAGCACAACAAGTTCTAAATACGTAATACAATTACGTTTAGAACGCAAAATAGTGATAATATTCATACTGTTTTACACCATGTTCAAATATTATTGATTATTGTTTATTTCTGTTACATATGTGATGAATAATAATTTATTATTTATTTATTTTTAATCTTACTTTTTATTTTCTAAAAAAAATCTAGGAAGTCTCGTAACATGGCGTGTCCCTTTGAGTACAGAATATAAATTATATATGTACTAAAATCATTAATTTTATTGCTACTTTGCTTTGTCTTCCCATAGAACCAAATATGTTATATTATGTAAGTATAGGTATAGTGTCTGTACTACACACCATTAATATTGAATAATAATAACTGTGTTCGCTAGCACTACTCTTTAACCCACAGCCTAATTACTATTAGTCTATAAGTTGTAGTTACGCGTAATTCGAGGTTCACACACCGACTCGTCAGTGAAGTCACAAGGTTCCAACTGAAAACCAGCGCTGCCTCTGCAGCATTATGCTGAGTTGGAGACCTATTTGATGTCACATTTATCTTTAAATTCTTTTTTTTAATTTTTTTTGTTTCATTATTAATTAACATCATGCATGTTCTGCTTATTAAATAATTTTAACGCGTAAGCAGTCTTACACATGCGCATATTCTTTGTCCGTTGTAATTTATATTTAAATTTCAAAAATTGTGTGTAAAGTGTGATAATCAAATAAATGGTTCTTTATTTCTTTCTTTCTTTCTTTCTAAACACAGGCCTACCACATAAATTGTCACATGTGGAGGATTTTGTCATAGTGTAGACGTTGGGCAAGCGCAGTTGTTTATAGTTTAGAGTTGTTCCCAATAAGACACTGCTGCCCATCTCCAGTTTAATCTCCCTCTGTCACCTGTTACGTCACGCACGGGACTCTTATTCTCACAACGTCACTGCACGGTCAATATAGAAATACATTATACATATATCTGAGAAATTTTCTGGGTTAGGAGTCCTTTTTCGCCTGGGGTTCTGTCTGGGTAGCTAGCGACCTCTTACTGCTACCAAATAATCGAGTGTGCCTTGTTATTGTTGTTACAATGTTATGTTTTATCGATGTTTGAGTCTTGTGGAATATTTAGAGACGATGGTAATAGACCCTACCTAGAAAGGTATGACTTTCGTGCCTTTGGAGAGAAACAAAGCCTTATTATGGGATACTATGTGTGTATTCACTTTTAGCAGACCCTTATCTCAGGCGTACCTTTTTAAGAGTGCGCAAATACGAGTCTCTGAGAGGTGCATAGTCTATTTTATAGAATAAGGTAGAAAAGCGAGCACACAGCGAACCTGATGTAAAGTATACACTGTAGCTAATAGACATCTTCATTTATCCTCGGTTAAGAATTAAAATAATGCAGATGCGTTTCCACCCATGAGGACTAAGATGAAATTGCCTCTTATCAAGTCAAAAAGATATTCGGTTCTCTACTACTACTACTATTGCTGTAGAGACTATCAGTCCGTGGGAACTTCCTAAATGGACTGAATCTGCGTCTAAATTTAAACGCTGTTTATAAGGAGGCTGGTTTTTCTCGCCCAAAAGCTAAAAATAGCTATTTTCTATAACTTGTTTAGGTATGAAAACTAATCATTCAATTTCTTGAGTGCTTTTGTAACGTTGGGGCTAAGCGTTTTGGTTCAATACATATATGGAATGAATGTTTCTTTTTTATAAGTATTATGCAAACACTACACATTTAATGAGTCTATTTTTTATGAATTTTATCGCGATTTCGTATTACGGACATTCGAAAGTTAATTCGACGTGATAAAATCCTAGAAAACAAGTTTCAATTATGTGTTTGCTTACATCTGTATTTTATTCATTCATTATTTATCACAACCGGTCAATTCATCGCCAAACATAAAATAAATGTGGTATGCAAGATACCCCCCCATGAACAATTACACAAATAGACGGCCCCCAATCCCCGGCGGCCCCGCTATTCCTGGCTACGGTGGCGACCATGGTAACGGCGGGGCAGGGGGTGCTAAGAATCTCCGGTAGAGGTTCGGTTGCCACCTACGACGACTCGACCTGGCAACATTTAACGCACGCACCCTGAGGACTGACGAGAAGATCCTGGAGCTGGAAGAAGAGATAGATAAGTTGCACTGGAGTATTATAGGATTATCCGAGGTCCGAAGAGTGGGGGAGGACACGGTGATTCTCGAATCCAGCAACTTGTTCTATCACCGGGAGGGCGAACATCTGTCCCAAGGAGGTGTCGGATTTATCGTCCACAAGTCTCTCGTCAACAACGTTGTAAAGATTGGGAGTGTGTCAACGAGGGTCGCGTACCTGATACTCAGAATCACCAAACGGTATTCGCTGAAGGTCATACAGGTTTACGCACCAACATCGGCACATTCCGATGAGGAGGTGGAGGAAATGTATGAGGATATTTCCAAAGCCATGCATTCCTCCAAAACCCACTACACGGTGTTGATGGGAGACTTCAACGCAAAACTAGGCACAAGAGAAAACGGTGAGCTGAAGTTAGGGAAATTTGGAGTAGGGCAACGGAACCGAAGGGGCCAGCAGCTGGCCGACTTTATGGAGAAAGAGGTACTCTTTATGATGAACTCTTTCTTCCAGAAGCGGCCCCACAGGAAGTGGACCTGGTCGAGCCCCGACGGTTCGACAAAAAATGAGATTGACTTCATTATGACGACCAGACGCCAACTGTTCAGTGATGTCTCAGTGATCGCAAGGGTGAAAACTGGCAGCGATCACCGAATGGTTAGAGGCACACTGAACCTAAATGTTAAGTTGGAGAGGTCTCGTCTAATGAAGTCAACGCTCCGTCCCCCTCGTGCTCTGATCCAGAATCCCGAGACTTTTCAGCTCGAGTTACGTAACTGCTTTCAGTGCCTAGAAGATTGCAATGCAGTGGACGATATGAATGACAAGCTCGTAGAAACTGTCCATGCGGTTGGAGCTAAGTTCTGCAAGACCCGCCACAGAAGAACACAAAAACTCTCCGATCACACTCTTAATCTTATGGCTGTTAGACGGGAGATGAGGCTGCAATCGTCAACAGATATGACAGCATACAGGCAAGTGAACAGACAGATCACCAAATGCATGCGGCGAGACTTGCGCAACTTTAATACTGCTCGTATTAAAGAAGCGATCGAGCGGAACCAGGGCTCCAAAGCCTTTGCCAGAGATCTGTCTGCCCGTAAGAGCCAACTGTCAAGGCTGAAGACTGAGTGGGGCAGCATCGTTTCCGGGACACCTGAGATTTTGAGTGAGATTGGGAGGTTCTATGCGCAGCTGTACACATCATCGTTGGAGCCACACGCAAGTGTGAGTAACGATCCAAGAGCAAGTCTTATCCGACACTATTGCGATGATATCCCGGACGTCAGTCTAAGCGAGATTAGAATGGCTCTCCAGCACTTTAAAAACGGCAGGGCCCCAGGCGAGGATGGAATTACAGCGGAGCTTCTGAAAGCGGGTGGAACACCGGTACTTGAAGTCCTTCAGTAGCTTTTCAATTCCGTCCTCCATGGTGGCACTACTCCAGAGGCGTGGAGCAGAAGTGCGGTGGTCTTGTTCTTTAAGAAATGCGACAACGCTCTCTTGAAGAACTACAGACCGATTTCCCTTCTGAGCCGCGTTTACGTGCTGTTTTCGAGATTCATTACGAATCGTCTCGCACGCAGACTCGACGACTTCCAGCCTCCCGAACAAGCCGGTTTCCGAAAAGGCTTCACTACCATAGACCACATACATACCCTGCGGCAGATTGTACAGAAGACTGAAGAGTACAATTTGCCACTTTGCCTGGCGTATTTGGACTATGAGAAAGCCTTTGATTCCGTCGAAATTTGGGCGGTGCTGCAGTCCCTTCAGCGGTGCCAAGTTGACTGTCGGTATATCGAAGTGCTAAAGTGTTTGTGCAGTAGGGCTACGATGGCTATCCGAGTACAGAACCAGAGCTCGAAACCTATCCAACTGCAGAGAGGTGTAAGACAGGGTGACGTTATATCCCCGAAACTCTTCACCGCTGCTTTGGAAGACGTTTTCAAGCTACTGGACTGGAAAGGATACGGTATTAACATCAATGGCGAGTACATCACTCACCTTCGATTTGCCGACGATATAGTCTTTATGGCAGAATCGCTGGAGGACTTAAGCACTATGCTCAATGACCTCAATAGTGCCTCCCAACGGATAGGTCTTAAGATGAACATGGACAAAACAAAGATCATGTTTAATGTCCATGTCACACCTATGACGGTAGTTGTTGGGAGACTATGCTCGAAGTTGTTGACGAGTACGTTTACCTGGGACAAATAGTCCGACTAGGTAAGTCCAACTTCGACCGAGAGGTCAATCGACGGATTCAACTCGGCTGGGCAGCGTTCGGGAAATTACGACACATTTTCTCGTCAGGTATACCTCAATCTCTGAAAACTAAAGTGTATAACCAGTGCGTGTTGCCAGTGATGACTTACGGATCAGAGACGTGTTCCTTCACTGCTGGCCGTATGAGGACGCTCAAGGTCGCTCAGCGAGCTATGGAGAGGGCTATGCTCGGAGTTTCTCTGCGTGATAGACTCAGAAATGAGGATATCCGCAGTAGAACCAGAGTGACCGACATAGCACAACGGATTAGTAAGCTGAAGTGGCAATGGGCCGGCCATATAGCTCGAAGAACCGATAACCGATGGGGAAGAAAGGTTCTCGAGTGGCAGCCTCGTACCGGTAGGCGTAGTGTAGGGCAACCCCCCACTAGATGGTGTGACGACCTGGTAAGATATGGAGGAAGTCGATGGATGCAGGTGGCTCAGGACCGTGCTTTTTGGCATTACTTGGGGAAGGCCTATGTTCAGCAGTGGACTTGTGAAGGGCTGTGATGATGATGATGATGAGATGAGAGATGATGTTGTGACCAGGACTAAGAAAGGAATGCTTCGGTGGTTTGGTCACGTAGAAAGAATGAATGAGGAAAGAGTGACAAAGCAAATTTATATGGCAGATGCGTACGGCAGAGTCGGGAAGGGACGCCCCCGGAAAAAAGTTTATCGACCAAATTGGCGATATTTTGAAAATGGGCCACGTTAAAAGTACCCTTAACCGACGAGCATGTATGCGTAGACATATGGATGTAAAGGAGGCGAAAGAGGTATGTCAGGATCGTGTCAAATGGAAGTCCGTAGTATCTGCCTACCCCTCTGAGTGAAAGACGTGAGTGTTTATAGCTATATATTATAGATATTTATCCACTTGTAATTTTCTGAAGTTGTAGTATTGGATCTCCATGAACTCATCACCTGATATCGTAATCCGTCCACGTAATGTCGTCCCAATTGTAAGAGGCGACTATGGGATATGCAAACATTTTTTTAGAATACGAGAGTGAAATAAGCACACAATCCACCTGATGTTAAGTGTATACTGTGGCTCATTTCCATCTGCATTTATCCTAAGTTCAGAATCAAAATGCAGATGCATTGCCACTTACGAGGACTAAAATTGAATGACTCGTTTCCAACAAAAAAAGTCTTCAGTTCTTTACACTCACAGCAGCATCAAGCTGGTAATTTACGCTAGTATTCTGTGAGAGCGTGGTCTTTCCCCGTTCGAACCGACCCATTTGTACTACAACAATTGTAATATAATTCCGGCGTGGCTCTACCATGTATAAGCATGAAGGTTTAACCAAACCTACTGTGGAAAAGGGCCATGTCCGACAGTGGAGTTTCACGAGGTAACGATGTTAATATAGTGTTTTAAGTAACCCTTTTTTATCTTTACGAATGAGGCATAAGTATTTATAAAGCTGTTTAATTTATAACTGACAATTTAGAAGGACCGAGTAAAGGACGATACCTTTTATCTTCACACTAAGTTACTCAAGGCACGTGTCAGAGAACACATCTTATCGATAAAGTCGTAAATTGTTTCAACTTTTTCTGAAGTGACGCGGAATTTTGTGTTATCGAGCGGTTTATGTAGGTTTTTACTCCAGGGAATATACTTTTTTTTACTACTTTACTACTTTTTGCAGTAACAATTTAATGTTGAGGCTCTTTTATGTACCAAAGATGTACACTCTGAATGTTTTTCAGTACCCGAATATCTGTGATGTATTTTTTCCTTATCATGTTTTTGTTTTAATATAAATAGAGAAATATTAATACGAACTTTTAGACTATAATATTTGTTTCAAGATATTTCAGATATATCCGTTTAAGCAGATACTTTTAAAGAACTGAGACTAACGACCAAAAAATCTTAAATGTGTATAAATAAATGATATTATGTGTTACCCAATTTGAAGAACATCTCTGGTGGCTCACGAGTACTTCACTCACTTTGCAGACTCTATTCCACTTGATTATGAAATCTACAAAAAATTACCTTGATCTTTATGTCGTTTATGTATGCTTCCATTGCATGCTATTAAAATTATACAGCAGATTTAATGTTTTTTATAGCTTCTAGATGTTAGAGATACCACCGTCAATCACCTGTTTCATTTCCCTCTGCGATTCTTACGACACCCACGAGATGATATGGGATAGGAGATTTTCTTATGTCATCTCCAAATGAAGCAAAATACTTTTATTACATTAACTTTATTTCAAAAAGTTGTCTATGATACCTTAAAGTATTTTTACAAGACTTTTATGATACTATTTTAATAATGAAGTCGAGTCCTTGAATGTCAGCTTAGTATACATCATTATTTAATCAGCAGTAAACATTTATCGTACGTAATTTATCAGCGCACCTCGATATCAAATCCAGTGGTACATTATCAGTATTGTATCAAGTGATTGACACCCCTCGATTGGAGTAATAGGGCTTTGAAGGTTATATTAAGATTAATATACTATGGAAACGTTCCGGTATTAAGGGAGTTTCAAATTGAATTCGAAAAAATAGGAGGTTATGTTTACCGTACGCGAATGTTTTTTGTAATGTTTGTTCATTGAAACGTCTGAACTGACCATAAAGGTTTTAAGGGTTGTCTTAAAAAAAAAATGTCTGTTCAACGTTTAAGGGCGGATTCACAATTTTTTGCGTGTCGAGTTTTCGCTATGTCCCATGACTAAAGATAGTGAGTACCTGCCCAAGATAACTTTATTTTACACTATGTATAGCTATTAGGTAGTCTAGTATTTTTAACACTCGTATGCATAAAAAGTTGGGGTGAGGAGATAAATGGAGTTGTTAAAATAATTTTAAAACCATTATGATACAGCTTTTTATGATGTCCCATACCCAGGCTATGGAAATTAATACCGTTTTTCTTGGCTTTTTACTCATAGGGAATACAACTAGCACATATCATTTTAAACATAAGATTATCATTTAATCAAAAATTATAGCAGTATAGATCATAAGGTTTGAGAATTTAAATAATATGTCTTTAAAGTTTAGTTCGATAATCTAGCCATGGTGGAAAACTCCATTCCGAAACCAAGATTTTTTACGTACAAAAACTAAAATAAACTACAAAATTGGTTTTTATTTTATCGGTAGTAACACATATTTACAACGAAATAGCAACCGCAATTTTTTTTAAGTCATTCGAGCGCTACAAATGTTGAAGTAGTAAGTGAAACCGAAATTAATGGTAAGTTAAACTTTGTATATAATTGTACTATTATTTTACAAGAATATTGATATATTACTAAACCCAGTTTTCAAATTTAGAAATCAGAATAGTTAGTAGAATTATAATGAAACTTTCATATGTTGTGCAAGTGTTGATACCGTTACCTCCACTCCGAAACTTTATTGACGGTTTCGTAGAAGCGGAACAAAACATGTAACGGAATGGAAACCTAAAGCTTGGTTTACATACCTACAGTAATTAATATATTTAATTTATATAAGTACCTACCATTTTTTTTATAATCTACTGGAACCGCTTTCAATAATAACATATTTAATTGTTTACTTGTTAAGCGAGGTTTATATCACCTTCCTCCACCACCACCTTCACTGCTGGCCGTATGAGGACGCTCAAAGTCGCTCAGCGAGCTATGGAGAGGGCTATGCTCGGAGTTTCTCGGCATGATAAACTTAGAAATGAGGATATCCGCAGGAGAACCAGAGTGACCGAAATAGCCCAACGGATTAGTAAGCTGAAGTGGCAATGGACCGGCCATATAGCTCGAAGAACCGACAACCGTTGGGGAAAAAAGGTTCTCGAGTGGCAGCCTCGTACCGGTAGACGAAGTGTAGGGCGACCCCCCCACTGGATGGGGTGACGACCTGGTAAGACATGCAGGAAGTCAATGGATGCAGGTGGCTCAGGAATGTGCTTTGTGGCATACCTTGGGGGAGGCCTATGTTCAGCAGTGGACTTGTAAAGGGCTGTAATGATGAATGATGATGATGATGATGATAACGTAATCAAACACTCAAGTGTTATGGCACTGATTCTAATTTTGTAAACTTAAATTTAGAAACATTTAAAAATAATCACCCAAATAAAGATCATTATCATCTTTAATTAAATATTTAAATTACAACAAAGCGCTGACGCCCTTATATTATTTCTAATATTCATTAGTAACAAGTGTTTTTTTATAGATACAGGGAGAAGTTGAAAAAAAATTCTGAAAAATATGAAGAGTATAAAAAGAAAGATTTGGCAAAGAATTAAGATAAAGGCAAAGAAAATTTTGTAGTTAACCGAACAAGAAAAAAGAGCAAAGACGAAAATTGTGGCGAGAAAAGAAAAGAAAACAAAAAGTATACAAAGAAGCTTTAAATGTGCCACAAGCATCCACATCTAATGAAACACCTACTAAACGCTGTAAAAATGAAACGAACAGAGAAACTCTCAAGAACAAATTAATAGTTCCTAAATACTAAAACGTTTTCTTATTTTGTACGGACATGTGCATAGTAGACTTCCCTCATAGACTTGTTACAAACTATGTGTAATTAAAGATTACCCGATCTTTGCGGGTGGAATTGTAGGAAGTGTAAACGTAAAAAATTGGGTACATTTTTCCTTTCCTTCCTACATGTAAACTATTCTTTACAGTTCCATTCCGAAACTTTACTATTCCTTTCGGTGACTGTCCTATTTTTGTTGATTACTTAATTTTATTTGTATCACTTTATTAACGTGGAGAGACATTTTTTTTTTGTTAATATTAAGAAGGCTATTATTTGTTGTTTCTTTTAAAATATTAGTAATTGTATTTTTTCGAAAGGCTTCATAATGTTGTCGATAAAAAGAGTGTTACAGCTGGTCAAATAGTAACGTAATGGAAATAAAGACTGAATTAATTAAAGTTTGTTATTTTTGTTTATTATAATTTTGTACTATTTTATACAAATACAGTTCTTAAGACACATTAAAAACTGCTAACAAGTTCAAAATGTGTTTGATTTGGTAAAACCACCATGCTTATTTGGTAACGGAATGGAGCGTTGTTCATTATCTGGGCGGATAAATACTAATAAAATATTACTAAAAAGCAAATTATGAACCCAAAAATCTCCATATCATTTATTAAAATATGTAATGGATCGATCCTTTGCAAAAATTATACCGGATTCCGATAAAAATAAAATACTGTTATTTTTTATCACTGTCACATTTTTGTGAGACCACCCTTAAATGGTAAAATTTAAGAATTAAGGATCAGTTTGAATAGTAAAACAGAAAGTTTAATAGTCAATATTTTCAGATAACCTTGAGATGGTAAATAAAAGCCATAGAAACTCGTTCCAGTGTTTTTATGATATTGTATTGTATCTAATTTTTATATTACAATAATAGAATACGAGAATCAGAATCTCGTATTGAGACATTTATTAGTTATTTACATTTATGTTTGTATTTCGTTTCTGACCTGCAAGGTATAATACGAGTATGTTGTAACTCCACAAACTTTTGTCTTTAGATTGAATTCAAATCGAGGATCGCAATGTTGATGGTAGGTTCTTTTTATTGTTTAAGGTTGAAAATCAAGCGCACACTCCACCTGATTGTAAGATTCTGTGACTCATAGACATTTATATTTAGTCTCAATTGAGAACCAAAATGTAGATACGTTGTCATCTCCGAGGGCTAAGATAGAATGCCGCATTAGTTGGAATTTTTTATATTATTCGTGTTGACTTATATTAGAAATTTGCATAAAACATTATGTACACAGACTAGTGCACATTACAGACCTCACTTTCCTCACTAAGTAATTAGACGAGTGTGAAACACGGCTTGTGGTTTGATTGTATGGTTTGGCTGGTACGCCATCACATTTGTTTAATTAACATTTACAGAAGTTTGGTATGGTTAATTCTTTTATTAAATGTTGATTCTAATTTATATTTGAAAGAATGTTTTTTGTTTTACGTACCATTTGCTCGGATGGTATCGAAAAACACCGCAATGAAACTTACATGTTTGAGAAATTAAAAATATTCATCATAATTATCATCATTAGTTCTGCTAAGTGGTAACTACGTTTAGCGGTGAACTTCAATAGGCTGTGATAATGACGATGATGATGAATCTCACTGTCCAGAAATGGTACATAAAAATCCATAGACATAAGCTGTTATAAATATTAAGTTCACATCATCGTCATATCATCGCAAGTCACCTACTTAACATATACCTCTCCCAAGCAACACCACAAGACACGTTCCTGATCCATCTGTATCTATCGACTTCTTATCAGGTCGTCACCCCATCTAGTGATACGGGGCTGCCACTCGAGTACGTTTCTACCTTATCAGTTGTCGGTTCTTGATACTATATAGCCGGCGTAATCTGCAAAAATCTAGGCACACAAAAACCATCGTCTGTTACTACGAAACTCACACATAACATATAAACAACGAACAAACATTGTTATGTAAGTTACATGAACATTAATATTTGTACACTACTTAGGTAGAATATGTAGAACGAATTATAACGAAACACCATTGTGTAACCATATCCTTGCAAATAAATAGTACAAGTAGTTAAAGCTAAAGTTACAAACTATATATGTCCCACTGCTGGGCACAGGCCTCCCCTCATTTCTGATAGGGTTTTAGGGCAAGGAAGTGATAGCCACGCTGCCCCAATACTTGTTGGCGAACTTCACACGTCTTCGAAATATTTTTTTCCTATTACTCAGACATTTTTTATAGGATAGGATGACAAACGAGCACACAGTCCACCTGATGGTATGTGGTTGCGCCCTGTGGCCCATAGAAATCTACATCTATCCTCGATTACGAATCAAAATACAGATGCGTTGTCATCAGTGAGGACTTAGGTGGAATGCCTCGTTTCCAGTAAAAAGGGTCTCCGGTTCTCTACACTCACCATACGAAACACAGCAGCATTACGCTGCTATTTGACGCTGGTATTCTGTGAGAGCGTGATCCTTCCCCAGTCGAGCCGACCCATTCGTGCCACAACTATACTACTAATATAACTGCAGCATGGTTCTACCACGTAAGAGACACATCACATGGAGAATGCAGGTTTTCCCACGATGTTTTCCTTCACCGTGGTAAATCAGCACTTAAAATTGCAATTACCGATTTCATTGACGCCGGCGGGGATCGAACCCGGATTACTCGCGTTCTGACATATATAGGATAGTATAAATATTAAATGATATATAATCCTGTTTTGGGCTGCATACCGCTGCCTATAAATTCAGTCTAGAGGATATCGATTTTCGATAGAAATAAGTAAGCATTAATTAAATATAAGGATTTTTGAATAAGCAGCTGTTAACTTTAAGTATATTATTGAAATTGCATGTGATATTAGTAAGAACATTGTTAGTGTGCTCAAATAAAATCAAGTTTGTTGGAAGATGAAGCCATGAAAGCGCTTTGAGTGAGGCTTATTGTTAATCTCACGTTGAAAGCGTCTCGCCTTTATATAATAATATGACTATCTCACGGCTGCAAGCAAGAGGGCCTAAAACTGAGATTAGCTAACTGAAAGGGGTTCTATCTAAAACCAGAAATCAACTTATGATTTTTAAAGTAAATAATATTAAGACATACCGATGTTTCGTCATCATTATCATAATCCATCTTGTTATGCCTTATAACTTACAAGTCAGTAAGGTTAAAGATAAAGGTAAAAGAGATTTGCAACAAAAACATGTGCCAAAAACATCTTGTGCATGTGTGAGTTTTAAATAACAAGCAGAAGGTAGTGAAAATTGTTGCTCAACTAGAGAGTCAGTAATTACTTCATGGGGCAATTTATATCGTATACTTATATTATATTTATATTTTACAACAAAGTTCCATAAAATATGCAGGACAAAACAAAAATTGTTAATAAGGGTTATGATACTACTAAAGAGTACATCGTTGATAATGATACCTGGGAATGATGTCATCGTTGTCATACTGTTTGTAAATTTTTTCTTTCTTAAATTTATAAAACAATATTTTGTAAATGAATGTCAAGCTGGATTTCCTGCTGGTTCTTCCCAGGACAGAGGTTTTTTCAAACCAATGATAAAGCTTAATTGATTTCAATATGTATGTAATCTATATGTCTATTGCTTGTTATCTGTATTGAATTAAATGTGATTCTATTCTAAAAGGTTTTCCACGTTTTACTGATGTCGGTATACAATTTGATGGACAAATTACATCATATTAAAATATTAAAAGCCATTACTTTTACAATTCATAAATATGAATAACATGTTTGCATTCGATAATATTAAAATACTTCAACAAAACTAACAAATTATATATAATTTCAAAAATATATTAGACAGAAATTAGTCTCAGCTAAATTAAATTGAGGTTGTCTTGAAGAAATTGCTTTTACAGATAAGACCGCCCATTGTAATACTGATAATTTTTTTCTTCTTCTTTTGTTCTTGTATTTGTTTTGATGTACAATGAAAAATTATCTGTCCATCTATCATTCGTTATATTTAATTAACTACCTCGTTGGTCCAGTGGTCGTAAACGCAGTTGCTGATCGTGAGGTACTGGGTTCGAATCACGAGTCAGGCCAAAATTAGTTGTTGGATTTTTCTGTGAAGAAATCCTCAGTAGCAACTCTGAATCAGGAAGTTTGGGGTTTTTTCACTCACTTGGCACGGAAAGCACGTTAAGCCGTAGGTCATCACAGATGATGGAATAAAAAGTTCCATATCCTCTACAGCACCACATTAGCGACAGAATCAGCAACAACGCTGGGATCATCCGTGGAGAAGCAAACCCATCCCTAAGGGTAGGATGCTAAAAAGATCGCATCTGTCCCAATCGGCTGACATATAATACCAAACACGGCGACAACCTGCAGAACGTAACCGTGATGGGAGCGTGAGTGGCACCGTACTCCAGATCAGACAATGGTCCTAGGAGCCACGAGCGGCATCGATGGAGACCTGATAACCATCCGAATGAGAGATCAGCAGAATGTCCAACAGGTAAGGTACATGATGTTCTACACCTAAGATCCGCTTAAGTTAGGTAACCAGTTGTGTCAGACCATATTATGCCCAAGCAGTCATAAGCTACCTGCATGATCGGTTAAACGGAAATCAAGCTATTCAGCGTGGTGGGCGTAAAAATTACCAAGCATCATGATTTCTGCGGATGGGATCTGTTGGTGCACGAAATCTGGAGCCATTTGGACGTGTTCGATGAGTTTTTCTATGTCGGCGTTACGCTATGGGACCAATAAAGGCACCCATAGGCGTAGAGATAGTCGTCGCTGTCTATCCGCAGCTATAGGATGGACAGGTCCGTACCTTCAAGACTGCTGAAGCACAGAAAACAGATATCCTCTTTGATTTACACGCAAACTTCAGCCCGGGGCACAAATGAATGTTCTAATTTGTACCCTGGGTAGGAGAGATACAAAGTATCAGCTGAAGGAGACACCTGTGTCTCGGTTAGAAAGAGCAAGCCCGGCTTCGCCGTTTCCAGATAGTAGTGCACGGCGTTAAGGTTTGAATAATGGTTGCAAAAATTCACGAATAGCGTGGGAGGGCTGCTTTTGTCGTATTACTTCGTTTACCTCGAGCAAGCTTAGTCTCGAGCGGAATTTTGTCCCCTCCCCCCTCCTCTGAATACGCGGAGCATTCTGCTCCTACCTACGCTCAGAAACAGTAGGATAGCTTGGGCGTGGATGCTCAGGGCAGGGATTAACTCAGCTACCATGTTAAGGGAGAGGGTGGAATTGAGCTCCTGGTCACCTGCACTCACCAGACGAAATGCAGAAGCAGAGCTTCTACTTTACACTGGTCTTCTGTGAGGTACTGGTTCCACCCCGGTTGGAGCCGGCAAAAGCTGCGGCCCCAAACCAAGGAATTAATACCAAACCATATATACTCTCCAATATAATACTGGTAAAGTGCCGTAACTGTAATTGCATCAAGATGATGGAAAGTTTTTAAGAAAAAAGAAGAGCACATGCTGACTAACTAAACTTTTAACGTAGTTGTTCTTTGTAGCTCTTTAATTTATTTTGTCTATTGATAGAACAAGAAATCGGAGTTAAGAACTATCAACTTTCATATTATTTTAAATAATAATTTGTATGGGCTTAGAATTTGACTCAAAAAAATAAATTTATATAATTTGTATGGGCTTAGAATTTGACTCAAAATGAACAATGTTTATATAAGAAAGTTTTTTGGATTCGTCTTAAGCTTATAAAGTTATCTATTTCAGCGTGTTATTGGAGCGGAGAGTATTGGAACGGAGACTTGGCCCTCTTATACCCGGCACCGATGTAACTTTTTATTCGCTATCTCCTCTGAAACTAATAGTTCGATTTCGTTCAAATTTAACAAAACTAATTTAAGTAGTGCTAAGAATTCATGGATTCATTTTCATGTATTTATATATTTTCATTTACATAAAAATTGAGATTTTCATATCCGCAACAAATTTGTATGCCTTGCCCTCTTATCCCTGATTCTGATGCAATATTTTAATCATCGTCCTAACAGACCTTCAGAAGTTCACTGCTAAACATGGATCTCCCCAGGGAGTGACACAAAGCTAAGGACTTGGTCCACGTCTATTAATAATTAATTTGAATTAAAATAAAATTTATTGTAATTAAATAATATAATTAATAATGCATAGCCCATTTCTGGTTGATTAATAGCATTTGCCAAATTATTTAGTGTATTTATCTATTTAAGGTTATTTTTAATCATTGACTGTATGTAGTCTGAATAAGTTGGTGGCAAACAGTTCACTCGTAGATGTAGAACTTTTAGAAATCGATCAATATTACGATATAATCAAATTAATAAATTAGAAAATAGATCACCTAACTACAATACGTACACTAGCTATATCTAGTAGTCTAAGCACTTTGCAACTGCAATCGCCCTGTGTAGCAAACCCACATTAACATTATGATTTTGTTGTACTGGCAATGACGACATTCACTCACTTTTTGGAACAGGATGTATTATTTGACAGATTCATAGAAGGGGAAGTTAATGTGTTAGAAAAGTTTAGAAGTTAATGTTATTTTCTGAAATATTAGTTATATGATATATTAATTAGATAAGAAATTGCGAACCAAATTACGAATATTATTAAAAGTAGACGAATAAAAATAAGTTATAAATGTGTAGTAAATACCGCTCTGAGGTTTCGTGTATTGTGTAGTGTATCTAAGAGTCGATAAAGTTGGATTAACGTTTTTATTTAATAAAAACTTGTTTAAAAAATAAATGCACCTCATACCCAGCTAGTGACATCTAGTGAGCGAAAAACCATCTAGTTGAACATATTAGAATAATTTTGTCCCATTGGTTGTACTAGTTGACCTTATAGCTGACCTAATTAGATCAGACTAAAATTTTAACCCTCATTAATGCATTAAATGTTACCCGTCATGTTTACATAGTTTAAGCTTAGTTTAGGCAGTCCATCGTTAGCTAGTTATGTACTGTACTTATGGGTTTGTGCTCAATAACAATAGTACAAAATACTTCATACTACATTTAATTTGTCCCCAAACCGTAACTACATCAACCTTCAGTCCACACACCCAATATCGCTTCACCTGAATAGTTTGGCAATTACGGAAAATTATCCAAGTTGAAAGAAAAGCTTACGCCCGGCAATGGGCTGTTTACGGTGAAGTACTACTATATTAGTTATAGAAGTCACTTTCTGCCAAGCAATTCATTTGGCTAGGTACCATCTATATCACTTATTTCTGACGACAAGCAGAAAAAAATTCAAATGTAAAGCGCTCCAAATTTCACCAAATTATGTTGGGAAAACAAGTTATGTCGGGTTTTTTCCAATTCTTTCTCCTTCGATATCTCGAATATCGAAATTCAATATATCGAATTTTATTTTCCAAACAGCATTTGACGTCTTTTTTGAGGTTACGATCTGATTGGTTTATGAAATCGATCGGTAAAGCCGTTTAAAAATTATTCCAAAAAAGAGTTATCGCTGTCTTCTATGTAAGTCTCAAATCTCTGATATATATATATATATATATATATATTATTTTGAATATATGCTTTACTCTTCTCTCTACATGCAACCCTCACTTGTCCAAGTACATTATCATTAAAAAGTATGTAATAAAGCCAAGAGGAGAGCCAGTAGACCCATAGCACAGGGTAACCTGGTTTGGGCTACTGTCTGCCACAGCTACTCAAAACTCTTAAACTATTTATGAAACAAATGTTACTATGTAAAAAGTGGGAGAAATAAATGTTTATTATTATTATTATTAATAACATTCATAGAAACAAAAAAACTAATTCAGTTTACCGTAGACAATTGCGGCTAGAGGTAAAGTGAAATAGTTTTCTTTAAAGCGAAAATAGAACACGTTCAGTATCTTTAAGTTTACAGGTCATCTAAATCACGTATATAATGATAAATTAATTTTTTTATTAATTATTTACATATCACTTCAAGTCGATAAAATAAAAATGGTGTAATTGTTTATACATTTATTCTCTTTCCTTTTAAAGCCATTCAAACATATGATATTTTTATTTTGAGTCAGTAGCACTTATCAAATAGGTATAACGCAGAGGTAATGTAGTTCTAGTATAAAAGTTTAATACACTTTAATACCCTACAAACCATTTACCAAATTACGGCTAAAGCGGCCAGTCTCACGAAGGCTAGCCATCTGCGGAAGTCATAATTATAGTGAACAAGTGTGTGCGTGAGTGAGGGAATAGAGATTGCAAGTACTGTTGCACTATTTCTTCCCACTCGGATGGCAACCCGAAGCAGTCGGAGAAATATCAGGCGCAGGAACAACGGCTGTACGTGCTTTCCGAGTCACGGCAGCATAACACCGCCAAATTTCTGACTCCAAGCTGCTACTAAATCAAAAATTCAAATATATAGATTTTAGTTCGATCCGGAACGAACCCAGGATCTCAAGATTAGCAGTCGTGCTTACAATGACGAGATAAACTAGGCAGTAATAAGGTCATAGTATATTATACTATGTAGTAATAGTACACTCATTGAAGTAATATGTACTTACGTACTAGAACAGCTATTTCAAACAAAAAATCAGCGCTACTCTGTGTTCCCGCGGTTGGTTTTTTTTATCATAGAATAAACGTAGGTAGAATGATCAGTAGGTAATAATAGATTGCACTGTTAAATAGGTAAATTTTATCGAGAACAATTTTTTTAAATTTTTTCATTTATTTTGTTTATTACATTTGCTTATTTAATATAATATTACATAATATTATATCACAAATACATTTTAATGATATTTTTGTCTCAATATTTTAAAAGTTATCTATCTCAAATATCAAAAAAACATACTAAATGTATGTTTAACACAACTTGTTAATATAACATTTAAATTACAAATATACATTACATATATATTTTTATTTAAATTAGAATAAGAGTCGTTTATAAATACTGGGCACGCGAGAGTAAAAAATTGACGAATTTATTCCACTTTGACTTTGATGTGGAAACCTAAAAATAAAATATAAGAATAATTAGCAGATTTAAATATAAAAAATTGGCCTAACTATGAACATGTAACTCATACGTTACTACAAAAAAAATGTGTATAATAATATATTCGTCCTATACTTAAGTACCCACAGAAACGTCGCATCTGTACAAATTAATTTCATAATCTATATTACGTGACACGAGATGGAGTCTTAGGAATAATTTATTTTATTACTAATTTATAATACATTTTTATTGATTAAGTATCTTATTAACCAATGAAAAGTAATTCCTTGATTTTTACTGACATTTCTTGAATTATTTGTGCAATATCTGAGTACGCACGACGCCATATTTTTATCACGAGATTATTCTTAAATCAACACAACACGTGTCAACTCTACAAGCGCCTAGCGAGTGACTGATTAAAGTGCGGTGTATGCACCGCAGTTGAGTGGAACATAGTAGCTGAATGCAGTGTCGCCTCTAGTACGTAGTACATAATAGCTCAACTAGTACACTTCACAAATGCAAAGTTAAGCGGGGATATGCTGATATAAAAGAAGCGAAAAAAGAATCGGATCGTTCCAAATAAAATAACATGTACTCATTAGTGACAAAACAACTTAAGTAAGAGGGCACTATAGTCCACGGATACCTGCAGACAACTTCAAGCAACAAAAGGCTACAGATGCGTTATCACCTCCGAGGGCTAAGATGAAACGCCTCGCAGCCTGTGACTATACTGGCTCTCTTTTTTATAGAATAAGTATAACAAACGAGCACACAGTCCACCTGATTGCAAGTGGATATTGTGCTCCATAGAAATCTACATCTATCCTCCCGGCCTGGAGTTAGTCTTCCCCTATTGAGCCGACACAATCGTGCGACAACCGTAATATATCTGAAGCGTGGTGCTACCACGTATAAAACATTTGTAAGAATCGAACTTGTCGAAACATGTCAAGATGGGTAACGTTAGATAAATCTATCCAGATTGACACAGAGCGTGACTATATTATTACGCCTAATGTTTTAAATAGCAAAACAACATGAGAAAATAAAGCTTAAACGAAATGATAATGAAAATTGAAAGTGCTGTGTGGAATGCCGATTTTATGAAAGAGCAGACGGAGGCCTCGTCAGGTCGTGCCGTTATGAAAAAATACTTTTATCTGTCCTTTATTTCAAAAACGTAGTAAATACAAACTTCGTATTTTATAGAATAAGAATGACAGACGAGCATACAGTCCATATGATGTTAAATGGATGCTATGGCCCATAAAAGCCTTCATAAATCCTCAATTAAGAACCACAATGTAGATGCATTGTCACCACTGAGGATTGAGATGGATTGTCTCATTTCCAGTAAAAAATCATGATTAAAAATCCATTTTCTGAGCCTGCATTTTTTAATGCAGGGGACATGCTATTTATGTAGATAGGGTGACAAGCGAGCACATAGTCCACCTGATGGTGAGTGGTTGCTGCGGCCCATAGACGTCTACATCTATTCTCGATTACAAATAAAAATGCAGATACATTGTCACCCGTAAGGACTAATATCGAATGCATCGTCTCCAGTAAAAAGAGTCTTCGGTTCTCTACACTCACCATACGAAACACAGCAGCATTAAGCTACTATTTTAAACTGGCATTCTGTGAAGGCGTAGTCCTTCCCCGGTCGTGCCGACCCATTTATGCTACAACTATAATACTAATATAACTGCAGTATGGCTCTTCACTATAAAAATGCATGCACAATAATCCGTCTCTTCGTGTTCGGTGTCACCAAGTATATAACTGTATATCTTGTATTTATTATTTGTTATTTAAGTATAGGGTATATAGTATTATTATAGTGATAATTTAAAAAAAAACAGATAGAGATTCAATTATGGTATTACTATTTTAAGATACAAGAAGAACAAAAAATCGTTTTAAAAGTCGTTTTGTTTCGAGATTTCTTATATAAACACCCCCTTGGGTTTTAATTTTTTATTCGTTTCATTATTTGACATTAAAGTTACTATTATAGTTACTAATAATTAAAAAGTTACAGCCCTGCAACAAATACACTGATAGACACAGTCATAGAGTTTGATTGGGCACTCTACTGGGTAGTGGCGGTGTAAGAATATCTACTACCCCATATCACCACGTGGGTGTCGTATGACGCGACAGAGGGAAACAAATCAGGAGATGGGCGGCAGCGTCTTCCTAATGACGACCAAAAATAAAAATAAACTGAGGTTGCCAACCCGTTTGCCTATATGAGGTAATCTATAGGGTAGGTTTATTCAGTAGTGGACTTTAATAGGATGTAAAGGTATGATACGGGACACATATTGGGTACGGAGCTCTAAGAGCGGACAACGTTTGAAAAAGCGAATATTGAATAGCGAATACAGTATTTTTGATTTATTATTTATGTTACATAGTTTGTTCGAATCGCAATTTTATTTTTTTATTTTATTTTAATGAATAAGGTACACAAACAGACAGTAGTTATATAAGGGTCTAAAATTAAAAGTATATTTGTGTTCTACAATCCAAAAAAAGTGTACACAGCATAATAATATAACTGCAGTATAATCTTAGTCTTAGCAAAAAAAAAAACACAACAAATACATTAAATTTTAAGGTAAACACGTAAATTTCTTTTAAATCTAACCAGGCTACTATCGAATATATCTAGATGTACGTTACTGCGCTTAATTTAGTCGTAATCACGGCAACTTTTAACAACAGCGTTGAAAAAGGAAGGGTTATTCTTGTGTAAAATTCCTTGAACACATTGTCATATTCCGAAATTGAAGTTAATTAGCCTTAGTAACTCTGGGCACTCTATACGAGAATGCACAATCTTGTGCAAAAAAACTTGCTCGGCAAATTTTCTCCTCAGAGATAATCGCTGGACATTAAAAAACTTTAGTCGAGAGTTGTATGATGGTAGACGACGCAAGTGACCATATCTGCCGCAAACACTGCGAAGGAAACAACTCTGCATCCTCTCGATACTGTCAGAATGTACATTATAAAAGGGTGACCATACGGTGGAAGCATACTCCAGTACAAAAGTATAAAATAATCGAAATGATGCAAGAGGTTTACAGTTTAGTTTTGTTATAAACCCAAAGGTTTGAAACTTTTTTGCGTTATAAACTCATAATGTGGACGAAACGAAAATTTTGAATCGAAATATACGCCCAAATCTTTAACAATCTCCTTGCGCCTCAAAGGTTGACTACTGATTATGTACTTCAAATGCAGGTAATTGTGTTTAGTAGTGAAAGTAATAACTAAGCACTTACTGATATTTAAGGACATAAGATTAGGAGAATACCAATCGTAAACTGCATCTATGTATTTTTAATGCAATGCAGTCATTCACGTTACTTATGACCCGGTATATCTTCATATAATCGGCATAAAGTAAACAGTGATTCCGAATTGTGTCAACAAAATCATTTATAAAAATACCACCTGATGTTAAGTGACTACCGCCGCCCATGATCAACCGCAACACCAGGGGAATTGCAGGTGCGTTGCCGGCCCTTTAGAAAGCAGTAAGCTCTTTTTTGAAGGTCCCCAGGTCGTATCGGTCCGGAAAAATCGCCGGTGGTAAACTATTCCACAGAGAGGTTGTACGCGGAAGAAAACTCCTTTTGAAACGTACTGTGGTGGACCGCCAAGCATCCAGATGGTGTGGATGGTATCGGGACGTTTGCCGCGTAGTGCGTTCACGAAATTTGGCGGCTGGGATTAATCCGAACAATTCCTCAGAGCACTCTCCATGGTATATGCGAAATAAAATGCAAATAGATGCAACATCTTTTCACAGTGCCAGTGAATCGAGCCGATCGAAAAGCACTCAGTCGTCGACGATTCGAGCCGCTCTGCGCTGGATGCGGTCAAGTGGAAGGAGCTGGTACTGGGGAGCCTCAGCCCAGAGATGGGAACAGTATTCCATGTGCGGCCGAACCTGCGCCTTGTAAAGTCGCAGGCGGTGTGCCGGTATGAAATACTGTCCCGCTCTGCTGAGCACGCCAAGCTTTTTAGAGGCCAATTTGGCTTTCTCTTCCAAGTGACCACGAAACTACACGTCACTCGATATGTCAACGCCGAGGATTCCGATACTGGCTGAGGCAACAAGGGGAGTGCCTTAAAACTGAGGAGATACGACAAATGGGTTCTTTTTAGCGATTAACGCGCAAACTTGTGTCTTTTGGAGGTTAAACTGGACTAGATTTAGTCGCCCCCAATCCGAGACTCTGTTCAGCAAAGACTCGACTTCAGACAAAAGTTTTTCCCGGCACTCGGAGAAGTTTTCCCGAGAAATATTGGCTCGGCCGGTGTAAAGAGCATCACCTGTGCTGTCATGCATAGCAATTAATGTTACGGGTTTGCAACATATCATTGATATGCAGAAGAAGCAGCATTGGCGATAGCACGCAGCCTTGTGGAACACCAGCATTAAAAGGCTTGCAATCGGAGCTTGCACCGTCTACAACGACCTTGATGCTCCATTCTGCAAGAAAGCTCCAATCCAAGCCATCCAAGAAAGCTGATCCAATCGCACAATTTCTCGGGAAGCCCATAGGAAGGGAGCTTCGAAAGAAGCGCTTTGTGCCAAAGCCGATCGAAGGCCAAGTCCAAACTAACGGCCAATGCCTCCCTCTTAGACTCTACTGCCTCCGCCCATCAATGAGTTAGGTAGAACCAGAAGATCACCAGCTGACCGACCATGGCGAAAACCGTATTGGCGGTCATTTATCAGCTGGTGATCCTCAAGGTACCTCATGAGCTGGCAGTTTACAATAGACTCCATTGTTTTGGAGAACAAGGAGGTGATGGATGCGATAGGCCGGTAGTTGGACGGGTCTGAGCGGTTGCCTTTTTTAGGGATCGGGTGGACGAAAGCCGTCTTCGATGATTTTGGGACTACGCCTAGGGAGTAGGAGTACCGGAAAAGACGCGTTAAAACCGGTACCAACTCTGGAGCACACGTCCTCAGCGCAATTGGGGGGATTCCGTCAGGCTCACTCGACTTGTGGATGTCCAGGGAGAGGAGTGCTTTGCGAACCGAGCGCTGTGTGAACTGCACTTCCGGCATGGAGTACTCACACCGTGGGATGGTCGGCGGCGTACTCTCCCCGACATCGAGAGTCGAGTTGGACGCAAAGAAAGAGCCTAGAAGATTGGCTTTCTCCTTTGCGGTATGGGCCAGTGAGTCGTCCTCCTTGTGCAGAGATGGAAGAGATGGCTGACAGAAATTCCCCTGGACAGCCTTGGCGAGAGACCAGAATGCACGGGTTCCAGGCGGAAGGCGAACTAGTTTCTCGCCAATGCTGCCTATGTGCTCTGACTTTGCCTTGGAAATGACTCTTTCGAAGGACCTAGAGGCGGAATTATACTTCTTTTTTATAGCGCTGGTGTTCACATCTCGGGACGCTGATGTGTCAGCCCAGGCTCGGTAGCACTCCTGCTTATAGTGTGATGCTATTTTACAAGAGCGACCAAACCATGGCTGAGATTTGCCTCCATTGGGCACCACAGAGGAAGGAATAAAAAGTTCCATACCCTAAAGTACCACATCAGCGACAGAATCCGCAACAACGTTGGGATCGTCCGGCGAGAAACAAACCCGCCCCCAAGGGTAGGATGCAAAGAAAGACCGCATCCCATCCCAATCGGCTGACCTATAGTGACAAACACGGCGGCAACCTGCAGAATGCAACTGCGATTTCAGCGTGAGTTGGCACCACACTTCGGAAAAGACAATGGTCCGAAGAGCCTAAAGGGGCTTCGACGGAAATCTGATATCCGTCCAAGTGAGAGGTCAGCAGAAGGTCCAACAGGGAAGGTGCATGATCCTCCACATCTGGAATTCGCGTAGGCGAAGTAACCAGTTGTGTCAGACCATAAGCCAAGGCAAAATCATGAACAGATCTCCCCGCATGATCGGTTAAACGGGAACCAAGGCATTCGACGTGATGGGCGTTAAATTCGCCGAGGATCATGATCTCTGCAGAGGGGATCTGCTGTTGCAACACATCTGTAGCCATTTGGATGTGGTCGAAGAGTCGGTTTGTTTCGGAATTACCGCTATGGGACCTATAGAGGCACCCGTAGACGCGCGGATGGTCGTCGCTGTCTACGCGTAGCCAAAGGATGGACAGGTCCGAACCTTCAAGTCTGCCGAGGCGTCGAGAACAGATGTCCTCTCTGACGTAAACGCAAACTTCAGCCCGAGGTACCAAGGAGTGTTCCAGTTTATACCCCGGGTAGGAAAGATACGAGATATCAGCCAGAGAGGACACCTGCGTCTCGGTCAGGAAGAGCAGAGCCGGCCTCGCCGTCTCGAGATGGTAGTGGACGGCGTTTAGGTTAGAGTGAAGTCCCCAGAAATTCACGTACAGCGTGGCAGGGGTCGCCTTGGTCTTGTTGCTCCGTTTGCCCCGAGCAGTTGTAGTCTTGAGCGGAATTTTGCCTCCCCCCCCCCCCCCAGAATACGCAGGGCAGCCTGAGCACCCACGCTCAGAAGTGGATAAACATGGTCGTGGATGCTCAGCGAGGGATTCTCCAGGGGTGCTTGTATCTCTTCATTATTTAATTCCGCTACCATGTTGATAGGGGGGGGGGGATTTGGGCCTCCGGCCACCTGCACTTACCAGACAAAACGCGGAGAGCTTCAGCAGAGCTTCCACTTCACGCCGGTATTCTGTAAGGTCGTGGTACCACCCCGGTTTGAGCCGGCCCATACGTGCAACAGCAAATCTGCCGCGTGGCTCTACCACTGTTAAAAATGGCCCTAAATGGGATCCTTGGGGAACACCAAACGTGACCGTTGCTGGAGCAGAGTTATAACCTTTGTCTGCAACAATCTGACTTCTCCTTGATATGTAAGATGAAGTAAATTGCCATGAATGCCATAAGCTTCTAATTTTGCACACATTAACTCGTGATTAACCTTCTCAAATGCCTTAGAGAAATCTGTATAAATTGAGTCCACCTGACGACGATTAGCTATAGCAGTACTGATGTGATTTCTATAAAAGAGCAAATTGCTTATGGTAGATAGAACAGATACGAAGCCAAGTAAACATGAAATTTTCTGCTTAACATGACTCTATATGAGAGAATATATTAATGTTTCGGAAAACCTTAGCCAGGAAAGTATGCTTATTGGACTACAATTTTTACATATTTTTTATCACCGGATTTGTAAATGGCAATGATAAAGGCATTTTTTTCTGATTTTCGGGAAAGTACCCGTACTTAGTGATTTATTGAAAATAATAGACAATGGCAAACTAAGCTCTTCTGCACATGTCTTTACAAATATAGCAGGAATTCCATCCGGCCTAGGAGCCTTCCAAGCATCCAATTTACAACAGCATAGACACACTAACTTTGTTGAGATACGTATATCAGATAAAGTAAGATGATGTTTTGGTGGAACGGTAAACGATGCAAATTTATTGCTATCCGGTTTGTCATACACAGGTGAAGAATATGAGGAAAAGAGTTCGCAGATGTCCTTCGGCTTGTTTGCGGTGAGAGATCCATAAGTCATGGATTCAGGTATATTTCCAATTGCTCTTTCTCTTTTGATAAATTTTATTTAATATAGGTATAATATTATATATTATAATTTAATTATATACAAACAGATAGCTTAGTGCCTTCATATTGCAGTGGGTGAACGTTCCATATTTTTCTCTTCCTCTAAGTACTTTAATACATTATATACAATTTTAATTGTAGTATGTACTATGTAGTACTTTCCCGCATTTACAAGTATGCTCTATTGTTAACAGAATGTAGATAAAATAATAACAGAAAAACGTCATTTTTGAAAGCAATCAGAGTCCCTTAATACAGCCAAGTTGTAATATTCAATAGATAGTCCTGAAAGTTATCAAAACACACTGGTATAATTACGAAGAGTGAGCGATGCCCATAGACGCTGTATCTATGGCGACGCCATTGTAATTGACAGAGTGAGAGCACAGATAGGAGGGAGAACGACTAGTGACAAGTGACCATGTAGTGTAATCAAAAATAGGGGTGGCAATTACAAAACGATTTATCGTTATTTCCTAAGACTTACTACGGCAATAAGTTAAAAACAGTATTACATCAACTTTTGTCATACGATAATATTAATACAGTAACAAGTATGACAATGTATTACTTTACTTATAATAACACTATACTTCTACACTTCTTTTATATATATATATAGTATATAGTAAAATATATATACTTGTAACAATCGTTTCTATTGTGTTCGATTTGAATCCAACAAGAGTTTTAAATTAAATCGAAATTTTTTTATATTAAGCTTTATTATTTTATTTTATTAAGTCCGTTGTAAGCTCGTAAGTGATCGTATAGTTAGAACCCACACAATTTTTTATAGTGTAATGATAACGAACGAGCAAACAGTCCTCCTGACGGTAAGTGATTGCCGGTCCATAGTCATCTACATCTATCCTTGATTACGAATGAAATGGAAATGAAATGAAAATGTAAAGCCTCGTTTCTCTCTATAATCACCATAAGAAATACAGCAGCATTACGTTGTTATTTTACGCTGGTCTGTGAGAGTGTGGTACTTCCGCGGATGAGCCGACCCATTCGTGCTAACCATAATATAGCTACAGCGTGGTTCTATCACTTTTTTAAACGTTCGTTAGAAAAACCTGAATAATAATCATGATGAAATATGTAGTTTTTGTTCACTTCAGTATTATTCTAACTACCTATTTAAAATCGAGTATGACATAATTTATCACGTATAGGTTTTTAAAATTATAATTTAAGAGAATAATATATAGGAATATAAATAAATAATGATTGTTTTGACGTGACAACGTCTAATAACTAATAAATCAATGCTTCCTCGGTGTGCAATAAACATTTTCCTCGAAGTTTTTCTTTTATTTTGGAAAATCTCAAGGTGTGAGGTCGGGGCTATAGGGCAGGTGACGTCGCCAAGTAGTCGATTTTTTGCTTGGCGGTGTCTGACGTGACGTTGTCGTGGTGAAGGAGGATTCTACTGCGAAATCGTTTCTCCCGAACTTTTTCCAAGACAAGTGGCAAAAAATTGTTTGTGTACCACTCTACAATAACTGTTTTTTGATCGTCTAAAACAATTGTTGCGTAATGACTTGCCCTTCCAAAGAACAAGGCCACCATCTTTTTTCCTACGCTTCGACTTCTCTTTACTTTAGTGGGCAACTCCTCAGAAGGAAATACCAAGACAGCAGACTATCTCTAAGTTTCATGATCACAATTATAAATCCAGCTTTTGTCACCCGTAAGTAAGTTGAACACAGAATTTGAGTCACCTCCTTTAAATCTTTGAACCATTTCCAATTCCGACCCGACGGAGTTTTTAGGCCTCTGTGAAATTATAAGGTATACACCGGGCACAAATCTTCCTGAGCGCTAAATGTTCATGGAGGATTTTATGCACTTGACTCGTATCGATGCCTAAGCTTGTCCAAATCTGCTAAGTCACTTTTTTGTCAGTTTCTATCATACGTCACACAACACTAATGTTCTCTTCAGTCGTTGTCGTAGAAGGCCGTCCCTCACGCAGATCATCGGTGAGATTAGTGCGACCACGTTTAAACTCATTAAACAAGTTGTAAACAGTGGCACGAGGTGGGGCTTCAACGTAAAAAGTCAATCTAATTCTATCTGAGTTTTCTTGTTGACTTAAATGCCATGGAAACTCATACAAAATCATTGTACGAAAATTTTCTCGCGTTAAATTCATGCTGACGTGACACAAACAATTTTCAATTTACCGCCAAATCGTAAAAAAATAACGCATTAATAAAATCCATACACAATAATACTGACAAAGGGTTCCATTTTCAAAATTTGAACTTATTTTTTATTATATCGTTTACAAGTGTCCAGTTTTAAAAACTATTAGTGTCGCTCTCGTAATCATTTTTCGACACCACATGATGTTTGGCGAAGATGTTTATTAGTTGCAAATAATAAAATAAAATAGACAATTAATTATCATGTACGTCAGACGTTTTAATATGACAGGGCCCACCTGGACATTGTCCTTTGCGAACTGGGATATTTTTTTAGCTAATGGTATTTTGTTACCATTTATGCCAATGACAAGTTGGACTGAAATTATAACATTTACGAAAAACGCATATCGCAAAATTTTTTTTGTCTCTACCGGTGGGTGTAGTATAGATAGTGAGAGTGTGCGTGCGAAAGGTAAATAAATGTGACGCCATTTTCAGTCCCATTCTTTAACCGCATGAGTACTAGTTTGTTCTTATGCGGTTAGTAGGTTTGTAATGTACATTAAATTTGTTTGGATCAAAAAGTTATTTGCTATATGGTACTTGCTTAGCATGTCGTGAAGGGTGACTAAGGCAACCGTAGTGTTATAAAACATACGTTATGTAATATACTGGCAAGCGTAGTGTTAGATTACGGAGTAACATCCAGATAAAATATAAAAGGAGTCGATGGATTCAGGTAGCCCCGTACCTAGCTTTGTGGCATTCTATCCAAGATTTAACACTGACATTGAGATGGGCTGTTAAGATGATAACGATTTTGATGATGATATTGAAGTTAAAAGGTATAAAATTTAAAAAATTGAAAAAATGAACTACATTTATTAAACACTTCTAAACTGCTTCGCTTCTCTCAATACGATTTAGAAAACGCTTTACGGCTCGGCGCAGTTCATTGCATACAAAATTACTGCTCTGAATTCATTCCACATTAAACGCAGCGTAGTCTTAGATTCATTACGCTCTGTTAGGAATCATTAAGCCGTTTCCTACTTCACTTATATAGCGTTAAATTCTCCACTGCAATTGTTCCCACACAAGCTAATTGCTGAATTCCAATGTACTATACGTAGCGTGAAAATTAGAACATCTAAAATTGAGTTTTTGAATAAAGAATAATTATAAATGTTTTATTGTATGTAAATAATTTATCACTATTTATATTGATAATCTATGCATTTTTTTTTTCAAATTATGTATAATTAATTACATAGAGCAACACGGGCCGGCGCGTACGGGACGGGAGTAGTCATAAGCAGGCGTTCCCCTATGCCAAAGTATAAGTCGAAATATGACGCAGCCGTCCTATGCGTACAATTAAAATAGTTCCAACCGCACTGCTCACTAGACTAAAAGTTCCACGACTGAATCGACGTCGCATTCCGCTTGCCGCGTCGCTCCCAAGCGGTCCCAAGCAGTCAGAGCTCCCGCCCCGCACTGAAGCGCCCCTCTCGCCCGCGCGCCTCTGCTCTCCCGCTCGCACCGGCAGAGCTATCGCCGTTGGTTAGTCTCTTCTTTCTTAGCACCGTTCTTGCACCCTCGCTTCGGCGGGGAGGTCCGAGCGACTATCTTGCTTGCATTGTTTACTGTTTATTGTTCTTGTTACTTCTATTGATTATTGTTCCTTGTTAATTCTATTATTTATTGTTTCTTGTTACTATTTTGTTAATATTGTGTTACTGTGTTACTGTTTCTTGGAATAGGCGTCACTTGTTCTTTTGAGAGCAAGGACTTTGTTCTTCTCAGAATAAAGGGACCCCAGTTTCTTGGAATACAACGTTAACCTCCCTGTTCGCCCAACATGTCCACCATGGACATCAGTCAAGCAATAGCCCTTCTTTCCCAGTATTTCAAAATTGACGAGTAAGCTATCGTCAACACACTCACCCTTTTTGCCCCTAAGGCATGTGTCCCCCCGCCCTCCGTCGCGGCATTCTTAGCGGCCCGTGACTCCTAAGTCATGGAGCACTCAGACACCGTATCCGAAACTTCATCCACCCGTCCACTCAAACCTCATCCAGTAGCTGCTCCTCGGACTTGGCAGACTCCGATCAATCAGTTATTGATACGACCCCCTTCACGGAAGTGAAATCCAAGCACGGATAATATGTGAATACACCTGTGAACTCACGTCGACTTATTCATCATTCATCATCATTACAGCCCTTCACAAGTCCACTGCTGAACATAGGCCTCCCCCAAGTAATGCCACAAAGCACGGTCCTGAGCCACCTGCATCCATCGACTTCCTGCATGTCTTACCAGGTCGTCACTCCATCTAGTGGGGGGTCGCCCTACACTACGCCTACCGGTACGAGGCTGCCACTCGAGAACCTTTCTTCCCCATCGGTTATCGGTTCTTCGAGCTATATGGCCGGCCCATTGCCACTTCAGCTTACTAATCCGTTGGGCTATGTCGGTCACTCTGGTTTTACTGTGGATATCCTCATTTCTGAGTCTATCACGCAGAGAAACTCCGAGCATAGCCCTCTCCATAGCTCGCTGAGCGACCTTAAGCGTCCTCATACGGCCAGCAGTGAAGGACCACGTCTCAGATCCGTAAGTCATCACTGGCAACACGCACTGGTTGTACAATCTAGTTTTTAGAGATTGAGGTATACCTGACGAAAAGATATGCCGTAATTTCCCGAAAGCTGCCCAGCCGAGTTGAATCCGTCGATTGACCTCTCGGTCGAAGTTGGACTTACCTAGTCGGACTATTTGTCCCAGGTAAACGTATTCATCAACAACTTCGAGCATAGTGCTCCCAACAACTACCGGCATAGGTGTGACATGGACATTGAACATGATCTTTGTTTTGTCCATGTTCATCTTAAGATCTATCCGTTGGGAGACACTATTGAGGTCATTGAGCATAGTGCTTAAGTCCTCCAGCGATTCTGCCATAAGGACTATATCGTCGGCAAATCGAAGGTGAGTGATGTACTCGCCATTGATGTCAATACCGTATCCTTTCCAGTCCAGTAGCTTGAAAACGACTTCCAATGCAGCGGTGAAGAGTTTCGGGGATATAACGTCACCCTGTCTTACACCTCTCTGCAGTTGGATAGGTTTCGAGCTCTGGTTCTGTACTCGGATAGCCATCGTAGCCCTACTGTACAAACACTTCAGCACTTCGATATACCGACAGTCAACTTGGCACCGCTGAAGGGACTGTAGCACCGCCCAAATTTCGACGGAATCAAAGGCTTTCTCATAGTCCACATACGCCAGGCAAAGTGGCAGATTGTACTCTTCAGTCTTCTGTACAATCTGCCGCAGGGTATGTATGTGGTCTATGGTACTGAAGCCTTTTCGGAAACCGGCTTGTTCGGGAGGCTGGAAGTCGTCAAGTCTGCGTGCGAGACGATTCGTAATGACTCTCGTAAACAGCACGTAGACGCGGCTCAGAAGGGAAATCGGTCTGTAGTTCTTTAAGAGAGCGTTGTCGCCTTTCTTAAAGAACAAGACCACCGCACTTCTGCTCCACGCCTCTGGAGTAGTGCCACCATGGAGGACGGAATTGAAGAGCTTCTGAAGGACTTCAAGTACCGGTGTTCCACCCGCTTTCAGAAGCTCCGCTGTAATTCCATCCTCGCCTGGGGCCCTGCCGTTTTTAAGGTGCTGGAGAGCCATTCTAATCTCGCTTAGACTGACGTCCGGGATATCATCGGAATAGTGTCGGATAAGACTTGCTCTTGGATCGTTACTCACACTTGCGTGTGGCTCCAACGATGATGTGTACAGCTGCCCATAGAACCTCTCAATCTCACTCAAAATCTCAGGTGTTCCGGGTCGACTTATTAAGTGCAAGCAAAGTGCAGGTGGCTCAGGACCGTGCTTTGTGGCGTACCTTGGGGGAGCCCTATGTTCAGCAGTGGACTTGTGAAGGGCTGTAATGATGATGATGATGAAAGGGCAGTTAACTGTTTGCCTGGTTCCTGTGCCGATTGTACTACCGTTTTGCATACTGTTATCCTTTTGCATTTTAATTCTATGCAGTCCAAACGCGCTGCGACCTCTCGCACACCTCCCGTCCCGACAGCACCCCGCAGCCTCCGCCGCTGCCAGCCCTCCCGCAGCCCCCGCACCTGCTCGCTCCACCGCAGGAAACAGGTCTCGCCCCCTGTCTTCCTCAGGGACAAGGCGCAATTTACCAGACTTTCTAAAGTCTGCTACGACTCAGGCTTTAAATATGACCAAGCCACAAACCTCGGTGAGTCAATTAAAATCGTCCCGCAGTCTATCGAAAACTTCCGGAACATCACCAAACTCTTCACAGCCGAAGGTGTGCCCTATCACACCTACTCTCTCTCTCTGAAGTACGTAAAGTCAGGGCTGTCCTCCGCGGAGTTCCCTTTGAACTCACCAACGAAGAGATCCTGGAGGACCTTAAGTCCCAGGGATTCCCAGTTGAGGCTGTGCACAAGATGCACAGCAGTAGGGGCAAGAGGTACTCGCTTGCCCTCCTCATTCTGTCCAACGTGCCGGAGGCAAAAGACATATTCCGACAGGTACACACAGTGTGCGGCCTGTCGAGAGTAAATGTCGAAGCTCCCTATAGGCGCGGTTATCCGGCGCAGTGTCACCGCTGCCAACCGTCTGCTCGCGCTTACTGAGCACCAACACCTTCCTAATTCAATTTAATTAGTCATCCCATTCGTAAGCTGCCTTAGTTAGGCATCAATTCTTCCCAGCGGCTACTCGCCGCTAGCGCCCCCCTTTCACCAAAGGGGGGTCGCGTTCGATACGGCTTAGAGATCTCTAGCTAGATTGTTAAGCCAATCCACAAAGGCGGTGTTTAGTGGGTAAAAGTCTCCACATAACCACGCAGCCGGCTGCGTGGTATGATATGAGTATTCACCGCCTCCCTCTCCCGCTTTCCGGAGGGTTGTCCTTATTACTTTGGGCGCAAAAAAAATCGACTTCGTACAGAAATGTCAAATTGTTTAGTTTCTTGCTGCAAAAAGATATCTGCCACGTCAAATTTACAAAAAGATGGCGTTACCTACCTTTTATATGTAAGTAGTTCTTAACAACATTTATACTATTTATTTCTTTAATCTCTAATCTTAAAAATTACCGTAATAACGGTTCATAGTTCCCACGGTAACGATCGCGTTGTTTCGGATTTGTTTATGAACACATGCCGCTCGCCCTTATATAACAAGCCATTCGTTCTAGCGATTGATCCGAGTCAGTATCAGTGTTGTCGCAATCACCGAGCGGTAGTCTTGACATATCGTTTTACAAATAGTTATAGATAAAATTGCAAAGTCATAGTATTGTCTATAGAGCCTTGTCTCTCGTACATTTGATCATTTTTGAGATTAAGTTTTCTGTTTTATTCATTATATTATTAGTGAGATTTATTATAGTACAATTTAATATTAAACTGGCATCTAATTAAATATAATTAAATACTAATTACGAGTATTAATACATTATCTTAAAATTACTCACTGTGAACGCGGACTCGCTGCAGCTATATTAATTGTATAGTTGTAGCACGAAAGGGTCGGGTCGGCCGGGGAAGGACCACGCTCTCACAGAATACCAGCGTAATATAGCGGCTTAAACCTACGTATAACTTTGTAATGTTCCCCCTTTTTTCAGCAGTAACCTTTTGATTGTTGATATTTAATTAATGAATGATGGATAAGATATTTAAGGATCAGAGAGAAAACGGATAATACGTTCATAATCAATTTATTGGTAGTTGTGATCTAGCGACAAAACAAAGGCATGCCGTGGTCGTGCCACTGTTATATCACTATACTAATTTACGTGGTAAACCCACGCTGCGGCTATAACAGTTGTAGCACAAATGGGTTAGCTTGACCGGGTTAGGATCACGCCCTCACAGAATACCAGCGTAAAATAACAGCCTAAGGTTGTAGTGTTGAGTGTAGAGAACCGGTGACCCTTTTCACTGGAAACGAGGTATTTTATCTTAGTCCTTGACAACGCATCTGCATTTTATTTTTAATCTTTGATAAGTGTAGACGTCTATGCGTCACAGCATCCGCTTACCATCAGGTGGACTGTGTGCTCGTTTGCACCCTTACACTATAAAAAAACTGTTGTAGTAGCGCCCTCTGTGTACGTTCCCTTACACAAATTAAGTGTCAATTACAGAAACACAGTTATTATTCCTTGTGAAACCCATAGTTATTCTAGGAATAATTTGGCAGAAATATACCAGCTAAATATAGGTAGATTTCATAGTGAACTTTTTACGCTATATTTTAAATTATATATTATATGTCAGATGAAGCTCCATAAACTTTCATTAATATAAATAAGTATTACATATCGATTTAAAAAAATCCTTAATTTTACTAAATCATAGACTAAATGAATTTATCGAAAACATTATTAGATTTCGGTAATGGCACATAAATAGAAGTGTCTATGGAGTAGAAAAACGGCAACCGCATAGTAAAAGAAAGAAGATGAGAATAATATAGCTATCTTACTTTGTACTATGTTAAACGTCATATGTATAACGACTTCAGCTATAAGAATTTTGTTCCTATTTTGGGACTCTCTCTATATTAAGAATTACTCTAAAGTTTTTAATTAAAGAATCCTCGACACTACAGATAATTTCTTCGAACGGTTATCTGTGCGGTGTTATTGTATTATTTAGGCCGTTCGATAATACTCTAATTGTTGCTTCATCCAGTGTTTATTTTGTCAAATCGAAACCGATTAATCTATTATCTGTGTTTGTAGTCAATGGTTACATTTGTTTCTAACTCATAGTAAATACTAGCATGGAGAGAGTCTTAGAAACAGAACAAAACCTCATGTAACCGAACTCTATATGTATATGATATTTCATACAGTATAAAACAGATAGTTATATGAATGTCATCGTCTCTCCTTTACAAGGTTGTAGGCGTTTTTTTTTTAGCTTTTTTATATATCATAGACAATTCTAAAGATGGTAACTAGAGGAAAGAACAGCCTTATCGTTAAACTCGTTTTATCTATGCTTCAATAAAATTCAAAATTTTTATAATATTGCTTAACGTTTTCAATAAATATTAATTTCGTATACCAAGGGAAAACCTGATACCAACGAAGTGTTCAGCAATAGAACTAAAAACATTTGATTTAGAATCTATTTTGCTAATTTTTTTATTTGGGTGAATTTTGTAATTCAGATCGATCGTACTATAAAGTTAAAATATATCATAAAACCCACTAAGAAAAATACTGTTCGCCAAATTTTGCAACAAATTTTCATCAGCTTTACATTACTTAGGTTTAAGCAAAATAACATAAAGTAAAAATTCAAACAAAATATTTATTTACCCTTTACGAAGAACTATCTATAATTGAATAATAAGGCATTATATAAGCTTTAGACATAATAAATATTCCAAATCATAATCACATTAATAATACATTATATTTTGAGTCATCTAGAGGTTTCGACCTTCAGAGAGGTGGAAAGATCGACGCGATGACAGAAAATGACATCTATAAATATCTAGGCATCATTCAATCACTTCGAATCAATCACGGTGAAATTAGGTCGAAGATGATTGAATTATACAATCAAAGGCTTAAAAGAATCCTCAGTTCAGGCCTAAATGGACGCAACCTCACTAAAGCTATTAACACCTTTGCCATCCCAGTATTAACCTACACGTTTGGATTAGTTAACTGGTCAGATACTGAACTGGCAAAAATTGAGAGGTCTACTCGCGTCATGCTTACTAAATATCGTATAGATCACCCAAAATCAGCAGTTGAGCGAGTAACTCTATCTCGAGCCAATGGCGGTAGAGGACATAGATCTTCGTAGATTGTGTGCTAAACAGATTCAGAGTCTCCGAAGTTATTTTCTTTCGAAAACGTCCTCTCCCCTGCATCAAGCAGTAATGAAGACTGATGACCGTCTAACAACGCTCGATCTCCTTCATGCCGACAATTTCCCGCCGTTAGAGACTGACGCTGAATACAAAGAAGCCAAACTCCAGCAATGGGCCTCAAAACCTCTTCACGGTCGATTCGCTAATGAACTGAGTCAACCACATGTCGACATTGAAGCGTCGAACAACTAGCTCAGACATGATGAGATCTTTGATGAAACTGAGGGATTCATAGTGGCGATTCAGGATCAGGTTGTGCCTACGAAAAATTATCTTAAGTACATTGTCAAGACAGGTATCGAAGATGACCAGTGCTGACGGTGTCATCAAAAGCCAGAGACCATCCAGCACATAACTGGCGGCTGCCAGGCTCTTGCCGGAACCGAGTACACCCAGCGCCATGATAACATGGCAAAAATTGTGCGCCAAGAGCTGCCACTAAAATACGGTTTCCTTAAGGAGACAGAACCCTACTGGAAATACAATCCATCCCCGGTACTCGAGAATGATTCGGCCCAACTTTATTGTGACAGGTCAGTTTTAACTGACCGGACCGTTGAGCATAATCGACCGGACATAATATGAGTAGAAAAAGAGGAGAAGCGGACGTGGTTGGTTGATATTGGCATTCCAAACTCGCATAATTTGCAGAAGTACAGCACTGAAAAGTTGATTAAGTACCAGCGGTTAACTGAAGAAATCCGACAGTTAAGGCGACAGCAGTAGGTACTTATCGTCCCGTTGATTCTCTCTACCACGGGAGTTGTTCCTAAAACCCTTACTAACAATTTAACTAAGCTGGGCATTTCAGTGAGGGTGAGGAACAAAATTCAAAAAGCCGTAATTTTGGATACGACAGCGATAGTACGTCACCACCTCACAATTTAAACAAAAGAGCGGCATCTTGCGATCAGCCGATGCCGAATCTTAAAACCCTAAAAGGAGCATTAATGCAGATAATAATACATTATATATTATTATTTATATAATATTCATCATTACAGCCCTTCACAAGTCCACAGCTGAACACAGGCCTCCCTTGGTGGCCACAATGAAATGCCACAAAGCACGGTCCTGAGCCACCTGCATCCATCGACTTCCTGCATGCCTTACCCAGTCCTCACGCCATCTAGTCACCCTACACAATGCCTGCCGGTACGAGGTTGCTACTTGAGAATTTTTTCCTCATCACTTTACAGTTCTTAGAGCTATATGGCTGGCCCATTGCCACTTCAGCTTACTTATCCGTTGGACTATGTCAGTTACTCTGGTTCTATTGCGGATATCCTCATTTCTAAATATATCACGCAGAGAAATCCCGAGCATAATACTCTCCATAGCTCACTGAGCGACCTTGAGCATCCTCATACGGCCAGCAGTGAGGGACCACATCTCAGCTCCGTAGGTCATCACTGGCAACGTGCACTGGTTGTACAATCTACTATTCAGGTTTTGAGATATACCTGACGGAAAGATGTGTCGTAATTTCCCCAACGCTGCTCAGCCGAATAGAATCCGTCGATTCTATTAAGCTCTCAATAGCGCACAGATCTTTTATTTCTGAGAGGATTAAAGAAACGTCGAAAAGCACTAGACCAATGTGCGTATGGGGACTTCAAAATATTTTTAATTTCTTAGATATTCAGGTTACCCCACGTGTTTTAAATATATTACTGCCGAGTAGTAGGAACGTCAGGGAATTTCTTTCTTTTTTTTTTTCATTATCATGTAAACGTTATTATATTACACATTAACATCTTATACACCAGAATTTTCTCCTGTGTCATGGAGGCAGATGAAAAACATAAATTGTACAAAGACATATATCCAGACCCGGAATTGTGGCAACGTTGTCTACGCGCCACATGCAAAACACATCTAAATCTATGTCGCGCTATCGTATTTCCGATGTAAAACAGTATATATAGCACTGCTACGAACCATTACACCGCCATTACATTGTCCCCCATTTTCGCACATGCTAAACCCAACCTTATAAATGAACTTCAAGTAGGGCCACGAACTCACCCTATTATGCTCGTAATGCTGATCTCCACCGAGACTTAGAGCTCCCAACAATCCAGCAGTTCTTTAAATCACTCTCTGAGAGATTTTTCAAAGCCTCAGAGTCCCACCCAAATCATCTCATTCGTGAGACAGCTGCCTATGCAGCCCCTCTACACACTCGCTATAGGGTGCGCTGACCAAGAAACTCTCTCTCGGACCCCCACAACAAGCTTTTGGCTGACCTGAATTGCCTCCTGGCGGCTCAGGCCAAGCCTACTTAACACATCTCTTAATCTGCCTTAGTTAGGCACACTTCTAAGAGGCTTTTTGCCGCTTGCGCCCTCTTTTCTGCCAAGGAGGGTCGCGTCAGTGTACGGCTTAAAGATCTCTCGTCAGATCGATAAGCCAAACCCAAAAGGTGGAGTTTAGTGGGTAAAAGTCTCCACATAACCACGCAGCCGGCTGCGTGGTATGCTATGAGCATTCTCCACCTACCTCCCCTGTTACCGGAGGGTTGCCCTTAATTGCTTCGAGCGCAAAAAAACCATTACACGGAGCATTGGCCACTCCCCGGGCAGAACACCTTGCCCAGTGGGGAGATCTCCCCTTTTCCTTCCACGGCCAAACTGATGACCAAACAACGTGATCTGAACACGCAACCAACAGCATTCGGAAACTACAACTTCAAGCCTTCGTCATTATCCCCAAAAACTCTACCATTCAGTCCTGAGAATCGTCTTCTGCAATCTTCAGTTCCTGCAAGCCAGTCCAACTTGTTTTCATCTCGTAGCAAGTGCCATACTTCTAGCACTTGCTCCGGCTCAATGTTCTTACCGGCATCACTTATGAGCATACTACGCACTTAGCGTAGTATGCTAGTATGGCATCCTACTCCTAGGAAGTATATTACTTTACGCTATAACTTTACATTTTAATTTTGAATATGGAGGAGGAGCTAATCATTGTTCTATTCCTATTGTAATTGAAATAATTTCCATTAAAGTTTTTATTAATTGAATTAATAATTATTCATTATTAGATGACTGAAAGCAAGTACCTATCTTTTATATTATTTAATAGTAAATTAGCGGTTACAGCTAATGTAAGTATTAGTTAAAATATATAACATAAATTAGTCTACTTAAAAAGGGAAAAAACTTTTAATAAAAAGTAAAAGCCGACTTCAATAACAAAAAAAAATTAAATTCTGAAATTGTGGCTTAAATTTTTCTGTAGTCTATTCTATCTTAGCACAACCTTCAAAATAATTTTCTAAATATTGGTTAATTATTTGTTACATTTGTATTAGATTTTAATCGATTTCTAAAAAGGAGGAGGTATTCAATTCGACAGTATGTTTTTTATGTGTGTTTCCTCAGAACTTTTTTTCTGAGTAAACCGATTTTAATGATTTTTTATATGAATACTGGTGCTTGTTGTAAGGTTCAATATAAATTTGATCAAGATCTGATAAGTAGTTTTTGAGTTATCTTTACCAGTACGTATTTAATTTTCTTTGAATGTGGTTACGCGGAAACGATTCCTGTATTTCAATTTTATTCGAGGGTATATTTGCGAAGTGTTTACCCATACTTTGACCTAATATGCCTTCCGTACACACTGAAAGGGGAAAGAGGGGAGTCTAGAATGTGACACGATTCTTTCGACCAATGAAAGCGCGCCCGACCGAGGTGCATTGGTGGGAAAGCCGAGGCAATATAGGCTGCCCTCGAGCGGCCTCTTGCCACACGCCGCTAGTCTGAATCGCACCACCTGGGACAGTCGCGCCCCAGAAGAACCCACCTCACGTCGCATCACCGCAACGGAAGCGTCGTCTGCCGTATCAGAATCACACACCGGTAAGTGTGTTTCCCGTAATTTTGTTCCTATTTGAGCATTTTGTTTATTAGTTAACCCGCCCCATTTTGTTTCTCCTAATGTGCTCAAGTAGAATTCCCTCCTAACCTAGGCAAGCAATAGATTTTGGAAGAGCGAGTGCATTGTCCAAGGTGCCGCGTGCCACATCCGACATCTTGTTGAGGCATAAGAAGCCATTGCGTATACAGTCCACCTAGTATAACATCTCGCACAATAGGGTCAAGGCTCAACCTGGGAATCGAACTCGGGATCCCTTAGGCCCGCCGCCCAACCATTTTTCTGGTCATTCGAGCGGTTTTGGAACTGGTGCCCTGTAGCCTCATCGAGTCGAACTGCTGCACCAACTCCTTGGACAATACACTCTAATATTGGATAGATATATGTAGTTTTTGTTTTAGTTTAAATTAAAATTTTGGTTAGTTTATTCACATAGGTAAATAGATACTTATTTATTTAAATAGTTAGATCCGCTTAATTTTATTTATCTTACCCGCTATTTGTAACATTATACGAGCTTTAAATTCTTTATCTCTATTTCTTTCTCTTCAAACATTGTACGATATTGTTTGTAATTAATCTAATATTAATTATAGTGACTCAAGATGGCAGTTAGTGGAAATGAAATTAAACTTAAAACTAATAACAAGAGGGACGTACTCTTTTCACGTTTACAATATATAAGTGATCACATAAAAAATATTAAATCTACGTTAATATTTTTTGCGTTTCAGTGCGGGAAACGTTTTTATGTGAAATCGAAACGGTGGACTCTTTGCGATAGGATTATGAAAATATATTAGACAAAATTAATAGTTTAGAATTACAAATCGACCCTAAGTATACAGTGAACTATCAATCACTTCTATCATTTGAAGATATGTTGTGCGCATAAAAAGGACGGCAAAGCTCTTACAGTCTCCAGACCTAAGCGAAGCTAAATCCGGGTACGCCCACGTGAATCACTTAGATTGCCCCCCCATAGATATTCCGGTATTCAATGGAGATATTAAAACTTGGCCGTTGATTATTAATAGCATTCAAAACACCGTACATAATAATCCATCGTTATCGGACGCTGAAAGATTGTATTATTTAATTAGTAAATTGAGTAGTAGGGCACATAATGATTTCTTAAATTTACGCGAACACTACACATGGAATAAAACTATTATTTACGGATTTTGTTCACCCATGTTCACGGCGGGGGGGGACTGAGATGTTTGACGTCCCAATGTCATAGTTAGTCCAAATACCTTCAGTTTTTTTTAATATTAATTTTTTGGTCCGATTTACGCAAAACGAGCTTATAGTATCATGAAGTCTTGCAGTGGTATGCTTGGGTTTGGGTTTAATTTTGTTAATTATAGGATCCCAAGCAGATGGTAGCACCCAACAATCTTCTCTATTGAAATTTGGATGTTTTTTTAATTTCAATAGCCTCGCGTATCATCCTTGGTAGGAATCGGTGTTCTTTTGCGAGAATTTGTGGTTTATCAAATCTAATGTAATGGTGGGGACGATCTTGAACATGTTCGCAGACTGCAGACTTCCCGGAGCGTCGGTGCTTCACATCAGCTATATGTTCCTTCACGCGGGTTTTTATAGATCTCTTTGTTTGACCTATGTGAGAGAGACCACATTCACAATCTAGCTTGTACACACCTGCATCTTGTAGAGGAATATTACATTTGATGGATGGTAAAAATTGACTAATCTTCTTCAGCGGCTTGTAGTATGTCTTAATGGACGCTCGCTTCAAGATGTAGCCAATCTTGTCTGTGACTCCTCTAACATATGGTAGTAGAGCAGGCGCGCGCTCGACTGTGGCCGGCTTCACTCGTTCACTGTGACGTAGGCGCGGGACCCGAAGCTTGTTGTCTTGCAATACTTGCTTGACGTGCTGAAGCTCCGCGGCCAGATGTTTTCTGTCACAGATCCCTCGGGCTCTCTGAAACAAAGATTTACCCACGGTAGCTAACTGTGAAGGATGATGGTGAGATTCACCATTTAAATATCGGTTAGTATGGGTCTTTTTCCTATACACAGTGTGACCAATAGTGTTATCAGGATTTCGGATGACTAAAACATCTAGGAAGGCTAAAGAATTATCCATTGTGAATTTTATTTCAGAATTTATAGAGTTAAGGTGGTCTAACAATGCAGTTACTTTTTTAAACGGTACAATAATGAAAACGTCGTCTATGTCCGCTTGTAGAATCTTGGATTTACGGGAGTAGTATGAAGGGATTTCTCCTCAAAGTCCTCCATGAATATGTCCGCGACTATGGGAGACACAGGTGAGCCCATCGCCACACCATCTACTTTCTTGTAGAACTCCTCCTTCCACAATAGATAGCCAGATGTGAGGCAATGTTCAAGTAGTATTACATATTCTTGAGGCATGTTATTTTCTTCTTGCTTCCTAGTTACAATTGAGATGCAGTCCACAATAGGTAGGCATGTAAATAGTGACTGAACATCAAAACTGACCATAGTTTCATTGTTAGCGAGATATAGGTCTTTTATCTCACTCACAAAATGGTACGAATCCTTTGTGTGTGCTCTGGTATGTCTTCTCAGTGGTGATAGTATTTTTGCTAAGTATTGTGCCAGCTTATAAGTTGGTGAATCGATCTGGCTCACTATGGGACGTAGTGGAGCGTTTGGTTTGTGTATCTTCGGTAACCCATACAACCTCGGTGGTTTGGCATATGATGGTATTAGCGAATTCACGTCGAGATTTAATTTTTCGGAGTATTTCTTTATTATTTCGCTAGTTGTTTTAAGCGTGTTAGTTGTAGGGTCTGATTTGACCTTTTCATATGTACTTTCGTCCGATAAAAGTTGTTGTATTTTAAAATTATATTCAAACGTGTCCATTACTACCGTAGCATTTCCTTTATCCGAGCGGAGAATCGTGAGTTCTGGTCTGTTCCGTAAGTTATTTAGCGCTGTAAATTCGTCTTTGGGAAGGTTTGGTTTCGGCACTGAACTACGACGTAACAAGGACGAAATATCTTGACGTATGGCCTCCAAATCTTCCTTACCGATATTATTCTTAAACAGACAATCCTTAACACTGCAGATAATTTCTTCGTACGAGATTTTTCACAGAGTTAATGCGAAGTTCATTCCCTTCGCTGATACTTTCATTTTTTTTAAATAACTATATGGCCCTTGGTATTGTGATAATGTCACAATAATTCTGTTAATGTCCGGTCTTCGGTCTGTCACAGCTTGTCTTGGGGCTTTCCGATGGAAAAGGAGATTTTATGTTCTTTTTCTTCACAATATGCTGATGCGTCATATTGCGAAGCCCTTGGGAGATTTTGACGACAGCTCAACCTACCGGACAGTTGATGACGACAGCCACTTAAGTTCATGAGGCGCCCAAGCGATCAAAATAACTTGAGGTTTAAATCGACATCAAAGCACTTGTTTCGTCGTTTTCTCTAATAGTTCACACGCGCGGATACTTAATTCACAAAATGGCATAATTTTTACGAATCAAAATCCACTTCAACCCATTATTCAAGCGACAAAACAGGAGCGATAATCCGTCTACGGCCAAGTTCCCGCCAAAAACACTTTTCCACAAAAGTTGGTTTCAAGATTTCTAGTCTGGTTCATCCATATTTAACTATTTGAAAAAAAAAGTTTTAAAAAGTTATTACAGACGGTGATTCAGCAGAAACGGTTCGATTTACATTTCATAAATAACACCATAGACAATTTGTCCAGTGAACTAAAGACAATTTTAACGACATTTGATTTTAATAATTGCATCGAAACTTTAAACAAACGAGAAACATCGAAATACAATGAATGCAAAAATAAACAAATAGAAAAATACCAAAAATTAAAGATCAAATCAAATGCCAAACATCCAAGTCAACGCCAGAACAATAAACAACCGTTGGCCATTGACACAAACTATAAACTACGCACTGTCTATAATTTGTCAAAACATACACTGGACGAACCGACAATGAAAGTATTAGCGAAGGGAATGAACTTCGCATTAACTCCGCGAAAAATCCCGTACGAAGAAATTATCTGCAGTGTTGAGGTTTGTCTGTTTAAGAATAATATCGGTAAGGAAGATTTGGAGGCCATACGTTAAGATATTTCGTCCTTGTTACGTCGTAGTTCAGTGCCGAAACCAAACCTTCCCAAAGACGAATTTACAGCGCTAAATAACTTACGGAACAGACCAGAACTCACGATTCTCCGCGCGGATAAAGGAAATGCTACTGTAGTAATGGACACGTCGGAATATAATTTTAAAATACAACAACTTTTATCGGACGAAAGTACATATGAAAAGGTCAAATCAGACCCTACAACTAACACGCTTAAAACAACTAGCGAAATAATAAAGAAATACTCCGAAAAATTAAATCTCGACGTGAATTCGCTAATACCATCATATGCCAAACCACCGAGGTTGTATGGGTTACCGAAGATACACAAACCAAACGCTCCACTACGTCCCATAGTGAGCCAGATCGATTCACCAACTTATAAGCTGGCACAATACTTAGCAAAAATACTATCACCACTGAGAAGACATACCAGAGCACACACAAAGGATTCGTACCATTTTGTGAGTGAGATAAAAGACCTACATCTCGCTAACAATGAAACTATGGTCAGTTTTGATGTTCAGTCACTATTTACATGCCTACCTATTGTGGACTGCATCTCAATTGTAACTAGGAAGCTAGAAGAAAATAACATGCCTTAAGAATATGCAATACAACTTGAACATTGCCTCACATCTGGCTATCTATTGTGGAAGGAGGAGTTCAACAAGCAGGTAGATGGTGTGGCGATGGGCTCACCTGTGTCTCTCATAGTCGCGGACATATTCATGGACGACTTTGAGTAGAAATCCCTTCTTACTGCTCCTGTAAATCCAAGGTTCTACAAGCGGTACGTAGACGACACTTTCACAATTTTACCATCTGACAAAGTAACTGCATTTTTAGACCACCTTAACTCCATAAACTCTAAAATACAATTCACAATGGAGTTAGAGACAAATAATTCTTTAGCCTTCCTAGATGTTTTAGTCATCCGAAATCCTGATAACACTATTGGTCATACTGTGTATAGGAAAAAGACCCATATCAACCGATATCTAAATGGTGAATCTCATCATCATCCTTCACAGTTAGCTACCGTGGGTAAATCTTTGTTTCAGAGAGCACGAGGGATCTGTGACAGAAAACATCTGGCCGCGGAGCTTCAGCACGTATTGCAAGTATTGCAAGACAACAAGCTTCGGGTCCCGCGCCTACGTCACAGTGAACGAGTGAAGCCGGCCACAGTCGAGCGCGCGCCTGCTCTACTACCATATGTCAGAGGAGTCACGGACAAGATTGGCTACATCTTGAAGCGAGCGTCCATTAAGACATACTACAAGCCGCTAAAGAAGATTAGTCAATTTTTATCATCCATCAAATGTAATATTCCTCTACATGATGCAGGTGTGTACAAGCTAGATTGTGAATGTGGTCTCTCTTACATAGGTCAAACAAAGAGATCTATAAAAACCCGCGTGAAGGAACATATTATAGCTGATGTGAAGCACCGACGCTCCGGGAAGTCTGCAGTCTGCGAACATGTTCAAGATCGTCCCCACCATTACATTAGATTTGATAAACCACAAATTCTCGCAAAAGAACACCGATTCCTACCAAGGATGATACGCGAGGCTATTGAAATTAAAAAACATCCAAATTTCAATAGAGAAGATGGTTGGGTGCTACCATCTGCTTGGGATCCTATAATTAACAAAATTAAACCCAAACTCAAGCATACCACTGCAAGAATTCATGATAATATAAGCTCGTTTTGCGTAAATCGGACCAAAATTTAATATTATAAAAAAACAGAAGGTAGCAGGACTAACTATGACATTGGGACGTCAAACATCTCAGTCCCCCCCCGTGACCATGGGTGCTGTAAAGCATCCGAAACGTCGGGATAATAATAAAATATAAATTAAAGTAATTAAACCGTTCCGTTCCGTTCCGTAAATAATAGTTTTATTCAATGGTAGGGCACAGTCCATTTGTTCGGGTTTCACACCAACAGCAACCAATTATTCGTTAATATTCGAAACGCTTAAAAACAAATATGAAGATAAGTGAATGTTAGCCTCTTCATATTTAGACCAGATATTCGATCTTAAAGCTATATCATCTGCGAACATCACTGGCTTAGAACAGTTTTTAGATAAAATTGTAGCATCGTGCGGACGTGGTGTTTCTCCATATCGCCTTAAAGAAACTAGACTCGGACACCGTGCGTGCGTTTGAAATGGAGCATCGTAGCTTTGAGTTACCATCATTCGACTCCTTAGCACCCTTTGTACGAGATCAAATTAAAGTGATACAGCGCTCCTCGAATGTCAAACAAGAAGTTAAGAAATGTGTCGATCGCAGACAGATCTCATCAACTAGGACCGCTGGGTCTCTGACGTACGTAACCACTGCGCCTACATCGCCTCATAGCGCCTGTGTTCTATGTAAGAATAAACAACACGGTAATTTGTATAATTGTGCGATCTTCCGTAAACATTCACCCATCGAACGTTATGGAATAGGGAAGACGAACAACTTATGTTTAAATTGCCTAAGCGATAGACATTTAGTTGCTAAATGCAATTCTAGTTCCGTGTGTAACAAGTGCGCAAGCAGAAATCACACGTTATTACATTTCGAAGGTGGCAACATATTTGCGTCGAGTAATTCGGACAAGGAAACTACACATACTAAAGTCGACGATTCTAACGGTCGACCGGGTGACGTCGCCCTGTGCTCTCTGTCGAATACGGGAACGCAGTCTCCTTCCACCATGTTGCTGGGTACAGCCCGTATCGTAGTTAGGGATTCGCATGAAAACGAACAAAGTTTTCGCACGTTACTAGACAGCGGATCACAGAGTAGCTTTATAACGCGACAATGTTTGCAGCGTTTAGGATTGCTAATAAATAAGATACCTTCATGTTTCATGGCATCGGAGGTACTAATAAAATTACCCAGGGCTCTGTAAATTTAAAATTTTATTCTCAGCTAGATCGTAGTATTAATTTTAATATAAATGTATTAGTAGTAGATAAAGTCACCGAGCGTCTACCAACCGTTTTGGTCGATACCACGGCAATGATTGATTTTGAGAATTTGACTCTGGCAGACGATACTTACGGCGTCCCCGGAGATATAGACATGCTCATTGGAGCATCGCTTTTCCCTCATCTTTGTTACAAAATAAGGTCAGGGTCAACCCCTCGCATACCGCGCCTTACGCACTGGAGACCACCTTGGGCTACGTCGTCGTTGGTTCCGCCCCGATCATGGATAATATTTCGGCACCTCTTATTGTTGTATGGCTGTCGAACCGCTCGAGTCGTTAGTTCGCAAATTTTGGGAGATGGAGGAGGTGAACGTTCCACCTACAGTTATCCCAGATGATAGATTATGCGAGAAAATTTACGTTCGCACGACCGTTCGTGATCGCGACAGTCGATATAGTATAGTGCTACCCTTTAAGAGATGTTTTGTCTGTCGGCGACCCGCATCAAATGTCGTAAAAACGTTTCTATTGTTTGGAACGCAGGATGCTTCGCTTCGCCCATATTAAAAGAAGCTTATGACGGCATCATTAATAAATATATAAGGGAGGGTTACATATCACTTGTGGCTCCAAAATTATATAACTACGAAGACGCGCCGTCGTATTTCATACCACATCACGGTGTCATTAGGGAAGACAAACTTACCTCCAAGTTACGTGTAGTGCTCGATGCTAGTGCTAAAACTAGCACTAACTTTTCTCTTAAGGATATCCTGTATAGTGGGCAAATTTTACAGGGCAATTTATTTAATATAATAGCAAATTTTCGTTTGTTCAGTATAGCACTATCCGCCGATATTCGCCAAATGTTTCTTTGCATAGGGGTCCGTGAATGCGACCGTCGATTTCAACGCATTTTATATCGCTTTGACTTGGGTCAAAGGAACCTCTAATGGTGTTTGAATTTAATCGCGTTTGCTTTGGTTTAAAGTCGAGCCCATTTTTGCGCTTCGCATGGTGAGACAGCTCGATCTGATGATCCCCCTCTTATCCTAAAGCTAAGAGGGCAATTGAGAGTGGGTTATATATGGATGATTTTCTGTACTCGGTCGATAGCGTGGAGGAGGCCATCCCAACCACCGCCGAGGTTATAAAGCTTATGAAATCGGGTCAATTCGATCTCGTCAAGTGGACTAGTAATTCTCGTACGGTTTTGGATACAGTCCCACTATCACACTGCCTTTCGTAAATGTCATACTTGACCAAGCCTATCCTCCACTTTTAAATATTAATTTTTGTTCCAATCCAGGCAGAACGAGCTTACAGTATCTGAAAGTGTTCAGTAGTATTCTTGGGTTTAGATTTAATTTTATCAATTATGGAATCCTAAGCCATCAAGGGTCTTCCCAGCCCAGCCATCTTCTCTATTCAAATTAGGATGTTTTTGATTTCAATAATCTCCCAAATCATCCTTCGTAGGAATCAGATGTTTAATAACTATTATATGCCAGTGCTTAATTACTAACGTATTTGATTATAAATAATAATCCAGCCGTAGTGTGTGAACCGTACTGACTTTAAAAATTAAAACTAATCATTCTCATCCGGGAGACACCAAAATTGTATTCAGAAGAAAAGACATTTTCTCGACTTTTTTATTAACTGGTCTTTGCAACAAATATGCAAATAGATTAGAAAACAGATATTATTATTTTATTTTTGTTATTGCTTTCCTTTACTTCATTCCAAGTTTTGTTATATCTATATACTTCCGTACTAAAATATGAAAAAAATATGTTAAGACGAATTATTTATAATAACTGTTACTGCCCCAGGCTACCCTGACAATAGCCGATCGGGACTCGGGCCCATCAGGAATCCCACTCGACGAGTAGAAAAGGGGAGGGTCCAAAGACCTTCCATATTAAACTATAGCGGCTAACAAAGAACCAAACAAAACATACCGTTTACCGTCGAAGTAGGGTTAACCATAGGAAGAGTCAGGCGGAATAGGGGGTGTGTTTGAGTCGTGTTCAGTACGTGTCCAATATGTAACCTGACATCCCCGCTATTTACAGAACAGCAGATCCCAAGGCGTATTCTCTTCAAATATCGGATACATCTAAGGGGCATGCAACCATAGAACACTTCCGTTTCTAGGAAAACTATGTTCGTTTATCATTTATTATTTATTGTCCAATTAATTATCTTCAATTTAATCCAATCAAGTCCAACAACGTTTAACCGAGACAAGCGGTACAACTCAAGGACGGCTGGTTAAAGTTCAATGTCACAGGCCAACATAGCACAAACTACCACCGCGTCGACTCAATTAACTGCATAAAAGGTCCTTTAATCACTACAAATTCCTAGCCGTCCTATGTCACGTAACGCGACCAATTAGACACTAAATTCGAGGCGGTCTAGGTTATATTAAATCGTTATCAACGACCCAGGAAAGCCGGCCGGCGCACCGGCGCGGGCGCCGCGCGTCTGCCGAGGCTTGCAGCCTCGCGGCGGACCGGGTGCAGCCCGGCTCCGCCGCCGACCTTCCCACAGCTCAGCTCGATGCAGACAGGGCGACTGCGCTGCGCGAATTATGCAGCTAGCCTCCTCTTCCCGCACCTCGCTAACCGTCCCTTCACTCCGCTCGAGATAAGACAATCGGGCGTAAACAATAACTTTTGGCACTTTTAAATAAATAATTAAAAGGAGAAATTTCCACATGAAAGCACACACAATTAATACCAATGATCAAATTTCAATAAAAAGACATCTGAAGCGTAGCACACGTAAAATCACAATATTTTAAAGGAAACCAATCCAATTAATTTGTAGCGCTCACGGAATGGCGGGCATTCCGTTTCGCGTTCATTCAGATCGTGTTCATTTTACGGAACGCGTGATAAAATGAAAACTCTTTGTTTTATGCTGAAATTATAATTGAAATTTATTCATATTAATAAAAAAGTCTTCGACTACCGTTCGGTTTCGCTCTACTGTAATAGTCACATCCAATTGTATTAAATGTATGCATTATATTAAAAATTTAATATGTAAAGTTATAGCCCACATACGTCCTACTCCTTTGCATAGACCTCCTCTTCTTCCTATGAGAGTTTTTAGGGTGAGGAAATATCCACCGTGTGTTATTGAATGTGTTATTGAATCGACGGATTCAACTCGGCTGAGTAGCATTCGGGAAATTACGATACATCTTTCCGTCCGGTATATCTCAAAACCTGAATACTAGATTGTACAACCAGTGCGTGTTGCCGGTGATGACTTATAGATCTGAAACGTAGTCCTTCAGTGCCAACCGTATGAGGACTCTCAAAGTTGCTCAGCGAGCTACGCAGAGGACTATGCTTGGAGTTTCTCTGCGTGATATATTTAGAAATGAGGATATTCGCAGTAGAACCAGAGTAACCTATATAGCGTAACCGATAAGTAAGCTGAAGTGGTAATGAGCCGGCCTTATAGCTCTAAGAACCGACAACTGATGGGGAAAAATTTTTCTCTAGTAGCAGCCTCGTACCGGTAGGTGTAGTGTGAAGTCAATGGTTGCAGGTGGCTCAGGACCGTGCTTTGTGACATTCCATTGTTTGCCACTAAGGGAGGCCTATGTTGAGCTGTGGACTTGTGAAGTGATGAATGATGATGATTATAATGTATTATTAATATGATTACGATTTGGATTATTTATTACGTCTAAAGCTTATATAATGTCTTATTCTTCAAGTACAGATATTTTAAATTACATATTAGTAGCGTAATAAACACTTTGGTAGAGACACAAGTGTGCCCTCCCACTCCGTCGACAGTCGTCTCCAGAAATGCAGATCATAGACTCTTCACTGATAATACTATGATTGCATAGAATGAAATAGAATACGTTATTTATTACACTATATTAGGTAAAAACTAATGTTTATTGGAAGTCATTTCTACTTTTAGGAAATGTTAAAATGACATTTTAATGCAAATTTTAAATATATAACTTCATTCAGAGGTTATTTATATATATATATATATATATCATCCACTTGGAGATATTTAAAAAAATATTATACCAGATTACCATAGTATTTTTATTTCTTGCACTCAAAAGTTTTATTACCAACATTACACTGTAATACAATACAGTCGTCGTAACAGCCAGCTAAAATTGTTCAAACAAAAATCCACAAAAAGAAGTTATACGCTGCATTATTTTATCACAGTAAACCGTTTTCAGGTGAATGTAATGTCATTATTCCTGTGTTAACAGCGGACCTAATAACTGAACAACGTTAGCTTATGCTAATAATTCTATTTCTTGATTAGGATTTACAGGTGCGGTTATTTTTTTTAAACTATATTTTATGTATTATTTTACGCTTTAGTTAAACACATAAATAAACTTGAAGTAAATGTTTTCAGTACTAAAACATCTGGCTTCTGTTAAGTTTATTGGCATGCTATTAAGATATAAACAACCATTTAAAAAAAATTCTGTCCGTGTATTCAGGTTTATCACCGGAATGGCTGAACCCATTGTAATAAAACTTTATATAGTCTATGAAAAACGTTGAGTTTTTTATATACAAAAAATTGATAAATGAAATGGTCTATGATTATCTTAAATGTTAATAATGCTAAAGTAATAGATCATACGAAGGCGACATTGAATGCTTTTAGAACTGGCCACTTGTAAACGATAAAATAAAATAAAAAGTTCAAAGGAGATGAAAGAAATTGGGTGCTTGACATCGTTCCAAACAGTTATACAAAAATATATAGGTAATAAAACGATAAATTCTAAGCATAATTAAATGGTTTTTATTTCTGTTGTCCTCCGGACAATCTGAAAAAAATTTTTAAACTGAAAAATGAAAGCTAATGCTTTCACTAATGCAAGGACCAAACGTTCTTAACTTTTTAAATTATGAATTTTGGCTTGGATTTTATTCAGGATCTTCGTTTTTATGGATTTTTTTCTTCACAATGTACTGATGCGTCACCATGCGAACGTTCTGGGAGATTTTGACGAGATCTAAGCGATCAAAATAACCTGAGGTTTATATCTACATAGAAACACTTGTTTCGACGTTTTCTCTAACAATTCACGTACACAGACACTTAATATACAAAATTGCATCAATTTTATCAAAATCCATTTCAATCCATTATTTAAACGATTAAAAAAGCAACAAATCGTCGATGGTCAAGTTTCTACCAAACCCACAATTTTTTTTAATATTTTTCTGTATTTTGTTTACGGCAATAGATAATGAACGCTATTTTTATAATAAAATAGCCTTCAATACCAAAAAGTCATAATGATCAAACATGAGGCGAATCTGTAGAAATCAATATGAATAAAAGAAATATATTTAAAAAAAACGATTGAGTCGATTGAATAGGCTATATTGTTAAAGTAAAAAAAAAAAATTTGTCGTTCTTAAATACAATAATCTACATAAATTAGGTCGTCTGTGTATGTGTGTATTTTCTAGTGGCGTTCCTAATTCTTTATTGCCTACATTCGACATGTTTTTAAACGATTTTTTTTATTTAATGCATATAAATATAGAATAATATAGCAACCTAAAAGAAACTACCACAATATCATTATATTCGAAATGTTTTTTATACTATTGCACTAATAATTTATTACTCTGTCCTCTTTCGTCCGAGACTTGTTAGTGAGTAGACGTGTCGCGCTTTATTTTTCAAATTCGTAACTAATATACATAGAAAAACCCGCTGTAATCGTTGCACATTAAAGTCGACATAGTCGAAATTAACCTAAAAAATATTTAATCCATCACAATATTTGCTGACATCTGCCTGCGTGTCGCGTCCCCCTCATACCTCACGTGCAAGCGTGTCAACTGCTATTTTTTGGCCCGTTCTCGCACCGCAACGTCGTAAACGCACAAGGTCGTGTATCACCGCTACGAAGAGCGCGCTACGGGCTACTACGGCCTACGTAAAAACCAACGCGGTTACGATCTTCGCATCTGTGTGCTACGATATCGCTGCATAATTGAACTGCGCAGTATTCGAACGCATTGTTTACTACAAGATGGAAAGTGATATGAACAGATCGATATCTGATTCTCATATTCATCGGGAAGCAGTTCGGGACACTGAAACTCCCAACTTTGTCACCCAACGTAATAAGAGATGCAGGGGTGACTTAGAAGAGGAAACTTTGGAAGCGTTTAAGCAAGATATGATGGCAGCCCTTCAAACTATGATGCAAAATGAATTTAAGAAAATTAATCCAATCCTTCAAGACATCAAAAAGACAAATGAAAACATAGAAAACTCTATATCATTTTTAGCCGCACAAAATGAGGAATTCAAAAAAAGAATAGAACAATTGGAGTGTGAAAACAAAAAGGACAAAGAGTACATAACTTTACTTGAGGATCAACTGGAGGACGTTAGAAGAGAAAACCAAAAAGGAAACTTTGAAATAAAGAATGTGCCACAAATTGAACCCAAAGAAAACAAAGACGATCTAATAAAAATGGTTTTATCCTTATCAAAAACGATAGACTGCCCTATAACCGAAAATGATATCACTGACATTTATAGAATACGAGCAAAGAGAGTAACCACAAATAGTACCCCAATTATTGTGGAAACAAGTTCGGCTATTCTAAAGTCTTCGATTTTACAAAAATGCAAGGCTTATAATATTAAAAATAAAGAAAAGCTGCGAGCTAAAAACCTGGGTTTTAGATCGAGGGAAGACACACCAATATATGTATCAGAACAACTGACATCTAAGGGGGCTAGATTACATTATCTTGCCCGCGACCTCGCCAAAACGAAATCATATAAATTTTGTTGGACATCGTACGGACGTGTCTATGTACGGAAGACAAGCGATTCCCCTGTTATTCCGATAAGGTATGAAGCTCAAGTACATAACATCATACAACAAACGTGACTATGCAGTGACATTATATTGCAGGTACTACCGTTATTATTATGCACTGTGTTTACTATAAATATCGCTTTAATTTGTAATGATTATGTGTTCTTGTTTTATTGCGCGTATATAGTAAACATATTAAGATGTACTTTAAAGCTAAGGTTTTGTAAATACACATACCTAATATTCACTGCTACTTCACTGTTCAAAAAATTGATTTTTCTTTGTTCCACTCATACACATTTATTTACACAAACACACATTAACAACTTCCTCAAATCTACACAAAATAACCATATGATAATTTATAAAAAGCTGCTCACTGGTACTTTCTATAATCATGTTAAAAATGTGTTCTATAAAAACCGTCACAATTGTCAAATGGCTCCTTCATTTTATAATAGAATTTATGTGCAACGTCAGGAAGTATTTAATCCAATCTTTATATGGATAGCTTGTTAAAAACCGTAACAGAGATTGATAAAGCTGAAATTGCAACCTCTAACATGCGTGACATTATTAATTTTTCATCCTCAGTAGTTAAAATACTTAACACAGATCTCAGAATTATTTCACAAAACATAAGGGGTATTTATTGTAATTTTGATGATCTTTGCCTTACATTGTCACATTTCAAGTTTTTGGTAGATGTGATAGTATTGACTGAGTGTCAAATTAATCCAAAAAAAAACCATACCACAGTTAAATAATTATACATAATTTACAACAACAAATCATTTGAATCGGTGTGACGGAGGACGTAAGAACGGATTATAAAGTTAAGGTTACCGAGATCCTGCTTTCGTATGCTTCATGTCTCCAGATTACCATAAATGACCTCACTATCCTAGGGATTTATCGCTCACCATCAACCTCGGAAGCAGAAAAATTCGTATATTCACTAGATAATCACTTGAATAACCTAAAGACATTTAAAACTATACTTATTACGGGAGACATAAACATAAATATAATAAATGACGACAATTTACAGACACAAACGTAAAAATAAAATAAACTACTTAAACAGTGCTAGCTACACACGGCATGTTACCAGGACATACCCACGGGCCTGCCAACTAGAAACAAAAACTTTTTGGATCATTTTATTTTAAAACTAAATAAATCCAAAAATACTGCTTCTATATACGTTCTGAATGCTACTATTACTGACCATGACATGATTTTTCTAAAACTAACCAATATAAAAGATGAAACAAATTCTACTAAAATAAAGACCTCTATCAACCTTCTACAAGCAATCGAATCATTTAAGGATTTGGATCTTCATGACATGCTACTACATACTAATCCCACTTATCTTACTGATTTGTTAATTGATAAATTAAGGCAATGTATTTTAACAAACACAATAACCATGACAATTCCATGCAAAAATCGTATTTTAAAACCATGGATTACAATAGGTATTCTTCGTTGTATAAGAAATAGAAACGATATGCAGAAAAAACTGAAACGTGACCCAAAAAACTTAATCCTAAAAATAATATATAGACGCTATCGAAATCACTGTAATGCTTTGATTAAAAACTTAAAACGGAATTACGAAAGAGATCAACTAATTAAAAATAAAAAAAATCCCAGGTTACTTTGGAAATCTATAAATGACATCACGCATCGTAAAGTAAATAAATCAAATAATATAGGACTTCTTAACTGTAAATCAACACCTAAAGAATCTGTAAATTACATAAATGCCTATTTTGCAAATATTGGCAAATCTCTAGCTGATAATATTTTAAAGCGTCAAACAAATTGGGGTACACTGTCTGATAATTATAGTGATTTAAACCCATTTTCTTCCTTTGTCTTATTAGAAACTGACCCGGATGAGGTTTATGAAATTTTAATGGGATTAAAATCGGACAGTGCCGCGGGCTGGATGGTATACAAACGAAATTTCTGAAACATGTTGGCAAAGAAATAGCCCCCGTCATTGCTCACTTAGCTAACCTCTGCATAAGACAGGGTATTTTTCCTACTGCGCTCAAAAATGCTATCGTCACTCCGATACATAAGGGTGGAGATAGAGACGAAGCCAGTAACTACAGACCCATATCAGTTCTTCCCGTTATTTCAAAAATATTAGAAAAAATTATAAATAGCAGATTAATTAGCTTCCTAAACAAATATCAACTAATATCTAACTCACAATTTGGCTTTAGGCGAGGGATTTCAACAGATGACGCTATAAGCGCATTAACGTCTCACATTACTAAAAAAGTCGATAGAAATAAAAAGTGCATTACAGTTTTTTTAGATCTTCAGAAGGCTTTCGATACCGTCTCTGTCCCCATCCTTATGCGCAGATTGGAATCAGTGGGTATCAGGGGTACTCCCCTAGCTTTGCTGTGTGATTATTTGAGTGATCGTAAACAGAGTGTTAGGGTTGGTGACTGTATTAGCGAGCTAGCAGACACAACATATGGTGTCCCCCAGGGAAGTGTGTTGGGACCAACTCTCTTTTTAATTTACATCAACAACATTTGTAACTTGGGTATTCGTAATGGTAAATTATTTTCATATGCTGACGACACCGCTGTAGTTTTCTCTGGTTCAACATGGGACGAAGAACATGGCTTTGCTCAAGAAGGTCTGGCCCAAATAGCTCAACGGTTAGATAAAAATTTATTGACTTTAAACGCCTCTAAGACCAATTATATATGTTTCACAAATTACAACAGCACTCAGCCAAATACAGACTTTCAAATAAAAATTCACTCATGTAACAATTTCTTCAACCAAAATTGCTCATGTGATAGCATAGATAAAATATCTAAAACCAAATATCTTGGAGTAATGGTTGACCAGCGCCTTGCTTGGAGTGCCCACATTGACCTATTGATTGGCAGAATTCGCAAACTAACTTGGATTTTTAAAACTTTGAGACACGTTGCCGACGCAGATTTATTAAAACAAATATATATATCGCTAGCACAATCTATCCTTATCTACTCTATCACAGTCTGGGGATGGAGACCGACCAAACCCAAATTTCTGGAACTAGACGAGCTCATAGATCTTTGCTTAAAGTGATTTATTTTAAACCTTATAGGTTTCCAACCGTCAGTCTATATTCCCAATGTGGCCTACTATCTGTAAGGAAACTTTACATTTTACACGCGATACTAAAACTTCACAGAAAACTGCCCTACAACCCCTCTAGACAAAATAACAGAAAAATATTAAATGTTGCACCCGTAACCCACGTTAAAACTGCTTACGCTAGGCGACAATTTAGAAGACAATCTGCACATATTTATAATAAATTAAATAAAATTCTGAATTTTTACCCTACAGTGACACACACGTGCAAGAACAGACTACAGAGCTGGCTTCGAGGTAAAAACTATGATGAAATTGAGAACCTTATCCTACATTAACATATGCTGTGTAATATATAGTCATAATTCTATTCACTAACTCACATATACACCCGCATGCACTACAACACACACACACACACACACACACACACACACACACACACACACACACACACACACACACCAACGCACACGCACACGCACACGCACACGCACACGCACACACACACACACACACACACACACACACACACACACACACACACACACACACACACACATCATAAACTTAACAATTTTTTTTTAAATTAAATTGTTAATTAATTGCTTTTGCGCTTAATTAAGTTAGCACTTAACTATTAACCATAATGCTTCTCTTTTGACACCGTTTAATCCTAATTGTTGATATTATCTTACTGTAGGTAATACTCTATAACACAGTGTATCTTTTGTAATCTTGGGAAGGAGCGGAGTCTCCTAACACAAGTATCATACTTAAAAGGAGATTCCGGCCATTAGTCATGTTACTATGTAAAAGATACTGAATAAAGATTTTTTCATTTTCATTTTTTCATTTTTTTTTACTCTGACTCCAGCATTCACTACGTTAGACAGGTGCACTTATTTGAAGAGCGAATAGATTATGTGAACATTTTGATTTCGGTGCTTTGATCAATACATAGTTAAGTAACTGTTCTACCGCCATGAAATTTCACGTAATAATTAGTTATGTATTCATAAAACAAGTTATGATAGAAATTTCGGGATGTTAGAGGAGATTAAAATCAAATGGATATTTCATAACAATCCCGACTTTGCTCATATCACTCATACAAATGCGGTCGCGGGGGAGGTATATGTATCGCAGGTTAGTGGTAAAATCAGGTTTTTTCAAAATTTCTCAAGGTTTCTCTTTCCTTTTCTCAAGGTTTCGCAACTGGAAGAAGACAACATTACTACCTTATTTTATCATAACCCTGAGAAAATCCAGTTTTTTGATCAAAAACCTAAACTGATTTAGTTTTATAATACATCAATTTATCTTTTTTGCATGGGGAAATGCCTACGCATAGCCGCCTAGCATGGGCAAGGACATGTTATGTCGGAGTCGCATCGACTAAAACCCCATGGTGCTCCACCTTCGTAGCATATTCACGGGAATGCTTTCTAGCACATCTGCGGCCCCTTATCGGGAGATGACAACTCCTCCCTCATCTTCTTCTCAGGTAAAGTGCACCAGTACACATGGCGCGTCTTTCTTCTCGGTCCCAACTTCACCTGCGCAACAAACCCCCCGTGTTCAATCCGCGAAGATCATGGTGCCAGGAAAAACAAGCAATTTAGTGATCATCTTGTGAATTCTGGGGCTTTAATCTTCAATTCGCTTATTTAATCCTGACCTTAGAAGATAATTTGTGAAAATAATTTTTAGGAATAACCTTTTTTTGAATTCAATATCTTCGTCAATAATTATGAACTCATTTGGATGATTTTTATATTAAATAAAAAAGTTGGTTATACGTGCGTTATAACTTCAGGGTTGATCCTATTTTGACCTGGAGTAACAATTCCATCCCTAAGAGTGGCAAAATAGGGAACGAATTTTGTAATGGAACTATTTAAACGACAATAAGTTTGTGATACTCCTTAGTCCACTCGAAATAGTAAAAAAAGAGAACTTTTAATAAAAAGTAAAAACCGACGTCAAACAACTACTAACAAGAACAAAATAACTTCAAGCTTTGGTGTCGGGGCTTAAATTCTTATACGAAATATGACTGAGCATAGACGTAGTTGCTTGCAGTCGGCTTTCATTTTTTATGAAAATCAAGTTTCTTATTCTTTTAAGTTCTTTCGTGTCGGTTTTTACATTTTTGATGTTTAATTTTTGTATTGTTTGTAAAGGTAGGCGAAACTAACCGTCATTCACTGTTCTTGGGACTTGAGAAGAGTAAGTATTCAGTCAGCCAGAATCAGGCAGTAGTATATCTATGATCAAATATTGAATCATTTTAAATATAATTATTTCACTTTTTATAAATGTCTACATTGAAAACAATAAGCTGTGTGGCTGCTGCACAAGAAACAATAAGCTGTGTGGCTGTGGCTGTGGCTGTGGCACAAGCAACATAGGAGAGGGGGCGAACGAGCATACGGCTCATCTAATCTTAAGTGACTACCGCCGGCCATGAACAACTGCAACAGGCAAATGCGTTGCCGGACTTTTAGAAAGGAGCATCAGCTATTCACTGTCGAGCATTCGAGTTCTCGGCTCTTCCACCACTATCTTCGTCACCGTAATCCTTCGTCATCTTCGACAGAATACCTGGAATTTCATTTAGAGAGCTGGGTATCAGAAATTGGTTAAAATCAAAGAATTTGAAAATAATACTTTACTTTTTGTAATGCAATGCTTAGTGCTTAGCGTGTCCATATGAACTAGGTAATTTCAGAGATATAAATACTATGCTGAAGCTAATCTGAGCAATTTCTTACCATTTTATAATCATAACTCAGTTATATCTGAGGGATTTAGCACAAAAATAACATAAATAAAAACAATATTTTTAAAATGATATTACTTACTCTCTTCTTGGGTCCATTTTTTTCACTGTTGTAGACCCCATACACGGTCGGTTAAAGCCATCAGTCGAACTAATATCAAATCAAAATATCAAAGAAATTTCCACACACACGGTCAGTTAAACTGATCATTCCAACTAATCGGTTCAAACTAGGACTGTGATATTTTTAAAATATCGTATTTTTGATATATCGATAATTATAAACATATCAATATTGGAGTTTTATATGTCGTAAATTAATGTGGAGTAAGTCAATATTGGAGTTGAAAATATCGATATATCGGCTTCATTTAAAAAAAAAAGTTTAGTTCATTTATTGTATTTATTAAGGAAATTAAATTATATACGTATGGAAAATTTATATAATAGTTCTGATGAATTATTGTTTAATTTAATTAAGATGAATATGTGTAATACTCGTTTTATATGTTCAGCTGCTTAATATGTTAAAAGTACAAGTGCTACAGATGTAGCTGAAGAAATCAAATATTTAACAGCTTTACCTTATAGAACGGGAGTAAACTGTCTACCCAGCGGACAGTCGATGACGACAGTAACTCAAGTTCATAAAACGCATAACCGATCAAAATAACTTGGTTTTTATATTAACATCGAAACACTTGTTTCGTCGTTTTATCTATTAGTTTTTTTATTTATTTATTTATTATTAAAAATACAAAATTTGGTTTTTATTTATACATATTCCCGCAAAACTGCTTACACACTTTGTCTGCAGGAACATTTGAGTCTCATTTACATAATACATAATATTAATGTTAAGCACTGAGACTTGCCCATAAAAATTTCTTTGATTAATTTTTTACTGCTTCACGTCGAATGTCCTCAGACAAACTATTGAAAAAGTACGGTCGTTTCTTTAAAGTTCTATACCCGAAGTAGTTATTTACTTTTGGAAAGGAAGGTGACATCATCACAGTCACCTAAGTCTTCATCTTCAGTCAAACTAAATTCTCTAAATATATAAAATAATGAAAAATCTAAATAGCATTTACCAGTAATTAAAACAAACTGATGCCAGCGGATTGTGGTGCACCCGGAAAACTGCGTGGAGTGCCATCAGTTAAAAATTTCAACTTAAGATTTCACACTCACGATCAGTTTTTGGATGTACGTCAGTTCAACTGATCATTTTAGCTGACCGTGTGTGGAGACCATTACTGAAATTGGCATCAACTAAATTTTTAAACCCGCGAATCAACACTATATTATGACAGAAACAATGGCATGTAATGAAACTTTAACATTTTGACATTTATTGTGTGGTTGAAATGAAATAAAGTGTAGCCATATTAAGTATTTGAATGTACCCTTATTTTTTTATCCATATGGATACGCTAGGCATTACAGGGTTAAGTAAGTCATATTTTTTTTAATGTGCCGTTTAGGAAATTGCTCAGAAAATTAAAATGCATAATTACTAGGACGTAGAACTCTTTATTTGCCTAAAAATCAATCTGGATAGTAACTATTTCTGTTGCCAAATAGCAGTGCTTGTACTGCTGTGTTTCCGTTTAAAGAGTGTAAAGAGTCAGTATAGATTATTTACTCATTACGTAGCTATGAGAAATTTCATCTTAGTGCTTAGAGGTGAAAAATCAGCATTCTTTGCTTGAAGTTAAAGGCAATTATCCATAGACTGCAGTAGCCACGTACCATCAGGTGGCCTTTAAGTTCGTTTGTCACTTTAGTTTTATACAAAAATATAAAACCTCTATGTTTGATTCTCTTTACACCCATTCGACGACATATGATGGATTCTTTTACGAAGCCACTAAACGGGATGTTAAGATAGAAAACTTTTTAACATTTATTTTCAATGACTAAAACTGGAAAAAAGGTAAAAAGCTGTTTTGTTTGCAGTGAAAATATAATATCAAAATTTATACCTTAACAGACGGAAGTTTACATTAAAAGAATCCTTCACCGTGGAAATCATCAGAAAGCCCGTCTAAAGGTAGAATTACATCTCTTTTATGAATGAGGGTAACAAACGAGCACACATCGCTACAGATTTAGTGGAGTTTGTGGATATTAGTGGATACTGAAGCACACTGACGTTTATACCTATCCTCGATTAAAAACCAAAATGTCGATGCGTTGTCACTCCTGAGAATTAAGATGGAATACATCGAATCCAGTAAAAAAAAAGTCTGGACTTCTACACTCGGACTTTCTTCAAAAAACTGCATAAATTATTGCATGCAAAACTTATTTTAATTTAATCAAACTTTATCCACCATATATTTTTAAAACAAAGATATTTTGATAAATGCCTCGTTTCCAATAAAAAGGGTCTCCTCTTCTCTTAAACTCGCCATACAAAACCCAGCAGTATTACGCTGCTTTTTTATGCTTTTATTATGTGAGAGTCGTGGTAGCTCAGATGGTTAACGCTCGCTGTATATATAACAGATCGCGAGTAACCCGGGTTCAATCCCCGCCGGAAACAAGGAAATTGTTAATTGCAATTTTAAGTGATGATTTACCACGTGCTCGGCGGTGAAGGAAAACATCGTGAGGAAACCTGCATGTCTGAGGAATAAGAAAAAAATATTTCGATGACTTGTGAAGTTCGTCAACACGCATTGGGGTAGCGCGGCGGACACTTCCTTGCCCTAAAACCCTCTCAGAAATGAGGGCATGCCTGTGACCAGCAGTAGGACGTTATATAGGCTGTAACTTTACTTTAATGTGAGACCCGCTCAAGGCGAATCTATCGTGCTGCAACCGCAATACTGCTGCAGAATGGCTCTACTACGTATAAATATACTACTTACTACTACCCTTTTATTCACTATTAAAAAAGTTCTTGATGAAGATAAGCTATAGGAATGTCCATTATATCTCAAATGTGTACCTACATGTGTTTTTAAGCAGATATCCGAGTCTTCTCTAAACTAAGAAGGCACAATGTAGCCAATTTCCTAAACTCAACACTCGAAGTTCCTTTTGGAGTGTAGATTCCGTCATTTGAGCACTCTATTTGACACGCGGTTCACCTCTTTACACATACTTCTTTGTTTAGAACCTCAGTATTCACAGTAAACATGGACACAATGGAAACGTTTTGTAAGAAAATTACTTTTCTGCTTACACAATAACCTATTTTGTTTAGATAGGACCAAATAAATCTCTTAGTTTTTTTTTTTAAATAAAGAAGAGGGTCAAATGGGCATGGGGGCAAAAATAATTTACCATTAGGGGAGCCACTTAATGGTAAATGACTTTCGTCGTCGTAAAACAACAGCAAACATAGAGGAATAACAGTACGTTGCCAGCCTTTTAGAAAAGGATAAGCCTTTGTTACTGAATGTTGTTTAGTTTTATGACTTTGAAAAATTCACGGGTGGTAGCCAATTCTATAAAGACATCGTGCAGGTAAGGAAATGTTCCGTGTTCAGAAGAATCAACTTCGTCATTACATTCTGTGTAAAGTATACTACTAATATCGTACGACTTCCCCGTATATTGCCAATTAGGGGGTTAATTGTCATAGATGATACGTTTGGCAGGCGGGTCGGCATAGCCCTTGTTCGGTTTATTTATTACGAATGGTTATTAGACTTTCAAATCAGGACTTTCATTCCTTGATTTACTATATTATGTCTTAACACCAGCTTCAGAAGTTATTAAATTATTACTTCCACTTTTTTTTAAATTATACTTTAGTTTTCATTTTAATTATTACATTTATATGTGCACTAAGTAATATAGAAAGCTCATTTTTTATAGAAGAGGGAGAAAATGAGCATGTTGCTGGTCTGATGTAAAGTGACAAATGACTACCGCCGCCCATGCATAACACCGGGGGAATCGCAGGTGCGCTGCCAGCCTTTTCGAAAGTAATAAGCTCTTTTTTGTAGGTCCCCAGGTCGTATCGATCTGGAAAAATCACCGGTGGTAAACGATTCCACAGAGAGGTCATGCGAGGAATAAAACTCCTGGTGGAACGTACAACAGTCCGCCACGCACCCAGATGGTGAGGATTGCATCACGAATTTTGTCGCGACTTGCTTTCGTTAAAATGTGGCGGCTGAAATTAATCCGAACAATTTCTTACTGAGTACTCCCCCGTGGTAGATGCGAAAGAAGATGTAAAGACATGCAATATCCCTTCGCAGCTCCAAGCCGATCATAAAGATCTCAGTCGTCGACTATTCAAGCCGCCCTGTGCTGGATGCAGTCAAATGAAAAGAGCTGGCACTGGGAGCCCCACGCAGAGATGGGGATAATATTCCATTTAAGGCCAAACAAGCGCTTTGTAAAGTTGTAGGCGGTTTGCCGGTATGAAATATTGTCCCGCTTTGTAGAGCCCTTCAAGCTTTTTGGACGCCAGTTTGACCTTCTCTTCCAAATTACCACGAAATTGCATATCATTCGATGTGTCGATGCCGAGGATTCCGATATTGGCTAAGACAACAAGGGGAGTGCCTTGAAACTAAGAAATATGACAAAGAGGTTCTTTATAAAGGCGTCCGGTACGCGCAAACGTGGGCCTTCTGGGGATCGAACTGGACTAGATTTAGTCACCCCCAGTCCGAGACTTTATTCAGCAAAGACTCGACTTCAGACACAAGTTTGTTCTGTTACTAGGTGACGTTTTCCCGAGAAATATTAGCACGGCGAATATATAGAGCACCACTATTGCTATTATCAGCATAGCAATAAATGTTACCGGTTTGCAACAAATCATTGAAATGCGGAGTAAATAGCGTTGGTGATAGTACAAAACCATGTGGAACACCAGAGGTACCATGGTAGAATCACCTTGTAGTTATATTAGTAGTATAGTTGTATCACGAATGGGTCGGCTCCACCGGGGAAAGACCACGCTCGCACAGAATATCAGCGTAAAATAGCAGCTTATTGCCGCTGTGTTTCATATGGTGAGTGTAGAAAACCGGAGACATTTTTTACTAGAAACGAGGCTTTTCATCTTAGTCCTTAAGGGTGACAACGTATCTGTATTTTGATTCGTCGATCTGTAGTTTGATTCGAGGATAGATGGTAAATGTCTATGAGCCACAGCAACCACTTACCATCCGGTGAAATGTGTGCCTGTTTGTCACCCTATCCTATAAAAGAATATTAATAGGCTTGTAATCAAGGCATGTACCGTCAATTACGACCTGATGACCTGACCTGACCTGATGACGACGATTGATGATCCGATCTGCAAGAAAGCTGGTGATCCAATTGCATAATTTCTCGGGAAGTCCATAAGATGGAAGCTTCGAAACAAGCTCTTTGTGCCAAACCCGACCGTAGGCCTTCGCTACATCCTAATTAACCGCCAAGGCCTCCCCCTTGGTTCGAATGCAACGATGATGTTGTTTGAGTAGTTATGTTATAATATTTTCTGAAAATTTAAATGGGACCACTTCTGAGCTATATCACTACATCGCATCAAGCCCGCCAGAAGCCCAGAGGATGCAGACATAATTCAAAGATTCAAGATTCAACAATAAAAGGATTTTTTAATTAATCTGAAAAACTGTTGCGACCACTCCGGAATCCGGAGCCCCAAAAGGAAACCGCCTACACATCGTCGACAACTATCGTAGAATATTGCAGCATAACAGCATCGTTCTATCAGAGGAATAGGATCGAAAATAATAAATAATTCATATACAATATAGATTAAAAGTGACTCTTATTGATAGTCATTTTTATACTCTTACCACTGGTTCGGCAAAAACCACCGTGTTAGGAAATTCTAACAAGAAACACAACTCTTTTTTTTTCAAAGAAAAATTTTTCAAGAAAATTTACGAGCTTTTTACAAAACTTATTTAAGAAACAGCTTGGAAACAACCACCATATTCTCAAGGGTTATAATCAATTTTATATTTGTCCCCAGTTTCTTATGTTTTCTGGGACTTTGTTGTAATATCATATATTTTGCCTCACTTAACGCAAGAACAAATATCTTTTAATATAATTCTATAGTTAACAGTCGAACCGTTGCCCTTTAAAGCCCCTTTTATCGACAGAGTTTACGTCGTTATTCTTACGTAAACATTGGCTCTCGAAGTGCACTGCAGCGCTCTAACGTCGTCTAATGCTTCTAATCTGATTTTCTCGACGGGATTCTCTCAAAGCCAAAAAGGCTTTGGAACAGTTAGCGCTATTCAAATACAAAACATTTTTTTGAATCACACTGGCATTTAATATAAAAAGTTTTATTATTAATATCGCTTTAATTTTAAATAAACGCTATTCGCAATAGATAGATCGATCAGTAGATTTATAACAAAAAAAAACTATTTTCAACTCCTAATGAAAATAGATTTTTTTTTGTTATAAATCTACTGATCGATATTGCCAAATAATTTAAACGAAAAAAGAGAAATAAACTAAATGATAAAAATACGGGAATTAATTATTTATTCATTTATTTAATTTCTTTATGAACATAGGTCATAAGTTCTGTCAAAAACTTTTTATAAAATTAATGATATAATTTTTGATAATTATATAGAAATTAAAGGTAATTTAATTGAGCATACAATTTTATTTACATTATTCAAAATGCCCTACCCTATTTTGAATACATGCCCTTAATCGACAGCACGCACCACACTCAAATCTATTTCTGCCGCTGCTTTAGCCAAAGATTCCCGGAGAGATTCCAAATTCTGATGAGGTTTAGCGCAGACTTTCTCCTCCAAATGTTGCCATGTCTTACAATCCAGTGGACTTAAATCTGGAATAGAAGAGGGCCAGTTCTGTACTCAATATTGCATACCCGGCTCTGTACTCAATATTGCAGTCGTATTCTTGGAATTGCATCCACCAAAGAGCTATTCGTGGTAATAAATCAATTTTCGTGAGCGTGGTCCGCAGCTCATTAAAGTCGGTAACAATTTTAAACTTAATACCTAAAAGATATACGCAAAATCGGTTAAGTGAGTTGATGACGGCAAGAGTTTCTAATTCGAAAGAATGGAGACAATGTTCTTCCGTGGTAGTCTTCCGACTATAATACGTTACCGTTCTAAGCAATCCATCCCGTCCCATTTGCATGAGTACGCCAATACGGCAATTCCTTGTTTCGACACATCCTTATACAATTCCGTTTACCACTTTGGATCATAGATCATAGGTTAACAACGGTCTTGCAATCTGCAGACTTCCCGGAGCAGTCTGTGAACACAAACAGGATCGCCCGCGTCACTACATCAGATTTGATAGACCACAAATCCTCGCTAAATAATACCGATTCCTTCCAAGGATGTTTTTCAAGGTTATTGAAATCAAAAAAGCATCCTAATTTCAATAGAGAAGATAGCTGGGTGCTACTATCTGCTTGAGATCCTGTAATTAATAAAATTATAACCCAAGTAAGCATACAGGTGGAAGACTTCAAGATACTATACAATCCTAGCGTCGAATTTAGGGAATATGTAAAAAAATATTACAAAATATTTAAAAGAGTGAGCCAAGTCATTGTATTAGAGCAACAAAATAAAGACGGATTCTAATTAAATTAAAATGACATGGAGTATAATTAATAGTGAAACTGGTAAGGTTAACTCTCGCAATTCGAACTATCAGTTAAGTTTTAACAATAAATTAACTGAATCAGATCAGGACGTTGCAATGGTTTTCGAGAAATATTTTACTGATATTCCTATCTTAACCACTAAGTCACTGAATTCTTCTCCTGCCGTCGCCGAATCATTACTTAAACAAAATGTAAATGCGTGTACAAAGAATTTTACATTTCATAAATAATCATCAAAGGATATTTTAAAATATTTTAAGACTTTTTATATTAATAAAACCGCCGATCTGTGGGGGAATTCCCTTAAAGTTATTGCGTCTGTAATAGATGCAATCGCACCTCAACTATATGTTATTTTAATACTAGTATCAAATATGGTGTGTTTCCTGATTTAATGAAGCATAGTAAAGTAATACCTTTATTTAAATCTTGCAGTACATTGGACCCCGCTAATTTTAGACCTATTTCTGTACTGCCAACACTTAGTAAAATTTTACCGATGAAATTTTATGCCTTTATAGTATACCCTTAACTATATCTCAGTTCACCATTATAATAACTATTTATAAATCCCGCGCAAGGGAATCACAAAATGGTGAATGATGTTCGTCCACACATGATAGCGGTGAAAAGATCACGCGTCTATGCCGCATCTAGTGTCTTATTATTACAATTTCTGTGAAAATAACAAAAGAAAACACAAGAGAAATGAGCAACGCAGGAGCTGTGTTGCCGACATTAAAATTTACCTCCCGTTGTAGAGAACACAATAACCCCGTCAAATCCCGTCAATTACGGTAGACAAGTGTCAATTATTCATTTCTAGTGACCGAATCACTGTAGTACACTTCGTCACGCGTACTGGTACATTCGGATCGATCATTCAAGTGGATCACTTCGGGTTCCAGTACTCTGTTGAGTCTGTGAGATCTATTGGGAACCAAACATTTTCTATTTGAAGTTTTTAATAGCGCCATGTACTGCTATGTGTACTGTATAGCGACATGCTATGGTAATAAAGTAATTTTATCGAACTAAAACTTTTCGACTTTCAAGGATATCACAGGTTCACAGAATATGCGACTCAAACAGTGAAGAGAGAGAATGAAATAAATAGAGTAGTTGATAGTTTTCTATATATTAAAATTTCATTTTGGCCGACCAACGACATAAAGTTTTCGAGGTGTGTTTAAAAGAATTACGTCAAATTTAAAATTTACTCTCTCAACTTTTAAAAGATAAGATTGTATTGCACACATTTTCGTATTTTTAAACTAAAAAGGAAATAAAATTATAATTTAACTTTTGCCATTTCCACTTTATTTTTATTTCGAAAACAAATCTAAAAAACATATATTTTTGTTGTCCCGTTAAAAAATCCGTTAGCCGTTAAACACAATTTTTCCCGTTGCCAACCTCGCTGTCCCGTCAAAACTAACGGGAAACCCGTCAAGTTGGCAATACTGTACAGGAGCTTGTATGCGAAAGTTTGAGTGCAAATGTGATCGGATTGTTTCTTTTTGAGGCGCACGAGATGTGCATTTAAGAGAGAAAGGAGAGGGAGAGAGAGATAGATAAATGGAGAGACAAACAGACAGATACAGAGGATAATAATAAACAGATACAGCTATAAATGTTTTCAGGCACTTACGTTGGTTAGTTTCCCAATTTGAGTGCAAGCACGACCTTGCATGAGGTGCTATTTAGATTCAACTTTTTTAAACTATCGTAATTTTTAATATACTCTACGTTCAATAAAAATCTTTTTTTTTTTGGTCTGAAAATGCTTATTTTTATAGAAACACTATTAAAACTAGTTGAACCGACAGGGATAATAAACAACGTACAGGCAAGGATATAGTAACTTAATTCCAATATATAAAAATTAATTTTTGTTTGTTCGTATATTATGTGCTGCCATACCGTTTATCGGATTGCGATAAAACTTTGTCAACATATTGATTGCACTTCCGCAAAAATTATAGGCATAGTTGGACCTGGTTCGTGGTACTTTTGTAGAATCCGGGTATCACCCGTGCGAAGCCGGCGTAGATCAATAGTAGTATATAAATTATACCAAATCATTTATGCTGCTGAATACTATGAATAGGTATTCATCTCTATCCATCATTACATCCATTACTGAACTTGCTTCAACAAAACGAGAGTAAATTTAATACTCAAAATAAATCGTAATTTATATTAGAATTAATCATTTTTACGTTTCACTATTAGCAAATCTGAAAATAGCAAGCCTATTCAGTAATAGTCACTTAACAGCTTTTCGTGCAAAATACCAGTTATTCAAGGAATATTTTAATAGCGTTATATGTTTCTTTACTGGTATTACTTTCAGTGTAAAGTTAGAACTTAATTCGTCGTACGACGTATATTCCTAAATTTTCAGTTTTTGTTGGTAATTTTATCACAGAAATTGTGAATCCACTTTATGTCAATACATTATTAAAGGCTACATACATCTTTTAATGAATCTACTTGGAACAAAAGAGCATTAGCTTTTATCCAAGATTTATTCTTCGACATTTTTAACTTTACACTAGATTACACACAAACCCTATTATGTAAAAGCTTTTAATATAAATTTCAAATTTATCAAATCTAAATTGTGCCAAGTTTGTTTTCGTATCTTTTAAATTAAGTGATTAAATTAAGGAGAGAAAGGTTTTTTAGCCTCCTACCGGTAACCGAAGACGACGAAGGGTGACAAATTGGTAAGATATTTTTTTTTTCATTTATTTGGGTCAACAAACAGTTTACACATCACAATGACATAATTGTGAAACCAATACCGTTAACCACGTATTATAATACAAAAAAATTAAATTTTTTTTGCTAAAAGTTAATACTTATTTCTTTTAAGTACGCTGGCTACAGATTAAATTAAATTAAATGTGAACATATTGCGTGGTGTTGACTTTACGCAACAGATTTAAAATTTAATTTTTAAAGAAAATAACATTAGTCCCAAATATGTCTAGGGTAGTGAAGTAGTTGTTATAAGCTTCAGTCATGCGTGTCAATGGTGAACGTTTCCCAGCATTCGTTCGATACTAAGGTGTAGCAAAGAATTTGTATATACGGTATGCTCGAGTGTGTGATCTGACTGGTACTTTATGACATAGCTTATCCACTATATCGATACAATCGTACTTATTGTTGCAAAAATCGTACAATAGCTTAACCTGTAATTGTATTCTTCTAGTTTTAAGATTAAAAATAGACAATTTACTACGATAACTTTTAAAATGCATGCAACGTAGGAAGATGTTTTGCACTCTTTCAAGGCGTTCTGAGTATTTTTTGTAAAAGGGATCCCACACAGAGATGGCATATTCAATTTCAGAGCGTATTAAAGATTTATATAAATATATGTATGTACTTGGCTGTTTAAAATTGTTAATAGAGCAGATAACAAACCCATACATCTTATATGCTCTATTACAAATATTCTCAATATGAGTTTCTAGTGTTAGTTTGGTGTCTATTGTAACTCCTAGATCCCTAATTTTATGCACCCTGTCGAGATTTGCGCCGCACAGAGAATAATTGAAATAACTTATACTTTTTTCTTGCTAAAACTTATATATTTACATTTATCTAAGCTAAGTTTCAATTTATTACGGTCACAATAAGCCGTCAATCGGTTCAGATCTTCTTGGAATTTTAAATTGTCACCAATATTTTCAATCGTACAGTATATTTAAGGTCATCCTCATACAGAAGGAAATTGCAATTTTTGGAAAATTCGTTTATATCATTTATGTAAATTATAAACAAAAATGGTCCAATAATTGATCCTTGCGGAATACCTGATGTTACCGTTACGATATCAGATTCATGACCATTAATTACCACTTTTTGGGTCCTATTCGTTATATATGACTTGAACCATCTCCAAAGATTGCCTCTAATACCATTGAAGGCGATTTTCTGTAACAAAATTTTATGGTCAACACGATCAAAGGCTTTCTTAAAATCTGTATACACATTATCTGTATACAGACTTTAAGATATGCAAAAAGTCCACGGATTGGAAGACAAGAAACAATCCCTTGTTTTGTCGCTTGTGAACGGATAGAATGATAAATCATAAATCATAAATTTTTATTTGCAAGAATCACGGTATAAAAAGATCTTACAATTTGTGTAGTGCAATCGTGTTTCGCTAACAATGGTAAATAGCATGCAAATACAGAATCAACAATATTTATTAAATAATTATGATGATGATGATGTAGTGTTGGTTACCAAAGTGTTATACTCCACAAAACTCAATATTCGATGATTGAGGGTCCACTGTCGTGCGATTTACACGAAATATTTCGAATGCATGATCACACTGGTTAATTTTCTGTTGCTCGCGATTTTTTCCGGACCGATACGACTTAATAACTTTAAGGAAAGAGTCTACTCCTTTGTATTAGGCCGGCAACGCACTTGCAATTTCCATGGTTATAAGGATGGTCAAAGGTGTCGGTGATCACTTGTCATCAGATGAAAACCATATTCGTTTGCCTCTTTTTCCATTAAAAACCGTCATTCAATAATGTGTACTTGCATAATTATTAGTTGTGACTCTGTCTCATATTATCAGAATATATTTTTTTAAATTTCGGTTACAGTAACTACTATGGTACTGGTTTCGGTACCTCTAGTGTACCTTTTTTTGGTAGTTCTGTAATAACTATCTAATGTAAACTAATGTAATAACTATCGGTTACAAATTGTTTCTGTTTTTTATTTTCAATATAATAAAGAGTGAATATTGACCGTTTGTCAGTATTCACTCGTTATTTTACGCACAGTCTATCTGATACTTAATGAATGCTGTGGCCCATAAACATCGACATCTATCTTCGAATCAAAATGTAGAAGATGCGTTGTTACTACCGAGGAAAAGGTAAAATGCCTTGTTACAAACACAGCAGCCTTAAGTATTTTACGCTGGTATTCAGTTAGGGGTATTCGATCTATCTTTGTTTAAAAAATGCGTTTTTTTAGGTTTTCTGTGGTACATATCCTATCTGTAAGTCAATCTATGGGGAGGCATACGTTCAGCGAGTTTTAATAATCTGCAACGAAAAAACCAACCACATTCACCTCACGGCTTCTTCAGGGCATATAAGAATAACGAACGTATGTGTCACAAACACATATCTTTTCGCAATGATATCCTATATTTAGGTGATTACTACATTAATAAAAAATTTCATGTGTAGTACTGATTTGTACACGTACTACACATTAGATAAATATTTACACACTAGATATTTATACTGTGTTCTTTTTCAATGAGTAGCCAAATTTTGAACTTAAATTCAAAGATATAAATAATGATATACAGTTTTTGTAAATATGAGTATAAATTAAAAGTGATTTATGGGCAACAACGTTTTTGCCTACTCGTACCGATCGACATACGAATGTGTGCCTGGGCAAATCTGTTAAAATATTGCATAACAACGCATTTTGAATTAAAAAGATAAAAAGAACAGAATGATATAACGATTTCTTATATTTACACGAACACTACACATTTATTAAAATTACTTTTCGCGATAAAATGCGTAAAAAGACAGAATATTTAAGATATTTTTTATTTAGTTTTTCTTCATAATTTGTCTATATTATTTATTCTGAACCTTCTCTGCGAATTTGGCCGGTTATTGCAAAGAAACCCCGGGTAATGTGTAAACATACTGCACATTATAAATATTAAACAAATATTTAATGTGCAACATTCACATAAAACTTTATCGCAATTAAAAATATGCAAAAAATAAACGCGATTAAATCCATAAAATTGGTTTATCAAATATATTTCTTCATTCTCGACTTTAATGATTATCTTGACTTTCCAACTATATATTTGCAGAATATAATATATTCAGAGGTAGTGCAAATTTTTATTATTGTAATTATATTTTTATACCAGATTTCATGGCATAATGCGCAAAAATAATTTATAAACTTCCATAACTGAAAGCAGAACAAAGCCATAAAATATTTTTCAACGGATAATAATACTGAATACGGCATTAAGTGGTAATAAGAATGCGGGGCGGTTGGAAAAATTTTGGCATGGATTCAACTTCACTAAGTCGTAAATACAATAAAATCACGAGATCTGAAATTATGCAGTCAATCCTTTTTCAATAAAACCGCTGCTCTTTGTAATGTCGTGTACGGCAAATATAAACGAAAAATCGAAACAAAAAAGCCCTGAAAACTTACATGAAAACAGAAAATTCAGGAAACCTACAATCTGAGACCACACTTAGGTCCGCTATGACAACGGTTTTAATAAACCAAAAATTTTCGTCACAGAAATATTAATTCAATCATTAATTACCAAGCTTTAGCATTAACATTGAAATTAAAATAAAAAAATTAAAGCATACTAATTGCAATGGAGAAATCAAGTGGCTACTGCCATCTCCTTAGGATCCTGTTATTTGAAAAAACTGAGAAAAAATCAATTACTATGAATTAATGCAAAGGAAAATCAATAATATAACTGTCTACCCACCGCCCGTTCGAAATCAAAGCCACACCAAAAATAACTAATTATCTGTATTTTAAGAAGCTTTTTTCTGATAGAATGAGATACCAAACAAGTACACAATCCACCTAATGTAATAGGTTGCCGTGGACCACGGCGTCTACCCTCGATTAATAATCAAAATATAGATGCGTTTTCACACCTGATAATTTATATGGAATGTCTGTTTTTTATTAAAATAGGTTTATGGTTCTCTACGCTCACCATACAAAATACAGCAGCATTAAACTCCTATTTGACGCTGGTACACTATAAGAGCAATAATATAGCTGCAGCGCGGCTGTGCCACATAAAAAAGCACAATTAATAGTTGTATATCATTCTGATAAAGGAACAATAACGTAGTAGTATAAAAATGAAGCTGTCTTATTTCACACTAGCGTTTTCTCCTGAATCTTGGAGGCAGTTTATAAACATAAATTGAACAAACATTCAGATCTGGAACAATTATTTGGGCCATACACATATTTGTTCCGTGTGGGATTTGAACAATGCTACTCAATGCTAATTCACTGCGCTGTGGAGCTTTAATTTATTTATTTATAGATACTACGAAAAATATAATAATAAACCAAAAACATAACAACAGTCAAACTAGATTGCGAATCATTGTGCAATCTGTACCATAAATATTCCAGATACGATCCAAAATAAACTTCGAATTTCCAGCAATATCCCTTTAATTTTTTTTATTAATAAATGATCGTGTATGAAACTTAAATGTAACCTTGATAGCCAATAAGGTAAGTATTTTTTCATAGCATTGTGTGACAAACGAGTACACAGTCCACTTAATGGTAAGTGGATGCTGTGGCCCATAGACATCGACACTTATCCTCAATTAAGAATCAAATTGCAAATGCGTTGTCACCCCTGAGGAATAAGTGGAATGCCTCGATTCGAGTAAAACGGGTCCCCGGTTATCTATACTAAACATACGAAACACAGCAGCATTATGCTGCTATTTTACGCTGGTATTCTGTGAGAGCGTGGTCCTACCTTGGTCGAGTCGACCCATTGATGCTACAACTGTAATATAGCTGCAGCTTAGCTCTACCACGTAAAATATAAAAAGTAACACGCATTCTGCTTTTCGAATAATTACTTTCTTTTTCAATAAGCCATTGCTTGACATCTACACTGTGTGGTGGCGTGGTGGTGGTAAGAAGAATTTACTTAAAGCAAAAACCTTTAAAGATATCGTATCGGAATTTCTTTTGTAACGTTGATAAGTCTGTCAAATGTTTAACGTGCGTCGACATTTAAAATATAAAATTCCTCATTTTTGACATTGGCATTATAGTCAATCATCAATCCACTGCTAATCATAGGCCCCCTCCACCAGGACCTGTCTCCTATATCCATTAATTTCCTGCATCTTTTACAAGGTTATCACTTTATCCGCCCCGCACTTGGCTTATCGGTACGATGCTGCCAATTGAGAACCTTCCTTCCCTATTGGTTGTCGGTTATTCGAGCAATATGGCCGGGCCAATGTCACTTCAGCTTACTGACCAGTTGCTTTATGTCAGTTACTCTGTTTCTTCTGCGGTTGTCTCCATTACGAAGTTTAATATGCAGAAAATATAGTCCTCCACATAGGTTGCTGGGCGAGCTTGAGTTTCCTTATACGGCCAGTAGGGAAATGCTACGTTTCAGATCCATACGACATCCCCAACACGTACTGATTGTTACAATCTTATTTTCAAGTGTTCAACGCAACGACAAATGTGTGATAACCTTCCGAACGTTGTTCAGCTGAGTTGGACACGTCGATTGACCTCTCACTTGAAATTGGTATTACCTATTCAGATAATTTGTTCTATTTAAACATACTCGCTAACCACTTCAACCATAGTAGACGTTCAATATGCCAAGGAGATCGGAAAAGCTGGAAAATATGTGTTCGTAATATCATATTATTGACGGTAAAAGAGAAGAAATAGAATGAAATATAATAAATTTGGTTCATTATAAGAATATTTATATGAAATTTATTTAAGTACATTTTAGTGATGGTGTGTTTCTTAGTGTTATATGGTTAGTAGTCACTGTGATAGACCACACAAGCAGGAGAGGAGAGGAGCTGATATTTTAAGCTTGTTAAAACACACTATTTTTGTCAGCAGTCTTAGATAATAAAATTTTACAACTTGCATATATTTGAAGTATAACAACAAAGGAAATTGACATGAAAGGTTACCTTCCTACGATAAAACAAAACTTTGCTTCATTAGGTGTATCATCTGATAAGTATAAGAGACGAGTCTGCCCGTGCCTCGCCCACATTCTACTAAATGATGACCGCACCTTATTTTGTAACACTGATCAGATGGGCGGAAATGCTAGCGTGATACGTACGTGCTGAAAAGAGGTTGTTATGTGCTAGGTGTTTTTATTTTTAAAGATTTAAGATAATAAATGCGCTACACATCGGGATACATAATTCGGTAGTTAACTCCAACGTAAAACTTATTACCATAACTAATGAGTCGACTCAATGGAGTAGAATCACGCTATCACAGAATACTCGCGTAACATAGAAGCGTGATGTTACTGTGTTTCGTATTTTTTATTTATTTATTTTCTCTTTATTATACACCTCATAATAAGGAATATAAAAGGCGGGCTTAATGCCTTTATGATATTCTCTACCAGTCAACTCTGGACGATTTTAGAAACTGTGGCAAGTGTATACAATCCCTTCGTATACAATTCCCTCTTATATGTAATAAATAAGTAATAAAGACATAAGCTGCATAAAATACAAATTAATAGAATAAGTAGAATATAGTTAGTAAAAACAAAAGTTTTGGGAAATCAAAAGGTGCATGGTTTCAGCGCTCCTCAATTTTGAAAGTATTTAAATATACTCATAAGTTTTCACAAATAACCTTATTACTATTACTTCTAATTTGCCGATAATTTTATGTCAAACATAAATAAGAAGGTTAGGAAAATCCATGTCATGTCATGTCATAATACTCATACGAGTATGATCGTGGAAAAATTGTAGAAAAAAGTTCTCAATCAAATATTTTTACAAAATTTTTTATTGGTAAATTCAATTTATTTTTATTATTGTTAATTGAAAAAACGTTTAACAAAATGATCTTAAAATGACCAGAAATCAAATATAATATTACTTTAATATTTAGGTATTTGTACTCAGGAATTATAATATAATATATAAAAATGTATATAATATAAATAAAAACTAATCTCATCTTTATATCTGATTTGTTAATTTTTTTTTCAGTAGCAGATACCGAAGTACACCTTCAGGTCACCCCATAAAATCGAAGACGTATAAGTATATTTATATATAAACCCTACATAAAATCTTACCATGGTCAAGTATGTAATGTAATGGAACATTTTGTATTTCTACAGCAATCGATATTTTTATCACTCATTCTCATTCGATAATCATTCAAGATAGCGGCCGAGCCCGGAGTGAGTCAAAATGCATCTGTATTTAGTACAATATATTAATACAAGGCTGCTCAAACATCGAAAATTTCGGAATTTCTGAGCCAAAAATAATTATTTATATCAAAACAATACCAAAATTAAACAGCAATTTACATTCCAAGGCTTCCCACATGATAGAGGAAGGGATTAAAAAATAGATTGATTTGAACAATTGATATTTTTAAGTTATCGTGTTTATACATCCATGCGGACTTAATAAATCAACATCATAAGCCACTAAAGCCACTTGTTTAATTGAAAAAATAGCAAATAAACGAATTAAAAAAAATCACTTTCCATACTATGCGCAATCCCTCTCTAACTTATTTCACCATGGCAGATTTCATGTAAACTTGCTCATCTACTGTGAAATACGGGGGACCAACTAAACTGGCCCAACAGGCATACAGAAAGCAATGCCTTATGGTTCGTTGCGCTTCGTTACAGGAATATGGTAAAGTTGAAGAAGTTGTCTTTAAAAGAAGAAGCCACTTGCAGATGATTGGCGTTTGTATGGATATGCGCAAAAGCCCTACTATATGTGGCCTTACTTACCTGTGACCTTGACTGCATATAACCTTTAACTGGTATAATATTTCTAACCTTACCTTTTTAAATAATTTGATGTAGTGTATAAATTGTATGTGGTAATTTTTATAAAACATTTTTCTTATTTACACTTATTTATCTTATTATTTATATACATTAAGTTTCAAATTATTAAATTATAATGTTAATCACACAATAAAACGCAAATGTTCAAAAAGTTACACTTTTAATGTTAAAGAAAGAGACAATTTAATTTATTTTTTTTCCTAACTAAATCTTTTAAACTCAAAACAATTCCTCTACAAAACTTAAATTATGACTTCTGGAAAACTAAATCACTTTATTTTTCTTATTATAAACAAAAACAAAAAAAATAACAATCATCATTTGTTGTCAATTTTCCGACAAAAAAGTGCAATATTCTTACGTTAGAAATTAATATTTACTAAATAAGTAAAAAACATAAAGTTACATAAAATTTTGACATGCTGCAATCATAATAAAGTGGATTATACATACATATATACTACATTTTGAGCAAATAATGTTAGTTTTATTCTTCCTTTTTCTAAGGACGTACAAATCTGACTACCCATGTACAATGTATATTCATAGATCGAGGACAGGTATGTTATTTTCTCGTTGATAAATTTTAGGATATTTCCAGATAGTTCGTCAGTAAACAGGATTGCTGCCTGCAGTTGAGATGTCGGCTTGTTTCGACGTGCTTCCTCTATCAAACCAGGTAATTTGGTAACAAAGTTTTCACGTAGATTTCTTAAGGAATATGCAGGCGTCTTCGACTATTTAAACTGATTACGTCCGTACCAGTAACCTCTGGATGAACCACGTGATCGTGATGGTGATAGTAGTGATGGTAATGGTTTACCATGAGCTCGTTATTTTTTTGGAACAATCTCAGCAAAACTTCTCTCAGTGTCGAAACTTGATGACTCCTCCGAGTTATCCTTAAATTCACTTAGTTCAGACACTGAGACGTAATCAATATGTTCGAAGCACTTGTCGCCATAGTCCGAGTCACTATTATACTCATCAAGCCACCGCAGTATTCGTTGTACTTCATTTTTCGCCCTTTTAAAATTTCGCCTCCGGCACAAAAAGTTACACTTAAGGTATACATGGGTCAAATCTGACCCGAGGGCGTACGTAATTCCGAAAACGTAATTTCAAAACTAGACACGCGTGCACTTGCGTTGTAGTGTTCGGTGTGACCGAGGAATACAGTGTGAGAAAATATCGAAGTAATGTTGAATTATGATCGATCAAAAGTAAGTTAAGGGTTAACGATGGTAGAACAACAATAGGTTTAGTCGATGGGAGATAACATAAGCCGGTTATCCATGAGTTTAGAAGTTTCTTACCAAAAACAGGAAAAATATTTGTGTGATAATCGTTTTGGTAATGATTTGCAAGAATGTCTCCATTAACCCTTAAAGTCGCACGATACTTTTAGCAAATGAAAACAACTAAAACAAGTTTTAATGGTTTATTAGGCGTTTAAACAAAGTTAAAAAAATAACCAAAAAAATCTAGAGGCTTTACTTTTTGGAAAAACCTATGTATAATATACTATACATTGTCACACCCGTTGAGAATGATCTGCGATTATCAATGTATAGCATACTATACATTATATTTTATTACAGCTTCATGTGGTAAGCCAAGAAACAGTTTCTATCCTTAACATAGCATAGATGTACATTGCATTTTGTGCACATTGTACTAGCTTGACCTCCTCTACAATATTTACAGCGTTGATAACTGGTTAACTGGGGCCAATGATCAAATTTGTCATACCGCACATCGTCAAGAGGCCTCTCGGCCATCGGTTTCTTAATCTTACTTTTTTCGGGTACAGACAAAACGTCTTTTACGGGCACAATTCTATTACGTTTCAGAAGTCCGGCATAAATTTCGTAACGAAAGTCTTTTAGGCGATCTTGCTTCCTCTTTTTATTTATTTGGTTGTCGTGTCTACGACGTAACAGCCATGCATTGTTTATGCAAATGTCCAACAACTGAGAAAAAATGTTCATATACCATCTGTGAGATTTTATACCAGTGCGATATAATGCTATTAACATATCCGCCAAATCCACACCTCCCATATGGCGGTTATAATGCTTGACGATTTGAGGACACTGTATGTCTACGCGTCCTTTAGACTCCTTGCTGAAACGTTTGATATTCTCAAGAGGAAAAGCGTCAACATAGGAACTTACAAGCCTAACATGCTTATTATCGAACCACTTCACCACACTCAATTTATTGTCGTTGCACACCACTTGAGTAAACGCCCCTCTTCCGTTTTTTTGTAGCGATTTATCATTAATCATTTTAGATTCCGCATCTTTCAACCTATTTTTTCTAATAGTCCCCAAACTAAATATTCCGTAATTTTCTCGTAAAATATATACTAATTCTAAAGATGTAAAATAGTTATCAAAATATACGACACTACATGCCTTTTTTTATAGATTTGCATAATGCCAAAACTATTTTACCTCCAACGCCCAAAGACTCTTCTTCATTTGTAAATTGCACACCTGTAAACGTATCATCGCCAGCATACAGCAGAAAATCGTAGATGATACCGGACACACCGGCTCTAACCAGATTTTTAAAGCCCCACTTACTTGGCTTATTTGGGTTATACTGGCGACGGCTGCCGGCTTTTTTACCTTTGTAGGGTATGACCATCTCATCAATACTGAAAGCATTTTCTTCCTCAACGGATAAACACTGTAACCGAATGCATTCAATTAGGGGTCGTAGTTTGTAATACCTATCTGAAGTATCAGCTTGAGTATTGTCAGTAAAATGTACAAATCTTCTTAATTGTTGGAAACGCCTCAAGGGCATTACATCAGCGATTTTTCCGTACCTAAACGACGATTTCCAATAGTCTTTATATGACGGTAGAATTACTATACCCATAAGAATATTAATAGCCAAAAAATCTAATAATTCCTCTTCCGCAACTTTGATTGACTTTCCAGTTTCTTGAACGCTGTACAAATTGGTATTCGTCGTTATATGGCTCACCAAATCTCTGGGGAAAAATCGAAAAAAATAGTCCAAAGGAGACCAATCAACTGGAACTTCATCTTCAAACGTATTATTAGGTATGTTAGCTCTGTGTTGAAATGACACTTTCTTCCAACGGAAACGTAAGCTTAGTTTTTTGATACACCGCCTTTTCACTTTATTAACAGAAACAGAAGGCCCAGTACGTTTCCTTTGCCCACGTGTCACTAAAGGTGTGACATCCGCTATGGGAGTAGATGGTTCAACAGACGTTATAGATGATACAGAAGAAATTAAAGGTATTGCGTCGTAATTGCATTGCGTAGGGCTAGGGAACACGGCGTTCAGGATTGGCGTTAGGGAAACTTGAAAAGTCTCTGAATCCACATCAGAAAGATCTTCTGCACGTGATTCCACCTCTTGCTTCGGATGATTGGGCGATGAAGTGGGGCTGCCGAGAATGTCGAGCTTTTCAAATGATGAATCCAGAGACGGCGCTGGTGAACTCTCGACATCTCTGACTTCATCATCACTACTGGATCCATCACTAACATCAGAACCAGCATTTCGTGCTGGAACCAAAGACAATATGCGTCTCGCTCTTCCGTTCATTATATTCTAAAACAAAACGAAACAAACATGCAGTTCAACCATCACCCAGATAAAAGCCAAAAAGTTATTTATGCACTATGCGGAACTCGTATCATACCAAATCAACTAAAATTTGTTAGTACCATGTTAGTAGCAATGTATAGTATACTATACAAATAAATATAATGGCAAATAGTAGTGATTGTAGCACTGTATAGTATACCATACACGGATGTAAACAAGTTAAAATAATCCAAATATGACAACATCCAGGCCATTTAAGTTACACAATGGTTGGAATAACTCTTCACCTTTTCGATTTATGCATTACATACCCATAATAAGTAATAAAATCACGAAAATAGGTAAAACTCACCTTGACAATAATTTCTGACCGCGGTCTGTTCGTTATTTTTCACAACTGATTCAAATTTACCACAGATTAGCTATTTAGTGTAATGTTGACGTAAAAAGTAACGTTCAGAAATATGTCTTGTAATGAAATAATGCAAATAAAACGTGTAGAAACTTCGTAAGATTTTTTTATTGTCAGATGTATACCCTGCTATACAAAGTCACTTTAAGGGTTAAGTATGCAATACGAGACGCTTTACATATTTTTTGTTAACGTTACCCCCCCCCTCCACTAGGATTTTCTCCTGTATTGTGGAGGCAGGTTATATACATTAGTTGTACAATTATTTGTAGGCCATACAAATACTAGTTCCGTGCGGGATTTAAGCCCGCGGTTCGCAACGTTGCAACTCATTGTTAAGCCACTGCACAAAGGAGCCGTCATTAGACGGCATATTTGATTTTGTTTCTTTTCACTGGTCTGGGAATTCTGTCAGACGTTATACAAGATGGAATACTGCTATTTGTCGGAAGCTATCAGATTTGTTTGGCATTTCCCATCGCCTCTTACTACACGCTCGGTACAGAGTGATGTTTTCTCTTACACCGCCATCGCACCGCTAACCCGGAAACACTCACTTGTCTAATCTCCTCCTTAATACACTAGTATAAAATGACTTTTAAAATAATAATAATAATAATAATATTTTAAATACCATTCATTCACGTGGAAATAGTCCAATGCTGAACATAGGCGAGTCTGTCTGTCTATATGTATGTATGTTCAGGCTAATCTACGGAATGGCAGAGCTGATTGTGATGAAACTTTACGAATTGATTGAAAGAAATGCCGACAAGATCAAGGCTGTATTTAGTCCAAAAATTTGATTTATCTTTTTAATTTGTTGTACTGCGCAATAAAATTAAAAATATTAAACGTAATAAACTGTGTAGTTTCGTTTCGGTAATCGTTGAAACTGAATTTGTATACAACATGTCTCCGCTTACTTTGATATTACGGTCCTCAGGATTGGCTTATCGTACTCGTATATCGACGCGTATTGAGACGACAGTATTTTATTTCATCTATTTGTATTCATGGACTCTGCACTTCATGCATATTGAATAATGAGGATATAAACTTTTACAATTTTCTTTCTTAAGCTGAAAGTTCCAATTTTTGTTGTAGTATAAAGTATTGAAATTTAAAGCTATAACAAAAAATATAAAAAAGATTATATATTAATAAGAAATTGTAACTCGCTATAAATTATTTACATTTAGACATTAACATTTAGAACTGTGTAATTTCATTCTTGTACAACCCGAGCTTGACCACTGTTGGCACCGATGAAATTGTTATTTGAAATTTACATGCAGATTTGTTTTTGTTTTAATTATGACGGAAAACGTCAAAAATAAACCGGCATTGTTAAGAAGTAATTTTGAGAACATTTGAAGTCTCCCGGGTGAAAGTGTTAGTGATACCGTAAGTAGAGTAAATAATAAAAACAATTCAAATGATCATAATATTATTAACACCTTCCATAAGACCACTACTGAATACAGGTATCTTCCAAGGAATGCCACAAAACACGGTCACGAGCCACCTGCGTCTATAGTCTTCGTATATACATATTCAACCAGGTCTTCACTCCTCCAGTTTAAGACTGCACTATAGTTCACTTACCGGGAAAAGGCGGCCACTCGAGAATCTTTGTTTCCCATCAGTAGTCAGTTCTTTGAGCTTTGTAGCCAACTCATTATGACATCAGTAATTATTCCTGTTGGGTTCTGGTTTTACTGTGGAGGACTTAATTATGACTTTTATATAAACATTTTTGTTTTACGAATAAGTTGGCTTGACCAAGTAAGGACATCGATCTCACAAAATACCAGCGTAAAATATCAAAATAATGCTGCTACGTTTCGTATGGTGGGTGTAGAGAACCAGAGACTCTTTTTAATTGTAAAGAGGCATTCCATCTTAGTCGTTGAGGATAACAACTTATCCGCATTTTGATTCGTAATCGAGGATAAATGTAGAAATGTATCTATAGGTCACACCATCTACTTACCATCAGGTGGAGTGTGTGCTCTTTGTCACATTTATTCTATAAAAAATTTAAACGTTACAACGAAATCTAAATCACGATATGTACTAAAGTAATTGGGTAGCTGTCGCAAACATTTAAAAACTAATAAAAAGAGACATATTCAATTTAATGGTTCTTTAAAAAACACCAGTCTTTACGGACGCTGCTTAAGATGTCACCCGCTTTTTGTCCCTATAAAAAGTTTAAACAAGAACAATGCAAGTGAACATTAAAATTCCGCACCAAATGTGAATTATTAAAGTGAAAAGTTTATAAATATTCTCATATGAAGTTTAAATATTAGAAGCCTTCGCATTTTTGTTTAGGGTTTCCTTCGTATTCACTCATTCGTTAGAATTTACCCTATATTCTTAACTCAATATTGTTTTTTTGCATGGAGTGTAGGTTTTACAAAGTAATTATTAATAACATATATGGTTAAATCCATTTAAGTTTCTACAAAACTTTATTCTTCGGCGGTTAAATGAAATTCTAATTTTGTAGAATAATTATTTGTTCAAAGTAACTTACCTGTAAGTGTCCTTCGAACAAAATTATATAAAGTTAACACCGACAGTCTACTTGGTACTTGGTCAGTCCTCAGGGTGCGTGCGTTATAATATGTTGCCAGGTCGAGTCGTCTTAGGTGGTAACCGAACCTCCACCGGAGATTCTTATCACCCCCGCCCCGTCATTATCATGGTTGCCACCGTAACCAGGAATAGCGAAGCTACCGGAGTCTGGCGTTCGTACTTTTGTGTCGTTGCTCTTGGGGGAATGTTCGCCATATTTGCCACTCTCGCCGAGCTCGTTAACAACCATAGTTTGTTATTGTATAATTGCTATTATCATGAATATTCTGCTGCTCATCTCTTGTCTGTCTCCCTTTGTCGCCTCTTACGACCCCCACGGGAAGATATCGGGTAGTGAATAGTCTCAGCCGCCACTACAAGGCTTTATATACAAATCTTTTTTATACAAACTTAGTTAAACTGATAAAATGTTTGAACTTTCCGCAGGTCAAATTTGGTACATTTTTGAGAATGGTTGTAAAAACATATACATCTCCCCAAGAATAAATTACTGAATCGGTGGATTCGAGTAACTTGTACTACACTGATACTGATTACTAGTTTCGAATGGTGAGTGTAGAGAACCAGAAATAAAATATGTTCTTTCTTCGTTTTTTCTTTCTTTTTTAAGATAAATATCTAAAATAGATATTTACTATTTACTACGGTCACGTAATAAATATAGTAACTACTATTGTACTTAACATAGCTTTATAAAACTGTAGTCACTGCTGCGACCCATGGACACCCGCAACCAACTTCAAACATAGAAGGAAGAAGTGGTGTAGTCACCTCAAAATAAAACGATGGAAGGCATTTAAGACTATGTACTGGCTCTCTACATTCTTCGGACTGGGACACAGGAGTACAAACACTGTTGTTTAGCGACAGAAATAGGTTAAAAGATACGTGCCTATTAAAACGGAGTATTAGGCAGAATCCTGCTACCTAGTAATTTTGTTAAGTACTAACTACTGCTATAGTTTTATATATTACAATTCCATATCTACCCTAAAATACTTATTTTTTATACAATATTTGATTGATTATTCTCAAAAGTGTTTTAATCTGGAAATCACAGAAGTTCGTTTTAAAAAAAACTCTTAATTAGTAACTCCAAACTGAGAGTAACAGACTAACAACTGCAAATAAAAAATAACGCTATCCATACGCAAAACAAAAATAAACGAGTAACTTTTAATGTCATACAATTTTAATAAGGACTAACAAAGTAGATAAACAAACGGATAGATAAATAACACTTTATACTACGCCAAAAATGTATAAATATGTCTGTATAATAAAAAAGAGGCAAAAAGAAATATGAGAGATAAGATACAAATTTATAATTATTATACAGGTACAACTATTTAAATAAAATTACATGCAGATAAATTCGCCATGCCAACAGGTTCGAAAATGAAATGATTAGGGATTCGCTTGATCAGAAAGCTGAATTGGAAAATGGGAATGGCCATTACTTTCGTTTTACGCCCGGATTGTAATCAGACTTATATCCGCTTTTGTCGATAGAGGTTAGAGGTTCACTACATAATGAGGTCAAAGTTGGAGACAACTAATTTAAATCGTGCCCAGAACAAAAAGGCAACGCTGAATTCGGCTTATAACATGAGATGGTTATGTTATGTATTATGTGACGGAATATTTTAAGAAGAGAAAGACAAAAAGGAGAGAGTTAATCCTATTAAATGTATAAAATGATATATTTTAAATTAATTTTATTAGTCCCCCTGGGTAACTTGCGTAAAGCTTAAGTGTTCCTGTAGTACGTATTGAATAAAAATGATTGTATTGTATTCTATTCTATACCGGTTTGGTAGTGTCTATCTTGAATCTACGAGTAACATCCCATTCATTACGTGGCGGGGACGACATGAATGACAAGCTTGTGTAAACTGTCTACGCGATTGGAGCTATATTCTGCAAGATCCGTCACAGAAGAACATAAAAAAAACTCTTCGATCACCCTCTTAATATCATGACTCTTAGACGGGAGATGAAGCTGCAATCTTCAGCAGATTTGGTAGCATACAGGCAACTGAACAGACAAATCTCCAATGAATGCGGCGTGATTTACGCAACTTTAATACAGCTCGTATTGAAGAAGCAATTAAGTGGAAAAAGAGCTCCAAAGTCTTTGCCAGAGATCTGTCAGCCAGAAAAAGATAACTGTCGAACTGTTTTCGGAACACCTCAAATTTTGAGTGAGATTGAGAGGTTTTATGGGCAGCTTTACGCGTTATTGTTGGAGCCACACGCAAGTGAGAGTAAGAATTCAAGAGCAAGTCATATCCGATATTATTTCGATGATATTACGGACTTCGGTCTGAGCGAGGTAAAAATTCCCCGGGCAAGGATGTAATTACAGCGGAGCCTTCTGCAATCGGGTGGAAAACCGATACTTGAAGTACTTCAGAAGCTCTTTAATTTCGTCCTTCATGGTGGCACTACTTTAGAGGCGTGGAGTAGAAGTGCGGTAGTCTTGTCGCCTTTCTTGAAGAGCTACCGGCCGATCTGAGCTGATGATACTGAGCTAACTTTACATGATGTATTCGAGAGTCATTACGAACTTCTCACACGCAGACTCGACGACTTCTAGCCTCCTGAACAAGATGGTTTCCGAAAAGGCTTTAGTACCATAGATAACATACATACCCATTGTCAAATTGTACATAAGACCAAATAGTAGAATCCGCCACTTTGTCTTCCATATGTGGCCTATGAGAAAGCCTATAATTTCGTTGAAATTTGACAGGTGTTGCAGTCTCTCTAGCGGTACCAAGTTGATTGTGACTGTGGCTTATAACAAAAATTTGATTAATAACAAAATTTAATAGCATGAAAATATATAATTTCTTTAGTAGAATTTGATCTTAAATAATACAAGATTATTATTATTTGCATCATAATAATAGTTTAAAAGTTAAAACACTCACGTTCACCACGATATCCTACTAGTGATTCTTTACCATTTAAGATTTGCACCTTCAGCCTTGGCATGGTTTGCTACCTATCTTTGTGGATGCCAGCGATGCGATAATATTCTCAGTTTTTATAAACTTCATCACTTCTAATTTCAACTATACGCACCATCTGTATGCTCACGACCTACAAATGTACGTGCAGGCGACTATTGATGAACTCCATAACGCTATTGCGAACTTAAATAAGAATTAGTTAGTAATTAACATAGGTGTTATGATGTTGTGACGGCCCAATATTATTATTAATGATTAAATTCAATGTAAAGGGGCGTCAAAAATAGTCTTAAAAGAGATATATATATATTAAACAATAAAAATACATTAATAACCATAAAGTTAATATAAATACATTTCAGACATTAGACCAATAACATAGTAAATTAAAGGCAAAATATTGTCTTCCGTAATAAATAAATTTAAAACTTGAAAAAAAATATTTAAAATAAGATAATTAATAGAAATACAAGTCGAAAATATTATAAAAATTCAGATAAATAACATTTATAAGATAATTAGGAAATTAATACGTGCGCCAACCGACCAAGCGCAGAAAGTTCGAGTCTCAGCTTCTAGAATCTTATTTCTTCGTTTCGACAACAGATGGCGCTGTCGGTTGAAAGATTAGTGATGTCATTTTCTGGAAAGCTCTCTCTTCGCTCTGTTACCCGACACTAGATGGCGCTAGTGCCAGATGTCGACTTAGCCGCGCAACACTGCCCCCTCCTAAGACATGCTCGTCCCGAGCATTATCGGCCCCATAATAACGTGCCAGGCGATCCACATGGACGATCTTAGGAGTCCCTCTTGCGCCTTTTTGTAACGGCTCCGCAATGTCAAGGGCTGTCCTATCCCATGGTGCACCAACATTGTACAATTTCGGTGTTCCTCTACTACGTTTCTGAGGTCCCCTCACGGCCGCACAACTTGTACATGTGCGACACCAAGCCTCGACATCGTCACGATAATGGACCCAGTAAAACTGTTCTCGGAACTTCAACAGAGTTCGTTTAACTCCCCAGATGGACTCTTGAACGACCATTATGGCAAAGCTGTAGAACATTCGGCACTTTAGCTTGAGGGACAACCAACAGCTGTCTCTTCGACAATTGTCCCATTTACGGCACCTTCATCCTGATTCAGCAAGCTGTCCCATTGGGCCCAATAATTTTTCGTGGTTGAACTCATCGCTGAGACGTCGCTCCACTTAGGCTTGGTAGCACGGGCCTTCATCCATTCCAGAATCGGCTTGATGTCCGGATCTTCCTGCTGTGCATGTCGTAGGCTGTCCTTCCACTCGTTGCTGAGGTGGTCTGTCCTGAGCATCCTCACGGATACCACTTCCTTACTCTCTTGCCTAGTACTATGTTTCCGATCTTCAGAATAAGGTCTTCTTGACAATGCATCTGAGTTGCCATGAGATTTCCCACTGCGATGTCTGATAGTAAAGTCGTATCTCGGCTGCTGCTGGGCTGTGATGTTAGCCGCACTTCCCTTCTGAGATCGTTCACCTTCCCTTTCTAGGGTTCGCTTAGGACAGCTGGATCGAAGATGGCCCCTTTCCCCACAGCCATAGCACCTAGGGCTGTATCCTTTATTGTGGTTGCGAACTGCTGCAACCTCCCTAGCGTGAGGGGAATGATGTTGCTGCCACCGCCAGGTGGTGCCGTTCGCTGCACTACTCTCTCAAGATCGATCAATTTTCCCTTCTTCAGTTCGCTTAGGGCAGCTGGATCGTAGATGGCCCTTTTCCCCACAGCCATAGCACCTAGGGCTGAATCCTTTGTTGCGGTCGCAAACTGTAGCTCCTGCAATCTCCCTGACGCGATGGGAACGATGATCCTGCCGCACGGCTTCAACCTCCAGTGCATGGGCCAAGGCGTCCTTAAGTGTCTAGTGGTCCCGAGCCTCACAGCAGCTCTGACTTCAAGGTCGCGGATGATGTCGATGAATGTCTGCACCAGATTCCCTTCAATGAGCGCTGGTACAGACCGGTATGCTTTTCGCACCAGCTTCTCCACCTTTAGAGCCCACTGCTGCAGGTTTTCGTTGATGCGCTGCACGCGATCTTTAAGCTGCGCACGAAAGACGTGTTCCAGGAGAGCGTCACCATATCTCGCCTCCAATGCCTCAAGGATTTGCTCATAAGTCACTTCCTCACCGAGAGCTTCCAGAACTGTTAAGGCCTGGTCGCGCAGGCCTAGTGTGAGAGCAGTCATGGCCTGACTTTTATTCCAGCCGTTCGCCTTCATAACAGCCTCGAACTGGATTCTGTAGGCTGACTAGGAAGAAGTCCCGTCGAACGGTGGCACCTTGAACCCACGTAGCGAAGGTGTAGTAGCTACTATGGGAGCTGTAGTTCCATCCCCAAGTTTGAGTTCATACAGCGTTTTCTTAACTTGGTTGATTTGGGTCTCAGCTTCCGACAGGCGGTTATCATGTTGAGCAACCTTATCCTTCACCTCCCTTATCTCTTTCCTGAAGGTAGCGTGAAGGTTCTTCATGAGAAGTGTCTGTTCTTTCTGGCCGCCCCGCAGCTGCTCTTCCAACCGACGGACCTGTTCCTCCTGTCGGCGAGCCTGTTCCTCCTGTCGGCGAGCCTGTTCTTCCTGTCGGCGAGCCTGTTCCTCTTGTCGGCGAGCCTGTTCCTCCTGTCGGCGAGCCTGTTCCTCCTGTCGGCGAGCTTGTTCCTCCTGCTGCTCTTTCAACAGACGGGCCTGTTCCTCTCGTACGCGCTGCAGCTGCTCCTGTAGCATCGCCATCAGAGCACCTAAGTCAGGTGCTGCAGATGTAGGAGCTACTGACGGGCCCGCAGCCTCCGTGGCTGGCAGTTGGCTCTCCGACGTCTGCGGCGTTGCACCACCAAATCTCCTTTGGTCCGTCTCATGCTGGTGTTGACTGCGGGTACGGACACCCTCCATTTCCTCCTTAGGTAAAATCTGCATGATTTTATCCCACTTCTGACACCAATTGTTACGAGCTTGAGGTTCGTGGCAATAAAAATTGCCTATAGAATTACCTAAATTAACACTTTAATTTTCTTTACACAAATTAAAACTTAAAACACTAATAATTAAGCACACTGATTCACTTTATTCCGCTCCGAAGCTTCGCTTGTCTCGCCGAATACAATATTTCCCCGATCGCGTATTGCAGCGCCTTTATATAGGGCTCTTCCACGAAAACATCCAGAATATTCCAGAATATTCGAGTAATACGCGCGCCAACCGACCAAGCGCAGAAAGTTCGAGTCTCAGCTTCTAGAAGCTTGGTTCTTCGTTTCGACAACAGATGGCGCTGTCGGTTGAAAGATTAGTGATGTCATTTTCTGGAAAGCCTTCTCCTCGCTCTGTTACCCGACACTACATGGCGCTAGTGCCAGATGTCAACTTAGCCGCGCAACAATATTATACATACACACATATATATGACTTGCATTTCTATAACTAACAGTTTTTTTTTAAGAAAGAAAGAAGAAAGAAAGAAAAATTTTATTTGATATCACAAAGAGAAACAAAAATCTCCAAATATTACAATAAAAAATAAAATGGATTTTTGTGAAGTCAAACTAGGTCCCTATTTCAGCTAACTGCTGCTGTACTAAATAACAGCAGCGCTGATTTTCGAATAGAGCCCAATATTCACTTCACGGACGGTCATACATTACTTAAAGTTAAAAAAAATAAAAAATAAAAAAATCACACACACACACACACACACACACACACACACATCTGTTCTACGGAGGGAGTAGAAGGATGTGGACAAATTTTAAATGCTAATTTTTATGTATATAAAAGTCTACTCCTCCGACTCTTCCTCTTTTAACTTGCTGAGGCCTAGGATTATGTCGCAAACGATATTCATCCAGTATTGGAGCTTTGGCCTTTTCTCCAGCTCTACGCCATGTCTCATTGATGGCCATAATGTCTGGCTTTGGATCTTTCATGGCCACAATGAATTCCTCATGCTTAGAACCCAAGGAGCCTGCGTTTAACAAACCGACTTTTAAGTATTTCAAATTACCCATTCCAAATAGTATAAATACTTTATTCTTTATTATAGAAGCTAGTACATAACCAATCTGTGCGTTATACGTAGATACGGATGTTAAGGTCGGTAACAAACATATTAATAGTATATAAATTCTCCCGTAAAGTAGTATGGTGTAGTCATAATTATAGATAAATAAACAATATAAATATAGGAATTGATGATTGTTTAAGTTAATAGTGAATAAAAGAATATATATTATAATATAATACGACAAATAAAAATAATATTTATAATTTAATGGTTGTATAAATTGTTCCAAATAAATATTCCCCACATATTTGACGTAAAGAAGAATATAGTACACAATCTTACTAATACAATAATTTGGTATAAAATATACATTGAACTTTTTTTTAAATCATGATAAGACGTTATTTCAAACCTTATCGGAACCAGAAATATGAACAAAGTCTTCCTCCGTACGAATATGCGACCTCTCTTTGTCCACGAGTAACGCCACGAGAATTTACGGCACGCCTCACGGACTTGGTAGAAAAGATGCTTATTGTAACGGGTTAGTTGCTCGTTAACGTAAAGTCGGTGTGGCGGGGCGGCTGAGCCCAGTTCCCTGGTGGTGAGTGTGCGGCGCACACGCGCGGCGCGCAACAACTCGTCGCGCAGCTGACGGCGCGGCAGCCGCACCACGACGCGGCGGCTCCGCGATACTACGCTACCCGGCGACCCGCCACTAACCGCCGCTTGCACTGCTCCCATGCGCTCCGCAGACACTATGTCTCGCTCTTCTAGTGGGACAACTAGTCTGGCTGCAAGCACGGACACGGTGTGAATGATATTTTCCCCCTTTTGTTCCGATAGATGCCCGATCTCCAGATCCGAGAGCAGTGCCTCTTGGTCCCGATCGTTGAGTTCTAGTTTCAACGAGTTCACCGTTCGCTCCAGCTCGACAACCTCAACTGCGGAGGGTTTCTGCCTTTGCTCAATTATCTCAAGCCTACGCTCGATGCCATCCATACGCTCACTAAACCCTAATACGGACGCTGGAATTTCACTAATCTCCTTTCGCAGTGCACTCATCTCAGCTGTGTAGGTTACTAGCTGGCGACTGAGCTCTTGTGTAATCGATTCTTCACCAGATTTCACGTGTAATGTCTTAGACAAATCGCTGCAGGGTGGACTAGTAGCGACCTTTCGAGGTGACACATTATCTTGTGATATGATAACAGATATCCCTCTTACAGGAGTAGATGTATTGTCCCCTTTTCGTGACTTCCTTTTGCAGTCTGGGCAAGCCCAATCTTTACTTATAGTTGCCGTATCAGATACTAATAGACATCCACGATGGAACATAATCGTAGAAACAGTACAAGTAACAGCACCTGTCGACGTAAGGAATTTACCACATGCTCCACTCTTTGGCATATTGAGTTTAATGGGTGCTAAGACTGTTGTACATAAGATGGCGCTAATTAAACTCACCAACTGGCTGCTATCAATGCTACTATGAAATTAAAGATCCATGTACCCTCTTCTGGGCTTAGAATGTCAAAGATCTTCTAGATTAAATTAGGCGAAAAAACTCACAATCATTTAAGTTACAACACCGTAACGCTCACACAGAAAAGGCATGTGCTATTTCACTTATATATTATGTTAATAGGCCGAAACAAACTTTGTTTATATTTTTACGAATTAAAAATCTGAGCAATCTTTGTTGTTCGTATACCGTCCATGATGAGAATCTCCATTTTTTAAGTGTAACTTTTTTCGCACACGTCTGTGACCCCTTCTCAGAAGAGGATTTCCCTTTCCCCTTCTCCTTCATACATAAGACGCACCAGAAAAAGAGTCACAAAGCGCACCCTCCTCCACGTGTACAACTATTTTTCCGCCTTTTTCTGTAGGTTCATATAAATTTTGCTTCAAGTTAACTTTGGACTTTTTAAATTTTAATAAAAGAATTCAGTTATCTTAATTCAAAGTTTCTTTGCAAAAATGAAATATATAAAAAGAAGGGAAATATTATGTAAGTTTGATGAAAATTCAAACTTTTCCATTCAATGATTGCAGCGATCAATAAAGGCGGCTCTTGAATGTTAAGTTAAGTGAATAGAAAGTATTGAAAAATTATTTGAGAATATTCTGGTTGTACAAAAGGAAGGCGAGAAACAGGAATTGGCTATTTTAGTACAAGTGGTGTATTAAAACAGGGGTGGTAATTGAATACCGTGGCGCACAGACATTTACATTTATTATTGATTAAGAATCAAAAGCAGATGCGTTGTCACCTCTGAAGAACAAGATGGAATATCTCATTTCCAGTAAAAATGGTGTATTACTTTCACCATACGAAATATGGAACTATTAAGCTGCTATTTTTCTATTTTGTGAGATTGTGCTCTTTCCCGGCTAAGCCGACCCACTCGTGCTACAACCAGTAAATAGCTGTAGCTTGTCTCTACCACTTAAAAAATTCAAAATAAGTAAAATACACGCACATAGTACGCAAAAACCGTACAATTAGTGCCAGTGTTATTTTTAATAATTACAGATGAATGTACCACGTGCGGTACAACAATTACACTCTTATTAGAGTTTATTAATGTATCAACCGCAACCAGCTAATTTGCATTAGGATAATATGTTATAATTTGAACAGTATGAAAATAATTACAGATGAATGTACCACGTGCGGTACAACTATAACACTCTTATTAGAGTTTATTAATGTATCAACCGCAACCAGCTAATTTGCATTAGGATAATATGTTATAATTTGAACAGTATGAAAATAATTACAGATGAATGTACCACGTGCGGTACAACAATAACACTCTTATTAGAGTTTATTAATGTATCAACCGCAACCAGCTAATTTGCATTAGGATAATATGTTATAATTTGAACAGTATGAAAATAATTACAGATGAATGTACCACGTGCGGTACAACAATAACACTCTTATTAGAGTTTATTAATGTATCAACCGCAACCAGCTAATTTGCATTAGGATAATATGTTATAATTTGAACAGTATGAAAATAATTACAGATGAATGTACCACGTGCGGTACAACAATAACACTCTTATTAGAGTTTATTAATGTATCAACCGCAACCAGCTAATTTGCATTAGGATAATATGTTATAATTTGAACAGTATGAAAATAATTACAGATGAATGTACCATGTGCGGTACAACAATAGCACTCTTATTAGAGTTTATTAATGTATCAACCGCAACCAGCTAATTTGCATTAGGATAATATGTTATAATTTGAACAGTATGAAAATAATTACAGATGAATGTACCACGTGCGGTACAACAATAACACTCTTATTAGAGTTTATTAATGTATCAACCGCAACCAGCTAATTTGCATTAGGATAATATGTTATAATTTGAACAGTATGAAAATAATTACAGATGAATGTACCACGTGCGGTACAACAATAACACTCTTATTAGAGTTTATTAATGTATCAACCGCAACCAGCTAATTTGCATTAGGATAATATGTTATAATTTGAACAGTATGAAAATAATTACAGATGAATGTACCACGTGCGGTACAACAATAACACTCTTATTAGAGTTTATTAATGTATCAACCGCAACCAGCTAATTTGCATTAGGATAATATGTTATAATTTGAACAATATGAAAATTTTCCGCATGCGTTTAAAACCTATATAAAATCTATTCTGAATTTTATTGTGTCTGTAAGTAAATACCAAAATTATTTTAAAATTCATTTTAAATAAATTTTGGTATTTTAAAATTCGTTCGGATGATAATTTTGTTCTGGGAAGAAAAAGCGAGAAATCGAGCGGATTTAAAAAAAAAAAAACAGTTTACAATCACTTAATATTTTACACAGTATATCTCTCTTTGTTCTCAAGATACACGAGGCGAAAATTGAATTCAAACATACATACATACATACATACGTAGGTACATACGTACATGTGCACACACGGACATCCTCTTAAAAACCATACTATTCTACTATAAAGACCTTAAAACGTGGAGATATGTTAAAATTTCCAATTTGCAAAATCGGACCCCATTAAAATAACTTCCCACCGGGAAGTTAATAACAAGAAACCGCGTGTGTCGACCTGCCGGCCGAGCGAAGCAGCAAACCCTATGAGGTAATCTATGGGGGAGGCATAATGTGTTCAGCAGTGGTTAAGCTGTATTAGAAGTACGAAGGTGCGTCCTGCCTTTATTTCTGAGAGTGTCATGGAGGTCACATGTCTGCTAAATATTATGTTTCCAAATATTTTCCTTCATCGTCGAGGACGTGGTAAATCGGCACATGTTTAACAATTTCATTGGTTCAGATTAACTTCGTGTTTTCGCTTACTGCGAAATTTACTGCAAGAGCTTGGCTTCTTAGCTAACATTGCTCAAAAAGTGTTAGTTTTTTTACTAAACCATATACTTAGCATACTGGTACTCACAATACCCTCACGATGTTTAACACGAGAGAGGAATAAGTCGCGCTTAAATGATTACGAGCTGGAAAATGCTCGCTATGCGATCTCGGTTCGAGATTGCACTTTAATTCTGCTCAGTAGCACTGAAAATGATTGAACTTAATTTCATATTTAAGCGTTTAATACAATGTAAACTGGGATTTTGAAATGTGTCATCATTCCTCTAAATAGTGACACGTTAAAATTCCTACTCAGAACTCAAATTTGTTTTGATAAATTTATTATAAGCATCTAGATTAAATTGAATATTCTGTCTTACTGGCTAGCGACTACTTACTTAAATTAAGTGTTAAACATCTCTGTAGATCCCTCCTCCTATTGTCATTTAGTGAAAAGAGAGAGAAACTTAAAACAAAATTGCCTTCGATTATTATTATTCACAATATCATAATTAAAATTGTTTGTAAACGTACCATTGAACCTTATGATTAGCCCATGTATATTCTACAGCACTTTTATTGATTATATCGTGTTCAATTAATTTTGAACTCCAGACGTCTCAAGTGCTTTGCAGCACGCAGTCACGAAATCAAGCACGATATAATCCGTAAAACTATTTTTATTAACTGTGTAGTAATAGCAGAAATATACGAATATCGTTAATGTTATTCATAGCGCACAATATAAGCGCTAGTTGTAATGACAGTAGGCGAACAACTTTGGTTTTATCCCTGCCGGCACCGATGAAGTTAATGGCAAGTTTCAATGTCATATTCCGCTCATTTAAAAAAAGGTTGACAAGCGAGTACGCAGCCCACCTGACAGAAAGTTGATGCTGTGGCTCATAAACGTCTACATCTATTCTCAACTAAAGATCAAAATGCAGATACTTTTTAGATGGAATGCCCGTATCCATTAAATAGCGTCTCCGGTTCTCTACACTCACCGTAGGAAACACAGCATCATTGATCTGTTATTTTACGCAGGTATTCTGTGAGAGCGCGGTCTTTCCACCGTCGAGCTGACTCATTCGTGCTGCAAATATAATGTAGCTGCAGCATGTTTCTATCACATACAACAGTAAGTAGGTCTGTGCTTAACGGATAGACTTATATGTCGACTGTAACTTAACTTACACTTAAGTGCCTTATTCATAGCCACCACGTTCGACGATTGGCGATTGCATTGCACAAGTTTGCATATTGAAAAATATCCTTTATATACACTTCATTACAATAATCGATTGATAATCTAGATGAAGTTTATTGTCACTCCGTAGAATCAAGATGAAATGCCTCTTTATGAGTGAAAAGTAATCATCGTTTCTCATCACTAACCATATTGTAGAGTATTTGCAATATTTGTTTTAGGCCTAGTATTTTGCTGGGTTTTAGTGATAAAACACACAATTGTGGTAGGAATGACTGTCATATTTAACGTAGATAAGAATACATTTTTATTTTTACTTACAAGATCATAACTCGTAGGATTCTTTTGTTTTGTGGTAGAATCGATCTGTACACCTATGGCATATATCCCCTTATTAGATTATACAGCGTGACAATGCCTCTGCATTTATTGATTCTTTATGTTGATTGACAAAAACCCTTTTTACATAGAAATGAGATACCCACAGATATTGTAAGTAACCTGAAACCAAGGTGTAATGCCTAACAGCCTGTGACTCTCCAAACCCTATAAACTGTAAAAAAGAGACTGTGTGGAATCAAAAAAGCAAGACAGGGCTACGTATTTTTTATTAGCTACATCCCACCTATGATAAGTGTAATGTATCTCACGTGAAGCGCACTGACTTAACAAAAGCCTATTTACTCCTGCCTTGAAGACACTGACATTGTAATCGGATGGAAAGACAGATGCTGGCAACTTATTCCACTCCTTTGCTGTACATATGATGAACGACAAAGCAAACTGTTTAGTTCGAATGCGTGGTAAGTCAAGAACGAAAGGGTGGAGACTGGCCAAACGTTTGGTTGTCCGATGGTAAAAGTGAGAGGAAGGAATTAAATCATGCAATTCCTGCGCACACACTCCGATGTTGATCCTGTAGAAAACCAAAAGGCTGGCTACTTTTCATTTGTGTTCGAAGCTAGAAGATTGGTTTTAACCAAATTCAGATCACAAGTAAGCCTCTTAACACGCCTTTCCATTGAGTCTAGATGGCGTGTCCCGGCGTGAAGTATCGCCGCATCTTTGCAAGGACATCTAGCTTCCTTGCAGCTTCTTTGGCCATGGACTCAATGAACCACCGGAAATTCATATTTGAGGATATCTTAACCCCACTTCAGAAGGCAGTTGGTATATTCCAGTGATACATTTCGGATGGAAAGAGCCAAGGTGAGATGGCAACTTTTTGCAGTGAAGAGACACGCTTGTTTTACAGACGTTGAGTTTCACAAGATAATCTTGCAGAGTATGTAGTTAATTGAGATTGGCTGATAATTGGCAGGGTCGGCATTTCTCCTTTTTTTGAAACAGGCTGCACGGTGGCCAGCTTCCAGAATTTTGGCATAATTCCAGTCCTAAGTGAAAGGTGGAACTAGCGTGTCAATAGAGGAGACAACTCAGGTGCTCAAACCTTTAGAACTATAGCTGGTATACCGTCTGGTCTACTAGATTTTTTTTATAGAAAAGGGGCCAAACGAGCATACGATTCCCCTGATGTTAAGTGACTACCGTCGCCCATGAACAACCGCAACACCAGAGTAATTGCAGGTACATTGCCGACCCTTTAGAAAGGAGTCAGCTCTTTTCTCGAAGGTCCCCTGGTCATATCGGTCTGGAAAAATTACTAGTGGTAAACTATTCCACAGAAAGGTCGTACGTGGATGAAAACTCCTAATGAAACGTACAGTGGTGGACCGCCAAGCATCCAGATGTGGATGGTATCGAGAGGTTTGCCGCGTAGTGCGTTCATGAAATTTGGCGGCTGGGATTAATACTGTTACGCGCTCAAGTCGACGATACACTAGCGCCATCTAGTGTCAGGAACGAGAGCGAGGGGAGCATTGAGAAAATGACATCACAAATCACTCAACAGACAGCGCCTAGTCAAAACTCGAACTCTCGGTACCTCGGTTACTTGAACATTCTGGATATTTCTTTGTTAATTTATATAAATAGGCGCTGCAAGATGCGATCGGGGCAGTGTTGATTTGGCGAGACAAGCGAAGCTTCGGAGCGAAATAAAGTGAATTAGTGTGTTTAATTATTAGTGTTTTTAACTTTAATTTGTGTAAAGTAAATTAAAGTGTTAATTTAGGTATTTTTATCGACAATTTTTATAGTCACGAACCTCAAGCTCGTAACAATTGGTGTCAGAAGTTGGATAAAATCATGCCGATTTTACCTAAGGACGAGATGGAGGGTGTCCGTACCCGAAGTCAAGCCAGCAGGAGACGGACCAGAGGAGATTTGGTGGTGCAACGCCGCAGATGTCTGAGGGCCAGCCGCCGGCCACGGAAGCCGGCCCGTCAGCAGCTTCTACGTCTGTGGTACCTGACTTAGGTGCTCTGATGGTGATGCTGCAGCAGCTGCGGGGCGGACAGGAGGAACAGGCCCGCCGGCAGGAGGAACAGGCCAGGCCAATTGGAAAAGCAGCTGCGGGGCGGACAAGAGGAACAGGCCCGTCGTTTAGAAGAGCAACTCCAACGCGATAAGGAAGAGCAGATGCTCCTCATGAAGGACCTTCACGCTATCTTCGGAAAAGAGATACGGGAGGTGAAGGATAAGGTTGCTCAACATGACAACCGCCTGTCGGAGGCCGAAACCCGAATCGACCAAGTAAACAATCGGGTTGACAACGTAATGGCTGACGTGAAGAAAACGCTGGACGACCTCAAACTTGGGGATGGTTCAACAGCTCCCGTAGTAGCTACAACACCTTCGCTACGTGGATTCAAAGTGCCGCCGTTCGACGGGACCTCTTCCTGGTCGGCCTACAAAATCCAGTTCGAGGCCGTCCTGGAGGCGAACGGCTAGAATAAAAGCCAAGCCATGACTGCACTCACCCTAGGCCTGCGCGACCAAGCCTTAACTGTGTTGGAAGCTTTCGGTAAGAAAGTGACCTACGAGCAGCTTCTTGAGGCCTTGGAGGCGAGATATGGCGACGCTCACCTGGAACACGTCTTTCGCGCGCAGCTTAAAGATCGCGTGCAGCGCAGCAACGAAAACCTGCAGCAGTGGGCTCTAGAAGTGGAGAAGCTGGTGCGAAAAGCATACCGGTCTGTACCTGCACTCATTGAAGGGAACCTGGTGCAGACATTCATCGACGGCATCCGCGACCTGGAAGTCAGAGCTGCTGTGAGGCTCGGGCACCACGAGACGCTTAAGAACGCCTTGGCCCATGCACTGGAGGTGGAAGCCGTTCGGCAGGATCATCGTTCCCATCGCGTCAGGGAGGTTGCAGCAGCTACAGTCCGTGACCGCAGCAAAGGATACAGCCCTAGTTGCTATGGCTGTGGGGAAAAGGGCCATCTTCGATCCAGCTGCCCTAAACGAACCGTGGAAAGGAGAGTTGATCGATCTCGAGAGGGTAGTGCAGCTAACGGCACTGCCTGGCGGCGACAGGATCATCGTTCACCTCACGCTAGGGAGGTTACAGCAGTTACGGTTCGCGACCACAATAAAAGATACAGCCCTAGGTGCTATGGCTGTGGGGAAAGGGGCCATCTTCGGTCCAGCTGCCCTAAGCACACCCTAGGAAGGGAAGGTGAACGATCTCAGAAAGGAAGTGCGGCTAACAGCACCGCCCAGCAGCATCAGGAATACGACTTTACTCTCAGACACTGCAGCGGGAAATCTCACGGCAACGCAGATGCATTGACAAGTAGACCTTGTCCTGAAGATTGCAACCATTATAGTAGGCAAGAGAGTAAGGAAGTGGTATCCGTGAGGATGCTCAGGACAGACCACCTCAGCAACGGGTGGAAGGACAGCCTACGACATGCACAGCAGGAAGATCCGGACATCAAGCCGATTCTGGGATGGATGAAGGCCCGTGCTACCAAGCCTAAGTGGAGGGACGTCTCAGCGATGAGTTCAACCACGAAAAGCTATTGAGCCCAATGGGACAGCTTGCTGATTCAGGATGGACTCCTGTGCCCTAAATGGGACAATGGTCGAAGAGACAGCTGTCGTTTGCAAATGGTTGTCCCTAAAGCTAAAGTGCCGAATGTTCTACAGCTGTGCCATAATGGTCGTTCAAGAGTCCATCTGGGAGTTAAGCGAACTCTACTGAAGGTCCGAGAACAGTTTTACTGGGTCCATTATCGTGACGATGTCGAGGATTGGTGTCGTACATGTACAAGTTGTGCGGCCGTGCGGGGACCTCAGACACGTAGTAGAGGAGCACCGAAATTGTAAAATGTTGGTGCACCACGGGATAGGACAGCTCTTGACATTGCGGAGCCGTTAGAGAAAGGCGCAAGAGGGACTCCTAAGATCGTCCATGTGGATCGTTTGGCGCGTTATTATGGGGCCGATAATGCTCGGGACGAGCATGTCTTAGGAGGGGGCAGTGTTACGCGCTCAAGTCGACGATACACTAGCGCCATCTAGTGTCAGGAACGAGAGCGAGGGGAGCATTGAGAAAATGACATCACAAATCACTCAACCGACAGCGCCTAGTCAAAACTCGAACTCTCGATACCTCGGTTACTTGAACATTCTGGATATTTCTTTGCTAATTTATATAAATAGGCGCTGCAAGATGCGATCGGGGCAGTGTTGATTTGGCGAGACAAGCGAAGCTTCGGAGCGGAATAAAGTGAATTATTGTGTTTAATTATTAGTGTTTTTAACTTTAATTTGTGTAAAGTAAATTAAAGTGTTAATTTAGGTAATTTTATCGGCAATTTTTATTGTCACGAACCTCAAGCTCGTAACAATACAAACAATACCTCAGAGCACTCCCCGTGATAGTTGCAATAAAATACGCAAAGTTTTATTCACGTTTAGCCACCGCAAGGTTTTAAGAACCTGATTTTTGATACGAAACTACTACATAAAGGTACCTCAGTGAGGTAATTTAGGTAGAATATTTTTGCCACTATTCAGACGCGAATTGTAGGCAAACAAAGATGCAAATGTGGCCGAGGAAGGAAAAGGGGAGATCTCCCACCGGGCAAGGTGTTCTGCTCGGGGAGCGACCAACACTCCGAGTGATACTTCGGAGAAGTTCTACATATACTGTTTATGATTTGAAATTTCGATAGCGTGATTCAGGCTTCGGTGTGTTTCGCTTGTGGCGCGACGACAGCGCCGCTACATCACGCCCCCGCTCAGACCGAAGATCGATAGTCCACTTTCTCATTAGCCGTATGCACCAATGCACGATTGAAAGTTCTCTTCTTGGAGCTGATATTCGGAGCTTTGCGGTTTCGAGCGTCAACCCAGGATAGGTACGCTAAATACTTGCATTTTTCTGTTTAAACACAATTAGGATTAAACCTTGGGTGAGCTTTGTTACTGGAGGGAGCGTCAGAAAAGGGGATAAAAAGCTCCAAAACAGGATGCAACACATCGGTTAACGAATCCGCGCAAGTCTATGGATCCGCAGAAGAGAAACAGATCTCCCGCCAAAGACAGGATGCAAAAAAGTGTCGCATCTCATCCTAATCAGCTGACTTATACCGCCATATTCGCCGAAAATCTTGGAACTGAGGTGACTTATACCGTCATCCCAATCAGCTGATTTATACCGTATGTCACAGACTCAGTGGTTAGATACATAGACTAGTGGTAGTATTGAGGCTACTGATTAGAGCAAAAATTCAATGCATGTTTTCATGGGTTAAAATTGCGATTAGTAATTTAGTTGATTAATAGATTAGTAAGTTAGCTGTTTACTGAAATCCAAGGAAATCTGCAATCATATCCAAACTAAGTAACCAAATAACGGACCAAAAAGTAAGTTACAAATACGTAATATTTTACGTTTATGTAGTTGAGCCATGCTGCAGCTATATAATGGTTGTAGAATGAATGGGGCGGCTCGATTGAGGCAGAACCACGCTCTCACAGAATACCAGTATAAAATAGCGGCTCAATGTTGCTGTGTTTCGTATGATGAGTGTAGAGAACCGGACACATTATTGCTCGAAACTAAACATTCCATGTTAATTCTCAGGGGTACCAACGCATCTGCATTTTGAATCGAGGATAGATGTAGATGTCTATGAGCCACAGCATCCACTTACCATCAGGTGGACTGTGTGCTCGTTTTTCACTCTTTTTCTATAAAATAATACGTTTCTACATCTAAGGATTAAAATGGAATACTGAGACGGTCCCTGCCACTAATTCATCATGTTTTTTGTATTAGTGTGCGTATGTATTTCGTACAAACATAATTATGTTTAGATACTTTTTTCCTCTGTGTTTTATTAATGTCTTTGTTGTGCCGTGTAGTGGTGGTTCAGAATATCCACTACCCCATATCTTCCCGTGGGTGTCGTAAAAGGCGACAGAGGGAGACAGGCAGGAGATGGGCAGCAGCATCTTTCTGATAACAACTATGTTATAATAAAAAACTGCGGTTGCCAACCCGCTCGCCAAGCATGGCAACTATGGCAAATATCCCCCCCATGAATAATGACGCAAAAAAAAACGGCCCTCAGTCCCCGGCGGCCCCACTATTCCTGGCTACGGTGGCGACCATGATAACGGCGGGGCAGGGGGTGCTAAGAATCTCCGGTGGAGGTTCGGTTGCCACCTACGACGACTCGACCTGGCAACATATAACGCACGCACTCTGAGGACTTACGAGAAGATACTGGAGCTGGAAGAAGAGGTAGACAAGTTGCGCTGGCATATTATTGGATTATGCGAGGTCCGAAGAGAGGGGGAAGATACGGCAATCCTCGAGTCCGGCAACTTGTTCTACCACTGGGAGGGCGACCATCTGTCCCAAGTAGGTGTCGGATTTATCGTCCACAAGTCTCTCGTAGTCTCTCGTCAACAACTTTGTAAAGATTGGGAGTGTATCGACGAGGGTCGCGTACCTGATACTCAGAATCACCAAACGGTATTCGCTGAAGGTCATACAGGTTTACGCACCAACCTCGGCACATCCCGATGAGGAGGTGGAGGAAATGTATGAGGATATTTCCAGAGCCATGCATTCCTCCAAAACCCACTACACGGTGTTGATGGGAGACTTCAACGCAAAACTAGGCACAAGAGAAAGCGGTGAGCTGAAGGTGGGGAAATTTGGAGTATGGCAACGGAAACGAAGGGGCCAGCAGCTGGCCGAATTTATGGAGAAAGAGGGACTCTTTATGATGAACTCTTTCTTCCAGAAGCGGCGCCACAGGAAGTGGACCTGGTCGAGCCCCGACGGTTCGACAAAAAATGAGATTGACTTCATTTGACGACCAGACGCCAACTGTTCAGTGATGTCTCAGTGATCGCAAGGGTGAAAACTGGCAGCGATCACCGAATGGTTAGAGGCACACTGAACCTAAATGTTAAGTTGAAGAGGTCTCGTCTAATGAAGTCAACGCTCCGTCCCCCTCGTGCTCTAATCCAGAATCCCGAAACCTTTCAGCTCGAGTTACAAAACCGCTTTCAGTGCCTAGAGGATTGCAATGCAGTGGACGATATGAATGACAAGCTCGTGGAAACTGTCCATGTGGTCGGAGCTAAGTTCTGCAAGACCCGCCGCAGAAGAACACAAAAACTCTCCGATCACACTCTTAATTTCATGGCTTTTAGACGGGAGATCAGGCTGCAATCGTCAACAGATTTGACAGCATACAGGCAACTGCACAGACAGATCTCCAAATGCATGTGGCGAAACTTACGCAACTTTAATACTGCTCGTATTAAAGAAGCGATCGAGCGGAACCAGGGCTCCAAAGTATTTGCCAGAGATCTGTCTGCCAACTGCCAAGACTGAAGACTGAGTGTGGCAACATCGTTTCCGGGACACCTGAGATTCTGAGTGAGTTTGAGAGGTTCTATGGGCAGCTGTACACATCATCGTTGGAGCCACACGCAAGTGTGAGTAACGATCCAAGAGCAAGTCTTATCTGACACTATTCCGATGATATCCCGCACGTCAGTCTGAGCGAGATTAGAATGGCTTTCCACCACCTTAAAAACGGCAAAGCCCCGGGCGAGGATGGAATTACAGTGGAGCTTCTGAAAGCGGGTGGAACACCGGTACTTGAAGTCCTTCAGAAGCTCTTCAATTCCGTCCTCCATGGTGGCACTACTCCAGAGGCGTGGAGCAGAAGCGCGGTGGTCTTGTTCTTTAAGAAAGGCGACAACGCTCTCTTGAAGAACTACAGACCGATTTCCATTCTGAGCCGCGTCTACGTGCTGTTTTCGAGAGTCATTACGAATCGTCTCGCACGCAGACTCGACGACTTCCAGCCTCCCGAACAAGCCGGTTTCCGAAAAGGCTTCAGTACCATAGACCACATACATACCCTTCGGCAAATTGTACAGAAGTCCGAAGAGTACAATCTGCCACTTTGCCTGGCGTATGTGGACTATGAGAAACTTTGCGGCATACAATGCAAGAAACACAATAGGCACATTATTTTTGTTATAAGTCCCAAAATAAACATAGGCCCATATATTTGGTGGTGTTATCAGGAAGACCGCTGCCCATCTTTAGTGTCATTCCCCTTTGTGATCTCTTACAATACCCATCGGAAGCTATGAGGTCAATATTCCACTGCCACTAGAATTTAAGAATAAAATCAATATATATATATATATATATATATATATATATATATATATATATATATATATATATATATATTCTACTCTAGTAAATCAATTTATCTATATATCTATTCTACTCGCTCGGGATGAGTCGCTCGCGTCCGTAGGTTTCGACCACCTTAACTTAGGCCTACACGTGTCCCCCGGGTGGTGCTAAACGAGCGACAAAGCCGAAAAAAAAATAGACTCGGCTCCTCGCCGTATGGTAGCGGCGTAAAATCTACCACCACCCCTTGTTCGCACCATGACTCAGAAAATAAAAGAATTGCCCCCGAGTTCCCGGCGACCCCTCAATGGGGCAGGGGTGCGAAGAATCTCCGGGAGAAAAACCGGCGACGAGGTTCGCCACCCGTCACGTTCTGTCTCCCGGAGGGGCGAAAAGTAGATTGCGGAAACCCGTCCGGCTACGCTGAATGTATGTGGAGGAATGAATGATAAGATGGATGAAGTATGCGAAATGATGAATGACAGAGGAATAGATGTGTTATGTGTGAATGAGACGAAACGAAAGGGAAAGGATGCCACTGCACATGGCACGTATACTGCGTATTGGTCTGGTGTAGACGAGACCGAACGGGCATGCCAGGGATTCGGTTTCATCCTTTCAGAAAGAATGGGTCAATGTGTGAAAGAGTATGAATGTGTAAGCCCGAGGCTGCTATGGATACGAAATAAAGTGGGCTCAAAGAAGCTGTTCCTGCTAGGGGTGTACGCCCCAGATATGTCTAAGCCCACTTACATCCGAGAGCAGTTTTGGGACATGGTAAGGATGGTGTTGACAAAATGTAAGGAAAATGAAAATATTATTATGTTAGGAGACTTTAATGGAAGGGTTGGGGTAAAGAGGTCTGGTTATGAAAGGATATTGGGAATTGAAGACCTCCTCACCGTATGTGTGGAAAAGAATCTTTTTGTGACGAATACTTTTTTTCGTCATAAGAAGATTCACATGTATACATGGGAAAGAGGTGATGATAGAAGCATGATAGATTTCGTATTTGTGGATGAAAGAATGAGGAGCGCAGTCGTAGATACAAGGGTTTACCGGGGGTCCAACGTAGGGACGGCTCATTACTTAGTCTTATGTCGAATTAATGATCTTTTCAAGCGTTGGCGGCATCGGACATCTGTGTCTACCACTGCGTTACAGCGTATAAGAATAGAGAAATTACAAGATGAAGATGTGAAAGAGAAATATAAATGTAGACTGAGAGAAAATATTAGATGTTTGAATGAGTTGTGTATGAATGATTTAGACTTGAATACTGTGCGGGATAATATTAAGAAAGGGTTGGTGGATGCCGCCACTGAAGTATGTGGTGTAAGTAAGAGAACAAATGAAAGAAAAAGTAATACGTTTTGGTGGGATGATGAGGTACGGGTGGAAGTTGAATATAAGAAGAAAGCATGGTTAGATTTACTAGCAACCAAAGCTGGTAATTCTTCTGGTATGAATGATGAGATTGAAAGAAAAAAAGCAGAATTTAGACGTCTTAATAAGAAAGTAAAAGAAGTTGTTGAAAGGAAAAAGAAAGAAAGAATGGATTAGAATGATAGAAGGATATCTAATAATTTCCAGGCTAACATAAAAATGTTCTGGAAACTCGTAGGAACTCCCAGGGGAAATGCAAAACAGCCTATAATGAATGCTATAAGAGACGAGAATGGATGTATTCTGAATGATGAAGCTTCGAATTTAAACACATGGAAGGAATACTTTGAAAGCGTGTTTATGAGTGAAGAGTCGTCTGAATCAAATGAACTAGAAATTCCGAAAGAAGTGGAAAGGGGTATGGAGATAAGTGTAGATGAAATAATGAAAGCAATGAAAAGCATGAAAGCAGGTAAGGCAGCTGGATATGATAGAGTATCACTCGAGATGCTAAGAGCTGGAGAGGGAGTGGTGGCAGGCCTGCTGTACACCTTGTTTAATTTATGTTGGGAATTAAAACGGGTACGATATGGGTTATAGGATATTCTTACACAGCCACTAGAAGTAAAAAGTAAAAGAAATTTACCCTTTTTACAGAAACTTTTACAGCACAGTTTTAAAATAATCGATTGGATGTGATTTCAAGTAGCGTATTTATAGTGCTGGAAAAGCTGCCTCTTTCTTACAAATTATTTGAAATAGCAGTTACTCCTTAGATTATTGCGGTACTGCGGTACGTCCCACTGCCAATTAAAATTAACGGTCAAAATGAACTTGTACATTAGTTCTCGAGCTCATTTTAAGTTTCGTTTCCATTTAAAAGTGTTTTATTACATAAACAAGTTTGTTAATTTATAATTTTTCTTAGTTTGCATTAATCCAATTGAAACTTAAGAAGGGTAATAAAATTTAATTCTATTTTTTTAAATAAAAATTACCATAAGTACTTTTATTTTTACAATAAAATACTTCTGTGGCCGTGGAAGGAAAATGTGAGATCTCCCGCCGGGCAAGGTGTTCTGCCCGGGGAGCGGCCGACACTCCGAGTGATAGTTCGGAGAAGTTCTATATATACTGTCTATGATTCGGAATGTTGATAGCGTGATTTAAGCTTCGGTGTATTTCGCTTGTGGCGCGACGACAGCGCCGCTACATCACCCCCCTGCTCAGACAGGAGGTCGATAGAGTAGCCTCGTTGCCGACGAATGTGCAAGTGCCAGGAGATTGCCTTGTAAGTCTGGCGGTGAGTCGAGAAGAAGGCAAGTAATTTGCGAGAGTGCCGTGAAGCAGAGGCGAGCAGTAAGGCTCAGAGCCGTGCCGAACACTGTATAGCGCAGAGAGTAGCTTGAAGGAACAGGAAGCATTATTATTCCTGTGCTGCGATGATCCTTGTGAAGCTAGCTGGCTTGCAGGATATGAAGACTGTAGACGATATCTGCTCGGGAGCGAACGGGTGGGGTATTTTATGACGATGATAAAGCTTGAAGTTACCGAAGGTTGTTGGTTGCGGTTAGCAGTGAAGCGGTGGAAGGGAAAAGGGGAGATCTCCCGCCGGGCAAGGTGTTCTGCCCGGGGAGCGGCCAACGCTCCGAGTGATAGTTCGGAGAAGTTCTATATATACTGTCTATGATTCGGAATGTTGATAGCGTGATTTAAGCTTCGGTGTATTTCGCTTGTGGCGCGACGACAGCGCCGCTACACTTCTTTTTCCGATAGTGTATATATTTTGGTTGTAAAATTATAGCCTATATACGTCGCACGGCTGGGCCGCCGAGATGTCCCATGCATGTTGGCGAAATTCACATGTCTTCGAAATATTTTTCTTGTTATTTCTCCGACATGCATGTTTCTTCACGATCTTTTTATTCACCGCTGATCACGTGATATATCAGCACTTAAAATTGCAATTAACAATTTCATTGGTTATTACCGCCAGGGATCAAACTCGGGTTGCTCGTGTTCTGTGAAATTCACAGCAGGCGCTTAGCCCCCGAGCTACCACGGCTATTTTTATACTTTTACACATATAATTTATTTCAGAGACAAGGCACAATATGATGTTACATTATGAATTTTTAAATAATTGACATATCTCACCGATATCGGCGAATAAATAGCACAATAATAAATAATATCAGCATAAAGGTAAGATAACTTAATGTCAGTAGAATATTATGTTTAATTTAGTAATCATAATAGCGTTTATTAACAAAAAATGAAGAATTGAAGTATAAAATATGTTTGCACCATACAAACTCTTGTTACCTGTAGCATACGCAACGCTGTCAAGGCCGAAATACATCATAATCATTATCAAAAGCTCCTTAAAATCTACCGCAGTGTGAGAGTGAGTGGCCCAATTAATAATACTGCTGTTTTTTTTATGGTAACTAACGAGTCTGTAGACCCTTTTTACTGGTATTGAAGCATTTCAACTTAATTCTTAGGGGACACAACGGTCTGCATTTAGATTCGTAATCAAAAATAGACGAAGGTTTCTATAGACCACAGCATATTTTTACCCTCAGCTAGTTTTGCGTGGTAATTTTTCACCCTTACTTATGTTAAAAAAAACAACAACTTTACGTTAAAAGGTTCAACCGACATAAATAAAAAATAGACATTTACATATATTCCTAAAATGTGTAACTTTTGGATGTATTTTATCACAACTGTTACTTTGATTATTTTATTACTTTAGTTAATTGTATAACGTGTGACGTGCCAATTCAGTTACTAATAACTTTATTTTTATTTAATTAAAAAATTTGATTTATTAAACAAAAAATATAAAATAATTTGTCTACCCTACAATCTTGAATTGTAGAAAAATAAATGGTATTTCGTATCTCAGCGAAGATGAAGTGGCGTATTACACTATGTAATCTGTTTAATTTAATCTTGGTATTTAATCTTTTGTGGGTTTTCATTTAAAAGAAAAATATTGTATAATATAACAGAAAGAATTAAAATGTATCATATTAAATTTATGAAGGGAACTCTTTGGTGGTTTTGATACGAGAAAAAAGGAAATGAGGAAAGATTGGCAAAGCACATTTATGCTGCCAGTAATAGAGGGCAAGGGAGACTTTAGATGAAAGTTTATAGAATAAATTGGCGATATTTGAAGATCTGCCACATCAGAAATACCCTTACTGACGAGCGTGTATGCGAAGGTGTGAAAGGATATGAAAGGAGCTAAAGAGGTGTTCCACGATTTTTCACCCCACTGAGTTACAAGAGTGAGAGTATAAACTCCAACGTACAATGGCATATGTATTTATTATGTATGTACGTAAGAATTAATAAAGTTCTGTAACCAAAAGTAACTACAAATTGCAGAATCTATACCAATAAAAAATTGAAGTGTCCGTTTGTAATGCCAACACAAAAAGATTTTTATTAAATGCTTATGAAAGTATGACGGTACTTATAATAAAAAGAAAATTTTAAATATTTGTTTGTCTGTCTGTGTGTTCCGGCTGATCTCAGAAATAACTGTACCGATTTTAACGGGAATTTCACTGCCAAATAGCTAATACTATAAGAAGTAACTGAGAATGAGCCTACTTTTACTTTAGGAAAAGAGTTAGGGTAGGCCTCAGATGAAGTAAAAAAGGTAGATACAGCGCGGCCTTTGTTATTGGTGAAGCCAAAAAACTCCGCTCCTTTATGTAAGTACACGCATTCACGCATACACATGCATCAAACTACGCTCATTTTCGCTCAGTACTTGCCGGGGCGTCGTGCAGTAAATTTGCCTACAAAATGCCGTCCTGTGTAGTTAAATGGTGCAAAAACAATACTAAAGTGAACAAAAAGTCTGAAACAATATCGTATCACTCGTAAACACTCATTTAACTATATTTTAATTTGTTATTTCAACACAATTTTGAGGGTCATTCGAAGCATGAATGTCAATGTTTCGAGATTACGTAACGGGAGAATGTTGCCAGTATTTCTTATTTCTAATGGTCCAAGATTTGGGTAATTAATTTTAGGCTAAGTTATAAAAATATATGTAGTCAGCATATTTTTTTAATTTGTTGTAATTATGTTACATCAAATTGAATTCAAGGTAAATATTTAATTTTTTTAGTCGCTGATGTTTCTGTTTTAATTGTTGAGTACTTACAAACTATTTTACTATCAAAAAATATTTATATTTTAGACTACCAACGAATATTTTAATAAGACATGAATTTTTACGTGGTAGAGCCATGCTGAAGTTATAATATTAGTAGTATGGTTATAGCACGAATGGGTCGGCTCGACCGGGGAAGGACCACGCTCTCACAGAAAACCAGCGTAAAATAGTAGCTTAATGCTGCTGTTTCGTATGGTGAGTGTAGAGAACCGGAGACCCTCTTTACCGAAAACAAGGCATACCATATTAGGCCTCACGGGTGACAACGCGTCTGCATATTGATTCGTAATCAAGGATATATTATGTAGATGTCTATGGGCTACAGCAACCACTTACCATCAGGTAGATTGTATGCTCGTTTGTCACCCTATCCTATAAAAAAATTGAAGGGTAGCTGCTATAAGACTGAGCTGAAATGGACCAAAATGGCAGCCATCCTCTTGACTTGACAGTGATAGAGCCAAGCAGCAGCCATTTATGTCGCATGATGGGCCAGCTTGAACCGAGGTGATACCACGACCTCAAATAATACCTGCGTGAAGTAGAGGTTTACCTCTGCGTTTCACTTGGGCTGGAGGTCAAATTCCCCCTCCCCCCTTATCATCGTAGCGGAATCAAATAAAAACTACCCCAAAAGAGTACCCTCACTCCTCATCATCATCATTACAGCCCTTCACAAGTCCACTGCTGAACATAGGCCTCCCCCAAGTAACGCCACAAAGCACGGTCCTGAGCCACCTGCATCCATCGACTTCCTGCATGTCTTACCAGGTCGTCACTCCATCTAGTGGGGGGTCGCCCTACACTACGCCTACTGGTACGGGGATGCCACTCGAGAACCTTTCTTCCCCATCGGTAATCGGTTCTTCGAGCTATATGGCCGGCCCATTGCCACTTTTCAGCTTACTAATCCGTTGGGCTATGTGGGTCACTCTGGTTTTACTGCGGATATCCTCATTTCTGAGTCTATCACGCAGAGAAACTCCGAGCATAGCCCTCTCCATAGCTCGCTGAGCGACCTTGAGCGTCCTCATACGGCCAGCAGTGAAGAACCACGTCTCAGATCCGTAAATCATCACTGGCAACACGCACTGGTTGTACACTTTAGTTTTCAGAGATTGAGGTATACCTGACGAGAAGATGTGTCGTAATTTCCCGAACGCTGCCCAGTCGAGTTGAATCCGTCGATTGACCTCTCGGTCGAAGTTGGACTTACCTAGTCAGACTATTTGTCCCAGGTAAACGTACTCGTCAACGACTTCGAGCATAGTGCTCCCAACAACTACCGGCATAGGTGTGACATGGACATTAATCATGATCTTTGTTTTGTCTATGTTCATCTTAAGACCCATCCGTTGGGAGACACCATTGAGGTCATTGAGCATAGTGCTAAGGTCCTCAAGCGATTCTGCCATAAGAACTATATCGTCGGCAAATTGAAGGTGAGTGATGTACTCGCCATTGATGTTAATACCGTGTAGCGGCGCTGTCGTCGCGCCACAAGCGAAATACACCGAAGCTTAAATCACGCTATCAACATTCCGAATCATAGACAGTATATATAGAACTTCTCCGAACTATCACTCGGAGTGTTGGCCGCTCCCCGGGCAGAACACCTTGCTCGGCGGGGAGATCTCCCCTTTTCCTACCACGGCCACAGTGGTGACCATCCGTCGTGATCTGAACACGCAACCAAACAACCTTCGCAAAACTTCAAGCTTCATCAACGTCATAGAATACCCCACCCATTCGCTCCCGAGCAGATATCGTCTGCAGTCTTCATATCCTGCAAGCCATCTAGCTTCACAAGGTTCATCGCAGCACTGGAATAATAATGCTTCCTGTTCCTTCAAGCTACTCTCTGCGCTATACAGTGTTCGGCACGGCTCTGAGCCTTACTGCTCGCCTCTGCTTCACGGCACTCTCGCAGATTACTTGCCTTCTTCTCGACTCACCGCAGACTACAAGGCAATCTCCTGGCACTTGCACATTCGTCGACAACTCGACTGCACTATCGACCTCCGGTCTGAGCAGGGGGGTGATGTAGCGGCGCTGTCGTCGCGCCACAAGCGAAATACACCGAAGCTTAAATCACGCTATCAACATTCCGAATCATAGACAGTATATATAGAACTTCTCCGAACTATCACTCGGAGTGTTGGCCGCTCCCCGGGCAGAACACCTTGCCCGGTGGGAGATCTCCCCTTTTCCTTCATCGGCCACAACCGTATCATTTCCAGTCCAGTAGCTTGAAAACGTCTTCCAATGCAGCGGTGAAGAGTTTCGGGGAAATAACGTCACCCTATCTTACACATCTCTGCAGTTGGATAGGTTTCGTACTCTGGTACTGTACTCGGATAGCTATCGTAGCCCTTTTGTACAAACACTTCCGCATTTCCATATACCGACAGTCAACTTGCCACCGCTGAAGGGACTAACACCGCCCAAATTTCGACGGAATCAAAGGCTTCTCATAGTCCACATACGCTAGGAAAAGTGGCAGATTGTACTCTTCGGACTTCTGTACAATTTTCCGAAGTGTATGTATGTAGTCTATGGTACTAAACCCTTTTCGGAAACCGGCTTGTTCGGGAGGCTGGAAATCGTCGAGTCTCTATCGTAATGACTCTCGAAAACAGCAAGTAGAAGCGGCTCAGAAGGAATATCGGTCTGTAGTTCTTCAAGAGGGCGTTGTCACCTTTCTTGAAGAACAAGACCCCCGTACTTCTGCTCCTCGCCTCCGGAGTAGTGCCACCATGTAGGACGGAATTAAAGAGCCACTGAAGGACTTCAAGTACCGATTTTCCACCCGCTTTCAGAAGCTCCGCTGTAATTCCATCCTCGCCCGGGGAGTTGCCGTTTTTAAGGTGCTGGAGAGCCATTATAATCTCGCTCAGACTGACGTGCGGGATATCATCGGAATAGTGTCAGATAAGACTTGCTCTTGGATCGTTACTCACACTTGCGTGTGGCTCCAACGATGATGTGTACAGCTGCCCATAGAACCTCTCAAACTCACTCAGAATCTCAGGTGTCCCGGACACGATGCTGCCACACTCAGACTTCAGCTTCGACAGTTGGCTCTTACTGGTAGACAGATCTCTGGTAAAGATTTTGGAGCCCTGGTTCCGCTCGATCGCTTCTTCAATACGAGCAGTATTAAAGTTGCGCAAGTCTCGCCACATGCATTTGGGGATCTGTCTGTTCAATTGCCTGTACGCTGTCAAATCTTTTGACGATTGCAGCCTGATCTCCCATCTAACAGCCATGAGATTAAGAGTGTGATCGGAGAGTTTTTGTGTTCTTCTGCGGCGGGTCTTGCAGAACTTAGCTCCGACCGCATGGACAGTTTCCACGAGCTTGTTATTCATATCGTCCACTGCATTGCAATCTTCTAGGCACTGAAAGCGGTTACGTAACTCGAGTTGAAATATTTTGGGACTCTGGATTAGAACACGAGGGGGACGGAGCGTTGACTTCATTAGACGAGACCTCTCCAACTTAACGTTTAGGTTCAGTGTGCCTCTAACCATTCGGTGATCGCTGCCGGTTTTCACCCTTACGATCACTGAGACATCACTAAACAGTTGGCATCTGGTCGTCATAGTGAAGTCAATCTCATTTTTTGTCGAACCGTTGGGGCTCGACCAGGTCCACTTCCTGTGGGGCCGCTTCTGGAAGAAAGAGTTCATCATAAAGAGTCCCCCTTTCTCTATAAAGTCAGCCAGCTGCTGGCCGCTACTGTTCCGTTGCCCTACTCCAAATTTCCCTAACTTCAGCTCACCGCCTTCTCTTGTTTTGCGTTGAAGTCTCCCATCAACACAGTGTAGTGTGTTTTAGAGGAATGCATGGCTCTAGAAATATCCTCATACATTTCATCCACCTCCTCATCGGGATGTGCCGAGGTTGATGCGTAGACCTGTATGTCCTTCAGCGAATACCGTTTGGTGATTCTGAGTATCAGGTACACGACCCTCGTCGACACACTTCCAATCTTTACAACTTTGTTGACGAGAGACTTGTGGACGATAAATCCGACACCTCCTTGGGACAGATGGTCGCCGTCCCGGTGATAGAACAAGTTGCCGGACTCGAGAATTACCGTGTCTTCCCCCTCCCTTCGGACCTCAGATAATCCAATAATATGCCAACGCAACTTGTCTATCTCTTCTTCCAGCTCCAGTATCTTCTCGTCAGTCCTCAGGGTGAGTGCGTTATACGTTGCCAGGTCGAGTCGTCGTAGGTGGCAACAGAACCTCCACCGGAGATTCTTAGCACCCCCTGCCCTGCCGTTACCATGGTCACCACATGGTTGCTCATGGGGGGATATTTGCCATAGTTGCTACGCTTGGCGAGCGGGTTGGCAACCGCAGTTTTTTATTATGTTATTGTTGTTATTAGGAAGATGCTGCTGCCCATCTCCTTTCTGTGTCCCTCTGTCACCTCTTACGACACCCACGGAAAGATATGGGGTAGTGGATATTCTCAACCGCCACTACACGGCAACCCTCACTCCTGGTGACGGAGAATTCCTCGCTGAGCATTCACGACCAAGCTACTTTACTCTTCCCGACCGTTGATGCTTAGGCTGCACCGCGTATTCTGGGGGAGGGGAGGGAGAATGAATTCTGCTCGCGACTAAAACTGTTAGGGGAAAGCGGAGCAATAAGAATAAGTCGACTCCTTTCACGTGTGTGTTTTCATTAAATTTTTCAATCAGTGAATTTTTGCAACATCAGGACACTTCATTCTAATCTTAATGCTATCCACTACCACCCGGAGACGGCGAAGCCGGCCTTGCTCTTTTTAACCGAGACTCAGGTGTCCTCTCCGGCTGATACTTCATATCTCTCCTACCCGGGGTACGAATTACAACACTCCTTTGTGCCCCCGGCTGTAGTTTGTTCTATTTTGCATTTACTAAAATATACCTTTTTTCATTTAGAAAAGTATATTTTTTATTTCTATGGAAATTAATTTTATTATTCCAACTATTATTAAGTTATTTTTTATAATAAACATGTTTTTCATTACATATGTTGTATATTTTATCGATGCTTACATGCTCACTGGACAATCTATCAAGAAGACCATTAAGTGATCTACAGACACCCCCTTTGTGATTCATCTTTTTTAGGGTTCCGTAGTCAACTAGGAACCCTTATAGTTTCGCCATGTCTGTCTGTCCGTCTGTCCGTCCTCGCTTAATCTCTGTGACCGTTAGCACTAGAAAGCTAAAATTTGGTACCAATATGTGTATCAATCACGCCGACAAAGTGGTAAAATAAAAATTGGAAAAAAATGTTTTATTATGGTAGCCCCCCATATGTAAAGTGGGAAGGATTTTTTTATAACTAATAATTGTTGGAAATGTAAAAAATGGAAAAAAATGTTTTATTATGGTAGCCCCCCATTGTAAAGTGGGAAGTGATTTTTTTTAATTTAAACCCTAACGTGTAATATATTGTTGGAAAGGTATTTAAAAATGAATAGGGGTTTACTAAAATCATTTTTTGATAATGTCAATAATTTCGGAAATAATCGCTCCAAAAGTAAAAAACAATGTGTCCCCCCCCTCGAACTTTTGAACCATAAGTTCAGAAAATATGAAAAAAATTTGATAAGCAGAACTTTATAAGGACTTTCTAGGAAAATCATTTTGAACTTGGATGGAAACAACAGTTTTTAGTTATCACCGTTCTTTGTTTTTAGTGTTCCGTAATTATTAGAGTTCCGTAACAAATATCCTTTTAAGGTTGGGTTACCACTATGTTCGCGCTCCAGTAGCGCTGCGCGCTTCTGCAACTGCTCCAATGGATACGTCGCGCGCACTTCTACATGCGCTCTCCTTTGACACACTGCGCTCCCCTTGGTGTTCGCGCTAAAAACCATCACGAGTCGGAGCGCCTGCCGCGGAGCGTGCAATGTTGCACGCTCCATGTTCACGCTCGTACCCACTACCGGGTGCAGTTGCAGGAGCGGGGACCGCGGAGCGCTGCTGGAGCGCGAACATAATGGATACCCACCTTTAAACTCATAAGTGGGAACACTTATTGTGACGGACGGGAAACTACGGAACCCTACACTGAGCATGGCCCGACACGCTATTGGCCGGTTTTATTTGAATCGTCAAATTGTTGAAATTTATTAAAACAGACGGATATACTTTCGCTTTCCCATCACATATTACTCGACTACGATTTTCAAGTACTTTTGAAAAAAGTGGCAACAGTTATTTGACTCACACAAAATTATAAAATTGGTTACAGTTTCTTGTTCTAGGTGCGATATCTACCTTTTTTACTTCATCTGAGGGGTAGGCGCAAAAAGTTATATATGTGTACGTATAAAATCCAATCATAATAAATTCCGCACGGATGAGCTCGTTGCAAAATACTAGTATTCAAATAAATTATTTAAAGGGTCATGAATTTTTTATATACACGTAAGCAAATTACGTAAATATAATGTTCGATACTAAGGTTAACAAGCGTATGAAAAATCTTATTTCATATAAGAGTAGTTTGTCCTTTAACAAAAGGTGAAAATATTTATTTAACTATAAATTATCCTGTAGAGTACAAGTGGCACGTGGAGTATACGATAAAAAGTGATTTGCGTAATTTGTTTTGTTTACTGTTACCCTCAAATGTAATCGGAAAGAATGCAATTAGTTTATTTTCCCTCTGCCGCCCCCTTAAGAAAGCTACGGGATGTTATGGGATAGTGGATATTCCTATACCTCCACTACACGGTTGTTTTGTTTAGTTTTATTTAATTTTTTATTGAAATTATAAGCTTACCTACAGTCAACCTATTTGGAAGTAGACGTCTATTTTATACGTGGTAGAGCCACACTGGAGCTAAACATGTTGTAGCACGAATGGGTCAGCTCGACCGGTAAATGACCACGGTCTCAAAGAATACCGGCGAAAAATATCAACTTAATGCTGCTGCGTGAGTATAGAGAACCGGATATGTTTTAACTGGATACGAGGCATTTCATCTTAGTCCTCCTCGGGGGTGACAATGCATTAACATTTTGATTCTTAACTGGGAATAGATGTATATGACTATTGGGCCACTGCATCCGCTTGCTATAAGATAGACAGTGCGATCGTTTGTCATCCTCAATCTATAAAAAAAACCATTCACAACTAGCACGCAACTAATTCCTTACAAGGAATGCTTAGTTTTCATTTTTCCTTCTGAGGACTTAGATCGAATACCTCTCGATGTCTTTCAGGCCGGAGCACAGCAGTGCAAGCAATGCTGTTGGGCACCATTGATAGGTAAGAGGTAATCCGTCTGTGTAAGTACCACACTTACACAGACGGATTCCTAGCCTGAAAATTAGTTCAATCACCTTGTTACCTAATTACCTCTTCAATCGACCTAAGCTACGATTATTATGATAAAGGCTTATATTTGATTTCTTTGAATTTGAGATCACTAGGTTTATTTTTATCTTTTTATCTTAACATTATTATAAGTAAAATTTTGACGTCAGTTGTTGGCGGATTTCCAGGGGCGTAAATGGTTGAATCTTAAAATAACCAGTGCCTGTAATATGAAGTTAATTATCGGTGTATTTAGTAATATATTGCATGAATTGATAGGGATATTTTGCAACTTTAATTTCTCATTTATCGCGTTTTTTTAATAGAAGTAGAAATATTTTTAATTAATATATATTTATAATACTTTTTAAAGTTACTTTTAATTTTAATGTACCATTGGTTCAGATAATACTTTTGTTATGGGAAGGACCAGCAAGAAATCCAGCGGAATAATTTTTTAGAAAAAAAAAGAGACAGTTTACAATCACTTAATACGTCACACAATAACTAACAACACAAAAGAAATTAGAAATAGCTCGGAAGTGATCATCTTATTCCCAGGGGTTATTGACATTGATATATTCCTTAATATTATAATTACTCTTTTCATACAATTTGTTTAATAAGGTTTTTTAATTGGCAGAAGTCGTATTTTGTATATTTTTAGAATATTTTTTTTAAAGCGTATACATCGCCTCAAGAATCAACTACCGACTCTGGACATTTAACTGGTACTACTAGCTTGTATCTGTTCCTAGTATTTACAGTTGTTTAATACAAGAACAGTCCCGGAAGTATAATTAATTCAGCAATTTATCTTCGACATATCGTGATGCTTCCAAGTTCCTACGAATCACACGAGGTGACGTAGGTATTGCAACATCGCGGCATCGTTCGCCGTAACTCAATCCATCTAATTTTGTGTCATTCTTGTAGCAAACATCGTACTATTGTCGCTTATTATAATATATTAAGTAATAAATTATGTTGAAGTAGTTTGTTTTCTTTTTTTATATTATGCCTTGCAGCTTAACGTAATCAAGTGAATAGAATACAATAGTAGTATATTAATTTGAATCCCGTGTGATGAGGGCGTGAGATTATTTACATCCCCATTTCGTCCTATGGGTAACGTAAGAGGCTACTATGGGATATGCCAAAAAATATCGCTTCCGATAGATGCATTGTAACTATTTGTTGTGTTGTATTTTGTTTACAATAGACGTAAAACAGCAAGAGCGGCGACGGGTAGCAGCGTCAAGTAGCAAATATGGGTCGGCTCAACCGGGGAAGGACCACACTCTCACAGAATACCAGCGTGAAATAGTACCTCAATGTTGAGTGTAGAGAACCGACGAAACGAGGCATTACATTTCAGTCCTCACGGGTGACAACGTATTTGCAATTTGATACTAAATCTTATATCCTATATGTTTATGTCTATGGGCCACAGCATCCACTTACCATCAGGTGGACTGTGTGCTCGTTTGTCATCCTATCCTATAAAAAAATACGTCGTGTAATTTTATAAACTAGCTACACTAACCAACACTTATTAAACGTGTAGTGGCGGTGTAAGAATATCCACTACTTCATATTATAGAAACTGTAACAGGTGATGAACAGCAACATCTTCTTGACAACAACTCAAAATATTAAGAAACCGCGTTTGTCAACCCGCTTGCACAGCGAAACAACTATGTGAAAACGCTATGAAACAATCGATGGGGATGGTATACGCTCAGCAGCTGTTATTAGGCTGCAATGAATGAATTTAGGTACATCCTGCCTTATTCCTGAGAAGGTCATGGAGTTCACGTGTCTTCGATGTACTATTTTCCTCAGACATGCAGATTTTCAAATGTTTTCCTTCACCGTCAACACATGGTAAATTGGCACTTTTTTAACAATTTTATTGGTTGAGATTAAAGTCGTGATTATCGCTTACCGCTAAATTTACCGCGAGCGCTTAAGAGCTAACATGGCTCAAAAAGTGGTAGTTTCTATACTGGACCATATACTTAGTATACTGATTGACAAAGTTCCATTAGCAGCCACTTCGTAATATGGAAGAATAAAATGTGGCCAATAAAACACGAGGTTGATACCGTCCCACACAATGCACAATACGAGGGAGAAATAAGTCGCGCTCCAATGATTACGAGCTGGAAAATGCTCGCTATGCGACCTCGATATAACGACATTGCATTTTAATTCTGCTCAGTGGCACTGAACATGGTTCAACTCAATTTCATGTTTTAGCTTTTTATTACAATGCAAACGGGGATTTTGAAATGAAAATATTTTTGTGAGAAGTTTAATAAGAGCATCTTTATTAAAAGTTGGCCTCACTTATTATCGTTAATTACCACTTACTTAAACTAAGTACTAATCATCTCTATACCTCTCTCCTTTTATTGTCATTTAGTGAAAAGAGAGAGAGAATCTTAAAACCTTTCTTAAATTTCCGTCGAATTTTATAAGTCAGAATATTATAATTAAAATGGTTCGTATACCATTGAACTTTATGATTAGCCGATGTACATGTACAGTTCACTGCATTTTTATTGATTTTATCACATTTTATTAATTACTTTTGAACTCCCGACGTGTATACATCTTCATCTATTCTCGATCAAGGATCACAATGCAGATACTTTTTCACCTCTCAGAAGTTAGATGCAATGCCTCGTATCCATTAAATAGCATCTCCGGTTCCCTACATTCATTATATGAAACACAGCATCATTGAGCTGCAATTTTATGCAGGGTTTCTGTGAGAGTGTGGTCTTACCCCCGTCGAGTCGACTCATTCGGGCTACGACTGTTATGTTGCATCAGCATGGTTCTACCATATACTAAAGGAAGTAGGTCTGTGCTCAACGGTAAGACTGTAACTTAACTTACAATTAAGAGCCTTATTCATAGCCACCATGTTCGACAGTCGGCGATTGCATTATATAATATATAGCCATGCTGCAGTTATATTGGTAGTATAGTTGTAGCACAAATCGGTCGGCTCAACCGGGAAAGGACCACGCTCTCACAGAACATTAGCGTAAAATAGTAGCTTAATGCTGCTGTGTTTCGCATGGTGAGTGTAGATAACTGGAGATCCTTTTACACTGGTAACGAGGCATTCCGTCTTAGTACTCATGGGTGACAACGCATCCGCATTTTGATTTGTAATTAAGGATAGATGTAGATGTCTATGGGCCACAGCAACCACTTGCCGTCAGGTGGACTGTGTGCTCGTTTGTCACCCTATACTATAAAAAAATATAAGTTTGCACCTTTGACCGTATTCTTTATACAAATCTAGTACCAATAATAGGTTGATAATCTTGTGAAATCTAATGAATTACGAGCATGAACAAGATGCACTTCGTTGATGTTAATCAGAGAGTCGGGAAACATTTATCGAAATGTTTCCCGACTCTAAAAGCTAGAGAGTTTCACTACTTTAATAATGGGCGTAAAACAATCGTAATCTAAACTCAAACTCAAGCATTTATCGCTTAACCATAATGTACCAGAGTACAGAGTACAGAGACCAGTGTTATGGATCCTGTTTGACACACAATTTAGGGGCTAGGAGAGAGGAAGCGTATTTAACTAATTATAAGAATGTCATGTGGTTTATTGAAATATAATACAATTTAAATGAGTGATAAATTTGTGTAAGTTATATATTTATGTATTATTTATAAAATATTCACTAGTATTATAGTAAAATTTATTAATTAGGAACTCTTTTAATTTTCTTGTAAATATGATATCACTATTTAAATTTTTTTATATGTCAGGTACAATTTTATGGAATAACTAAATGAACTAGAAGAGTTTAGTTTTAATCGGGAAGTTGGCAATATTAATTTATTTTTATGCCGTGGCGTGTATTTATATACATGGTAAATTTTCACGTTTTGGTTGTAAATGCTTATTTTTTCGAACATATTTACATATTTACAATATATATAAGCTTGTTACGATTAATATTTTATTTTTAAGAAAAAACGGTCTGCAGCTATTACTGTGATCTATATTTGCTATAATCTGGATCAATTTCTTTCGGCGGGTCAATAGAGAGACTGCATCTGTGCTGTTGCCGCACAGAATGATGCCGTAACTCAGCCAACGTGTGCATACGTGTAGTAGGTTGTTATTGCTGCTTCTATGTTGGTAGTATTTTTCTTAATATCGAGTAATGCATATGAGAAGTCCGAAAGACCTCACTCTATGGACATGCACTTTCCAATTCAAGTTTTCTAAAGTTGTGCCATTGTAATCGAATTTTAAATTTAATGCAGTTTTTGATGGGGATAAAAAGTTAATTTTTTTAAATTTTAGAAAAATTTATTTTTAAATTATGATAATTCAACTAGTCTAAAGTTTTGGTAACAAGTAAATGGAGTTTTCATAGATAATATCAGTGTCGTTGTAGCATGCAGTTAATAAGGATGTATTACCATCGGGACGCAAGACAGATGTTTCGTCTGTAGCTTTGGGAAGGTCATTTATGTAAATCAAAAATAAAAGACAACCAACGACACTTCCTTGAGGTATTGATGCATTTGTTACCTTGCAATTTGAGCGCAAGTACTAAATATTTTCGGTAGTAGTATCGAAGTGTTCGATCTCAACAAGTTAGTGTTTACATAAAATGTGCTAAACGTACGGTAGAAAAAACAAATAATGTATTATTTTTTATGTATTGCTTGACTGTTTCATTAATCTAGTAATTTTAAACATGATTTGGTTTGGTGTTATTACGTTTTTCTGTCACGAAATTTTTCTGTAGTCACATAGTTGGTGACGTTTCACCCTCGTGCCTTGAAAAACATGTAAAGCCTTTTGTCTTGCACCTTGTCTCTCTCCGGTGGTGCCACATGACCTTCCCATCGGACTACGAGATCAAAGAAATAGAGCGCACTTGTGATTGCACATACACTCAAGCTATATAATCCTGTCCTGCGTTGGCTATTCTCTGACCGTCTGGCCCTCGTGACCGAAATTTGGTGTGAAAGACATAAATAATATTTTACTAGGTAGTGGGACTTCTCCTATGCCTGGTATTTCTTCATAATAGGCACCAACCTCTAAACTATTTCTGCTGCCAAATATCAGTACTTGCACTGCTGTATCGATCTGAATGCTATAAACAACCAATATAATTATAGACTGTCAGACATTTCATGTTAGTCCACAGAGGTGACAACGCTAGTATAGTCTTCTTTGTTTGTAGTTGGCTTCTGATATCCATGAACTACAGGCGCACTTTAATTACCTACATCTATTTTTAATTAAGAACTAAGGTAAAATGCTTCGTTTCCTGTAAAAAATGTCTCCAGTTCTCTACACTCACCGTAAGGAACATAACAGCATATGCTGCTATTTCACGATGTGAGAGCGTTGTCTTTCTTCGATCGAGTCGACCAATTCGTTCTAAAACTATATTAGCTGTTTAAACTTACTATCAGTTTAGGTGTAAATTCGTTTGTCACTTCGGTTTTGTAAAAAGAAATCTAAAGTTTTAATGTTGGAAAATATCTATATTGACAAGCTGTAATATATAACTGAATGAATGAATGAATAATTATACCATTGCCGTAATGTCAAGAAATCAAGCAGTCTTCTCTTGCATAACACCTGTGTGAGAGACTCTTCCTAGTTTTCTATTCGGTCGAGACACGCTGCACCTATTTTATGGTTGTATCACAATGGATCGGCTCGACCAGGGAAAGACCATCTCCTCACAGAATAACATTCTAAAATAGAAGTTGAACACTGTTGTGTTTCGTATTGTGAATTGCAATACAATTACATCATCATTTCAATACAAGATAATTGGTGCCTTCGAAGCTGTCAGAATCAAAATCACCTCATATCCGAAGCAAAGAGATCTTTTTTGATTGTTTTTTTTTCGACGTAAAAAATTTAACTTGCGTTTGTTAAACATCATCACGTTCCATAATCCACATCCGTTTCAAAATGAGATTCCTCTTTCCGAAGCAGAAACAGTGAAATATTTGTGACATTTCCAATAATTGCTTTTTATATTACCCATAGAAATAAATACCACCTCAACATTGCATTTCCGTCGCTACCACGTAAAGAGTGTTTAGTGAAGACGCAAATCAGATTATTGTCAACAGCAGTCGTATTGTTGATAGTTGTTGCACTTAAGTGATCGAAAAGTTATCACATTACTACCTGTTTATTTCAGAGAAGTGAGTTCCAAATTAATCTCCAAGTGTGGGTAAGATTTATTCCGTTATCAAGAAATAATCGCATACTACAACTCAGCATAGTTGCTATTGTTTTCTTAACATCCCTTACTGTTGAACATAGGCCCAACAGACTGTCTCATAGGGGAATCAATTTACGACAGTCGGCACGCTGCGCGCGTGTTGCTGCCGCAGTTTTTTATATTTAGTCGTTATTAGGAAGCCGCTGCAGCCACCTCCTGATTTGGTCGTCTCTTACGACACCCGCGAAGTGATATGGAGTCATCGATATTCTTATATCATTATTTTTCTTAAAAAATTTATGATATCATATATTCTGTTTTGTCATCATCTTCTAGTAAACTGATGCATGATCGATGTCTGAACGATGTCTCTCCAGTTGTGGGTAGTATTTTCTATACCACGATCGGCAGCCGGACTCGCTGATCGCAGTATCTGACGTCTCGTTTGATGATATTGCTTTCTTATTTTACTGATATCTATTTAAATTATTAATAAAACTAATACCTACGTTTTAAGTGAGAGTGATAATATTAACCTGTACGCAAACCAAAAACATATATCTACCTATTAAGCTTACTATAATAAATGTATTGCATGAAAGAGCAAATATAAAAGTAATTTGTAACAAATTGACACACATATTCGTTCCGCTAATTCAAGTTGCGTAACTCAAGTTTAATTCGACTTACTTCAACTCGAGTCAACTTGAATTTCGTCAGAGTCGTCACATTATTTTTTTAATATTACTTTACCGGAACCAATGACCTTAACATGAATATCAAAAAATTCTTTTTTCAGATTTTTTAATTTCGTTTAGATTCTATAAAATCTTTAGGCTATTTACAATAATAAATCGACCTCTTTTTTAAATGTTATATTATTGAGGGTCGTTAAAATTTCTACTGGGCCCAAACACGTTTGTCTCGTTGATCCAGTAGTCTTAAGCGCAGCTGCTAATCGGCCGCAGAGATTTTGAGCGATCAAATAATATTAAAAAAGTCCAGTTTGAAAATGAAAATTCCCCGTAATCGAAAAAAATCGGGGTAAACAATATGGACCGAGTTACTCCATGGCAAAATGCATTTATATCATCAATAGCCTTCAATTTGAAGGGAACCGCATAAAAAGGTGGTATGGTTTTCGGTACTCATTTGTCGATTTCTCCTGAAAGGAGGATGGCCAAATTTCTATAGGAGCTGGACTTGACTTTTTTTTCATGTCCCAAAACAAACTATAGTTAGATTGGTTTGTTTTTATGTTGTAAACACAATCACTTTTCAAAATAATATCTAAATCGCCTCGATTTTTTATAATAACGTCAACAATATTTTTAGGGCTGAATCAACAAATACCTTTTACTTTTTTTATTGGCCATTTTATTAAAATATAACATTGGTATGTCAAAATTACAATCAATACAAATGATATAAGATTACATTAGATTATTAAAATTACAACTCAAAATACATTTACATTATTTTTACATGTCAAGCAAGTCAGAAAATGAACATTTCATATATTCTTCTATATTATAGAAAGCGTGATTCATAAATTATGTTTTTGTCACTTGTCGAAACGAAGTCTTGTTATTTCTTTAATTTTTAACGAAAAACCTTGCTTGGACGCTTTATCCGACTGCGACGTAGCCTAATAGTGTAGTTAAAATAATTATTTACCCAATAATAGAACATCTCTCAAAGCGCACCCTACGTATGTGCACCATACTCCCTAAAGTTCGATGTCAAATCAAAAAGGGCCGTCTGTCAAACCATCTCGTGAAGTTGACCGTTTCGACAACAAATTATGACCATTAATTCAATAAAAACTACACCTACATGTATTGCACTAGCTTGCACAGTATGTAGTGTAAAAAACAAGGATGGCGTAATTATTATCACACGAAGTCTTTCCTAAAAGATTTCAAGGCTTTTTTGTAGTTTGAGCATTTTAATTCTAGCTGAAGAGAGTTAGTCGCTAGATACCTACTGTCTTTCAGTCTTCAATACTAAAGTTGCATATGTATTGAAAAATCGAGTAATGGTAGGTTACGGGAATATGGTAAAGAAATATCATAAGTGTAATGGTAGAATTTATAATTTAGGAGTACTTTAATGAAACAAGTAGGCTAGACAAAATTACTTTTTATTCATCATCCTCTCTTATATCTACAACATCAAGGAGTGATGTTGGCACTGGCGATATTGTCGGCTGATGCCTGGCCCACCCAAGGTACCACACAAGCGTCATAACATGTGCACATCACCCAACTGTCCTTCGATTCGATACCCTCTGTGAAACCTGACATGTTCACTATAATAGGACCTTTCTTGTTGAATCCATATGGTCCTAGCGCAAATAATATAACTTCATACATGCGACTTAAAGCTCGTTGCAGTGTTTGCTAAATAAAAATATGTGGTGAACCATAACAACTATTTATCACACAATAATAGGGCATCTCTCAAAGCGCACACTACATCTGTCCTATAAATCCCAAACATCATGTATTATACATCACTGAATTTATTATTCTAAAAATCGTCGGCATTTTATAAGTCCTTTCTTAAAAATAACACAGCAGATAGGTGCAGTGCGGGCCCTTTGTTTATTAAAGTATTCATTTATTAGCAAGTATAAATTCCATACATCATTAAAATATAATGTCTAGAGATACTTAGCCATTTATATAATTATAAATCAGAAGGAGATTGTGAATTAAAAGAGATAAAAAAAGGGTGCCAGAGCATTAAATTCAACTTCGCTCGGCGTTTATTTATAAATTGCACATATAACATAATATATAACAGAAAATAAAAGCACACAGTAAAATTGAAATAGGTAAAATAAACAACATACAATTTTAATTGATCATTGATCATCATTGCGACAGTCCACTGCTCAACATAGGCCTCCTAAACTAAATATATAATGTAAAATATTACACAGGCCTTTCGTGAATTGCCACCCCGTCCCATATGGTGTTATAAAAGTCGACATAGTAAAATAAAAATATCAGGAGATGGGCAGCGGTATCTTCCTATAGAATACCACAAAAAACTTTGGTTGCCACAAGTGTAGCAACTATGCCAAAATCATCATTAATATAACAATATTAATACGCATTAAGGTTATAATCATCATTATGTATTTTCAATATCATCACTTGATAGTAATATATCATATAAAAAAGATGCAGGTGGATCAACCTCATCTCGATGCTATGCCCATGATAGAAACCAAACTAAAATAGCAGCTTAATGCTGCTGTGTTTCGAATGGTGAGTATAGAGAACCGGAGACCCTTTTTAATGGTAACTAGGCATTCTATCTCAGTCCTCAGGGCTGGTAACACATCAACATTTAGATTTTCAATTGAAAATAAATGTAGATGTCTATGGGCCACAGCATCCACTTACCATCAGGTGGACTGTGTGCTCGTTTGTCAGCTTATTTCTATAAAAAAAAGAGAAAATTACTTTTTATTAATCATCCTCTCTTACAACTACAGCATCAAGGAATGCTGCAGGTGCTGGTATTGTCGGCTGATGCCTGGCTCACCCAAGATACCACACAAACGTCATAACATGTGCACAGCACCCAACTGTTCTTCTACCTACTAAACAATTGCAGCAATACTCTATTATAGCTTCCCTTCCAGACAAATTATTTTCAATTAATATATAAACATAACTTTTCTCGAAATGTGTCTGGATTTGATTTTGCCTCTTATAAGTGAATTATTTCCACTTCCTCTCAAACAATACTCTGTTACATTAATGTTTTCTCTGCTTATTTCAATTCTATACCCTCCGTGAAACCTGACATGTTCACTATAATAGGATCTTGCCTGTTGAATTTGATATGTTCCTAGGGCAAATAATATAACTTCACTATATTCTAGATGGGGGAATATAATATTAGTATTGGAATGAGCTGTAATACTTGTAAAATCAGATGTTCGTCTGTTCATATTCATACTATTTATAAAATCAGATAAATTATTATTTAATGGAAATCGTTCTCTAATCACATTTGTGATTTGCTCAGCATCATTTCTGTTTTTTAATCGAACACCGAATTTATTTAAAATGCTTGCAGCTATGGAAAACATTTGCATCATATGTGGAACAGTTTTATTAAAAATATCTTGCCGAAATATTTTAAAGTCTCGTTTGAAGTACCCGTTTACAACTTCCACCACCCATCGGCATATGGTCACACAACGACTCCTGTTAGCTTGCTCAGTGGTGAGCTGACGTTCACCCTCAAGCAAGGATTCTGGCATATATGTTCTGTAGCTGCAAGCCTCTAACAAACTAATTGAATCTCTAAATCCCCTGTCTAGAATAAAAAAATCGTTATTATGAAAGTATTGTCTGAGAGGAGAGTTTTCATCTCTGAAAAGAGACTTCATTATATCTGCATCAGTTGTGGTAGCTTTGTATGGGCCAAAGCAGTCTAAAATGTAGCCATCAGGTGTCACCAGCAAAAATAAATAATGCATTACTTCCGCTTAATCCTTGTAACTTTTTTACTCCCGTTTTCAGACACGGCCGCGGCAAATGTTTGGTCATAACATAAAATTTCATAGCGGCATTTCGTTAAAAATTTTCAAGTGTTTTCACATAACAAAGTGAACACGCGGTTGGCTTGTTAGCCCATAAATTATAATGGATCAGTGAACTGGTATTTAATGCCTCTTTTATAAACTGTGAAGTGTATATAATTTTCATAAAATTATTTCGTACAATGTTTCTTTTAAAAAGCTTTAGTTCGAAAAACCAAAGAATGAGTTGTGATTTTTTTTCATTGTGAGGTTTCCAATATCAATAATCATGTTATTTGATGTAAAAAAGAGAAAAAGGGGTTACAATCATACTTATTTCTTTTACTACGCCAATACAAGAGGTAGATTTAATAAAAATAACTAGGTGATCGTGAGTGCTACACAGAATTGGAGTCGTCGAGAGTTTTATATTATGAAAAATAAAACGTAGTAAAATTCGAAAACTATGTTTTATTTAAAAAATTTCGTTCTGTTGAAATACCGGGAACGTGTAAAAGCTTATATACATTTTTTTCATTTCGAATCGATATCTCATGGAAAAAGTTTACGCCATTTTTTTCCGAATTCCGTGTAACTCATGAATTGATGAGTGAACTGATTTTTTTAATATTTTAAATACACTAAGCAGCTATTGTTACCAGTATTCTGGTTTAAATTTAGTTAATTTTCTGTTTGTTAACTAAATTAGACTTCGAATTTTGAAACTAATATTATCACGTTTACCCGAATGACTTGCTCAATGTCAACTTTGTTATGTGACCCTTTGTAATTAAACTTACTGAGCAAAGTGAACATTAGGACTAAGTTAAATTGTCCTATAGACTATGTCTTTAAAGTAGATATAAATTTAAACTTGTAGTACTTTTTTTTAATTAGATCAAGGCTAAAGTTCACGCCATTAGTATAATAGTAGTAATTTGTAATTTTAAGTTCGTAGTTTCTATGTGCAGCATATTTTTAATAGAATAGCAGTTATAAGCGAGCCCTGAGTTAAAGCCAAAAGACTAACGATACTAATAGCACGGATAAGGATATCGTCCCGTCATTGAGACATGTCGCCTCATAGATAATATTGCTACATTTACCATATTTGCGACCCTTGGCAGTCGGGTAAGGTTACTGCAAGTTTTATAATTTTGATTTCTTATCAAAAATATAGCAGCACTTGTGCTCTCCCAATAACTTACACGTAAGCGATCATATTACAGGAAGCAATACAAATTTACTATAACTTTATTTTGTTTCAAAGTTTACAAATATTTCAGTACCTGATAAAGGCGCAGTAATTGCCTTCACCAGTTAATATTATACCTTTTTTGTCACAAATTATAGATTCCTAATATCTGTATATTATTTAATGTAAATAATTTCTGCAAAGTTTTTTTTTAATAAAATCAGGATAGCATACGTACATACAATCCACCCGGAGGTATATGGATGTTGTGGCCTATAGGACATCTACATTTATTTTGATTAAGAATGAAAAAGCTGATGCGTTATCACCCCTGAGCACTAAGATGTAATTCCTGGATTCCAAAAGAAGGGGTCTCCCGTTCTCTATATGTACCATATGAAAAATAGCAGCATTAAGTTGATATTTTATCAACATTCACTAAAAACATTCCTATTTGTGCTACAACCATAATAAAGACGCAACATGGCTACATTACGTATAAATTAACATCTAATTACAAAAGTATAAAGATTCATCTTTTAAACCACTTTATATTCACTTTGCTACAATAATAAAATTGATTCAAGTACGTAACATCAATACTTATCACATACTAATCATAAATTTGATCAGAAAACAAGGGCTTTCATGAATATAAATCACTCCAAGTATCCAAACATAAGTCATGTAAGAGTGGTTGAGAGCTTTTTTAAAGCTTTGTATTGCCTTATACGGGCTTTATTTATTTATTTGGTTCACCAACAAATGTTACACTAATACATTTGCTTAATTCTAACACAGTGACATAAATTAAGTGCACATTCAATAATAGGTAAAACCCGCATGCTTAGTGCTCACAGCATTGCCTACAAGCCTTTACATAATAGCTATAAATATACAATACACAATTACAAAAAAAAATTAAATTAATACAAAACAAATTAGGTACTACTAGGGTTATTTTATAGACATTATAAAGACTTGAAAAGATATTTTTAAGCCATCAATCGATTAGTTTTGCGACTATATTCATGTGAGGGTGTCGAAAATTAGTTACGTCCAACAACAAAACACAAAAAAATAATAATTCCCCGGCTGTTACTGTTTGGTACTACTATCGTCGATCCACCTGCCATTTGTGATGGTTAATGTGAATACCTCCATAAAATGGGGAGGTCCATGTAAATCAGTGGTACTCTTACGTGTTGATGAAGAAGAAAAAGATTTTACTTAATAACGAAATTTATACACAAAAGTGGAAGTAATGAGAAAGCAAAATCAACCTACAGTGCGTGGCGAAAATAAAAAATTAAAAGAAATCGTTATTATAATTATGAGTTCCATATTTATTGCGGCTGCGAATGATATTAAAAAAATCAATGACTAGGTTCGTTTGTTAAATTTGTTAAAATTCTTCTATCAGTAGATTTTTTCTGTTGATCCGTAGATGTTTTTGTATACAATACTCTCCCTTCATCGGTCGCAATAGCAGCACCGGACGCCTAACACTTATTTTCAACCTGCGGTGTCTTTTCAAAGAATACTATTCAACCATTCGTTGAAGATCATATTTTTAAAAATTGTCCCAGAGGTGTAAAAACTACCAACGGACAGTTCACTGAAAATTATGAAATTACCCGAAAGCTCTAGCACTGACGATGAATACTGTTGCCGGTGTATTTTTATGCGTGTATATCGCGTGTGACAAACAAAGTTGGGCCGTGAGAGCTTCATACATTTTCATACATCAGGTATTTTACATACATAACATGAACACATATATAGTGTACAAAATTATATGATAGTTTTACTTATTTCCTCGTTCGCAAGAGGAATGATTGATTTTTGCTTATTTTTTAATAATTACACTCGTACGTACGTATTCGTACTTAAAGTGGGGATAATTTTTTTTCTCAAATTACGAGCAATGTGGGTTCGATCGCCGCCGGCATCAATAAAATTGTTTATTGATAATAAGTTCTGATTTAACATGTGCTCGGCTGTGAAAAAAAAACACAAAGAACAAGTTTGAGAAATGAAAAAAATATTTCGAGGACATGTATTCCGTTAATACGTATTTTGACAGCGCGGTGAATAATTATTTGCCTGAAATCCTTTTGAAAACGAGAGGGTGCCTATTCCGCTCGTTTTTAAAAGGAGCCCAGGAGTGGGAAATATATAGGGCTTAACTTTAATCTTTTAAGACGTTTTAATTTCATTAATATAAGAATAAAATATTTGAAATTATGTAAAAAAACAGTGGAATTCGCAAAGCTGTGCAAAAACAGGACATCGTCTCCGACAGCGCATATTACAAGTGAGGAACAAGTTGCGCTCCGATGGATCCGAGCGGAGAACGCTCGCTATCTGACCGTCACGTAGCGAAATTGAATTCTAATTCTGCTCAGTAGCTTTATACGTAGTAAGATGAAATTTTGTAACAGTTTTGTTTTTACTTTAATAGATATTTTATGTTAAAGATAGGTACATCGGTGAAATATAGCTGCGTTTTCTGTTAAAATTCTTTTTTTTTAATTTGCATATCTACTTTTCTGTTTAATCTAATTCTACTCTTATTATAGTATATCTATACCACACGATGCTGCTTTACTGAAGGTTCTGTCTAGGTAGGTATTGCCCACTGACCTGTTTCTACCGTAAAGTAGTGTTCCATACTGAAGAATATATAAAATGTTTTTTTTTTATATATAAGAGTGGGGGCAAAAGAGCAAACAGCACCTGATGTTAAGTAACTACCGCCGCCCATGAACAACTGCAGGTACGTTGCCGGCCTTTTAGGAAAGAGTAAACTCTTTTCTTGAAAGCACCTGAGTCGTATCGGTTCGGAAAAATCGCCGATGGTAAATTATTCCACAGAGAGGTCGTACGCGGAATGAAACTCCTAGTGAAGCATAGTAAGAAAGTATAGTAGTGGACCGCCAAGCATGCAGATGGTGTGGATGTTATCGGGAGTTTTGCTGCGATGAGCGTTTTTGAAATTTGGTGGCTGAGATTAATCCGAACAATTCCTCAGAGCACTCCCCGTGGCAGATGCGAAAGAAAATGCAAAGGAATGCAACTCTCCCCAGCGCGTATAACTACAGGTTGTAAGGCGCTCCATCTTTCTCCTAAGATGTTACAACGCATCTATAGTCTTCTTTGTATGAAGTTGGCTGCAGGTGTCCCTGGACTGCACTAGCTTCTTACCATCTAGTGGACTGTTTGTTTGTCACTTCAGCTTTATAAAAAGCTTTATACTTAATAATACTATATTTATTCCTTTACGATTGTAAATGGTTATCATGTATTTCACTTATTCAATTTACTGTAACTTCTAATAAATACTGTAATTTCCATTCTATTCACTAACTATTAGCTGATGAATTGCCTATTTGTTTTTGTATTTGTTGTGTATCTGTAATTGTATAATAGAATAATGTTTATGTGCGTGTATTTCAGTCAAAGATATATTTATAAACTGTTGATTTGATGTACCCCGTATATAAACTAAATAAATAAAGCCGCTTATTCACGGGAAAAAAATAACACCAGTTTAACAATATTCAATTACTTTAAGAGAGATGTTATAATGTCTGATCGATTGAATATTGTTTCTATGTTTATTTTTGCTTTAACTACTGTTTGAAAATGTCTAATATAGTATTATAATATTGAGCTTTCTTGAAGAATCTCACAATGTTATATTACAGACTAAATTTCGGTCACGACGGCCCGTTCCAGTTACGAGGGAGGAACACCTCCAACTTTTTGACTCCGAGCTGCTACTGAGAACTTCTCCACAGAAATACTCAATAAACCATTCTTTATTGGCCTGACCGGGCGCGGGGTATTATACAATATTTTTCCACTAAACAAACGCCCTCACACGCACGCACGTTTAATCAGTAAGCATACGATGTATTAAGTATCTATATACTTAAAAGTAGACCTCAACTTAATTAATGTATTTGAGGACACTGCAGTTATATTGTGATTGTAGCACAAATAGGTCAGCTAGACCGGTGTAGGACCACACTCCTAGCGTAATGTAATTACGCTGGTATTCCGTGGGAGCGTAATATAATAGTTACGCTGGTTATATCGGCTTAAACTAGAAGATTAATGCTGCTGTTTTTTGTATGGTGAGTGTTAAGAACCTATGACTGGAGAAAGGCATTCAATCTTAGTTCTCAGTGGTAACAATACGTCTGCTTATTGATTCTTTTCATCATCATCATCATCACACCTTCACAAGTTCACTGCTGAACATAGGCCTCCCCCAATGAATGCCACAAAGCACGGTCCTGAGCCACCTGCATCCATCGACTTCCTGCATGTCTTACCAGGTCGTCACTCCATCTAGTGCGTGGTCGCCCTACGCTTTGCCTACTGTTACGAGGCTGCCACTCGAGAACCTTTTTTCCCCAACGGTTGTCAGTTCTCCGAGCTATATGGCTGGCCTATTGCCACTTCCACTTACTAATTTGTTAGGCTATGTCAGTCACTCTGATTCTACTGCGGATATCATCATTTCTAAGATTATCACGCAGAGATACCCCGAGCATAGCCCTCTCCATAGAAATACCTTAAGAGTATGAACATCTACATTAATTTATCCCGATTAAGAATCAAAATGCAAATACATTGTCAACCCTTACGACTAACATAGAATACCTCGTTTCCAGTAAAAAGGGTCTCCAGTTCTTTTGACCCACCATACGAAACACAGCAGCATTACGCTGCTATTTTTCGCTTTTTCTGTGAAAGCTTGGCCTTATCACGGTCGAGCTGACTACGTATAGAAAACTAAATAAACAAGATGATTAAAATAAATTCAACCTAAACTTTAGGAGGTTCATTTGTCTCTCATTTACGGAATAATAATGATGATTATAAAGATGAGTACACAACATAATATGGCATCGTGCGCACAACAAAAATATTCCTTAAATAATTTCCATGTGATACTATGGCCGAATTTCGTTGACTGTGACACTAACCCTGTGTAGTGAGTATCATGTGTACGACCAGTAAGTGTCACATACCTAGAGTTCGGTAGGAATGCCATCATAATAACAACTAAAAATAAAAAGAGACCTTCGGCTGTCCACTCGCCTGCCAAGCGTGTCGACTTTGGCAAATCTGCCCACTATGAGCAGTGTGAAGCTCGCTGGCCAGTCGTTTTCTGTCACAGATGCCTCGTCCTCTCTCACAAAGATTTTCCCACGGTAGCTAACTGTGAAGGATGATGGTGAGATTCAGATCTTTGTTCCATACACAGTGTAACCTATGGCGTTGTTAGGATTTCGTATAACTAACACATCTAAGAAACCTAAGGAATTATTTTCCTCTAACTCCATAGTAAAAAAATGTTTTTAAAATACAGGTAATATATGGTAAATTGTAAAAGTATCGTCTATGTACCGCTTGTAGAATTGAGTAGAGCCAAACTCAAAATTTACCGTATAAACAAACATATCACTTAACTTTTTAGGGTAACCAACCTACTGCTCATTAATTAAAAGTTAACTGACAGTTAAGTACTTATGCGGTAATGCCCAACTTTAATTAACACGACTGGTTCAAATGTATTTGACACCAAGCGGTGCGTGTCGGTTGTTAATCAACTCTCACCCGATAACCTACATGTCATAACATGCGTTTGGAATCCGGTCGCTGTTAACTGTTCGAAATTAGTCATTACATAATATGTATTAGGTAATACCAAATTCCTACTATTTTTATTATAATCAAATGTTGGTGCAGCATAATGTTTTATTCCAAAATACGTATTATGCAATTAAAAAACTGCCTATTATGCCCTAACGCCATACGCCCTAGGTAGGATTCTTACACCTAGTACGGTATTCGAAGTTATGTTCTACTTAACAATAATAACCCTCATTTATTTCTACTTAACAATATTTTTTAAAACAGCAAAGTGTTTCTGCACCTTCTATTCTGCACCTGCATGGAGACAAATCAAATTTAATAGTCCTCAAATTCTCGCGAAAGAACAGCGACTCCTACTTAGGAGAGGTAAGCCTAATAAAGTAAATAAGTAAGGATAATAATAAAAATAAATTAAAGTAATTAAACGCGATAAAATCCGTAAATAATAGTTTTATTCAAAGGTAAGCCTATTGAAATTTAAAAAAAAACAGTCAGTTGTAGGACTGAACGCCAAAAGTTAAAACATTCTAGCTTCCAAAACTGCAAACATTTTTTTGGTTGTTAAGTAATACTTTTTAGGAAGTATGTTTTATAATATTTTCATATATTTACGCAAACACTACACATTGAATAAAACTTTCACGGATTTTTTTTATTTCTGACCATGATCCATATGTAAATTAATTCATATACCTCTGCCCACTTCCCAGTGCACCAGACCCGCAGCAGTTTACACGTGTCCAGTGAGTGCTTCAGGAACGGGCAGTCTGGATTCTCCACAATAACTCTCAGAAAGAAGTTGGTGCTCCCCTTTAGTCTGTTCATGAATAATGCTGTTCTTTTTCGCAGAATGGCTTGAAAGCTGTTCGTTGCCGCTTCAACAAACATGCCTAATGCACTACAGAATTGTTGAAGCCCCAACAGTATCCCAAATGCATTATTATATTGCATATAAAAAAATGATCACGTTTAATTTGCTAAATTTTAATACCTGACGTTTCGGGTGCTTTTCAGCCGTAGACCATTAAAACCCAATGGACGAGTAATGCGCCCAACAAAATTACATTTTACGCACACATATAGGTTAAATACATCAAAATAGAAAAAATTATGAGATCTATAAGATCGAAAATTAATATGAGATATTTAAGATCGAAGAATTTTTTTTTTAATTGGTTTTTAAGACTCCAAGCATTAGCAAAATGCACTCAAACAATTAAAATCATCTCTTTAATTGGTTAGCGTAGCAAGTTTGTTTAGAGTTCCTTGGTAACACAACAAGGAACGCTTATAGTTTCGCCTTGTCTGACAGTCTATCCATTTGTCCGCGGCTTAGTGTGGAGCCTATTGGTATTCTAAAAAAAAAGAAAAAAAAGAAAAAAGAAACAAAAAAAAAATCGAAATTTATATTATTACAATAAAATACGTTTGTGAAACAAAAATAAAGTATCTCAACTTATTAATTAGTATAAAGGAATAAACATTATAAATAAAATTAAAAACGATATATGTAAGGCTGATCTTGTTGATTGTACAATAATCGTCTTTTTTAAAACGGTATTCAAATAAAAAAGTTACGAGTTTGCTAGAATTACTGTATTCGCTGACAGAGACATCTTTGATGAATAAAGAAAACAAACAGGTCCTAGAAAAGATAGGAATTGAAGAAAGCGAACTTTTAAAGAGACAATTAATAGAAACGTAAAAGTAATGTTGGAAAACTGCCCAGAACTTAATTACTCGCAGAGTTAAGATATTTCGCCCTAACACTAAATTAAGACTCACGAAACGCCTATCGCTACGTAAGTAAAAGTTTTGGAACATGTTTGCCTGCACCATGGACATGGATTAAGTGGTACAGTACCAACCAGAGTAGCGCTGACGGCATTAAAATGAGAGGGGAAAGTAACCCTGATATCAATATTTATTGTACCTTTATAAGAATACCATGCCAGCAGGCAAGGGCTATTTTGACTACGGGTTTAATTACATACCCGATGATTACGATGAAGATACTGACTGACGCTTTAGTGTTTTTATTGATCGGTATAAACACAAAATAGAAAGTAAATATAGCCAAATTTATGTTTAAGGGTTGTATTAAGGGCTGAATTAAAAGCATAGCTAGTAACACTAGTTTTCCATCTTGTTCACGAAACAGGCATGGAAATAAAGGCCATGGCGGAAGAGTTACACTCTACTCAGACTGCAAACAACTATCTTAGATTCAACTTCTTGGCAGCAATTTTTTTTTCTTGATCCTTTCCACATACTTTAAAATATTACGTAGTTCTATTCAACATTATAGATTTCTTTTTTAAAAATAATGTAATTTTTAGAGTTTTTGGATGTATGGCCATTAAAATCAAATTGAGTCCATATATCGAAAAACTCCAAAAATTACTGGAACAGGAGTTTTTTTTATATAGCTAATAAATTGTAAGAAAACCATATATAATTCAAAATGAAAATTATGAATGGATTACATTGCGGCCTAACATTTTAGCGGAAGTGTAGCTGATACATTGCTGTTTTGTGAAAATGTGATGAAATTACCGATGTTCGAAGGAATATTCCAACAGCTAATTTCTTGAAATTCATTCATTCATTCACACTTTTATTACATTAATAGGTATTCTTCTTTAGTTGAGTATTTGATAATAAATTTTAATGCTTCTTCAATGAATAATAATTAAAAATTATCGATATCGATCCGCAGATCACAGTCATACAGACATAAATATGACACCACTTTAAATTAAACACTTAACCCTACAGTGGTCGCATGCATTGAAATAGTAATCCACTGTAAAATAATCTCTAATTTAGATATTTCTGAAACCAAATGATTAAAAATAAATATGTAAACTGATTTGTGATTTAACTTTGAAATTAATGTGATATTTTCATATACTAATGTAGAAAAGTTTTCTCTTTAAATATTATAATTTTAATGAAAAGGACCTACATTTAAATGGTTATTGTTTATTAAATATGATTAACCATCACAGTGGGGTATTTGGACGATCTGTACGGCCAAAATTATTTTTGTGCTTTAATTGATTCCTATCGTTATATATAGCTAAATTATGATATTTTTGCAATTTAAAACAAAGTATTTGTGAAAAAAAATATATTTGAAAATTTTCAATAACACATAGTGCAAACGACACTGATATTTTTTTATTCAAATGACACCGGATATGTTATTTATTTATTTATTACGAGATCCACAGAACTAAAAACAATGTAAATGAAATAGAAATAAACTTACAGCCAATAACGGATCTACTTTACTTTATATGTTTTTCAACTTACATTAATCGACCGACAATCAATAAGTTTGAGCCACGAAAACATGCTATTTTAGAAAATAAAAACCGTGCGTCTCTCTTTCTCTCTCTCTCTCTCTCTGATCTGTCAATGCATGTTGTATGTGTGTGTATGAAATAGTGGAAGTCTGCAGTTTGTGATCATATCCTAGATGGCCCCCGCCATTACATCAGACTTAATAAATCACAAATCCTAGCGGATGAACATCGATTACTGCCAAAGATGATAAGTGAGGCTATAGAAATTCTTAAAATTCTTAAATTTCTAAAAAAAGGGTCTTGTAATTATTAAAAAGCTGAAGGTACTGCGGGTTAACTTTGACATCGGGATGACGTCAAACGCCTCAGCCCCCTCGTGACCATGGTTAGTGCAAACTACATAAACCTTGGGTGTTAGATGCAAGTTACAGTAATCGTGTAAAATCCTTTAAAGTAGTTTTATTGAACGCCTTTTTGTTAATATAAACGATCAAAATACACGGAACGAATGTTTCCACGCAACTTTCATAAAAGTGAGATACCGACTAGCTATACTTCATTCTATCTATCACTCGTAATACAATTGATAGAATCAGGCGTTACTTTGCGGAAATCCATTATAATAAAAATATTAATTATTTTGCAACCTTCCGCTAACTAAATACAATGATGTGTCTTATTTGGATTGAAGAGCACCTCCCGCCCTCCCTCAATTGCATGCACTAACTACGTCACCACTAGTCCCACCACCTCTACTCCCAATACCACTACTCCCAGCACCAACACTTCCAACACCACTATTCCAGGTAAGACACACCATTGACGATAATACGACAAGTGTTTCGCCTCTACACGAGGCATCCACAGGTGATGTAGACTCTACGGCGGCTGACCGCTATGTTGGAAGTAGTGGCGCCGGGAGTAGTGGTGTTGGGAGTAGTAGTGCTGGGAATTCAAATTATCACAATTAACCCATGTTGAATTAAAAACATGTTTATTTAGCGGTTTTCAACAAAAAAAATAAACAATTACTCGGGGTACAAAATTTTACTTTTATCTGACTATTAAAAAATCGGCCTTTATGAGAGTTAAACATGAAAAGTAATCTCCCAAATAAGCATTATCGTCACTATATTTCCTTCAAGTCCTTCAAGAAACGAGCTTACTTCTTTGTAAAAGACTGGCAACGCACCTGCAATGTCCCTGTTGTTGCTGTATCTCGTGGTCGGCGGTCGACACTCTTTTATAGATGAAGGGTGAAAAACGAGCACACAGTCCACCTGACGGTAAGTGGATGCTGTGGCCCATGTACATGTACATTTACCGTTTATTAAGAATCAAAATGTAGATGTTTTGTCACGCCTGAGGACTGAGGTGGACTGAGGTGCCTCGTTTCCAGTAAAAAGTTTATCCAGTTCTCTACACTCACCATAAATATTCTTTGAGAGCTTGGTCCTACCCCAGTGGAGCCGAACCATTCGTGCTATAACTACAATATAGCTGCAGCGTACCTCTACCAATTTCTATCAGGTAATTCGCATGCTTATTTGCCTGCTATTCTATAAAAAAAACGCGTGGCTTTACGAAAACTCCACAGTTTTTCGTAAAGCCACGCATTGATATACGGCTACAATATGAATGATTTCACTCTACCCTCAAGCATACGCTTTAATTTAAGTGATGAATGCCAGCGCAAATTAGCATTATACTCGTAACGCTATAAAGTTTTATGGCTAGTTATGATGTGAAACCGAACTTCCGTTTTTAGCTACTCGTACTTAGAGGTGAAAACTTTTTTAGATTCTTATTTGAAGTTAGATTAGGGTTCCGTTGAGTCGTAGCATTCATTTGTCTCTCTTTTATCTTATAAGGTGGGGGAATTAAAAATTAAGTTCAAATAGTTGATTAAACGTGATAAAATCCGTAAATACAGTTTTATTCAATGTGTAGTGTTCGCGTAAATTTAAGAATTCACTATAAGGTGGTTTATGTGCTTGTTTTCACTCTTGAAAAATCGTAAATTAGCTAACCACTCCGTTTTCACAACTTAGATTCACAACTCAACTTACATTGACAACTGAAACCAGAAGGTGACGCTGTTGTCTAGTTTCACAAATCAAAGATGTGAAACCGGGTCGAATCGCTAATTTATGGTTTTCGATGTGTGAAAACAAGCATATAAATATAGGTATACTTAGTCAGGCCATAAGTTCTGTCAAAAACTTTTTATAGAATAAATGAAACACTTTTTGATAATTATATGGAAATTATATACGAAATGAAATGTAATTTAATTTACAATACAATTTTATTTACATTGTTCAAAATGCCTTCCCCTATTTTGAATAAATGCCGAGACGCGGCCAATCATCAATCGCAGCACGCACCACAATCATATCTATTCCAAATTCTGATGAGATTTTTTAGCGCAGCCTTTCTCCTCCAAATGATGCCATATCTTATAATCCAGTGAAATTAAAATACCTGAAATCAGCTGATTTTATCGAGCTGGTACGAAACAATACATTAGGTATTACTATATTTTCGCTCACTCTACCCTTCCCTTTCACACATGTTAAGGCGTTGCCAAACCGAAATTTACTACTTAAATTTGCCGGCGAAACAGGACAGTCAATTAAATTAAAGTAAAAGAATTATTTTTTAGATTGATTGTGATAGATTAGTTAAATATTGATCACAATTGCAATTGATTTTAACTATAAAATTATTCAGTACCATTTCATTTCTATTTTCTTGTACAAAATCTAAGATCATGGTTAAATTAATTAATTTCTATAATAACGAACTGCTTGTTGCGTCAGTGTACAATTGATTGTATAATTGTAAAGAAAAGGATAAAAAAGGAATGCTTCGGTGATTTGGTCATGAAGAAAGAATAAACGAGGGAAGAGTGACAAAGCAAATTTATATTGCAGATGTGACCGGCAGATCCGGTAAGGAATGCCCTAGAAGAAGGTTCATCGACCAAATTGGCAATATTTTGAAAATGGGCCACATTAGGAGTACCCTTAACCGACGAGCGTGTATGCGTAGATATGGATATAAAGTAGGGGAGAAAAGTATGTCAGGAACAACGTGTATGTATGTCAGGACCGCTGGGTGACAGGCATGAGTTTTTGTGTATTATCTAAAAGCTTACACATTTAAATATATATATATATATATATATATATATATATATATATATATATATATATATATATATATATATATATGAATCTATCAATGCAATATACTTTATTGTACACCAGAAAACATACAGTACAATTGGCGGCCTCATCGCTTTAAATCGATCTCTACCAGGTATCCATTGCAGAGGATATAATGACAAATGTGAAAGTGTGTAAGTTGTTGCAAAATACACTAATGTATTTTGCAAAAACTTACACACTTAATGTATTAAATAAATAGTATTTAATAACATAAATATAGAAATACTAGCGGCCCGGTACGTATAAAGTGAAATAATACAAAAATCAGTTAGAACATCGATTCATTTCTTAAAAAAATATTACTAAATCATTTTGTAGGTGAATACGCATATTAATGTTTAGTGTCAATTTTTGTACATATCTCCAAAGAACTGATGACTTCAAACAGGCATTTATTTCATCAGCAGGAGTTGATCGAGGTAGTAATATCAAACTCAAAGTATCAAAATCTCCATTAACAAAATGACCCGCCATTTATTGAATTCATTTGTTACAAAAAATGTGATAAATGAAGAACCACTGGACCGATTTTGTGCAAACTTCACATAAACCATCTATTAAATAGTCCAAATAAACCCTGAAAATTTGGTTTGGATAGGTGAGCCAGTTCTTGAGTTATAAAGTGACAACGAAAAATGTCAGTTATTTTTATATATTAAGATATATACAAGAGCAGAACGGATTAAACAAGTAAGTGAAATAAAAGGTTTAACTTAAGGAAAAATAAGTAGGTAGTCGTTTTTAAATCAACGATATTAGGACAGGAATGACGTTTTAATCATGAAAAGTGGGTTTAACAGGTTATTTAAGCTTTCAATAGATTGCGCACTTCGAACTTCCAGCAGTAGGGAGTTCCATAGCTGAACAGCTTCAATAGAAAAAGATTTAGAATAGAAGGCAGTGTTATGGACGGAATATTGAGGGTGAGGTTTTTATCAGAGCAAAGAGACGATAATGAGTGTCACCAAGGAACTCAAACCGCTCTTTGAGGTAAGAGGGAGAGGTGGGATTGAATAGAACACAGTATAAAAGAGAAATAATGTAAGTATTCCTGCGAAAACCGTATGCAAGCCTTTCGAGTTTTTCATAAAATTTCATGAAGGAACCGTATATATGGGTTCTGGATACACTTAAGTTTATAAAGTAACTCCTTCTTTAAATTAAGAGTGCATGTATTAGTATAATCGAAAATCGGTAAAAGGAGGAGCAATTTTGGTTAATATGGGATGAAATTGCTTAATCTACGGAAAAATCTGAACGATGCAAACACCGTCGTACTCACTTCGTTTACCTAGTAAGCCCATAATATTTTTTTAATAGAATTAGGGCGACAAACGAGCACACAGTCCACCATCAGTAAGTAGATGCTGTGGCCCATAGACATCTACATTTAACTTCGATTAAGAATCAAAATGCAGATGCGTTATCAACCCTGAGGTCTAAAATGGAATGCCTTGATTTCTGTAAAACGGGTTTCCGGTACACTCACCATAAGAAATACAGCAGCATCAACCTAATATTTTACGCTGGTATTTTGTGAAAACGTGGTTCTCCCCTTATCGAGTCGACCTTTTCTTGATACAACTATAATATAGCTGCAGCGTGGCTCTATCACGTACAAAAATGCAAAATTAAAAAATATGTCAAAAGTAACACGTCGATTTTAACGATTAACTATATATATATATATATATATATATATATATATATATATATATATATATATATATATCAAGGGTGTCCCTTCAAACACAATACCAGGTAGAGTAGGAAAATTTATAGGAGTAACCAATTTCTGACTGTCTATTATTATTGCTTTTTTTTTCTAATGGATATAATTTCAATCCATTTCAGACTTTCTCCAATCCACAAATAAGTCAAGATTTTAATTGTTTTAATAAGCGTATAGTTTTAGGTTAATCCACCGATTTGATATGCACATATACTTGGATCACCCGCATGCAGGTGGTAGCCAGAAAATAATTGGAGCGTAATCGAACTTATGTGTGGAGTGGAGACAACACGGCACCTTGCGGTACACCGGAAATAATCGTACACCAATTGAAGAACGAGTCATCGACACGTATCCACTGCTGGCGATCAACTAAGTAACTATAAAACCAGTCAATCACTTAGGAAATATGTAAAGAGAAGCTAAGATAGCTAACACGAGATCGAAATCAACATTGTTAAATGCATTGCTAAAGTCAGGTAAGGTCAAAACCGTTACGTTCTGTTTATCCATACCCAGACAAATATCCTCGGTAATCTTGACTGAGGCAGAAGTCTTACAATAACCAGCATGAAAACCGGGTTAAAACGTCGGGTATTTAAAAAAGTTAAATATACGCGATAAATTCCGTAAAAACTAGTATTATTTCAACGGGTTAAAAAAGATTGAAAAGACTCCACTTAGATAAGTAGATGTTCAATTGTCGATGAATTATATGCTCAAAAACTTTAGAAAGGAATGCAATTATAGATTAAGGGTGGTAGTAAGAGAAACTGAAGGAATTTGCTTTTTTTTGGTATAGGTGTAATCTGAAATTTATTTCAGGAAGTGGAAAAATTCTTGGATAAAACAGAGTAATTAAAGATAGATTTTATAACAAGAGGACATACACAATAAGAATAATCATTTTACGACTAATGCGGTCAATAGCGTCGGCAAAACCACCATTGTCAGGTTGGAGTAAAGCTGACATTTAATTTTTAGTTTGTATATTTGTTATATCATCTAGGGCACAAGAAAGAGAGAAATGCTGATTAAGCTGGCTTAAGTCAGTATTTATGAGGCTACTATTTTCACTCTCTTTCCTAACTCTTAGAGACTTACTAAATTTCCATACTTTGCCGGAATTATCTTCTTCAAGAATAGATTTATGAACAAAGAGTCGTTGCATGATTTAAGTGAAATAAACGTGACAAAATAGTTTTAATCAAAGAGTCGTTGTTCATCTCTACACAACCTGTTGCAGTGATTATATACTAGCACTCCGCCCCGGTTTCGCACAGGTGATTTCTGGATCTCGACAACATCACCACCTACCTGGTCTAATTGTAACTCTAATTCATTCTCGAATCCACTTACTCACACACGCACAAAATTTCATCAAAATCGGTTCGTACATTCGGATAATTTCAGAAGAATTTTATGTATAAAGATAAAAATATTTAGCGTTGAATTGATGTTTTCAGTTCTGCATAATTAAAAGTTTTGTCCTAACTCTATATTACATCTGTTAGACTGCTATAGCGACAGAAAACACATGAGTTTCAAACAGTTATTATTGAAATTAATTTGGTAACATATAGAGCCAGATGAGAACTAACTTTGGCAATATCTCAGATATATGGATCTGCAAAGTCTATCCTTAGTGATCGTTGTTATTAACGTAGTTTCAGGTAAATGGTTTCAAATATCAAAGAGTTGCAATATGATTCTCCACAAAACAAATTTAAATTTAATGTGTGAATTTATGTAACCATTATAAAACTAAAGTTATAAAACTGATGTATGTGAAAGTAATGTAATGCAAAATGTATTGTCCATTTTTTTCTAGAATAAGGGTAACAAGTGTGCACACAGCACCTCTGATACTAAGTGGATGATGAGGATAGATATCGACATCTATTCTTGATTAAGAATCAAAATACAGATGCGACGCAATACATAAGGACTAAAATGGAATGCCTCGTATCCACCAAAAAGGGTCTCTGGTTCTTTACTCTCACCGTACGAAACATATACTTAGAATATACTGGCGTATAGATGAACATAGCATGCAAGAAAGAAGAAAATTCCTTATGGGAAAAATGTAAAATAGAAAAAAAAAACAAATTTCATGACTCGTCATTCAAGACTCGAGAGACTATTCGTTCATGACAAGTCAACACGCATTAAATAAGCTCGTAGGAATTTTGTAATTTTTTAGGTCATAAAAGTGTTAATTGTTGTAATCCGTAGTTTTTCAAAATGGTTACATGTTTAGTGAGTGACTGTTGCGTTAATCAAGGAAATAATCCTGATGGTTGCAAAAATGCTAGGTGGCGCCACCGTGATTCTACAAGACGGACGACGGTACGATGGACGAATACAGAAGGTTAGAATATGTGGATTATTATGTCTTTTTACCAAAATTAAGATAAAAAATGTATGGATCTGTATTTTTTCACGCAGGACCGGGAAGAGAGCGATACAAAACATAAAATTCACCAGCTGATTTTCTTCAAACGTTTTGGTGCATTGTAATTCACAGAATAGGCGATAACCTCGCAGACGATATTAAGTAATTAGTTGATGCTCTGCCTACCCCGCAAGGGTTACAGGCGTGATTATAAGTATAGATCAGAAATACTATCACCACCTGTCACGCTTTCAGCCTTAACTATTACTTAACTGTGGTAGAAACAGTTCTTAGTAAGCCTTATTAATAAGCTTTAGTAACATTTATTGAACGGAAATGAATACAGTTCTTATATGTGGTTATGAATGAATCGGTATTACAATAAGAAAAATTGTGCAAAACTGTAAGAAAAATATTTTTGAGAGTTCTTAATAACTAACGTATACATAGTTTAAATTGATTCCGCTAGATGTCGTTACTAGGTTTTTAAAACTCGGTAACGAAATGTTTTGTAACATGTACTTAACTCCCGCCGTTTAGCCGCGCGTCAACTTGTAGTGCATACGGTACGTATACGCTTAAATTGTTTCTATTTCGTATCTTATTCGACTACCTGCTTTCGATTTCGGTTGTTTGTTATTTGCTTTGTGATTTGGTTAAATAAATAATAATAATAAATCATTTATTCATCAAGTAACACAGACTCATATGGGTATAATTATATCACCAGTCACATTACAAAAATTACATTACATTAGGTTCATTAAATTAAATTGAAATCAAAATAAAAATTAAAATATTAAAATAATCAAATTAAAATCTCAATCAATATATCATAAATCAATGTAAAAGTAATTAAAAACAATAAACACTCACAATAAATACCTAATCTTCCCTTCACATGTCATATTAATTCCTACTGTGCACAATGTGTAGGCCACAACAATGTTTGATGTAGGGGCAATCTAGTCTACTTGCTATCGCGGTCAGCATGCTGTTGTGGCTCCCCCGCACTCGCCGTACCAGTGACGCTGCTCGCTTGCGCATTGTAGTGTGAAAACAGTCCACACGTGCACACGCGAACATCGTCGATGCACTACAGTACCGGGGGAGCCCCACCAACATCCTGAACGCGTTATTAAACTGGACGCGTAGGGCACCGTACGATATTTGCGCATAGTCAGTCCACAGGCTGCAGCTGTAAAAGGAAGTGCAATAAGCTTTGAAAAGAGTTACTTTCCTCCTCCGAACACCGTGCAAACCTCCGGACCACCATGTTCGCTCTGACCGACAGCGCCCTCCGCTCCCGCTCAATGTCAGCATCGTCTCTCAGTGTGGGGGTGACAATATGGCCTAAGTATTTAAACTCATATACTCTCTTTAACGGTATTCCATTAAGTAGAATAGAAGGCATCTCCGTCACCTTATTAGAACCACTCTGAAAGACCATACACTGGCTCTTTTTACAATTATAGATCAGCCCCTGACCAGCTGCATAATCCTCACACGTTCTCAGAAGCTTTCTGAGTCCACAGACCGAGGCGCTCAGCAGAACCATGTCGTCCGCGTAGCTAATGTTATTGAAACAAACGCCATCTATATGACAACCGACATGTTGCTTGCTGAGCGCCTCAATCAGTTCATTAACGTACAGGTTGAATAAAGAAGGAGAGCTCAACCCACCCTGCCTCACACCACACTCCAGCCTGTATTGGTCTGACATAGTGCCCGCCCACTTCACGCTGTTACTTTGGTTCCCGTACCAAAACTTGAAAATGTGTACTAGTTCATCCGGTATATGGGCTTCCTTCATCTTCCTCCATAGTATGTCATAAGACACAAGGTCGAATGCCTTCGAAAGGTCAAGGAAACAAGCGTAAACAGGTGTTTTTCTTGTAGTGTAGTATTTGACAGCACTCTTCAAACACAATATAGCAGATTCAGTGGACAGCCCCGAACGAAACCCAAACTGACTGTCCTTTAACTGTATGTGTTGATTTAAATGTGTATTGAGAATGCTGTCAAACACTTTTGCTATTATAGTTGCCAGGGATATAGGTCTATAATTAGATATGTCTGACAAATCTCCCGCCCTATTTTTCACCACTGGTACCACAACAGTTTTCATCATATCCGCGGGCAGGTAAGAGTGAGATATGCAAAGATTGTACAACATGGACAACACCCTAGATATATGAGGCCCAGCGTGTTGTACATGTTCCACACTCAACCCATCATGCCCGGGAGATTTACCCTTTGAGATAGATTGTATTGCTTTCAACACATCTTTAGTTTTTATTCGGGTATTTAGATACTCCCCGCTCACCCCTCCTGTAGCCTGTGATATTGACGGTCCCAGAGGTGATTTGACAATAAAATTGTTTTTAAATTTGTCAGCTATACCCTTGAGGTCATTTGTTCCATCCACAGTCACAGGAAAACCAGGCCGACTCCTCAGATGGTTAGTATTTTTCCAGAAACCTGTGAAGTCCTTTTTGCAATGTTTGGAGGCAAGTATGTCCATTTTTATCTGGTCTTGGTGGTTTTGACACCACCTAAGACGTGATTTAAATATTTTCTTACATTCATACATCTTTTTGTATACATCTCCTTTGGTAGGACGCCCACACAGCAACCACTCCTGAAGACTCGCCCTGGCCCTCCCGTAACTGTCACTGACATGTTTATTCCAGCCAGCAATATATTTAGCGCGGCAATCCAGCTTACTCTGCTTCCGCTCGCCCCCCCCGGCCCTCCGCGGCGGCTTGTGATAAGGCGAGCACGATGTCAGAGTACAATTTATCGACGATAACTAGGTGTTTTGGGTCATTACAATATTTATCCGCACATTTTACAAATTCAGACGGAAAATCTATCAACCTAAGACGTTTATGACATTCAGTTCTATAAAAAGAAATTTGGTCTGATGTTCTTTCCCCCCAAACCAATTTATTAACAGTATTAATAGGAGTAATTTTAATAGGAGTCAGGCATCCCAAATTACATTCACAAATAACAGGAAAATGATCCGACCATAGTATGTCATACTTGACATACACACTGCCCACAGAGGACTCCGCTGATTGCGACAACACACAATGATCCAACCAACGCTTTGACCCACTAGCTGGATCTATGTAGGTAAAAGTATCAGAAGTCAATCCCAACATTTTTATATCTACAGGTACCCATACAAACTCATTACATATACTTTTTAGTTCCTTAAAAAATAATTCATTCGGATGAGCGTTAAAATCCCCTAACACGTAAATAGGTTCGTTACTATATTCATTACTGATAGCACTTACAGTTCCCAAGCAGTCCGTGAATATAGGCAGGTTGACTAATTTATTGACCGGCATGTACACAGACACCACAATAAACGGACTCACTGTCGTGACGACACGTATAGCACTCACTCTCGGATTATCGCAACTTATTACCGTAACACTAGGAAACACAGTGGTATTCCACAGCAGCGCTGTCCCTCCGTACGGTCTTCCGCGTAATAACCCTGCTGCCGTATCCACAGCCGACGTCCCGGTGCTGCTGAATCTGCTATCTATGCTACTTAAAAATGCCAGTTCATCTGGCAGCAGCCACGTCTCCTGCAGCGCTATCACCACGCACTCATCACATAATTGACAGACATCGCTGACCGCCCTCTTGACGTTTTTACAATTATAAGTAGCAAACTTGTAGGTCGTACTATCCATTCCTAGAGGTCAAAGGGCCGCCTGCTGACTTCACTGTGTCAGCTCGTCTATTTTTAAAATGCACAAATCGCCTAAATATTATCCCCTTCGGCCATATTTTCTCATCTAAAAATATAGAAACTTTCGACTCCGGCACCAGGAATTTATAGGCTTTATGATTTATTGCTTTCTTCATATTTATTTTCTCCAATGTCACTCTTACTTGTGTTTTCGCCCTTATGTAATCAACAATGTCAGACTCCACGGTATCAAGGTGTACATTGGTTATGAAAATAGGCATGTTCTTATCAGCGGCTTTAAACGATGAAACAGACGCTTCTGCTTTTCCTTTTTCGCCCAAATACCTATATCTCGGCTTAGTCTTACGCTTATTTACCATTTGCCAGTCATTAATCACTTTGTTTTCATGACAGGATTGAATATTCGACGTCTCTTGACCTTTCTGCCTTAGGTTAGATACGGGCGCAGATAATATTTGTGTAGACGTACTTGGGCCAGCACTTGGAGGTAACGGTGAAACTCGAACCTCCTCTCTGCACTCACAGCTGCTCGCCACCGCCACTCGCTCCACCTTGCCTGGTGCAGGCACCACCGCCGTACTCGATGCATGCTTATTGCCCATCTCAGGAGATAATGTCGTGCATACTATGACGTCATCATTACAATTTATTACATCGTTTTCACAGTTGCTTTGCACACTATTACGAAACTGTTGTAAGTCGTCTCCGTCCGATGTGTTATTATGGCTCAAAGTTAACCCAATAGGGCCGCTATCGACATTCCAAGCACCACCGCTTCTCATGTTTACATACTTGGCAGGAGTTAATGGCGGTGGTAGCGATTCGTACTTTAAGTTATGTACGTAAGATCGCAAATCTTCAATTTGTTTTACAGTAGCGTAGGTGTTTTTAACCTCTTCGATCTCCGCATTAAGTCATGTCAAATCTTTCAATAGTTTCGTGCAATCGAGATGGTCAAATAAAATAGGGGGTAATTTCTCGAGTTCCCTAGCCACAAAAATTGGAATTTTTTCTGGATCTACACTTTTAAGCACGCAAATGATGTCATCCAAGTCTCTTTCTTCTTTTCCTTTCCTTTTTCTTGTAATTTTACGCTGATCCGTGGGTAGCGATTCAAATAATAACGTTTTCGATTTGCTTATTTCACTGCTAGTAAACGCGCTAACACATATTCGTTTCAACGATTCCTCGTCAATAACAGATAATTTATTATGAACATAAGCTAGTAGTTCATCGATCACAATATTACAGGCGACACATTTTATAGTATTCGCCATTGTGCAACGACGCACAGAGCGCGGTAACAACTCAAACACAGCCGACCTTTACCGCGGCGTGCGGGTGACTCAAAAAGTTAAGGTTTAATGGATTTATATTGGCTTTCATTTTCGGATTTGTGTTTTTTCTAGGATCGGTTTTGTTGATTTGGTTGGTATTCCTTTATACATATTTAGACTCTGGTTTTGATTTTGGATTTTGTTTATTTAGAATCGTGAAGTTTTTTTTCGTTGTTTAAGGATATTTAACAATATTTCAAAGGAATATTAATAGTATAGATAGTGTATACGGTACCTATACACTTACTTCTTTTTTCGTTGATTATATTTATATTGACTTGCTTTCGATTTCGGTTTTCTGCGATTTGTTTTGTGATTTGGTTTAAGTTGATTCGATTTTTTTTGGCTATCGTTTTCGGATTCGTGTTGTGTCTTGAATTGGTTTTGTTGTTTTTAATTTAAAAAATATTTAAAGGGAATATTTATTCCCTTTAGATATTTTGGGTTTGCTTTTAAAAATATATTTAAAACAAAATTTAATTCCTTTTAGGTATTTTAACGTTTTTTTATAAATAGGTTTTTTGTTACTTCATAATGACTCGCAAACGTAAGTCCAGCATTTCAAGAGTATCTTCTCAAAGACAAGCGAAAAGATTAGCTCGATCGCTAGAATCTTTAGAAGATGCTGAACTGAGAAGGCAAGAACAAGCAGAGCGTCAGGCTGCTTTTAGAGCATCTGAGACACCTTTTCAAAGTCATTAAAAGCGTCTTGAACAGGCAGAGTGTCAAGCTACTTTAAGAGCTACTGAAACACCTGATTAAAGTCAGCAAAGGCGCCTTGAACAGGCAGAGCGTCAATCTACTTTAAGAGCTACTGAAACACCTGCTCAAAGTCAGCAAAGGCTATTCGAACAAGGGGAACGTCAGGCCGCCTTAAGGGCCGCGGAAACACCTGATGAAACTCAACACAGAATCATTGAGCAAGCTGAACGTCAATCTACTATAAGGGCATCTAAAACACCAGAACAGACACAGGTGCGAAGAGATGCAAATGCACAGCTCCAAGCTGAACGTCGACAAAATTTTCAAAGAAACAATTGGTCGGTTTTTAATGACGCAGTGTGCAATTATGATCCGTTGATTGATTATAAAAATCACAGGTTAGTTCTTATCGGACTGATGGACAAGTCGTGTCGATTTTGCAGCGCTTTAAAATGGAAAGATGAGACCGCAGGCATGTGCTGTTCCAATGGCAAAGTATCTCTTCCATTACTTGGGGAACCAGAAGAACCTTTGAAAACTCTCTTTTTATATAATACTAAAGAGTCACGGCGCTTTATAAACAGGATCCGGAAATATAACTCATGTTTTTAAATGACGTCCTTCGGAGTTGACCTGGAAATAATAATGCCGAGATTTTCGCCTACATTTACGGTGCAAGGGCAAATTTATTATAGAATACGTTCACTTTTTCCAGTTGAAAACGAACAACATAAATTTTTACAAGTATATTTTATGGGTGACGAAGAAATTGAGTTAGACCGTCACTGCCAATTTATACAGGAAGTTGAGAGAGACACAGTGTTCAAAATTTAAAGATTCTTGCATTAGCGTAACATTTTAGTCAAAACATTGAAAACTGCTTTAGAAAACCTACCTGAAGAGGATTATAAATTCGTCATTTGCGCAGATCGGACCCCTCGAAGAGAGCATGAAACGCGCTACAATGCACGATTGATAAACGAAAAAGCAGCCGTAATTAGTAATGATCAATTTTCTTCACGAGACATTGTCTTGCGAGCACACGTTCAACGGGTAGCCGATACACACAAGTTTTATGACGCTCTGCAATACCCATTGATTTATTAGAAAGGGCAAGAGGGTTATCATTTTCAAATTCCACTCATTAACCAGGTTAAAAAGGAGCCTACTCTGAAAAAAAAAGAGTATCATGTATAGATTTTTATGCGTATCATATGATGTTGCGAGAAAATATTTTAACCTCTTAGCCCGGTGTAGACAATTATTTCATCAATTTTTGGTAGACATGTATGTTAAAGTAGAAAGTGAACAACTCCGTTATCTTTAAATCAAAAAAGCTGCGCGTTGAGAATTATATACATTTACAAGATGCAGTTTCTAGCGACGCCAATGTAAACCCCAGAGATTAAGGTAAAATGGTAATTCTGCCCTCATCATTCGTTAACAGTCCCCGCTACCTACATGAGTACACACAAGAAGCATTCGCCTATGTACGAACTTACGGAAGACCTGATCTTTTTGTTACTTTTACTTGCAATCCCACATGGAAAGAAATAACCGAGGAGCTAATGCCGGGCCAAAAAAAGTACTGACAGACACGATTTAGTTGCTAGAGTATTTAGATTAAAAGTACAAAAATTAATGTATGTAATTAACAAAGGGAAAATTTTCGGAGAGGTGCAGTGCTTCATGTATTCAATTGAATTGCAAAAAAGAGGATTACCTCATGCCCACATTCTAATATGGCTTAAAAAGAAGTTGCGGCCCAGTCAAATAGACGACATAATAAGCGCCGATATTCCGGATCCTGAGCAAGATAAAGAATAGTATGATACCATCGTCCGAAATATGATTCACGCTTCATATGGAGCACGAAATTCAATATCGCCATGTATGAAAGAAGGAAAGTGTACAAAGAAATTCCCTAAACAGCTATTAAAAGAAACAGTGCACAATGACAATGGCTACTCTTTATACAGACGCAGAGCTCCCGAAGATGGTGGCAGGAAAGTTACAATCAAATCTCCCCTGGAGCGTTCGACTTTAGATAACAGCTGGATTGTCGCGTATACGCCCATTCTATGTAAAATGTTTAATGCCCACATTAATGTAGAAGCATGTAGCTCTGTCCGCGCAATCAAGTATATCTGTAAGTACATAAATAAAGGAAGCGACCAAGCAATATTTAATCTCAGGAGTGAAGGTGAGGCAAATCCCGTTAATGAAGTACAGACCTTTCAAGCAGGGCGTTATGTCAGCAGTAACGAGGCAGCGTGGCGTCTCCTTGGCTTCCCTTTATACTAAAGGCACCCAACAGTTACTCACCTTTCTGTGCGCTTAGAAAATGGAGAGCGTGTATATTACACCGAAAGAAATTTCCAAGAAAGAATTGCATCACCGACAAAAACTACACTAATAGCCTTCTTTCAACTTTGTCAAACCGACCCCTTTGTAAAAACGTTGTTATATTCTGAAGCCCCCCGCTATTATACTTGGAACACATCTAGGAAGGAGTGAAAACGCCGTATTCAAGGCGCGCTTGTTGCAAATTGGCCCGGTGTAAAGTCATCAGATGCCCTTGGTGTGTGTATACCGTCCATGTAACTTATTTTGAATGTTTCTGTTTACGATTGCTGCTGCACCATGTTCAGGGTCGTACAGGATATAAAGACCTTAAAACTGTCAACGTTTAGGAATGCGCAACTTATAGAGAAGCATGTGAAGCTCTACATCTTTTAGAAAACGATAATCACTGGGATGAAACCATGAAGGAAGCTGTGCAGTGCCAATCACCAGCCAAAATTAGGGATCTTTATGCAACTCTCATATCATCTTGCGGGCTATCTAATGCACATGAATTATGGGACAAATATAAAGAGTACATGGCGGAAGATATTTTGCGAAGGTTACAGCAGACACACGTGAACATGACATACAATGAACACATTTATAATGAAGCACTTGGAAAAATTGAAGATAAAGTAATGGCAATGGTAGGCAAAAAATTAAGCGACTTTGGAATGATAAACCCTCAGCGAACAACCGAAAATGAACTAATTGATGAAATTATACGTGAAACAAACTACGATATACCAGCTTTGCAGCAGCAAGTAGCCGAATTTGTACCCCGCTTGCTTCCCGAACAAAAACGAGTTTTTGACAAAGTATTAGGACAAATTGAATCTGGAAATGGTGCACTTTTCTTTTTAGATGCCCCTGGAGGAACTGGGAAGACATTTTTGTTAAATTTATTATTAGCGCAAGTACGGAAATTTAAAAACATTGCTGTGGCCGTAACTTCCTCCGGTATAGCCGCCACGCTGCGTAAGCGGGGGCCGCACTGCACATTCTGTTTTAAAACTCCCCTCTAAATCTAGCCCAGGAAGAATCGCCGATCTGCAACTTTAGCAAAAATAGTGCACGAGGTATAATGCTACGACAATGCAAACTTTTAGTGTGGGACGAAATTACAATGTCGCTTAAAAAAGCTGTAGAAGCACTAAATCGAACGCTTCAAGATTTGCGCAGCAATAACGATGTAATGGGAGGAATGGTGGTTTTACTAGCTGGTTACTTTCGCCAAACTTTACCTGTCATTCAAAAAGGCTAACCTGCAGATGAAATTAAAGCATGCCTCAAGTCGTCTTTTTTATGGAACAAGGTGACAAAATAATATATGATATAATTTTTTTTTAAATAGTATAACTTTATTTTCCATGTATAATTTTTAAGGGTCTCAATCCAACCCTGGCCTATCGTAACGTAACTAGACTAACTGTAAAAAAAAATTAAAAATGCGTTTATATAATTTGTAACAAGATTAATATAAGGTTATTTACCAATGATACGATATCCCATGTTTCTTTTGAATCTTTGTATCGTAATTTTTGCATTCTTTTACCACGCAACTAGACATATTTGTTGTCAAGCAAATCTGTCCTGCGCGCGCACCACTGTCGAAGATTCGCGTTGGCCCTATACTCTAATTTTAGGGCCAGCGCACTGGTCCGTTTTAGTTGTTCGGTCGGCCCGGTCCTTACTCTAGAAATATATAAGTCAACGTTTATTGCCCTTTGTTTTGTATTTATATTTCTCAAATTGTGTGTAAAATGGTTTTTTCTTTCTTTATAATGTGTAAATAAACAGATTATATCAAAAATTCTATTAGCAAACAATATACTTTAGAAAAGAATATGCTTATTATAAAGATTTTACCTGGCATGTTTTCAATTTTTCATAAACCAGTTGAAGCATATTCTTGCATCTCGCCACAAATTTATCGTAATATTTGATTTCCTATAGCTAAGTAGTTTTTATAATGCAAGTCTTTGTTTCGTGAGTTTGTTTATGTTATATACTGTTTAAACTATAAAATGTTTTCAATTATTCTATTAATTTTGATATTTTGCAAAGAAAAAGTCACTTTGTTGATAATTTGTACGATTTTGGTGAATTCATTTTTGAACAAAATATTTTACATGTACGCTAGTGGTTGACTCAACTATATCCTAAATTAATGTCAAGGTTTACATTAAATGTTGATAAAAAATCGATAGACTTGTCTACACAACAAAAATAATATTTTTATTTTGCCGTTGCCATTTTTATAATTCCCTCTGGATTCTTTACTTAGAAAAAAAAGTGGTTTGCATTAATTGACCCGCAATTTTTTATTTCACCAGCAAAGCATATCAAAATGATAACTTCAAACAAATTAATTATAGTTACTTATTGACATTTAAACAGAACAATATCGCTTGCAATGACGAAAAGATATGTCGTAATTTCCCGAACGCTGCCCAGCCGAGTTGAATCCGTCGATTGACCTCTCGGTCGAAGTTGGACTTACCTAGTCGGACTATTTGTCCCAGGTAAACGTACTCGTCAACAACTTCGAGCATAGTGCTCCCAACAACTACCGGCATAGGTGTGACATGGACATTAAACATGATCTTTGTTTTGTCCATGTTCATCTTAAGACCTATCCGTTGGGAGGCACTATTGAGGTCATTGAGCATAATGCTTAAGTCCTCCAGCGATTCTGCCATAATGACTATATCGTCGGCAAATCGAAGGTGAGTGATGTACTCGCCATTGATGTTAATACCGTATCCTTTCCAGTCCAGTAGCTTGAAAACGTCTTCCAACGAAGCGGTGAAGAGTTTCGGGGATATAACATCACCCTGTCTTACACCTCTCTGCAGTTGGATAGGTTTCGAACTCTGGTTCTGTACTCGGACAGCCATCGTAGCCCTACTGTACAAACACTTCAGCACTTTGATGTACCGACAGTCAACTTGGCACCGCTGAAGGGACTGTAGCACCGCCCAAATTTCGACGGAATCAAAGGCTTTCTCATAGTCCACATATGCCAGGCAAAGTGGCAGATTGTACTCTTCGGTCTTCTGTACAATCTGCCGCAGGGTATGTATGTGGTCTATGGTACTGAAGCCTTTTCGGAAACCGGCTTGTTCGGGAGGCTGGAAGTCGTCGAGTCTGCGTGCGAGACGATTCGTAATGACTCTCGAAAATAGCATGTAGACGCGGCTCAGAAGGGAAATCGGTCTGTAGTTCTTCAAGAGAGCGTTGTCGCCTTTCTTAAAGAACAAAACCACCCCGCTTCTGCTCCACGCCTCCGGAGTAGTGCCACCATGGAGGACGGAATTGAAGAGCTTCCGAAGGACTTCAAGTACCGGTTTTCCACCCGCTTTCAGAAGCTCCGCTGTAATTCCATCCTCGCCCGGGGCCTTGCCGTTTTTAAGGTGGTGGAGAGCCATTCTAATCTCGCTCAGACTGACGTCCGGGATATCATCGGAATAGTGTCGGATAAGACTTGCTCTTGGATCGTTACTCACACTTGCGTGTGGCTCCAACGATGATGTGTACAGCTGCCCATAGAACCTCTCAATCTCACTCAAAATCTCAGGTGTCCCGGAAACGATGTTTCCACACTCAGTCTTCAGCTTTGACAGTTGGCTCTTTCTGGCAGACAGATCTCTGGCAAAGACTTTGGAGCCCTGGTTCCGCTCGATCGCTTCTTTAATACGAGAAGTATTAAAGTTGCGTAAGTCTCGCCGCATGCATTTGGAGATCTGTCTGTTCAGTTGCCTGTATGCTGTCAAATCTGTTGACGATTGCAGCCACATCTCCCGTCTAACAGCCATGAGATTAAGAGTGTGATCGGAGAGTTTTTGTGTTCTTCTGCGGCGGGTCTTGCAGAACGTAGCTCCGACCACATGGACAGTTTCCACGAGCTTGTCGTTCATATCGTCCACTGCATTGCAATCTTCTAGGCACTGGAAGCGGTTACGTAACTCGAGCTGAAAGGTTTCGGGATTCTGGATTACAGCACGAGGGGGACGGAGCGTTGACTTCATTAGACGAGACCTCTCCAACTTAACGTTTAGGTTCAGTGTGCCTCTAACCATTCGGTGATCGCTGCCAGTTTTCACCCTTGCGATCACTGAGACATCACTGAACAGTAGGCGTCTGGTCGTCATAATGAAGTCAATCTCATTTTTTGTCGAACCGTCGGGGCTCGACCAGGTCCACTTCCTGTGGGGCCGCTTCTGGAAGAAAGAGTTCATCATGAAGAGTCCCTCTTTCTCCATAAAGTCGGCCAGCTGCTGGCCCCTTCGGTTCCGTTGCCCTACTCCAAATTTCCCTACCTTCAGCTCACCGCTTTCTCTTGTGCCTAATTTATTTTATTAATTTTTCAATGTTTTTTAATTGCAATTCTGTTAAAATGATTTTTTAATTCTGTGTATTTATTCATTATTTAATGTTTTTAAGCTATTGCATAGCTTCTATCGCGGGCCTTGAGTGCGGGAAAATCCAGAAATTTCGTAACGAAAAAAACCTCACGCTCTCCGACGGGCACGGAGGTGTGGCTTGAAGGCCGTACATTGTCTAACGATGGTCTAACGTCGTTTCTTTTCCTCAGTCTTCGACACGGTGTTTGTGTATAAAGTGTTTTGAAATTTTGAATATGAATGAACAAAGTGCATTTATTATTAAGGCTGCTCTCTCGCAAAAAGCTTGAAAAAAGCGGGCAGATGAACCAACTTTTCGTCGACACTTAGAGAGAAATTACATATGAAAAAAATAGCTAGTAATCTACATGATCTGATACGTAATTTGGTTTAGCCATAATTTTTCTATCGGTGTCACATAATAAATAAAAAAAATACCCAAATCACCTCTAAATCGTTGAGATGAAACCACTTTACTCCTTCATTGTTTATCAAAGGAATATAATAAAAAATATCTACTGCTTTGCAATACAAAATAAAATAATTTGGTTTGGTTACTTTTTAGAAATATGTATTATTTTTATGATAATAAATTAAAAATGCGTCCCGATTAAATACAGCGTCTATATCACCCCCCCGCATTCGTCCACGAATTCAGTGCGGGGCGCATCGTGTTGCTAGGTGGACGTACGCCGCGTTGCGAGAGCTCAGCACTACGGAATAAAATCGTAAAATATTACTGCAAAAATTTAATTTTGTTAATAGTGGAGTAGGTTTTTTCTGATTCTTGTCTAATAGTAGTGTTTTATAGTTATATTAATTGTACAGTTTTATTAATGTTTATGTTTAGTTTGTAAAACATGGGGAATAAGCAGAAACGATTGAAGAGAGGTCTAAAAAAATATTACAAACCAAAGGGTATACATTTATCAAGGTAAGTTTTAAGTTTTATCTACATATTTCATAATATTAGACAGGTGCTGTTTATAAAATGCCTATATTACTGTGATTTCGCCACTCTGTGACGAGACAAAGCGCGGCAAACGCAAGTGGCGGCAAGGCGTGGGCCGCGTCGTCGCATGCTGGTAGCGGAGTGGCGCGGAGAGGGGTCGTTAGCTCCGCCCAAATGCACAAGGCCATTAGCGTGAATACAAGCCTTAATGAAGAAAGTCACGAAAAAATAGTGAAAGATAATGAGTGAGTACTCTATATACATACCTACATTTTATTATTATCACAAATGCAGTACTAATTTTGAATTGAAAATATAATAATGCTATAAGGATAACCTAAATTTTTGATATTAAAATGAGCGAAATTAAAAGTAGCCCTCTTTATATACACACAAACACACCCACGCGTATAGTTTAAATTCTCAATTTAGATTCTCAATATGTATATATATACTCGATTAACCGGACTAATTGTTGCCGTTAGGGATTCGGATAATCGAAAATCCAGATGATCGAATGTATGAAGAAAAGCGGGTTTTGTGCATTTGTAGTACATATGTACATACATAATGTTATGTGTTTATTAAAAACAACAATTTCAACGAAAATCAATGTTTATTAAGAAATTATTATTTTTTAATAAACATTGATTAAATTCCATGAAGAGATATAAATCTATATAACCATCCGTTACTTGCAACAAACGAGCCGCCGTCACCTAATTTTTTATTTAACTGTAATGCTTTTTCACAAAGCAAAGGGCCAGATATCATTTTCCCAGTTGATCGTTTTTGTAAAAACCAACAATACAAAGCGTCTTCTAATTGCCAATTTACTCGCAGACATAGGTCCTTATGTCCGGGACGGGGGTTTGTTAGCGCCTGATAGTAGATCGTCTTATCTCAAGCGGTGTGAAGCGACGATTAGTGAGGTGCGGGAGGGGGAGGCTAGCTGCATTTTTGCGCGCGGTCGGTCACCCCTAAAGTTGAGCGTTATAACATACAACAGATAATATATTTCATTATATATTTTTAATCTTACAACACATTAGAATAATGAACCGTTGACTGTTATAATATTATATTCATTATCGTTAGAAAGCGTCATCTGTTTACGTTTACGGTCCAACCGTCGCGTCGGCCGAGACAATGGGAGTCAATAAAATACTACCTACATTCATTATGCCACAAGGATTGCGTATAGCTTACACTAATTTAAACTCTAAGCTAACTTAATAAGAGCTTATTTTACTAACACAAACGCGAAGCCGGGTTGTTCATATATTGAAAGTCTCCTTTTTTTGTCTTAGACTTATGTTAATAGAGCGTGCCATTTGAACTTAAAGACAATTAATTGGACAATAAATAATAAGTGACAAATCTTGCCGTGGAGCGTGGAACTGAGTAGTTGCGCGTCTTGTTAATATAATTGCCGTACGGCCGCCCTGACGTATGTACTGCGCGAACCTGAGTTTTTTGCGACGCGGTCCGGTGATACAGTATTTTTCACAAATAGTGAGTTCGTTATAACGCGGGTTCGGTTAAATCTGGTTGAATTTTCCAAAAGGTGGGGTAGCTATTTACCAAAATAAAAATAATATTACTAATATTATGACTCCGAATATTGAAATAAATATTGCACACGTTAGCGATGTTAATGTTAGGCGCTCAGTTGTTGGAGATATTTGTGCGTGCCTATGCAAACTTATAAATGGCCTACAAATAGTTATGGTTGCAATTTACATTTCTCCGAATCCAAAATTGGATGAGGTAGAGCATTTTATTTATCGCACTTTACTGGAGTACACTGAAGAAGGGTCGAAAATACTTGGTACAAATGGTAATAAAATTCCACTTATCTTGGCTGGCGATTTCAACATTAACTTCGCTGATAGAAAATCAGAACGATTGACAACTTTTCTATCAAAAACATTGAATTTGAAAATGAATAATAATCCACAAGAGTCGAGTCCACAACAAAATATGGGACCACCATTGACGCGGTATTTTCTAGGTATTTAGAGGATATTAAGTCGCAAACTTATGTTTCTTATTTCAGTTATCACAAACCTATAGTGTCAATGATAAATATTCCTGAATAACCAACAGCTACTGTAACAGTCTTATTCATAAAAATCCACTAAAATGGCGTTATAACAGTGATTAGTTAAAATGCTCATTAGTACTATTAAACCTATTATAAAATTCTCTATTCATAAACGTTCAATAAACCTGTGTTTTCGTTAAATCGATTCAAGAAATTGATTTGTTTTATATTCATATATAACTCAATAAAAATAATGGAAAACGTTACATGTAAAAAGCGACAAAGAAGTGAAAATTGGCTGGAGGAAGATAAGGTTAGTTTGTGACTAAAGTAATTTTCTCATAGGTGATTAGTGCACAAATATTAGTTAACTGTGTTATTATAATGGTATCCTTTTTCTTTCCATATCATTTATTGATGGATTTGGTAAGGGAGCGTGTATCAGTAATTGAAAATAAAAATACTGATACAAATACAAACTCAAAAAAGCTAGCAGCATGGGCAGATTTATTATGCAGGTACATATTTTTGTCTATCAATTTGTGAAGTGTTTGAAGATGAGTCTTCAACGCAATGATATTCTATATACGATCAGTTACATTATTATGCAACAGAAGCATGTCACTTCGTCTCTTGCTGGTCTAATGCAATTATTAATTTAGTATAAAATGATCAACTCACAAATGAAAACATTTTTTGTCGATCTTGAAACTCCAATTGTATTTATTGAGACTATTTCAAAACTTGCAAATTTGTAGCTGGACCTGGATGAGACATCATGCCAAATCTGTCATGCCCTCTTGATTTATTTTTAATACAAATATCACGGCTTCTACAATCTTTTTTGATGTTTTTTGTTAAATTGTTTGCTGCGTAGAGCGGACTAATAGTCTTCTGCATTTGTCCGATTCCAATCTAAGTTTTCACGTATGTTTTTTAAGAGTTTTATGCTTGATTCTTGTAATATAATTTTTCCCCTTTTGAAAAATATACTATGTAATTTTGATTTATAACAATATCTTCCAATTTTATCAAGTTTACAACTTTTAATTGTTCATCTATGTTTTCCTCTGATTCAAGTACTGGATTTCTGCTTAGACAGTTGGCTTCCAAATTTTCTTTTCCTGGGGTGTATTTTATTTTGAATTCATGCTGTGATAGATAATACAATAAATCATCCAGCTCTTCATCAGTTCTAGATTTCAGATTCATGTTTTCCAGTGGTTTGTGATCTGAATAAACTGTAAATGATTCGCCTATCAACCAGTATTGCCAGTATCTCACTGCTTCTTTAAAAGCTAAACATTCTAGGTATATTGCTTTTTATTTCTTCCGTGCTTCATTTAACTTTTTCGAAAAGTGAGCCTGATTTTTCTTTTCCATCGAGTTCTGTCTTTTTTAAAATGGCTCCTAAATATATATTATTAAGATAAATTTTGATTGGTAAATCTTGATCAAATATTTCTAAGACTGGTTGGGAGCATAGCAGGGTTTTTATAATCTCAAATGCATTCATCATACCAAATGATTTTTTGTTCTTTTCTAAGTATATTTTGCAATGGGTCTAGTATTATTGCACTTTTTTATATACTAATTGTAAAAATGGGGAACAAGTACCGCGTCTGTAATCTTTGACCACCTAATACTAGGCCCACCCTACACGTGTCCCTCGGGTGGTGCTAAATGAGCGACAAGCCGATAGCACAGACTCGGCTCCTTGCCTTGATAGTGGCTTAAAATATACCACCCCAAATTTCGCACCATGAGGAACCAAATAAAGGAAATGGCCCCGAGTTCCCGGCGCCCTTTTAATAGGGCAGGGGTGCGAAGAATCTCCGGGAGGTAAACCGGAGACGAGGTTTACCACCCGTCACGTTCTGATTACCGGAGGGGCGAAAAGTGGATTGCAGAGGCCCGTCTGGCTACGTTGAAAGTATGTGGAGCAATAAATGATAAAATGGATGAAGTATGCGACATGATGTATGGTAGAGGAATTGATATGTTATGTGTAAATAGGACGAAACGGAAGGGGAAGGATGTCACTACACATGGCATGTATACCGCATACTGTTCTGGTGTAGACGAGATCAAGTGGGCTCACCAGGGAGTAGGTATCATCCTTTCAGAAAGAATGGGCCAATGTGCGAAAGAGTGTCTAAGCCCAAAACTGTTATGGATACGAATAAAAGTGGGCTTAAAGAAGCTGTTCCTGCTAGAGGTCTACGACTCAGACATGTCTAAGCCCACTTATGTCTGAGAGCAGTTTTGGGTAATAATGGTGTTGATAAATGTAAGGAAAATGAAAATATTATTATGCTAGGAGATTTTAATGAAAGGGATGCGGTGAGGAGGCTTGGTTATGAAAGAATATTGGAAACGTTTGGTGATGAAAGTATAAATGAGAATGGTGGAAGCCATTCCATGGTGAAAGTATGTTTGAAAAGAATCTTTTTGTGACGAACATTTTCTTTCGCCACAAGAAGATTCACATGTATACTTGGGAAAGAGGTGATGATAGAAGCATGATAGATTTCATAATTGTGGATGAAAGAATGAGGGGCGCAGTGGTAGATACAAGGGTTTACCGGGGGCCTAACGTAGGAACGGACCTTTATATGAATTTCAGGTGATTTCAAGGTCTATTCAGGTGTTCGTGCCATCGGTCTTCTGTGTCTAACACTGCATTACAGCGTATTAGAACAGAAAGGCTACAAGATGAAGGTGAGAAAAACAAGTTCAAATGTAGACTGAAAGAAAATATAAGTTTTTAAGAATGTATGCCAAAATGTTAAGGTTTAGTGGATGCAGCTACGGTTGGTGTTATAAGAGAGCGAATGAAAGGAAAAATATTTGTTATGGTGGGATGATGAGATCCGTATGGAAGTTAAAGCAAAGAAGAGATTATGGCTAGACTTATTAGCAACAAAGGCTGGTAAATCTAGCAGTACGAATGATGATATTAAAAGAAGGAAGGCAATCTTTAGACATCTAAATAATAAAGTAAAAGAAGTAGTTGAAAGGAAAAAGCAAGAAAGAACGGATAAGAATGATAGAAGAATATCGGATAACTTCCAGGCAAATATTAAAATGTTACGGAAACTCGTAAGAACTGACAGGGGACATTCAAAAGAGCCTATAATTAATGCTATAAGAGACGAAAATGGCTATATTCTGAATGATGAAGTTTTGAGTATAAAGATATGGAAGGAATAATTTTGAAAGCGTGTTTAAAAGTGAGGAGACGACGTATGAAATAAATGAAATAGAAACTCCGAAAGAAGAGGAAAAAGGTAGCGATATAAGTATAGATGAAATAATGAAAGCAATGAAAAGCATGAAAGCGGGTAAGGCTGCCGGATATGATAGAGTTTCACTCGAAATGCTAAGGTCTGGAGAGGAAGTGGTGACAAACCTGCTGCACACCTTGTTTAATTTATGCTGGGAACTGAAGCGGGTACTGGTAGACTGGTGCAAAACCGTAATAGTCCCAATATATAAAGGAAAAGGGTCGCAGCAGGACTGTAACAAATACCGTGGTATCAGCCTTCTTAGCATTGTGGGAAAACTGCATGCTAATTGAAAGGGTCATGAAAGAAACTGATGGAAAAATTTGGGATATGCATTAGCATTGTGGGAAAACTGTATGCTATTTGAAAGGGTCATGAAAAAAACTAATGGAAAAATTTGGGATATGCAAGCGGGATTTAGAAAGGGAATGGGTCGTACAGATCAAGTCTTTTCCATGCGCATGATCGCGTAGAAGTTTTTGGCCAAAAACCAAAAGATTTTTCATGCGTTCATGGACTTGGAAAAGGCCTGCGACATAGTGAATGGGGATGTGCTATGGCAAACATTGAACTCATTTGGGTTAAGCACTGGCTTTATACAGGCATTGCAGTCTCTTTATAAGAACTCTAGTATTAGTGTTAGGATCAACGGGGTCTACTCGGACTGGTTTTGCATCCATAAAGGTGTCAGACAAGGCTGTGTGGCTTCCCCATGGCTGCTCAACCTATTTATGGACAGCTGTTTGGAAAATTTGAAAGTTGAAGAATGCGGATTAAGAATGGGTGAGTTAACCGTCAAATTCCTTTTGTACGCCGATGATCAAGTTATTCTTGCATCGTCAGCCGCTGAGTTGCAAATGATGGTTACATTAATTAACAGATCACTAAAAGAAAGGGGTATTAAAGTGAACGCAAGTAAGACGAAAGTTATGATTTTTGATATTAGTGTTATTTTATTATTAGTAAAAGTATATTGAGATAGATCTAAGAGTTATAGCAGGATGATCTGATAATCGAACCTCAGATACAGTATACCATTGTAGCAAATGCAGTTCCCAGTAGCAGCCTGGAATTGAGCAGAGAGTAGAAGTAAGTATTTTTTTAACTTCAAGGTCATTTAAAGACCGCAGACACGCGTAGGGGTGACGAAGAAGACTTTGCTGTTGTTTAGAGTACAAAATCTACAGAATAAAAAGAGCCTGTATTTAGTTGTGGAACGTATATATTTTGAAATTGCTTTCTTCTAACATGATTTTTATAATTTGACCAGTATGTTTCTATGTATGTATTTATTTATTTATTTTAATTTGATGGTACTTTTTATTTAAAATTTCAACCACTTCCACACTTTGAATAATTTGTTATTAGAAAAACCAATGAAAGTACAACAATTCCATGACTGCGGCATAGCATTCACTCTCGGGTCGTAACAGCTTATATATTTTTGTTGTTTTCTAATCTAAAGTACACTTTTGTGAAAATTCCGAAACAATCAAACCACTCTTTAATTCTTCAATCAATAATCCATCCATTCATGTATTTATTCGTTCATTCATTTCTTTATCAATTCAATCTTATCAACGTTTCGATAAATACAGATATTATATACATTATCTTCTTTAAAAGAAAGCAAAATCTTATTCTAATTATTTCGTTACAATATCCGTACCCGTCTACGACTCCTATTCCCATTTATTTACATCAAATATCTTGATATCACAACATAACAACATATTGACAATGATTTGATCTCTATCTAATGATGAGCCGTCTTACATTTCCCTATCTAAGTTTGATTCAACCATACCGCTAATCACAATGAAATTTTTAAAATAAATTTGGTATAAATATACAAAAATATGAAAATTGATTTTTTCCTCAATTACGGGAGATTAAGGATTTATGTTGTTTATTTATGTCATTTCCCAATCAATTTTGTCCCATATTTATCGTAAGGGGTGACTACAGAAAATACCAGAAGAATCTCAAATCTTTAGATACATGGCGGTATACCGTCTCATTTTCAACAATGCCAGGAGTGAGCGTATATGAACGAATTATGAATAATAAATTTATAATGAATAATAAATTTGGCTTTGATGATTTTAAATCTTAAAACGCTACCTTAACAATAATAAATTAGATAGTGTAATAATAATTTAGATAGTGTTATTATGAAATATTTAGGAAACACAGATACGGTGACTAATATAAGTTCGCTAAAACATTTACAGAGAAAAATTTGTAATAAACATGTATATAAAAAACAAAAAAAAAAAAAAAAAATGAATATGTGCGTGCAAAACGGTGCATAACTAAATTACTTAAAAAAGGCAATTATTCGTCATGTATTTTAACAAGGTAATCACTTAGAATATTCCAATTATAGGCCGATAGCTATATTGTCAGTAAGTAGTTAAGCAAATTAGTGTGTTTTTGAAAAAAATCATATAATATCTACAGCACAGCATGGGTTAAGGAAAACATACAGTACGTATTTTCAATGAGATATGTTCTGAAAACGAATGTGGTAATAAAGAAATATTTTAAAAAACTTGAAAGCGTGGTTGCTGGATAATTATATTTATAATAATTAATATTGTATTAATTAAAGTTATATTTTAAATTATATTTAAATGTGTTTAATGAGTTTAAATATTAATAAGGTTACATATAATAAGGTATGTAACAGTAGTAACAGCACTAAGTTTAATTTTAAATAGTTTAAATCTTTTAAATTAGTGTAAATTTAATTTTCCTATTTTAAGTTAATGATTTCTTAAATTTACGCGAACACTACACCTTTAATAAAACTAAATTTACGGATTTTATCGCGTTTATTTCACTACTTTTACTTATTTTTAATTCCCGACATTTCGGGTGCTTTACAGCACCCATGGTCACGGGGGGACTGAAATGTTTGACGTCCCAATGTCATAGTTAGTCCGGCTACCTTCAGTTTTTGAATATTAATTTTTTTAATAAATATTGATTTACGCAAAACGAGCTTATAGTATTGTTGCGCGGCTAAGTTGACATCTCATCTCATGGCACTAGCGCCATCAAGTGTCAGGTAACAGAGCGAGGAGAGAGCTTTCCAGTAAATGACATGACAAATTTTTACCGACAGCGCCATCTAGTATCAAATTGAAGAACTAAACTCTCTAGAAGCTCTACACTCGATCTTTCTGCGCTTGGTCGGTTTGCGCGCGTATTTACTCGAATATTCTGGAATATTCTGGATGTTTTTGTGGAAGAGCCCTACATAAAGGCGCTGCAATACGCGATCGGAGAGTATTGAAGTTGGCGAGACAAGCGAAGCTTCGGAGCGGAATAAAGTGAATCAGTGTGATTAATTATTAGTGTTTTTAACTTTAATTAGTGTAAAGTGAATTAAAGGGTTAATTTAGGTAATTCTATCGGCAATTTTTACTGTCACGAACCCCGAGCTCGTAACAATTGGTGTCAGAAGTGGGATAAAATCATGCCGATTTTACCTAAGGAGGAAACGGAGGGTGTCCGTACCCGAAGTCAACGCCAGCAGGAGACGGACCAAAGAAGATTTGGTGGTGCAACGCCGCAGACGTCGGAGGGCCAGCCGCCGGCTGCAGGCCCGTCAGTAGCCCCTACATCTGCAGCACCTGACTTAGGTGCTCTGATGGTGATGCTGCAGGAGCAGGCTCGCCGACAGGAGGAGCAGGCTCGCCGACAGGAGGAACAGGCTCGCCGACAAGAGGAACAGGTCCGTCGTTTGAAAGAGCAGCTGCGGGGCGGACAAGAAGAACAGGTCCGTCGTTTGGAAGATCAGCTGTGGGGTGGACAAGAGGAACAGGACCGTCGGTTGGAAGAGCAATTGCTCCTCATGAAGGATCTTCACGCTACCTTCGGGAAAGGAGATAAAGGAGGTTAAGGATAGGGTTGCTCAGCATGACAACCGCCTGTCGGAAGCTGAAACCCAAATCGCGAAGGCTGAAACCCAAATCAAGGAAGCTAAAACTCAAATCGACCAAGTGAACGATCGAGTAGACAACGTGGTGGCTGATGTGAAGAAAACGCTGGACGATCTCAAACTGGGGGATGGAACTACACCTCCCGTAGTAGCTACAACACCTTCAGTACGTGGATTCAAAATGCCGCCGTTCGACGGAACTTCTTCCTGGGCGGCCTACAAAATCCAGTTCGAGGCTGTTATGAAGGCAAACGACTGGAATAAAAGTCAGGCCATGACTGCTCTCACACTAGGTTTGCACGACCGGGCCTTAACTGTTCTAGAAGCTCTCGGTAAAGAAGTGACTTACGAGCAGCTCCTTGAGGCATTGGAGGCTAGATATGGCGACGCTCACCTGGAACACGTCTTTCGAGCGCAACTTAGAGATCGCGTGCAACGTAGCAATGAAAACCTGCAGCATTGGACTCTAGAGGTGGAGAAGCAAAAAGGAAACCCTTTTTTTTGGTGCGAAAAGCATAGGCACGCGCCAAAAAAGCAAAGAGGACGACCAAGTCTGTACCTGCGCTCATTGAAGGGAACCTGGTGCAGACATTCATCGACGGCATCCGCGACCTGGAAGTCAGAGCTGCTGTGAGGCTCGGGCACCACGAGACGCTTAAAGACGCCTTGTCCCATGCACTGGAGGTGGAAGCCGTGCGGCAGGATCATCGTTCCCATCGCATCAGGGAGGTTGCAGCAGCTACAGTACACGACCGCAACAAAGGATACAGCCCTAGGTGCTATGGCTGTGGGGAAAAGGGCCATCTTCGATCCAGCTGCCCTAAGCGAACCCTAGAAAGGGAAGGTGAACGACCTCAGGAGGGTAGTGCGGCCAACAGCACCGCCCAGCAGCAGCAGGGAAACGAGTAAAAGCCTGAACTGCGGGGCGGGTGCTGGCTGATGTTAAAAGAGCCCCAAGGATCTCGATCTCACAAACCCATGATGGGAACAGTCTAATCATCAAGGGCGAGGTCAACGGAATGCCGTGTAAACTGACCATAGACACTGGAGCCTCTCGTACGGTTGTTAGTTCCCAACTTATAAGTCAGTTCCTTGGGGACTCCGCATACAACCGAGAACGCATTAATTTGGTAACAGCCACCGGTCAGCGTATACCCGTCCGTGGAGAGAAGGAGATGGAGTTGAAGCTGGGCAACGTGATCTATCTGCAAAATGTCATCGTGGCTGATATAATGGACGACTGCATCCTAGGCCTAGACTTTATGAGGAATAATTGTTGTGAGATCGACGTTAAGCAAGGTGTTTTGAAATGTAGACAGGAGGAACTTTTTATGGAAGGTGCGTTACCAGGGAACGTGTACAGCATTAAGAAGATTGTTCTTCCGCCGAGATCGGAAACGATTGTTCCGGTTAGTCTTCCTCGAAATGCTGGGCAACCTCACCGTTGTGTACTTGTGGAAAGGGTAAACAATGACCTTCCATGGAAAGTAGCTCGAACCTTGATCAGGACCACTGACATCTCAGGAGTACGTGTGCTGAACCTTTGTGACCGGGAACAGATTATAGAAAAAGGCACACTGGTTGGTACTTGTGAGGAAGTGGATTGGTTACGTCGGTGCCAATATATATCGAGTGGGACCCTCAGCAAGGAGTCAGAAACGAGAGTGATCACACACACTTTTGGAAGACTGTCGCAGTGTTCTCTCCCTGAATGAATTGGTCAAGGCGAAGAAGTTGTTACTCAAGTACGCCGATGTATTATCATCAAACGATGCTGACATGGGAAAGACTAGCTTAGTTCAACACAAAATAAACACAGGAGAAGAATTGCCTATCCGTCTGCGGCCAAGAAGATTGCCGGTAGCACGTGAAAAGGAAGTGGAAACCATGATTGAGGGAATGGTGAAGGATGGTGTTATTGAACCTTCATCTAGTCCATGGTGTTCACCCGTGGTACTGGTAAAGAAGAAGGACGGAAGCATGCGGTTCTGTGTTGATTACCGCCGTCTGAACGACGTTACAAAGAAGGACAGCTATCCCTTGCCAAGAATTGATGACACGCTGGACATGCTTACATGAGTAAAGTGGTTTAGCACGATGGATCTAAAAAGTGGCTACTGGCAAGTTGAAATTGTCCCTAAGGACAAGGAGAAAACTGCGTTCTCGACGGGGAATGGTCTGTGGCAATTCAAAGTAATGCCATTTGGGTTGTGCAATGCTCCAGCAACGTTTGAAAGGCTGATGGAGCTTGTACTTACTGGGCTAATTGGAGATGCCTGTCTGGTCTACTTGGATGACATCATCATCGTAGGCCGAACGTTTGAGGAACACCTTCAAAACCTGGAACGCGTGCTAATGAAGATTCAGAGTGCCAACCTCAAGTTGAGTCCGAAGAAATGTTCACTATTCAAACGGAAAGTTAACTTTTTGGGGTATGAAGTATCGGAAGAAGGTATCCGCATGGATCCAGAGAAAATCGCCGCTGTCAAGGATTGGCCAGTTCCAAAAGACAAGACGCAGGTTAGAGCATTTTTGGGTTTGTGCTCCTATTACCGGCGATTTGTGAAGAACTTTGCGGATATAGCCAAACCTCTGCACAAGCTAACCGAGGAGAAGCGACATTTCTGCTGGGACGAAAGTTGCAATATCGCATTCCAGGAGCTCAAGGACCGTCTGTGCAAAACACCTATTTTGGGATACCCTGATGCAAGCAAAGAATTTATAGTTGACAAAGACGCAAGTGATATAGGACTTGGCGGTGTGTTGTCTCAACGGAATGGTGACCAAGAGGTCGTGATAGCGTACTTCAGCAAGTCGTTGTCAAAACCGGAAAGGAACTATTGTGTAACAAGACGCGAATTGCTAGCTATAGTAAAGTCGTTGCAGCATTTTAGCAAATAACTTCTGGGACGAAAATTTCGCTTAAGAACTGACCATGCTGCACTAAAATGGCTATTGCAGTTTAAAAATCCAGAAGGACAAGTTGCGAGGTGGATTGAACTACTGCAAGAATACGACTTTGAGATCGAACATCGCAGCGGGAAATCTCATGGCAACGCAGATGCATTGTCACGAAGACCTTGTCCTGAAGATTGCAAACATTGTACTAGACAGGAGAGTAAGGAAGTGGTATCCGTGATGATGCTCAGGACAGACCACCTCAACAACGAGTGGAAGGACAGCTTACTACATGCACAGCAGGAAGATCCGGACATCAAGCCGATTCTGGAATGGATGAAGGCCAGTGCTCCCAAGCCCAAGTGGAGCGACGTCTCAGCGATGAGTTCGACCACTAAAAGCTATTGGGCCCAATGGGACAGCTTGCTGCTTCAGGATGGAGTTCTGTGCCGTAAATGGGAAAATGTTCGGGGAGACAGCTGTCACTTACAAATGGTTGTCCCTAAAGCTAAAGTACCGAATGTTCTACAGCTGTATCATAATGATTGTTCCGGAGGCCATCTGGGAGTTAAACGAACTCTACTGAAGATCCGAGAACGGTTTTATTGGGTCCACTGTCGAAACGATGTCGAGGACTGGTGTCACAAATGTACAAGTTGTGCGACTGTAAAGGGACCTCAGACTCGTAGTAGAGCTGCATTGAAGTTGTACAATGTTGGTGCACCATGGGAGAGAATAGCCATTGACGTGGCGGGGCCGTTTCCGGAGAGTAAAAGGGGTAACAAGTATTTCACGGTTGTGATGGATTACTTCACTAAGTGGCCAGAAGTCTTCGCCATTACAAATCAAGAAGCTTCAACAGTTGCAGATAAACTAGTTCATGAAATCTTCTGTCGTTTTGGAGTACCTTTGGAGATTCACAGCGATCAAGGAAGGAATTTTGAGTCTCAAATATACCAGGAAACTTGCCGATTGATGGGTACTCATAAAACAAGAACGACTTCTTATCATCCGCAATCTGATGTAATGGTAGAACGATTTAATCAGACATTGGAGAGGTACCTAGCAAAAGTTGTAGACAATCGGCAACGAGATTGGGACAAGCACATACAACCGTTTTTGTTGTCATATCGAAGCACTGTTCACGAAAGCACAGCAGTGACACCAGCTTTCGCAAACTTTGGAAGAGAATTACGGCTGACTGCAGACCTGATCACCGGGATACCACCTGATGCTCCACGCAGTATAACCGATTATGCAAATGACTTGCGGAACAAAATGAATGACGTATATGAGCACGTCAGACAATCGGGCCAACAAATGTCTGAAAAGATGAAAACCCGGTACGACCGCAAAATGAACAACAAAGGGTTTGACGAAGGTTCACTTGTGTGGTTGCACAATCCAGTCCGCAGCAAAAGGAAATCTCATAAGCTTCAAGCTAAATGGGACGGCCCGTACCGGATTGTGACCAGGATCAACGATGTAACCTACCGGATACAGAAAGGCGCAACTCCTAAGATCGTCCATGTGGATCGCCTGGCGCGTTATTATGGGGCTGATAATGCTCGGGACGAGCATTTCTTAGTAAGGGGGCAGTGTTGCGCGGCTAAGTTGACATCTCATCTCATGGCACTAGCGCCATCTAGTGTCGGGTAACAGAGCGAGGAGAGAGCTTTCCAGTAAATGACATGACAAATTTTTTACCGACAGCGCCATCTAGTATCAAATTGAAGAACTAAACTTTCTAGAAGCTCTACACTTGATCTTTCTGCGCTTGGTCGGTTGGCGTGCGTATTTACTCGAATATTCTGGAATATTCTGGATGTTTTCGTGGAAGAGCCCTATATAAAGGCGCTGCAATACGCGATCGGAGAGTATTGAAGTTGGCGAGACAAGCGAAGCTTCGGAGCGGAATAAAGTAAATCAGTGTGATTAATTATTAGTGTTTTTAAGTTTAATTAGTGTAAAGTGAATTAAAGGGTTAATTTAGGTAATTCTATCGGCAATTTTTATTGTCACGAACCTCGAGCTCGTAACAGTATCATGAAGTCTTGCAGTGGTATGCTTAGGTTTGGGTTTATTTTTGTTAATTATAGGATCCCAAGCAGGTGGCAGCACCCATCCATCTTCTCTATTGAAATTTGATGTTTTTTTTTTAATAGCGGAAAGATTTCAAAAGTCGCAGATTGCAGACTTCCCGGAGCGTCGGTGCTTCACGTCAGCTATACTCTTATATTCTTTCATGCGTTGGTTTTTATGGATCATTTTGTTTGACCTATGTTAGAGAGACCACATTCACAATCTAACTTGTACGCTCCTGCATCTTGTAGAGGGATATTACACTTGACGGATGGTAAAAATTGACTAATCTTCTTCGGCGGCTTGTAGTATGTTTAAATGGAAGCTCGCTTCAAGATGTAGCCAACCTTGTCTGTGACTCCTCTGACATATGGTAGTACAGCAGGTACACGCTCGATTGTGGAAGGAAGAGTTTTACAAGCAAATAAATGTTGTGGCGATGGGCTCACGTGTATCTCCCATAGTCGCCGACATGTTCATGGAGGACTTCGAGGAGAAAGCCCTTCCTACTGCTCCTGTAAATCCAAGATTCTACAAGCGGTACGTAGATGACAATTTCACAATTTTACCATCTGACAAAGTAACTGCATTTTTAAATCACCTTAACTCTATAAACTCTAAAATACAATTCACAATGGAGTTAGAGGCAAATAATGCTTTAGCTTTCGTAAATGTTTTAGTCATTCGAAATCCTAATAACACAATTGGTCACACTGTGTATAGGAAAAAGACCCATACCAACCGATATTTAAACACTGAATCTAACCATCATCCTTCACAGCTAGCTATCGTGGGTAAATCTTTGTTACAGAGAGCACGAGAGATCTGTGACCGCAAACACCTGGCCGCCGAGCTTCAGCACGTCAAGCAAGTATTGCAAGACAACAAGCTTCGGGTCCCGAGCCTACGTCACAGTGACCGAGTGAAGCCTGCTTCAGTCGAGAGTGTACCTGCTGTACTACCATATGTCAGAAGAGTCACAGACAAGGTTGGCTACATCTTGAAGCGAGCTTCCATTAAAACATACTACAAGCCGCCGAAGAAGATTAGTCAATTTTTACCATACGTCAAGTGTAATATCCCTCTACAAGATGCAGGAGTGTACAAGTTAGATTGTGAATGTGGTCTCTCTAACATAGGTCAAACAAAATGATCCATAAAAACCAACGTGAAAGAATATAAGAGTATAGCTGACGTGAAGCACCGACGCTCCGGGAAGTCTGCAATCTGCGAACATGTTCAAGATCGTCATTCATTCGACGTTCGTTCGATTTGATAAACCATAAATCCTCGCAAAAGAACACCGATTCCTACCAAGGATGATACGCGAGGCTATTGAAATTAAAAAACATCCAAATTTCAGTAGAGAAGATGGATGGGTGCTGCCACCTGCTTGGGATCCTATAATTAACAGAATTAAACCCAAACCTAAGCATACCACTGCAAGACTTCATGATACTATAAGTTCGCTTTACGTAAATCGGACCAAAAATTAATATTCAAAAACTGAAGGTAGCCGGACTAACTATGACATTGGAATGTCAAACATCTCGGTCCCCCCCCCGTGACCATGGATGCTTTAAAGCATCCGAAACGTCGGGAATTAAAAATAGGTAAAAGTAGTGAAATAAACGCGATAAAATCCGTAAATTTACTTTTATTCTATTTTAAGTTTTTGAGGATTGTTTTTTAAATTAAAGTAGGTACAATTTGTGTGTATTTTAAGTTTTAAGGATTTATAATATTTACAGTAGGTACATAAAACGTAAGAATGTGATGTCTTCGCCAACACACTTCTCTGATATTTGACGAAAGTTTTATAAAAAACAACCGACTGTATTTTTGCGTAATAAATAAATAAGAAATAAAAACAACTGCTACCTAGGCGAATACAGGGCCGTTGGGTAGTATAGAATAAAACATACCTAAACCGGCAACGGGAACAAGCGTCAAAAGCTGCGAGATATCTAGTAGAGTAGTTGCCAGTCTGTCTGCCAAGCGTGATGATAAATGCGAATCCCCTACAATGTGAGAGACCTGTGTCCATTGGTGGAATTTCACGGGTTGCCATTTGCAATATAAAAGGAAAAAAAAATATCTGTTCACCTGAAAAAACGTATTACGCCAAATTTGCCAGATAATTATGAGCCATATTGCAGTAAAAGAAATGATGAAAACCCCCTTAAATAAAAGAATACCATTGATTAAAACTACTCTTACGGATTTTATCGCGTTTTATTTATATTAATTATAATATCCGACGTTTCGGGTGCTTTCCACCCATGGTCACGGGGGACCGAGGTGACTGACGTCCCGATATCAAAGTTAACCCGGAGTACCTTCAGCTTTTTAATTATTGTGTTTGGTCCAATCTACGCAGAATGAACTAACTGTATTTTGAAGTCTTGCAGTGGTATGCTTGGGTTTAGTTTTAATTTTATTAATTATAGGATCCCAAGCAGGTGGTAGTACCCAGCCTCCTTCTCTATTGAAATTAAGATGTTTTTTAATTTCAATAGCCTCACGTATCATCCTTGGTAGGAATCGATGTTCTTTCGCGAGGATTTGTGGTCTATCAAACCTGATGTAATGGTTGGGGCCATCTAGAATATGATCGCAAACTGCAGACTTCCCGGAACGTTGATGCTTCACGTCAGCTATGTATTCTTTAACGCGGGTTCTAATTGATCTCTTTGTTTGCCCTATATATGAGAGACCACAATCACAAGCAAGCTTGTACACTCCTGCATCTTGTAGAGGAATATGACACTTGACGGATGGTAGGAACTGACTAATCTTCTTCGGCGGCTTGTAGAATGTTCTAATAGAATCTCGCTTCAAGATGTAGCCAATCTTTTCTGTGACACCTCTGACATATGGTAGTATAGCGGGCACACGCTCGACTGTGGCCGGCTTCACTCGGTCACTGTGACTGACCGACCGATCATCAAAATTCTAAGGCACTTTTAACAGACATAGAAGCTTCAAACTTAGAATACGATTAGTGTTTAGTGTATAAATCAAGGAAAAACAAAAATGTGTTTCAATTTCGGTCCAGTTTTCCAGACACTTCAACTGCATAAATAACTTTGTAATCCTATATAAATATATAGGATTACAAAATTACATTTGCAGTGAATGAATCAGTGTACCTGTATATCTATAATAGGTGTAGATAAGTACGTTGTTAGTATTTAAGAAGTAGAAGGTACCGGAAACGAAAAAAAGAGAGATTGTTCACAAAAAAAATGGTATCTATTTATTTAAAATATAAAAGATTTTAACATTGATATGAACACCAGCCTAGCTAATTACGTAATAACTTAAAACAGAAGAAACTTTAAGTAAGCACTGAATAAATTAACCGACTTGGTATTACATAGTCTAACAACTTTTTACGGTAGAAGAACTGAGTTGCGAGACTTGGTTTTTTTTACAAGTTATGTTTTGATGGCATTTATCATTTTAAGTCATCCTAAGTTGCTAAATGAAAAGTTTGTAATATAAACTGGTTTTACAAGTACCTCGTATGTAGTAAAATGAATCGCTACGGAGAATGAAACCTTCCTTGAATATAGGAATCGGGCATAAAGAAAGTGTCAATAAAATATTGAAAAATCGACCAACCATCTAAACAATTGCCAAATTGGAATATATAGACTGGTGATACATTATAATAGCGAATTGGTAGATATTTCTATCTCAAATCAAGAAAGTGAATGAAAAATATTATAATAATGTCCTCCAGTCCACGTCCGTTTAGAGGCGGTTGAGAATATCCACTACCCCATATCTTCCCGTGGGTGTCGTAAGAGGCGACAGAGCGAGACAGGCAGGAGATGGGCAGCAGCATCTTTCTGATAACAACTGTGTTATAATAAAAAACTGCGGTTGCCAACCCGCTCGCCAAGCGTGGCAACTATGGCAAATATCCCCCCATGAATAACGATGCAAAAAAAACGGCCCCCAGTCCCCGGCGGCCCCGCTATTCCTGGCTACGGTGGCGACCATGGTAACGGCGAGGCAGGGGGTGCTAAGAATCTCCGTTGGAGGTTCGGTTGCCAACCTACGACGACTCGACCTGGCAACATATAACGCACGCACTCTGAGGACTGACGAGAAGATACTGGAGCTGGAAGAAGAGGTAGACAAGTTGCGCTGGCATATTATTGGATTATCCGAGGTCCGAAGAGAGGGGGAGGATACGGCAATCCTAGAGTCCGGCAACTTGTTCTACCACCGGGAGGGCGACCATCTGTCCCAAGGAGGTGTCGGATTTATCGTCCACAAGTCTCTCGTCAACAACGTTGTAAAGATTGGGAGTGTGTCGACGAGGGTCGCGTACCTGATACTCAGAATCACCAAACGGTATTCGCTGAAGGTCATACAGGTTTACACACCAACCTCGGCACATCCCGATAAGGAGGTGGAGGAAATGTATGAGGATATTTCCAGAGCCATGCATTCCTCCAAAACCCACTACACGGTGTTGATGGGAGACTTCAACGAAAAACTAGGCACAAGAGAAAGCGGTGAGCTGAAGGTGGGGAAATTTGGAGTAGGGCAACGGAACCTAAGGGGCCAGCAGCTGGCCGACTTTATGGAGAAAGAGTGACTCTTTATGATGAACTCTTTCTTCCAGAAGCGGCCCCACAAGAAGTGGACCTGATCGAGCCCCGACGGTTCGACAAAAAATGAGATTGACTTCATTATGACTACCAGACGCCAACTGTTCAGTGATGTCTCAGTGATCTCAAGGGTGAAAACTGGCAGCGATCACCGAATGGTTAGAGGCACACTGAACTTAAATGTTAAGTTGGAGAGGTCTCGTCTAATGAAGTCAACGCTCCGTCCCCCTCGTGCTCTAATCCAGAATCCCGAAACCTTTCAGCTCGAGTTACAAAACCGCTTTCAGTGCCTAGAGGATTGCAATGCAGTGGACGATATGAATGACAAGCTCCATGCGGTCGGAGCAAAGTTCTGCAAGACCCGCCGTAGAAGAACACAAAAACTCTCCGATAACACTCTTAATCTCATGGCTGTTAGACGGGAGATGTGGCTGCAATCGTCAACAGATTTGACAGCATGCAGGCAACTGAACAGACAGATCTCCAAATGCATGCGGCGAGACTTACGTAACTTTAATACTGCTCGTATTAAAGAAGCGATCGAGCGGAACCAGGGCTCCAAAGTCATTGCCAGAGATCTGTCTGCCAGAAAGAGCCAACTGTCTCGGCTGAAGACTGAGTGTGGCAACATCGTTTCCGGGACACCTGAGATTCTGAGTGAGATTGAGAGGTTCTATGGACAGCTGTACACATCATCGTTGGAGCCACACGCAAGTGTGAGTAACGATCCAAGAGCAAGTCTTATCCGACACTATTCCGATGATATCCCGGACGTCAGTCTGAGCGAGATTAGAATGGCTTTCCACCACCTTAAAAACAGCAAGGCCCCGGGCGAGGATGGAATTACAGCGGAGCTTCTGAAAGCGGGTGGAACACCGGTACTTGAAGTCCTTCAGAAGCTCTTCAATTCCGTCCTCCATGGTGGCACTACTCCGGAGGCGTGGAGCAGAAGCGCGATGGTCTTGTTCTTTAAGAAAGGCGACAACGCCCTCTTGAAGAACTACAGACCGATTTCCCATTCTGAACCGCGTCTACGTGCTGTTTTCGAGAGTCATTACGAATCGTCTCGCACGCAGACTCGACGACTTCCAGCCTCCCGAACTAACCAGTTTCCGAAAAGGCTTCAGTACCATAGACCACATATATACCCTTCGGCAAATTGTACAGAAGTCCGAAGAGTACAATCTGCCACTTTGCCTGGCGTATGTGGACTATGAGAAAGCCTTTGATTCCGTCGAAATTTGGGCGGTGCTACAGTCTCTTCAGCGGTGCCTAGTTGACTGTCGGTATATTGAAGTGCTGAAGTGTACAGTAGGGCTACGATGGCTATCCGAGTACAGAAACAGAGTACGAAACCTATCAAACTGCAGAGAGGTGTAAGACAGAGTGATGTTATATCCCCGAAACTCTTCACCGCTGCGTTAGAAGACGTTTTCAAGCTACTGGACTGGAAAGGATACGGTATTAACATCAATGGTGAGTACATCACTCACCTTCGATTTGCCGACGATATAGTCCTTATGGCAGAATCGCTGGAGGACCTTAGCACTATGCTCAATGACCTCAATGGTGTCTCCCAACGGATAGGTCTTAAGATGAACATGGACAAAACAAAGATCATGTTTAATGTCCATGTCACACCTATGCCGGTAGTTGTTGGGAGCACTATGCTCGAAGTTGTTGACGAGTACGTTTACCTGGGACAAATAGTCCGACTAGGTAAGTCCAACTTCGACCGAGAGGTCAATCGACGGATTCAACTCGGCTGGGCAGCGTTCGGGAAATTACGACACATCTTCTCGTCAGGTATACCTCAATCTCTGAAAACTAAAGTGTACAACCAGTGCGTGTTGCCAGTGATGACTTACGGATCTGAGACGTGGTCCTTCACCGCTGGCCGTATGAGGACTCTCAAAGTCGCTCAGCGAGCTATGGAGAGGGCTATGCTCGGAGTTTCGCTGCGTGATAGACTCAGAAATGAGGATATCCGCAGTAAAACCAGAGTGACCGACATAGCCCAACGGATTAGTAAGCTGAAGTGGCAATGGGCCGGCCATATAGCTCGAAGAACCGACAACCGATGGGGAAGAAAAGTTCTCGACTGGCAGCCTCGTGCCGGTAGGCGTAGTGTAGGGCGACCCCCCCACTAGATGGAGTGACGACCTGGTAAGACATGCAGGAAGTCGATGGATGCAGGTGGCTCAGGACCGTGCTTTGTGGCATAACTTGGGGGAGGCCTATGTTCAGCAATGGACTTGTGAAGGACTGTAATGATGATGATGATGATGAGACCGAATTTCGGTCACGGCGGCCAGCCTCAACGGAGACTGGTCATCGGCGCAGGGCAGGATTAAAGCCCAAATTTCCAAAGTTGTCCAAGTGTATGCGCATGTACAGGTGCACTTTCTATTTTCTCACTCTTATAATCCGATGGGATGGTAAATTTATGCGACCAGAAGGAGATTAGTTGCAGGACCACGGGTATTACGTGTTTTCCAAGACACGGGGGTGAGACATCGCCTACTTTCTGACTCCAGGCAGCTACTGAGAATTTCTTGATGGAAAAACTCAATTATTATTCTTTTTACCCGACCTGGGATTCAAACCCAGGCCCTTATGATCAGCAGTCGCACTACTACATCCACTAGAACAATGAGGCAACAAAATATATGATACATTGGACTGATATAGACAGACAGATAGTGAAGCTTACGAAGATAATCTTAAGACATTAAAGTGAATATTTTCCTAAAATTAATTTAAAAAAATCACGTATAATGAGAGAATGTAACACGTCGAAGATTTTATGGAGGATTTTCAAGTTTGCAACTGCTTTGAGTTCCAATTCCTTCAGGGCATGCTGATGAAGTGAGTATAATAAGGGAAGAAAATAGGAACAAGGAATGTTTTCAGACGGCAAATAAAGAAAGTTCGATTTAACCGCAGCGAGAAACTTTGCTAGAGGCGACGATTCACTCCGTAGGGATTGGATAAGACATACGTCACAAGTAGATTGTTTTTATTTTCTATATAAATTTGAAAGTTACAGTTTAATTAAAAATAAGAAGCAACTTCATAGAACTAAAAAGAGTAAAATAAAAAACTTTTGATAAATCCAAATGTGCATGCCTTAAGCGCTCAAATAAATCATTTCCCCCTCACGTGTGTTAATGTCAGCGAGACAGCAACCCGATTGGCGATCGGGTTGCTGTCTCGGTGACATTAACTTCGTGAACTTTCGTCATTTTCCGGTGAAGTGAAGGTGTATCGTGACGAGCATCACCCTTTACGTAATTAATTAATTAGTTTTTTTGGCGCCGACTCAAAATTACTCAGGTATACCAGACCTTCATCTCAGAGGAGACATGCACTCAGTATTGAGCTGATGGTAGGTTTCTGCTGCTACTTCTGCTGCTGCTGTTGACGATGATGATGATCATGTTGATGATGATGATTATGTAGTAGTATTAGTGTGTAGGTAGGCATATTTATATCCAAAACTTATTTGGAGTCGCCTTGTACCCTAACCCTAAAATAAATTACATACCAATTTTCATGGATATATAATTTAAAAATGTCACACGTTGGAAAACTGTGAAAGCCATATCCACGGTTTTAGGTTACCGCACACAAAGGGTGCCGACGACACTATTACTAAGCCTCCTCTGTCCATCCATACGTCCGTCCATCTATCAGCGGGCTGTATCTCATGAACCGTAATAGGTAGGTACTTGAAATTTTTACTGAATGTATATTTATTATTGAAAAAATTAAGAGTTATGGAGACCCATATGATTAACTTTAGTTTGTGCGCGAGCTCCTGTTAAACATTCTGTATAATCCTACATCTATACTTACAAAAAGACTTGTCTTGTATAATGGTACGGAACCCTTTGTATGCTGGTCCGACTCGTACTTGCCCACAAAATAAGTACTTTAAAAAAAACGACGGGTTGCACTCCGAAAGTGCCGGCAGAAGTGAAAACCTGGATATTAACGTTGTGTATTTTTGATATTTTGGAATGGTTAGGGAACAATTTTGCACGAATTGAGTTAATTATCAGTATAAAAGTACTATTATTCATGTGCTAGAATACAATATTTATTTATTGCGCTATCGTACGCAAACATGACAATTTATATTACATTCGCGCAAGCGCCCTGCGCCGCCTAAACGAAACAGCAGGCTGCCGCGCAGTAGAAAGAGAGGGGGGTACTTCCCCTCCTACGTCTCATCGTCGTCATTTTCGCCTGATGCTAGTTTAATAATTTTTACCCATGATTAAAAACTACTTTTACGGATTTTATCGCGTTTATATTTACTTTTTATTTACTTTTATTTTATCCTCCCTTTCCCACCCATGGTCACGGGGGGAAAAGAACATATAGCTGATGTGAAGCATCAACGGTTCGGGAAGTCTGCAGTTTGTGATCATTTCCTAGACGGACCCAACCATTACATCGGATTTGATAGACCACAAATCCTCGCGAAAGAACACCGATTCCTACCAAGGATGATACGTGAGGCTATTGAAATTAAAAAACATCCTAATTTCAATAGAGAAGGAGGCTGGGTACTACCACCTGCTTGGGATCCTATAATCAATAAAATTAAAACTAAATCCAAGCATACCACTGCAAGACCTCAGGACATAGTCAGTTCATTTTGCATAGATCGGACATACGTAGTTGAGGATAATTAAGGCAAGACATAACAAAAGTAATACCAAAAAATACTTTCAGTTCCTTAACAGTGAGACCCAGTGACCTCCCGTAATTTTTAATGTAAGTCCTGTTTGTTTGTACTGCAATATTTTGCAATAGCTGGTCATCGATATAGTCGGCAAGAAAGTCTTCAGGACGCCAGTCATGTAGTTCCCGTATTTTATAAGATGGCTGGTTAAGTTCAGGTATTATATGAGAAAAATTTGTGCCATTCCAGTCTTCTGGTGAGTAATAGTGACGAAAAGAAATACCTCGAGCACGTACCCTTGATCCACGGTAACGAGTTGGCGGTCTGCCTCGCGGCCTTTGGCTTACTGATATCACACGTCTTGATGGACCTCTCGAACGTCCCCTAGATATACCCCTTCTTAGAGAATGCCCTCTTGATTTCACACTCGGAGGTCCTCTTATAAGTGTAGGAGTACATATTTCACGTGGAGGCATAGCTGGACTAGAAACCGCTGGCTCGTTTTCAAACTCTTGTTGGAAATGCCTTAAATCGTGGCTGCTTCCATTGTCACTTTCTGACTCAGACGACAATAGGCGGTGTTCTTGAATGAATACATCTTCCTCTTCATCACCAGAAAGGCCATCTGAGTCATTGAAATTCAATTGCTGTTCAATTTCGCTTTCTTTCAAAGCTGTAAACAAAAATAAATATTGCAATAATTCACATAACCTCAAAATTAAAATTAAAAAATTACTAAAGTTAAGACCGAGTGTACTTATACGAGTACTTAAGAAAAAAACCAAGATTTATCCATACTTTTTTTGTTAAATCCAAAAAATAACAACTCCATTCTTTCAAATGCATCTAGAACTATATAAAAAAAGTGAAATAAAAATATATAGTTATGATATAATATTGATTAAACAAGATTAAATTACCACGTGCCATTGTTGTTACCGGCAAGACGAAGTTTTTGAGACACAGCAATTGATAATGGCCGCCTGACAGTTGTTTATCACTTTAATCATAATGACAGAGTCATAATTGAGACAAAGAAACGCGCCATATTTTGAAAATGCTAACTCGTTTTGTTCAACGAATATTTATTTTCTATGTACTCATGTGAGGCCGCGGGTCCTAAGAGGTTGTTTATTTTTTTTTTGTTTTATAGAATAGCGTGACAAACGAGCACACAGTCCACCTGATGGCAAGTGGTTGCTGCGGCCCATAGACATCTACATGTATTCTCGATAACAAAACCAAATGCAGATGCGTTGTCACCCGTGAGGACTAAGATGGAATGCCTCGTTTCCAGTAAAAAGGGTCCGGTTCTCTACACTCACCACACGAAATACAGCAGCATTAAGCTGCTATTTCACGCTGGTATTCTGTGAGAGCGTGGTCCTTCCCCGGTTGAGCCGACCCATTCGTGCTACAATTATACAGTTAATATAGCTGCAGCATGGCTCTACCACGTATATTTAAGGTTATTATTTAAGGTTAAGATTGCTAAGTAGAATTTCGAAATATGTTTTATTTATTATCCAAACTTTGTTTAAAATAATAATATACTATACTCTTGAAAACATTTTCATTAACCACAAATGTCAGTCCCTAGCCATGTCCGCGCACCGAAATTTTGTGTTTTGGCTTCTTAATTTCAAAAAAAATTAACTTATACTTTAATTTTCTATACAATTGTCAAACGTTAAGGTACTTATAACTAATTTCATCAACTATTGTAATTAAGAAAAACAATAAATATGTTTCTTAATGTTGAGATGAATGTCTTCAACTTTATTCATCAGGCCCTAGTCATTAACGGATTTTGAAATTTCGCAGTATAATATGAGTTTAGCGAGAAAGTAAGTCGGTTGATTTTAAATAAAAAGACAATATTAACCATAAACTACACGCCCTTTGTATCAGCCATTTTGTAATTCAGAGCAAACGCGGCAGTTGCTGTGTAAACACGTGTTGATCCATTCACTTTGTCAGTCCCTGGGTAAGTAATTTCATAGTTTAATAATACGATATTAATATTAATTAATTAATATTTACAAGTTATTTATCGGTCTAATTCAGTAGATATTGTTAAAATTACGTAATATAGTAGTCTAATATTACAATATTTTTTTTGGTTTACTCCGAATCGTCCGTCCCTGAACCGTCAGGCCCTAGTTGTGAATGGTGCTAGGGGAGTGGTCAGGGACTGACATTCTCTTATAACTATACAACGTGGCACTACAATGATGACTTTAATTTAATACACGGGTAGGGTTAGTGCCTATTAATCATATTAATTTTGATAGGTTAAAATTACTCGTAGGTTGAAAAAACATTTTTTTTTTCAAACAAACTAAATATTAACAAAGTAACTAAAATTGGGATCACCCTTGCAAAAATTCATTCATGAAATTACTTACCTAGCTGATTTACGTTAACTCGAAGCACCAACGCGTTGCTTAGCGCGCTAGAAACTGCGCAAAGCATCTTATTTATATTAGAATTATAAGAAACTGAGCGGCGCGCGGTGCAAGTGGTACCAACAGCGAAGGTGCTTAGTCAAACACTTCATATCACCTTCTCTTGATACTATTTGTTAACTGTCATCACTAATCACTGCTTTAATTCGTCTTTATTTTAAATTTTCTTATTTTCAATGAGATCACCGTTTTGGCGGAGCAATTTCCCTCATTTTCTCAAACGCATTTATTAATCTATGACGTAATTGTTGCACCGAATCCACGTTCTCCACGTAGACATCGTCTTTGATGCACTCCCAGAAAAATAAATCGAGTGACGTGAGGTCTGGCGATCTTGCTGGCTACCTACGAGGGCAAAATCTACCAATCCATTGTGCACCAAAGGTATAATTTAGCCACTCCCTGGCTGTTGTTACAGAGTGTGCTGGCACGCCATCTAATTGGTATCACGTTCGTTGTCATCGATGGACGTTTAGGTCGTTTAGGTAGGACGCTCCTACAATAGTGGGAGAATGAGTAGGGCATTTTCTTGAATCGCTATATCTCTCGCGAAATGTTCTTATCGTAAGAGCAGCATTTTGACGACATTCTCCGTAAACTAGGATTATGTCCGCATATTCATCTGCCGTGTGGTTCGGAAGCGTATTTTCCATCACGATTACAAGTTTACACAAGCACTATTAATAACACAAATAAAAGCGTACGTATCGCAATAGATGTAAATGTACTACATAGATTAAAAAAAAAGAAAACAAAACAAAGCGTCTTTATCGCAGTACCATAACCTAATTACTATCATAATTACACAAAAATTAATAAGTAAAACAATAGGTAAGCGTCTTTTTCCAAAATTAAAAAAAAGTCAAAGCGCACTACTTAAAATTTAAAGCAATCCAGTTTTGTTAGCTGAATTTAAATAAAAGGAAAGATTTATATATCTTAAAAAGAAGGAAAAGGTGTTAGAACTGATATAAACCAAACAATGTAAGTTGTCATAGTTATCTAAATAGCTCACTAGTTGGAGCTACTGTCTGTACCTTGTTTTATATCATTCTGTACAGTCGTATAATACTTACTTTTGTGTCAAATGGTTTGCTATCCTAACTAGATTATAAATAAATCTCAGTTTACCAATTTAATCCATTGTTATTTTCGCCCAATCCCATCAGGTTATGCGCCCAGATTAGGCGATAAATAAGTGTGCGCAAGTATTTATTTTCTAAAAATCGTAACATTCAAGAAAGACGCGATGTCGCGTGGGGACGACGTGCCAGTGCCGGTCCCATTATCTTCAACAGCAACAAGTTCCGGAATTTCAGTCAATTTCGAAAAGCTTAGTGGAATATCTAACTGCGGAAACTGGAAGTTTATGATGCGGATGTATTTAGTCCATGAAGATTTATGGATTGCATTGAAGAATCTGTACCGGGTTCCCAAGGTCAATGACAACCGCAAACAGCTACTGGTTCTGCCACTGGTTACGAGGCATGGAACAACTTAAAGAGAGCCTATGAAGACAGGGGGCTGTGTACTACTACTACGCACGTTATTTGGATTAAAATTGGAACAATTTAGTGACATGGAAGCATATATCTTGAGAATCACAGACTTGGATCAACAATTACGAGACATAAACGCTCCATTAGATGATGGTTTTGTGTCAGTGTTAATGCTAAGCGGTTTACCCTCAGACTATGATCCGCTTATCATGGTTTTAGAAAATTCGAACATTAAATTGTGCAGTGAAACAATGAAAAGTAAATTATTACAAGAAAATTTACGTAGAGACATCGACAAGAGTGAAGGTGCGATGTTTACAAACAAGTCTTCCACAAAAAGGGTCAACAAACATCCAAAGTGCTACATTTGCAAGAAACGTTTAAATCACTTTGCTAAAAACTGTCAAACTAAAACGAACAATAAAAACATTAATAAACGGGGTGAAAGTGAAAAATGTGAGAAAGCGTGGAACGGAACATTATTAACAGCACTAGCTGTGAACATTGACTCGAATGCTTGGTATGTCGACTCCGGCGCTACTTGTCACATGACAAACAACAAAACTCTATTAAAAATTATGTTGTGGACACTCCGCGGTTAGTTACAGTTGCTAATAATCAGAAAATGCATAGTGAAGGTCATGGTGAAGTGGAATTATTGTTGAAAGGACAATCTCAAGTTACAAAATTAAATGAGGTTATTTTTGTGCCAGGACTGTCAACAAACCTTATTTCCGTAGGCAAAATAGCTTCAAAAGGACTTGAAGTTCACTTTGAATTGAAAAGTGTAATGTTTATTGCGGAAAAATGCCAGTTGCAAGTGCTACAAAGATGAATGGTGTCTATGAACTGGACACAGTTAGTCAACAATCAACAAATGGTCATGAGCCGGCTGCGACATGTCAAACAAGGGCTTTGGTCGAGCCACAGATCCATTCTATGGATGGGAAACGCGCAGAAGCTGTGAATTTGTGTGAAACAAATCAATCACAGGAGATTTGGTATCGGAGACTCGGACACCTGAACAGGCAAAGTATGGATTTACTGAAACAAGGTATGGCAAGTGGAATTAATTACACTTACAGTAAAAATAATCCTTGTGCGGCATGTATTGAAGGGAAGCAGAGCAGAATACCATTCCCAAAACAATCCTATAGTCGAGCCACTGAGAAATTGGGTCTTATACATTCTGATTTATCTGGGCCTATGTCAGTTTCCTCATTTAGTGGTGCCAAGTATCTATTAACATTTATAGACGACTATACAAGGATGACATTTGGTTATTTTATTAAAAGTAAAGATGAAGTTCTGTCTGTATTCAAGATCTTTAAAAGTTTTGTAGAAAATCAAACTAATTTGAAAATAAAGATGTACGGTTTTATGGGTACTGTATTTAATTAATTAATTTACTTAAGTCCATTAAGGTGTACAATGAAGGTTGCAATAAATGAAGACACGTTTCGAGTAAACGGTGATATATTTCGGCGACTCCGCGTGGCGGACGCAGCCACCACACCTATATCTATTATACACATACACATGCATTACACATACATAGGTATAGCTGTTAAATAAGTATGGGCATGATGTAGGTCACCGGACACGCAATCTAAAGAGCTAGTATATTATAGATACCTATACTGTGTCCCTACATCGTTTCCCTCATTATATAAGGATAAAAACTTAACTTACAATAGGTTAACATTCACCAAAATCGTGAAGCGTTCCACATTTTACATTGCAAAACAAATATATCTTGATTAAAACTACTTTTACGGATTTTATCGCGTTTATTTTTGCTTTTAATTACTTTTATTTTTAATTCCCGACGTTTCGGGCGCTTTCCAGCACCCATGGTCACGGGGGACTGAGATGACTGACGTCCCGATGTCATTGTTAAACCCGGAGTACCTTCAGCTTTTCTAATTATTGTTTATGGTCCGATCTATGCAAAATGAACTGACTATGTCTTGAGGTCTTGCAGTGGTATGCTTGGGTTTAGTTTTAATTTTATTGATTATAGGATCCCAAGCAGGTGGTAGTACCCATCCTCCTTCTCTATTGAAATTAGGATGTTTTTTAATTTCAATAGCCTCACGTATCATCCTTGGTAGGAATCGGTGTTCTTTCGCGAGGATTTGTGGTCTATCAAATCTGATGTAATGGTTGGGGCCGTCCAGGATATGATCACAAACTGCAGACTTCCCGGAACTTTGATGCTTCACATCAGCTATATGTTCTTTTACGCGGGTTCTAATTGATCTTTTTATTTGTCCTATATAAGAGAGACCACATTCACAATCAAGCTTGTACACTCCTGCATCTTGTAGAGGAATATGACACTTGACGGATGGTAGGAACTGACTAATCTTCTTCGGCGGCTTGTAGAATGTTCTAATAGAAGCTCGCTTCAAGATATAGCCAATCTTGTCTGTGACACCTCTGACATATGGTAGTACAGCAGGCACACGTTCGACTGTGGCCGGTTTCACTCGGTCACGGTGACGTAGGCACGGGACCCGAAGCTTGTTGTCGTGCAGAACTTGCTTGACGTGCTGAAGCTCGGCGGCCAGGTGTTTGCTGTCACAGATCTCTCGTTCTCTCTGTAACAAAGATTTGCCCACGGTAGCTAACTGTGAAGGATGGTGGTGAGATTCACCGTTTAAATATCGGTTTGTATGGGTCTTTTTCCTATACACAGTGTGACCAATGGTGTTATTAGGATTTCGGATGACTAACACATCTAGGAAAGGTAAGGAATTATTTGCCTCTAACTCCATAGTAAATTGAATTTTAGAGTTTATGGAATTAAGATGTTCTAAAAATGCAGTTACTTTGTCTGATGGTAAAATTGTGAAAGTATCGTCTACATACCGCTTGTAGATCCTTGGTGTAACAGGTGCAGTAAGAATTTACATAAATCATAACAGCTAATAAAAGAAACAATTCACAATTAAGTAAATTAAACTGACAAGTTATTACATTTATTAATTATGTAGGTTAAAAATCGAACCTAAAACAATCGTAACCATAACCACTAATCCTAAGTAACGATGATTGATGATATGATGCTCTACTTAGAATAGAATTGATTACAATGCAAAACGTACCGGCGTCTTGATAACGCGGCCACTTTGCGTTGTTTTTGGAATTAAAACTTTGCTAGAAGTGTCTGCGTTATTTGTGTTACAAGTTTATTAATCACGGGTAATTAAAACCTAAGATTGTGTAAGTATTAGATTTAAAGAATTATTTAAAGACTGATTATAATAAGAAAGTACCATTATTACCCGTTAATTTTGTTTTAAAATAGGTATTATGTGATTGCTGAAAAAAGCACTACAAATAAATATGTAGCATAATCTACATACATCTTATTTTATTATAATGTCATTATGTTTCAAAGACTTTAACCATATCTGTCAATCCCTAGATGCATAAGTTTCAGTCCCTTAGTCAGTCCCCAGATGTCTAAATCTACTAAACTCTAAATTTCTCATAAAATACAACATAAAGTGACTGGCCCATTCAGGTATGACATAATAAGTTAATCAGCCATTATATACAATATTACGAATGCAATAACATTTTAAATATAGTGGAGACAAGTTACTTCCAAAAGTGGCCATAATTTTGTGGAAACACCCAATAGTTATTTGTTTTTATTCAAGAGCCAAAACATATAATTTCATAAACATAACGTGACAACTGAAGGACTATCATACTAACATTTAACCCCAATTTAAACCCTTTGGGTTAGAATTTTCAAAAACTGTAAAACACTTACTTCTTTGTTTTTAACATACTAAAGTCCAATACATAACTTGAAAAATGACGGACTTTCATACAATTATATCAACTGATCTCTTTCCGGTCGTGTCGGATTGCCGCCACGTTTGACTATGCGAGTGAGAAAATAGGAAGTGCACTTACGCTTGCGCATGCACTCTTGCACCAAAAATGTTGAAAGAGGAAAGAAAGAAAGAAAGAAAGATTTATTGCAGCACGCTACAAACATCAGTAGGCACTTAAATTTTAACATTTATGGACACATCATTTATAAACATTATAACAAACAAGAACAAAAATAGGAAACAAAACAACAATTTGACGGATAAAACAATTTAAAAGTATGTATACTTACAGATTATAAAAAAATAAAGACAAAAAAAATCGTTTCTCATGTTGTGGCACGTCATACAATCGGACCTCACTCAGCTTATGCTGTCGCCGGAGCAACAGCGCTGGTTTTCAGTGGGCCCGAACGGATAGCAACGTACGGGCGTCCGCGCGTAACACGTAATAATATTTTAAAACCAATCTGTCTAACTATGCTGAAATTATTGATTTCAAAGCGAAGGTATGTACATGTGCTTATTATACATGCACTTTATTTTTATTTTCAAACATTTTGTGCTACCAGTGTGTTCTTAACTTTATTAATTAATGTGTTATATTATTACAAAAGTTATTATTACGTTGTATTCGTTTTCTTATATTAATATATGTATATTTTTAACACTTATTTCCAAACTTATACATAAATTACATCAGTTATTGATTGACGACACTAAATAACACTTTTTTTAGCCTGCAGTCAGTAGACCTATCCGAACAGTATCCAATTTAAGGTTATATTATCATCACTTCACTTTATTAGTTGCGACCTTGACCGCCTCTGCTATGTGCCAGTACCCATTTTGGTGAGTAGTACGCTTCAGTATATGTTCTTCTGATGTGTATTACGGTCCTGCGCATATGGTAGTCTCCATTGAGACTGGGCCCCAAAAACGAACCGAAGCCCAACTGTCTACCCTCCGGTCTCGCTATATAATTATTAATAACTTTTGTTCATAAGAATGGTTTTATATGCTATTTGAATTTATGCAAAAGCGAGAAAGAACATCTTGTCCAGATGAACTTGATAGTTAAGTTGTCCGTTTTGAGAAGCCTTTAGAGTGGTACAGAAAGTTTTGATTTATTACGGTAGATAGATAATATAGGAGAAATTTTAAAAACATATCAACAGATCAAACTATAACAGACTTTCGTGGTGTTCTTCATTCTTTAAATTTAAGAGCTTTAGTCTAGTAGAAAGAATAATTGTCAGTCAATATTACGTTATGACAAATTCTTAAACTCTCTGTGTGACAACATCGGCTTTCTCTTTGAACTGTATATCTTTCATGGTCTACCTATTCTTTCAAATTCCGCTATCCTTCTTTCTATAACGTTTCTTTTATGCCTAAGTATGCCAAGCTTGCCACGTTTTGTGCTAAGGAGAAATAAATCACATTATTAAAAAAAATCAGATTTTTATACGCAATACGATTCAATACTACGTCAAGAAATCGCTATCGGTTTAAAATAGGATGCTAAAACCGATCCCATAAATTTGCATGAGAAACGCGCGCCGCACCGAGGGACATTACTTTTATAAAAATATGACGACCTTACCCTGATGGAGTTTCCAGGTTCATTTCCATAAATTATAAATAACGATCGTGAACGTACTAAGTGATCCGATTGGGTATCGAATGTTATTGGACTGAAAATATTTCATCGTTAATATTCAGCGCTTTCGTGACGAGTTAATGTTTATTGTGATTTTTACTGTTTTTAAAGGGATTCTATAGCCGTCACGTATACATAATAAAGTAATTTAAATTTTAAAATTAATTAGCTAAAAATGGGAAAAGCCATGTTTTTACCGAGAAGAATTAATACGTGATAGGGACACGCTGAAGCTATAATATATTTTTATAATAGTTCGACTTTACCGGGGAAAGGCTACGCTCTCACTTAATACAAACATAAAATAACAGCTAACTGCTGATGTGTTTCGTATGGCGATTGTCAGAAAAATAAAAAAATTGTTATCTTACCTCATCATCATCATCATCATCATTACAGCCATTCACAAGTCCACTGCTGAACATAGGCCTCTCCCAAGATATGCCACAAAGCACGGTCCTGAGCCACCTGCATCCATCGACTTCCTGCATGCCTTACCAGGTCGTCACCCCATCTAGTGGGGGTCGCCTTTACTTCGCCGCGGGCCGGCCACTCGAGAACCTTTTTTCCCCAACGGTTGTCGGTTCTTCAAGCTATATGACCGGCCCATTGCCACTTCAACTTACTAATCCGTTGGGCTATGTCGGTAACTCTGGTTCTACTGCGGATATTCTCATTTCTAAGTTTATCACGCAGAGAAACTTCGAGCATAGCCCTCTCCATAGCTCGCTGAGCGACTTTGAGCGTCCTCATACGGCCAGCAGTGAGGGACCACGTCTCGGTCCCGTAGGTCATCACTGGCAACACGCACTGGTTGTACAACTTAGTTTTCAGGTTTTCAGGTATACCTGACGAGAAGATGTGTCGTAATTTCCCGAACACTGCTCAGCCTAGTTGAATCCGTCGGATGACCCCTCGGTCGAAGTTGGACTTACCTAGTTACCTAGTCGGACTATTTATCCCAGGTAAACGTTCTCGTCAACAACTTCGAGCTTAGTGCTCCCAACAACGTCCGACATAGGTTTGACATAGATATTAAACATGATCTTTGTTTTGTCCATGTTCATCTTAAGACCTATCTGTTGGGAGGCACTATTGAGGTCATTGAGCATAGTGCTTAAGTTCTCCAGTGATTCTGCCATAAGGACTATATCGTAGGAAAATCGAAGGTGGGTGATGTACTCGCCATTGATGTTAATACCGTATCCTTTCCAGTCAGTATCTTGAAAACGTCTTCCAATGCAGCGGTGAAGAGTTTCAGGGCAATAACGTTACCCTGTCTTACACCTCTCTGCAGTTGTATAAGTTTCATACTCTGGTTCTGTACTCGGATAGCCATCGTAGCCCTACTGTACAAACACTTCAGCACTACGATATACCGACAGTCAACTTGGCACCGCAGAAGAGACGGGACCCAAATTTTGACGCCATCAAAGGCTTTCTCATAGTCCATATACGCCAGGCAAAGTGGTAGATTGTACTCTTCGGACTTCTGTACAATTTGCCGAAGTGTATGTATGTGGTCTATGGTACTAAAGTCTTTTCGGAAACCGGCTTGTTCGGGAAGCTGGAAGTCGTCGAGTCTGCATGTGAGACGATTCGTAATGACTCTCGAAAACAGCACGTAGACGCGGCTTAGAAGGGATATAAGTATGTAGTTCTTCAAGAGGGCGTTGTCACCTTTCTTGAAGAACAAGACCACCGAACTCTGCTCCCTCCCGAGTAGTGCCACCATGGAGGACGGAATTAAAGAGCCTCTGAAGGACTTAATGTACTGGTGTACCACCCGCTTTCAGAAGCTCCACAGTAATTCCATGCTCGCCCGGGGACTTGCCGTTTTTAAGGTGCTGAAGAGCCACTCTAATCTCGCTCAGACTGACGTCCGGAATATCATCGGAATAGTATCGGATAAGACTTGCTCTTGGATCGTTACTCACACTTGCGTGTGGCTCCAACGATGATTGTACAGCTGCCCATAGAATCTCTCAATGTCACTCAGAATCTCAGATGTCCCGGAAACGATGCTGCCACACTCCGTCTTCAGCTTTGACAGTTGGCTCCTACTGGCAGACAGATCTCTGGCAAAGACTTTGGAGCCCTAGTACCGCTCGATCGCTTCTTCAATACGAGCAGTATTAAAGTTGCGTAAGTCTCGCCGCAGGTGTTTGTAGATCTGTCTGTTCAGTTGCCTGTATGCTTTCAAATTTGTTAAAGATTGCAGCCTCATCTCCCGTCTAACAGCCATGAGATTGAGAGTCTGATTGGAGAGTTTTTGTGTAATTCTGCGGCGGATCTTGCAGTCTTGCGTATCTTACCTAGTTTGAAGAATATATACGTGGTAGAACCAATCTTAAGCTATATTATGGTTGTAGTACAAATGTGTCAACTTGACCGAGAAAGTGCCATACTCTCACAGATTACCGACATAAAAAAGAAGCTTAGTGCTGCTGTGTTTTATAAGGTTAGTAAAGAGATCCGGAGACTATTTTGCTATAAACGAGGTGTTCAGTCTTATTCTTCTGGGATAACAACGCATCAATATTTTGATTTCTAATCAAGGAAAGAAGTAAAAGTCTATGGGCAGCAGCATCATACCATCATGAGAACTGTTTGCTTGTTTGTCACCATTATTCAATACAGAAGAAGACGTAAAATCTTCTTCCGTATCCCTAATTTGGGTGCACTATTACTGTGACCACTAATTGCAACACAACACTAGAAAGGGCAACATTGTCGACAATATAACACGTGTTTCGCCTCCAAACACGGCATCATTAATTCAATTATTCCTCATCATAGACCTTTACAAGTCCACTGCTAAACATAGGCTACCCTAAGAAATGCACGGTTCTACGCTACCTATATCTATCGGCTTCCTGCATGTCTTACCAGCTTCTCTCCAACCTTACATTCACTCACCAGTACGAAGTTGTCACTCAAGAAGCGAGGCATCAGATGGAAAAATAGATTCTGCAATACAACCCAGCTGCCTATGTAGATAATATGTTGACGCAATCGTTCCACCTGTAAGCTCTGACAGCGCGCGACATGTTATACTCCCGTTCACTCGGGACCTTTTTTGGCGGGAAAATTTGAAAATTAGCAAATTTTTTGCTATATTGCAAATTTTGCTATATTTTCACTTTGAGACAATATTTATGGATAAAACTTACAGGAATTCTTGTTGAATGTATAAACTATCGAATAAAATTATTTTTGGTTGCCAGAAATTGTAATAAAATACGTAAATTACACTGTATAGCACAGTAGTAGTATGTACTTCAATTTTAGTGACAAAATTACTATTAATTTGAATTCTACACTTTTGTTTTTGGAGAAATTTATATCAAATTTTTTGTAAATATGTATATTTTTATTTTTTATGTGTTTCCATTCGATACTCGTACCAAAATATAAAATATAAAGAAATTAAAAAAATTAAATATTAATATTTTATCTGTGTGACATTTAGAACAATATTTCTAAAATAGTTTTGTGTGAATTTGAAATAAATACAACGTCAAGTTATTTGAAATATGTAAGAAAACTATTTTTACTTACATTTTACACTAAAAATAAATGAGAATGTGAAAAATACCACATTTATGACCCAGCCGCCATAATTGGCCTTCCAGATTTTGAAGCACTTTTGGCAATTTACTTTTCACTTTTTATACCACAAATTATATATATATGTGTTCACTATATTACAAGGAATATAAAAAAGTATAATACTTTCGTTTTTAGTCCAGACACAAATATAAAATTCTATAAAAAAGACGGAACACCTTTATCAAAACGGCACGTGGAACGCCGAAAGTTCAGAGTGATTTCTTTTTTTTTTTTTCTAAGAAACATTGCCAGGTTATGGTTTAAAATAAAAGAGCATATCTTTGTCTTTGATACTAATATCTATTGCATAGTGTCTTTGGTTTTGTTTAAAACGAAAAAAATAGTTTTTTCATAGGTAGACATGTTTACATAATTCTGATCTAATTCGATCACTACTTGGCGGGCGTAAGGTTGGTATTGCGCGATCTAATGTGAGCAGGGCTTGGTTAAATAGTGAGTAACCACGTCGGGTGATAATACAATCGACAAACCACTTATCTAATTTTTATTTTAAGAAGAGGCAGTAAAGCTGGGAATTCGCGAAATAAATTGTTAAGGATTTTGTAGTAGGCCTAAACAATTGTAGAACAAATCCTGTGATTTCTAAAAGAATATATAAAAAGTTACAGCCCTTAAAGTGTGGTCCGTCAGTTGCTATATTTAGTAAAGTATTTGTAAGCTTATTTTACTAAGTAACAAGACACGAAGTGTTAGTGATATAAGAAACAAATATCCAAACTATGTTTCCCCAGTCTACTAAACGTTTATCTCGGTTTTAGTAAAAGTCTTATAGGATTTTGTAAAGAAAGAAATAATATTATTAGTTATCAGTAGGAAGACGTAGTTTTAAGATGGCTGCCGTTAAACAGATCCCTGATTCTACACGTCTCCAGACATATTACAACGTATGTTAACTGTGTGACTAAAGGAATATAGAAAAATATAACATTTTAGTATAAGCTTTTTACTAAATAATAGAATCCATTGGATGTATATTGATAATCTATTAACTAAGATAATCACATAATCAATTCTATAGAAACACTTTTTTTTAGTTTTTACTTAGTTATGAACGGAAATGAATATGTCAATCTGATTTAGAAAATTACTAGCGTGGTCCATCAGTTCTCAGAACATGAATATAAACACACGGCAAGCCTAAAACAAACAAATAAAGAGAGACCTTCGCTGCATTCGGTGCGATTTTCGTCCAAAGTCATGTCCACTGCCAATGAACAAGTACAACACTAGGAGAATTGCAGGTGTGTTACCGGCTTCTTAAAAAGGAGTAAACTCATAAGCTTACGCAGCTGTTGGCTGAAAAATTAACAACGCTCCGCTAAGGAACGAAAACCTACCTTCTAATCATGCAATCAAACGCTGGCCACGAGTGGGGGTTGCAAACGACCGCATTGTGATGCTGTATATTAATAGGAGTTTTGCAATGAAGAGATGATTGTTAAGAGTCGTGAGCTAAAAAATTTTTTCCATTCAGCAGTGCAACATTACTTTTATAATTTTTATTATCTCTAACTGTTCCAGTACTCTTAGTAGCAGGCTTTTATCACAAGTATATTACCTCTTCCAATTCGTTTACCGTTATAAGAATACGAACTATCCCAAACCGTCCCGTGGGTGTCTCAAGAGGCGACAGAGATAAACTAAAACATCTTTAACAATTCAAAATAATAAAAAACTGAGCTTGCTGCCTGCCAAGCTTGCCAAGCTTGACAAGCTTGGTAACTATGACAAAAACCTCGCAATGAGGCAATCAAGTAGATATGTCCAGTGCCAAGCTATGTTGAGCGGAATTTGACCTACTGGGATTGAAATATCTGTTTGCGGCTAAATATCCTTTATAACGAGTATCGAAGTTGCAACAATAATGACCCACGTAAACGGCGTTACATTCGAACAAGTTTGTAAACACCCTACTTTTAACGTACCTAACTTATCTTTATTATTATAGATATATTCCTAAGAGAACTGTTTGTTGTGAACGCCAAACAAACGCTGTTTTCAGCTATAGAAACTAAGTAGGTCAAACCGCTCACATGACTGTAAACACTTTGTGGTTGAACCGCGTGAAGAAAGTTGGAAACGACATGCTTTTGTTTCTTTAAATTATATTTTAATGACATTTAAAAAAGAAGTTAGAGACTGCAACATTATAAATTACATTAAGTTCTTTTTCATAATTTCCAAATTTATTGGTTCAGTAAACAAACGGCCTAGACACACGGCATTCTTTCAGCCAAGTTGGAAAAGAAAAAGGTGACGAACCGTGTGTAATTTTTGCATAAATCATTCGATTCAATCACATTCGCACCCCTCGTAATTCAAAAAAATGTTGTAATTTCCTAGAGGTACCTATTTAAACGTGGTAGGGCCACGCTGCAACTATATTATGGCGGCTCCACATTATCGCCGTACACCGCCGGCACAAGTCGTGCCCTCCACATTCACCGGATGCTCACAATCGTTCGTGAAACCCACCGCAAAATGGACGTAGGAGCTGCTGCTGCAATAACTTTATTTATTTATTATATTTTTATTATATATTTTGTACGTGCTAAAGCCATGCTGCAGTTATATTAGTAGTATACTTGTAGCACGAATGGGTTCGGTTGGCTGGGGAAGGACCACGCTCTCACAGAATACCAGCGAAAAAATGATAGCTTAATGCTGTTACGTTTCATATGGTAAATGAGGCATTCCATCCTAGTCCTCAGAGGTAACAACGCATCTGCATTTTGATTTGTAATCGAGAATAGATGAAGATGTCTACGGGCTGCAGCAACAACTTACCATCAGGTGGACTGTGTGCCAGTTCGTAACCCTGTCCTATAAAAAAAATGCTGTGGCAATATACTCGTATCACTATTTAGACGTCCAAAATAAGAAATTTATTAGAAAGCACTGAGAAAAAAAATACGTGTGGCACTCGGGGACTGTCGCGGTAAAGCTATTGCATAATATTTTTGTCAACTTATGCCATTATAATTATTTATTTATGTAATATTTTTTAATTTTTTTTGATATTAATTCAAGTTACAGCAGCTATTCTACCACGCATACGTCTAGTCGCACGCACACAAACACCGAGCCGAAGTCTGCCAAACTGAAGCGACGTTACGGCGCCTCTACACGTTGGCCAACACAGTGGCGAATGTAGTGGCCAATAGCATTGGCCAACGTGTAGACGGGGTGTTTGGGCTTCATTGGTATGTATTGGAACGATGGCCTGCAAGTTGGCGCGAGATCCATGTGGTGTCGGTTTTTTACAAAAGATCAAAGGATTGTTGGCAGAGTTTGGTCGCCGCGTCCACACGTTGGCCGCGAGTTTAGTTTGCTACAAGCTCCCAGAGTGATTACACGCATCTGATTAAAATTTTATTCACGGTGGATGGCCCAATTACCAGCCATTTAGTGCCAATTTCAACTTTAAACATTCCTACTACTTTAATTAGCGCGATTTAATTATTTTTAAACATTTGTTTTAATCGATAAGCCATTTATAAAAAAAAATAATGAACATTTATTTACAATCAGATTATTACGAGAACAATTTTAAAATGAAAAAAAAAATGAAGCACGTCGTTTATACGTGGTAGAACCATGCAGTTATATTAGAAGTATAGTTGTAGGTTGTAGCACGGTTCGACCGGGGAAGGACCAAGCTCTCACAGAATATCAATGTAAAATAGTAGCTTAATGATGCTGTGTTTTGTATAGTGAGTGTAGAGAAAAGTGTTCCTCATTGGATGATCTGAGGACGTAGCGGAGGCGCGGAAGGGTGTGCGGGGTACAGGAGGTGAAATATAATATGAAAATATCGCTCGGTCGATCGAAAAAATATTTATAGTTTGGGATGTAATATATATTATATCTCAGTGGAAACAGTTCCATTTAAAAATACGGTGAGCGATATTAATTTATATATCGAGATTTAATATAAATTATAGTATATCCCATAGTGGAAAGTCGGCTTTAGTCGAACGAATCATTTTTATATTATTAGAACTAAAAGAATAAAAAAATGGAAATTATTTTTATTATACATAATTGCTTAAAGAGTATATAGAAATTGGAGGCTAATATGTTGAAATTGTTTTATTCTTTTAGTACATTGAAGTCGGTTTTACATTTTCACCATCTTGAGTATATTATAAAATATGTTCTAATTAAAAATATATATCATTTGATAAACTTTTATTCTGTTTCATAATGTAAACATAATTCATCAAACTAACAATTTCGTTAGTGTCGGCGGGGATCGAACCCGGATTCCTCGCGTTTATGGCGAACAATTCGCCCTTGAGCTACTCAACTCAAGCACGGCTCATATCTTTTTTAATGTCTTTGTTTAATCATAACGTTATCTCCACACTAAGAATTTTTCCTAAGTACATCGTGGAGGCAGTTTAAATACATTAATTTCACAAGTACAAACATACAGACCCGGAACAATTATTTGTAGGTTACAGAAATTTTTATTCTGTCTGGGATTCGAATCCGCGGCCGTCAGCGCTACAACTCATTATCAAGTCACTCCGCCACGGAGACAAAGTTGAAAGCCAACGATTTTGTATTTTTACTAGAGCCGAATTGCTTATGTTTATTACCCATTTCTAAAAAAATATGTATGAAATGTAAATTTGCTACCATTAAATCATTTATTTTTTAAATATTACCATTACCATAAACATATTTCAAAATTATTTACTACCAAAAATATCGCTTAAAAAGTCTCAATCGTTTAAAATGCTTGATGGTGCTATAGGTAGCTAGTTATAGTATATGTAGTATATCCCTATCGGTGTATCAACGCGATCGCGCGGTGTCGGTGAGAAAAAAGTGATACGTCCTGTCGTTCGGATTACCCGGAGCGTACTGAATCGGTCGGCGTCTGCGCGTGATGATTTATAGTATTTTTAAAATAATTATATAAAAAAATTTACAAAATAAAACCAGCTAAAACTTTTTTTGGATGTTTAACATTACATGTATTTTGATAAAATAATTAAAATAGATATGTTTATAACTAAATACACGGAAAAAAATTACATTGAAGTAGACAGTTTTGGTGATTTTATAATATTATTTTATAATATTAAATCGAAATATTTTCGTAATTTAGGTTTCCTATATACTAAAATACTATATATTACATTATACTAGCGCTTAAAATAAAGTATTTTAGCTTATAATAATGGTTGTATTCAACCTGAAAGATAACTCTGACGCATATTTTCGTAAAACGCTGGGAAGGGATTGTCTTCGCCCTAAAAAACCGTCATTAAAAACTATGATTTTGCATTGCTATGTACTAAATAAAGACTTCATCTTTCTAAGGACTTAATTTTCGGCAAATAATCTCCTCACATCGTTACGATATCGCCCTTGGAAAAACCCTAAAACATGTAGTTTTTGACGCGAAACGCATATGCCCTTTTAATATCAAAAATTTAGGTTATCTTTATAGCAGTATTATATTTTCAATTCAAAATTAATACTGCATTTGTGATAATAATAAAATATATGTATACAGAGTACTGACTCATTTTCTTTCACTATTTTTTCGTGACTTTCTTCATTAATAATAAATGCACTTTGTTAATTCATATTCAAAACACTTTATACACAAATTTTACAAGTACCGCTATTCACTGTTGTACATAAATACCTATACACCTATATACTTTCTCATAAACAGCTGCTTATGTAATGATTTCTTATATTTATGCGAACACTATACATTGATTAAAACTACTTTTACGGATTTTATCGCGTTTTATTTATATTAATTTTAATACCCGACGTTTCGGGTGCTTTCCAGCACCCATGGTCACGGGGGACTCCCGTGACTCCGGTGCTGGAAAGCACGTGGTGTATGACTAAATTAAATCGTCCGTACGACTTTGTAGACCAAAACGAACTGGTACGGTGCCGTGAATGTGGATGTGTACGCCTGAACGCCACGCAAAAAGTGCGTGAACCATTTTTGTCGCGGGACAAAATACTGACTCTGATCAGGGAACAGGCGCGAACGCGCGTGATTCCCGCGAAAACCATCCACATTCACGTTCAAGCCTCATTTACATTCAGCCCCTGCCACTACTCCTCGCGCTGCCGGCAATACTTCGCTAAATACTGCCGTAGCAGGATCGAGAGAAGTGTGTATTTACATTCTGCCGTACCACTCACATCTCACATCACTTTCGACTTTCGACTATGGCAGACGTCGAAATAATTACAGAGTCCGCGCTGCGTCTTCTTGTAATACAAAATTGTGTTAATAATTCAAAAAGATATTAAATTCAAAAGATGATAGATAGAAATATTATTTGCTTAAAAACATGGTACATAAGATGATCGATGATTTGAAACCGACATGTTTTGTCATAAACAAAACCCAATGTTATATTTTAAAATTATTTCATTGCTTAAAAGTTAGGTACAAACATTATTTTTGAATTCAAATATTATGTACAATTAAATACTTATACAGATCCACTCTATTTGAATTCTTATACAATAAATTGTTCATAAATTATTACATTATTGTTGCATAAATAATATTAAATATGATATGAGATAGGTAAGCTATTACTATTTTAATAATTACACTAAAGTATAAATTAATTCATAATTTTAATTAAAATAAATTATAATTTACAAATCTCAGGCTATTATGAAATTTATACAAATATTACTATTTAACGTAATACATTATTTTACATTTTAATAAATAAATAATCAATATGACTTACTAATTGTTTTTAGAAATAAAATGTCAATGTTCATTAATTGCAACTAAATTTCATTATAATATATTAAATTTGATGAATTAGTAATTAATTATGTACATAGCTATTATGTTATCTCTAAAGGAAAATTCGTTTTCGTTGAAGATTATGAATTATGGTTTTTATCGTTGAAATCCCATACAGTTTTTTCTGATTCCAGCAGTTCTAAAAACTTTATTGTATTTTCATTATTCCACTCGAAAGGCATTTTGGCAGATCGTACTTATTTAATAACAAGACGCGAAGTGAGCGATGGAGCAGAATGTGAACACTCACTGCCGCTCGCGCTGCCCGTCCTTTGACTTCCGCACGAAAAACCGACATTTGAGGGAGCGTGGGGCAGTGGCAGCGGCAGCGGCAGTGTCAGCGCGAGTAGCCTGTTTACATACTGCGCTGCCCACTTCTCCGCTCACTTCCCTGCCCAATAGGGCTGAATGTAAATGGAGCAATAATGTGGAGTCGCAGTTTTAGTTGTAGCACGAATAGCTCGGCTCGGTCGTTGTAGGACCACGCTCACACAGAATACCAGCGTAAAATAGTAGCTCAATGCTGCTGTGTTTCGTATGGTTAGTGTAGACACCTGGAAATCCTTTTTATTAGAAAAGAGGCATTCCATCACAGTCCTCACGAGTGACAACGCATCTGCATTTTGGTTCTTAGTCGAGGATAAATGTAGATGTCTATGGGACACAGCATCCACTTACATTGGACTGCCTGCTCGTCATTATCACTTTATTCTATAAAAACAAGTATTCCAGCGTAATACTGCTGTCTTTATTTATTTGTATGGATCTCCAACAGTTGTAGATATTAAATTACTGCTAAAACATGCGTTACGTCTATAAATTACTATGTACTAGCAATTCTAAAACAGTAGTAGTGTTTATGATTTACCTATTGAAATGGTATTTGGAACAACAAATAAGTTTTGCAAATAAAAGATAGTTAACAGTTTCCGTAAAATGAATAAAAGTTAAGCTTAGCATAAAGTTAGTGACTAATAAATTTTCCGTCACAGTCCAGTTCTGCTATGTTTCATACACATACATTGTATATGCATGATATACATGTTATTGGAGAATTCTGTCCAAGTTTTGTTCGAATGCTATGAGTGTTAAAAAAATATATGGGTTTTGAAGTCTCCGAGGTACATTATTATTAAATCTGCTCAACAGCTCACTGTCATCAATTTTACCATTGAAAAGTTAATGAAGAAATTTCAAATCAAGAGGAGATATACGAACTGCCAGTGGTTTCATCCTAAAAACTAGGTGTTTAATGAGTCTTTTTTGGACACGTCCGAATTTTTCAATGTGGGTTTTGTAAGCGGGAGACCATACTAGACAACAATATTAAAGTTTGCTACGGCCCAAGCTGTTGTACAGTTGAAGTATTGTTGTAAACTTTTTGAAATCTTTAGACTGTCTAAGAACAAAGCCGAGCAACCTGAAAGAAGCAGTCACTATAGAATTTATATGTTTATGGAATCTTTAGACATCTTTAACATACGTAGCATTCGTTTATTGGAATAAAATATTATGTACGCTATTTCACACGTCACATAGTTCTTTACCTTTTGTATTTGAAAATAGATATCTGAGGTGTTTATATTTTAAATATACACAGCTACATTATGGTGAAAGAATAAATGGCTCGGGGAAAACAACACTCTCACAGAATACCAACGCAAAATAGGAGTTTGATGCAACTGTGTTTCGTATGGTGAGTCTAAAGAACATGATACCATTTTACTGGAAATGGACCATTTTATGTAAGTCCTCAGGGATCTTGTTTTTTAAGCATTTTGTTTCTTAATTGATGACAGATGTAGATGTCTATTAGGAAACCCTCAATTAGAAAGGAAGAAGTTTTTTTCTATGAGGTTGATGTCCGCGCCTCATTACGCCTCATTACGTCGATCGGTTCCTTAGCATGGCTCTACCACGTGTAGTGCACGAGACAGCGAAAGCTAATCTTTAAATATTGCATTATGAGATGTCTCTTTCCCATTCTTCCTGGTCTGGTTTTTTCACATCTACCGGATTCTAGATTCTAACCACCATCTGTCATAGGCCACGAAGTCTTTCTGGCTTTTCCCTTAGTTGCTTCTTACATATCCCACGGAACTAAATAGTGAATCATGGTGTAAGGATTAATATCTGTGTCTAGTACTTTACCTCATTTCTAAGTGGCTCCGCTCTGGTCGCAGAAAAAGTCGTAGGTGCCCTCATTACTTTATCGTAGAAGGCCCAGCACAGGGCAAGGCAACGGCCACTTGAAGAGAGCACCTCGATATAGCCCGCATCGTCCGCCGGTTTCTTTCTCCCCTAATTCTCGGGTTGGTATTCCTTGACAAATGCTTCCCTCTATTAGGTTTAGTTAATTATTTTTTAAAACATTAATTCAATTTAGTATTTTTATGTTATATTATGTTTACATATTTTAATTATTTTTATGCATTCCAATCAGACGAGAAAACAATAGAAATATCGCAAATAAGAAAATAAAATTATTATTGGCCCTAACAATGTAAAAAACTCGCCGTGTAGTGTTGGTCTAAGATAAATCACTGCCCCATAAAATTCGGTGGGTGTTATACTAATCTGTCAAGAAAGTCCCGGGAAAAATCAATAATACACAAAATGTATAGTTATTCATCCAAGTTTATTTTATCATCTACAAAGTATGCTCCTTCAGAAACGATACACTTTCTCTAACAAATAATTCAATCATCAAAGCGTTGCTAAAAGCTTTTTCCGAAATTGAGTTCAGTTCTCACTGCGAATTCTCCTTTCTGTCTTCTACTGAATGAAATTGGGTGCCACAAAGTGGTAATATGGGTTTAGGAAAAAAGAAGTAGACTGGAGCCATATCTGGTGAGTAAGGTGGTTTTTGGTCAAAATTCGTTCACGAAATGTGAAGGCGCATTATCGTGATGCAAAATCCAAGAATTTTCTTTCCACAAATATGGCTTTTTAACGGATTGCTACTCCTGCATTATTGTTTAATTAATGGTTTGAAGTGAATTTTGATAAGTATAAGTAGTGGATGTTGTTACACCGTCGATACATTTTGAAAATAATTATTATTATACTTTTATTAAAATGAATAGGCCATGCAGCCGATGAAGATGTGTCGAAGAAGTGATTTCAAATAGAGTAATTGTAGTGCAGGAAATAATTTCCTTTCTCTTATTATACTTTTATACTCTTCTTAATAGCTGTTACTTCTTAGTTTATTACAGATGATACGGGTCAGTGGATTATCTATTATTATAATTCGTGATTTTCATGCGTTTTCAACAATAAAAATATTTGATAATAAAAGAAATACGATAAGAATAGTATACAATACTAAATCAAATTCCTGTTTATTATTTAAAGGGAGACCAAGCAACCCACTGAGATTAGGTCGTTATATTTATCACGAAAAAATGTCTCCCCGTGCGGAACGCGTTTGCCATGTAGATTAAAGACTTGTTTTAACTTTCTTTTTTATATTGGCTCAGAATTTAGGGAACGCAAGATTATCGTAAATATTTATAATTTTTAAGTGAATAGATACTCAAGAAGTTAAAGTTTTGTTGCAAATATTCAATTCTACAAAATTAATCTCTTATTAAACTTAGAATAAAATGGAATAACATTTTATTAAATGTAGATTACAAATAATTCTTATTAAAAGTCATTTTTACTTTTACCACTAGTTCGCAAAAGACCTCTGTCTTGGGAAGAAATAGCAGAATATCAAGAAAGACTTTTTTTTAAAGTAAATTATACAATGAGCAAAACTATATACTTACAAAACTTATTTATGAAACGTCTCGGAAACCTTCATCTCATTCCCAGGGGTCATTGTCAACCATAAGTTCATTTTGTATTCTAATAACCCTTTATTACAATTTTGGTTTTATAAAATACTTAAACTTTGTAATAGAATGCATATAATGTTTTATAAAAAAATAAAAAAATATGGTACTATGTTGTAATAACATTCAAAAAACTGGTATGTACTTTGTGATAGGTCCTGGGATTACAAAGTGTAACCCTACACTTTTTTACTAAAACTAGTTTTCTGATTTTGTAAATACACCTTAAATTTTCGTAAATATATTAGTAGGACTCTGTTTTTGCCTAGAAGTGCTAGTTGCACTGTGTTCAGAACAAATGAAAAAATAAAGAAATAAAATTAGAAACATACACTGTTCTAATCATATTTATGTTTTTAGAACATAACAAGATTTTAAAAATCAATTTTTGTTCAATTTAGAAGGATCACGCTAAATCCTGGATCTATAGTAACTTACTTAGTTAAGCTACTACTGTTTGAATTTAGTTGGACTTATGGCTGCAGAAGCCATTTACCGTCAAGCAAATTGTAAGTTCGTAAATACCATCAATTTATTTAAAAAAAACCGCAAATCTCAAACAATTAATTGTAAATATTAAGTTAACAAAGTATACAATTTCGGCTTGAAGTTTAAAGTTCCCGAATCATGATGCTTAGTAGGGTTTATAAGATCCAATCTTTCGCTGTCAATAAAATTTTATTGCTTCATTAATTATACACAACGGCTTAAATAATATTGTTAAGGCTGCCGACAGCTGAGGGCATATTGTGGTTGACTGTCGAGTGGCCAGTGTTTCGTTTGCTTATCATTGGCTTAATCTAATTAAGATAAGACAATTGTAGTGGTATTGTTTTAAAAAAAAGCCCTACCTCAAAATAATTACAGGCTTCAGTAGGCCTCTCCCATAGATTAATTTATTCAACATTAAAAGAGTTTAAATAAAAGAAGAGTTTTTTTTATAGAAGAGGGGGGCAAACGAGCATGCGGCTCACCTGATGTTAAGTGACTACCGCCGCCCATGATCAACCGCAACACCAGGGGAATTTCAGGTGCGTTGCCGGCCCTTTAGAAAGGAGTACGCTCTTTTCTTGAAGGTCCCCAGGTCGTATCGGTCCGGAAAAATCGCTAGTGGTAAACTATTCCACAGAGAGGTTGTACGCGGAAGAAAACTCCTCTTGAAACGTACAGTGGTGGACCGCCAAGCATCCAGATGGTGTGGATGGTATCGGGACGTTCACGAAATTTGGCGGCTGGGATTAATCCAAACAATTTCTCAGAGCACTCTCTGTGGTATATGTGAAAGAAAATGCAAAGAGATGCAACATCTCTTCGCAGTGCCAGTGAATCGAGCCGATCGGAAAGCACTCGGTCGTCGACGATTCGAGCCGCTCTGCACTGGATGCGGCCAAGTGGAAGGAGCTGGTACTGGGGAGCCCAAAATAAGAAGAGTGAAATAAGAAGTTAAAGAAGAAGGCAATTATCCTCCAGTGAGTTTTTTTATTTTGTTATTCGAAAAACAACAGCGGCCGATCTACTGATATGTTTCCCTGTGTCGCTTCTTACGACACCAGCAAGATGACGGTAGTAAAAGAAAGAAAGAAATGCGTTTGATCCAGTTGAGACATACAGCACATATTGTAAAAAATTAAAAATATGCCAAAACATCAATAATACGATGTACTTACTAATCCGTAAATTTAAGAAAATACATTTACCTAATAAAAAGTGGATATTCTTACACCACCATACGGTAAGTGACCGAATTGGAAGAGGTAATTTCTTATAATATTAGAAGACGAGCTAACAGGATACCTTATGACATATTAGCACATAGGCTCCGTGACGCAGTGGCTTAGCAATGAGTCGCAGCGCTGCGAGTCGCGCGTACGATCCCCGCGGGAACTATAATAAAAAAAAAATCCGCACTAGTAGCAAAGCTTGAACGACTTTCAATAAATATTCTTGGAATCTATATTGAATAAAAATGATTCTAACCTTTTTTATTCTATCACCCGTAAATAATTGTCAAGGTTCTGGATATTTGACCTTGTGAAATGTATGTATGTTAACTTTCCCCACGATACAGGAGAAAATCCTAGTGTGAAGGTAGTTTAAAAAAAATATTCATTCTTGGGGCAATGTACGCTTTTACAACAAAATCCTAGAAAATATATAAAATTTTTCATCCGCCAAGCTCAATAACTTTATTACACAAAGATTGTATAAAAGGGTTATTAGAGTTTAAAGTAAAAATAAGGTAATCGATTAAGAATAAGGTAATCGGTAATCGATTGTAAAGTGTACTTTTTTCAAAAAACAATGTTAAACTGGGTTTCTTGCTGGTTTATCGTAGAACAGAGGTATTTTCGGAAACTGTGGTAAATTAAACATAAGAGGGACTTTAAATAAGTATTATTTATAATCTGTACTAAATAAATTTCATTCATCACATTCTTTTTATAGCCTATCATAGCCGTCTTTCAATGATTGCCTTTTCGCCATAGTTGCCAGATGCTGCTACCCATCGTCTGTTTCAATTTCCCTCTGTCGCCTCTTACGACACTCTCGCGACGATGTGATGTAGTGGACACTCTGACACCGTCACTACACGGTCATCCAACCCAAAGATACCAGCAACCAGCTACAAAAAAAGAAGGCTTCAGGTGTGTTGTCAATTAGGATGTCTAAGAAAGCATGCCTCAAACTATGTAATAATAATACTTGCTTCAAGCACTCTTCGCAATTAAACACAATACGTAGGTTTGTGATTGACTCACTTGAATCTGTGCTGCCCGATACCGACCAGGTACAGTGTGATATGGCACCTTCTGGCTATTATCTCCCATTTTTTTTAATTAAAATAAATCGAATGCAAAACTTTAATTAACTAAACACGGTGTTGCAAAACCTTACAAGGTTTATCTGTACACCATGCTTCATTGACGACACTCGGTACTTAACCTATGTACAGACATTGTATAATACATTACGGTGGATAGAATATTCTTTAAATTCATAGCGAAAATTTACACGCTCGCAATGCATACATTAAAAGTAGGTAGAACTGTGAGATGAAAAATGAGTGCACAGAACTGTCTGAACGTACACAGTTTGCTCCAAGCGATAGATATTAACTGTACTACGGTTGGTAAGTACGATATGAACGGAATGGAAACAGAGATTCTGTTTCGATAAATTTACATCTTCAGAACATATATTGCACAGGCAAATCACATAGATATATATATATATATATATATATATATATATATATATATATATATATATATATATATATATATATGGACAAGCATGTGGGACCAATGCTTAACAGAAAGCTATAAACTTTCCAAACAGCGATAAGAACTTAAGATTGGATTAAGAAAGGCAATACAAATGCCAGTAAATTGCGACGGTATATCAGTTATAAACATTATATGAGTAATATGATTATCCGCTAGAACTCGTAAATTGTGATATCTTTTCTTCAGGATTTCGCGGGTTACTAGATAGTTTCTACCCTTTACATAAAAGTGTTGAATAAGACGAATTGGTTTTGTTATTTCCCCTATTTTATTTAACAGGTAATGAAAGAATGACTGTCTTAGAGGTGCATGGAAAACAGATTTATATCAATTTATGATAGCGGAACTTGCGAGTAGTGTCTATCGTCAAAGCGTTATTGCTTGTATTGACGGGGATGTTCCGCAACTAGTAATATAATGGTTGTAGAAGGAATACCACGCCCTATAAAAAGGCCACGCTCTCACAGAATACAAGTATAAAGTAGTAGTTTAATATTGTTGTGTTTCGTATTATTAGTGTAGAGAGCCGGAGATCCTTTTTACTGGAAACGAGACATCTTAGTTCCCAAGGGTCGCCCCACAAACACTCCTACATTTTGATTCTAAATCGAGGGTAAATGTATATGTCAGTATGGTGCAATCCTACAATATTTTTTACTGAGCGATGCACTACTTCTTATTCTGACGGACAGACTGACGAAACTATAGCCTTGAATGCTATGAATATATTGGTCAGTCGGTTCAATTTATTAAAGAGTACCTAATCAATAGGTTCCAAGTTACCTAATACCCATATTAATAGACACCGAGTTAGGTACTTAATTAAAATTTAATAGTTGATATTTATGTATTTAAACAATAATTATAATATTTATTAAAAATGATTATTAAATATAATTATTTTAATAAATATTATTAAAATAATTATATATTTGAAAATAATATTTTTTATAAACATTTTATATTATTTCTAAAAGATTACACATTATTTTAAACATGTAAAATTGTTTGCGTGCACAAAATGAAGTATAAATAAACACAATTAAAACATTACAAAACATATATTCTTGATACAAACTTAAAAAACTAGGACATTTAACGTTTTCTAAATTTATAACATCATCATGATCAAATATATTCGTAATCCAAGTCTCTCTTTCAAACCTTTTACAATAAATCGTTTCGTCAACCAAGAATTTTTTTTTTCATTCTGTTCTATCCACCTTACTTTCCGTGTATGTAAGGTTGTGAACTGAAAAAGGTGGTAAAATCAATAAAACTTCAACTTGATCATCTCAAATGATGGCAATTTCTTTAATATCATGTCATTTAAATACTTGCAAATCTACAATAGCCGTAGATTTCATGAAATTTTCGTACTGTGTTACTTATGGGTCTGTACTCTACTAGATGATCCTTTATTGTAACAATATGCACTAGTGTTGTCTGGAATAAGTATCCTAGTCACATTCAATTTCTAGACGTAGATCAACAGGTCCTGATTTTAAATTTTCTTTTTGTCGTAAAAAATCAATAAAAAACAATAGAGCTTTATTTTTAAACGTTTGAGGATCACGAAAAGCATCTACATGAAGATTATAGAACGACTGCGGAAATCCAGCATAGATATTGTATAATATACTGTACTTATTATAATGATTATATATATTCAGACATGATTTTGTATTAGAGATATTGTTAGCGACGACAAAGTGAATTCGAACATTTAATCTCAATTATTCCTTATCAGTGATTTAAAACTAAGTGATAGTATTTAATCTTAATTGTTTCCTATTCGTAAAATAAAGCTAAGTGTAAAGACTGATAGTGCTGAAAACAGGAAAGTAAATTAAACACTTCTATTCTTATCTTAAAGTAACTTATATGAATCTATTTAATATTATTTAGGTCTGATTAGAACATTAGACGCAAGTATAAGCTTATTTTCTAGTAAGATTTTTTTTATCATTACTTTAAGAGCTATTAACATATAGGTGATTAATATAATTCTTTTTCCTTTAAAGTAATTCAAAAGAAACATTAATATGTCAATTAATCACTATATAATGTCATTTCATTATGAGAAAGATTTAAATTTTATGAAAAAATATTGTATAGATTCTTAAGCATTAATCCTGAAAAAGTGTTGTACATTCCTACCTCTTGGCGGCGCTACTTGTATGTTCGGCAAAAAAATACTATCCTACTCCGGAGCTAAACCGTGAAGCGACCGCGAAGCTATTTTTATTTTTTATAAGTGTAAAATAAAGGTTTATTGAATAATTTAGGTTTAGAATAATAGAAATAAGTTGTATCTATCGTTAGGAATAAATATAAATGTTGTAAGGTATGTTTTACTACGTTTATTAAGAAAATTGTAAGTCTCTCTTAGAAAGGGTTATTCTGTGCTCTGATTGGTCAATAGATTCACTAATGCTGTGTGCGATTTTTTTCTTAATTATGATTGGTTACAGCCGCTTATAAAAAAAGGGGCGTTTTTTCGTGGTAAAATATTCCAAATCCGGCAATGTAATAATAAGGAATCAAGAAATAAAATAAGAAGAAACTCTCAAGAAATGTTATTTATTGCTCATCTAACTGCTACTGTATGCTCTCCAGTTAACATCCCGCCAGCAAACCCGCTCTATTTTATCGACGCTCCCTTATACGAGCAATTACATTGGTCCTTCGAGAAGCCGGATCGGGTTTAAGGAAAACTAGGAAGATGCCTTCAAATACAAGATCAAAATCAGTGCAGTCGAAGACTACGAGTGAAAGTAACGCCACTACGGGTACCAGTACGACGGATTGGAGCATGAATACGCCGAGCGATTCTACAAACACGACGGCTACTAACACGTCGACTTCAGATCGATCGACGCTTACAAGAGCATCGCCCAGCAGCGTACACAGACAACCCGTACTTCTTAACAAGAACATTGCCGGAAAAGAATCAACACCGGGGGACGTAACCCATACCACCCCCCGACACGCACCGTCGCAGCGTCAGTTCCTCACCTAGAAGAAAGTCATCCACCGCCGCCGATTCAAGAAAGAAGTGTCGCAATGAAGACTCTGCAGCAGCCTCACCCTAAGAAGACGACCCGCGATCCAGACACGCTTTCCGTTCGCTCGTCGCATAGGAAGAGAGCAGAAGCGCAAGCAAAGATGACAATGGCATTAAGGGAACTAGAATTGGCAGAAGCGCGGTCAAAAGTTGCTCAAGCGGAATTAGAACTTCTCACCGCGGAATCAGAAGAGGAAGATGGTGCCGGAGAAGAGCTGTTCGAACGAACTCGAGAAGTCGAACGCTGGTTCATCCAGACCGGAGACATGCCTAATAAGAACCACAAACCAATAGAGGCAGAAGAAAAGAAAAGTGACATCCAGGAACTAGCTTCAGTCATACTAAAGCTATCAGAAAAATCACGTGACACCGTTTCACCGAAGCACCTAGAACTCCCTCACTTCAACGGGGCCTGCGAAGAATGGTTAGCCTTCAAAAGATCATACGAGGATACGGCTGCTTCCTTCAGTAGCAATCAAAACCTAGCGCGCCTTAGAATAGCGATCCAAGGAAAAGCTAGAGAAGCCGTCCAAAGCCTGCTGTTCACCGCCGAAGACCCACGCGAAGTAATTAAGGGACTGGAAGCAAGATTTGGAAGACCTGGAGCACTAGCATTAGCAGAACTAGAGAAAATGAAGAACCTCCCAAGAGTCGGCGAAAACCCGAGCGACATATGCATATTTGCAAGCAAAGAAAAGAACGCAGTCGAGACAATCAAAGCCCTGAAGAAACCACAGTATCTCAGTTCACCTGAAACGCTGAGAGTTATAGTAGACAAGATGCCGACGTCAATGAAGTTCCGTTGGTTCGCCTACCACAGAAGCAGAAGAGATGAGGAAATTCAGGAGCTATTACTTATCGAAGCGTTCCTAGAAACAGAAGCAGACATGTGCGGAGACTTCGCCCCGCTCGAAGCGTCCTCAGAACAAAGAAGAGGAATAAGAAAACCCGTTCATTTGGTTCAAGAAGCGTCAAAAGAGAAATATAAGAAGTCGTGTCCGTTCTGTGGGGGAAGAACACTTCGCATTAGAATGTAAAAGGTTCAAAGAAGCCAACCTGAATGAAAAATGGAATATGACCAAGAAGGCAAAGATATGCTTCAAATGCCTTCGATTCAGACACTCAAGAATCAACTGTAAAGCACCAGTCTGCAAGCTGTGCAAAAGATGGCATCATACCATCTTACATTCTGACAAACCACCGGCGTCGATAGAAAAAGAAGCAAAAGACACCAATAGCACCTCAGAAGAAAAAGGTCGCCTCAATTCATAACGCCAAAGGAGAAGAAAAGGCCTACCTAAAGATGATCCCCGTGAACCTCTATGGCCCAAAAGGACAAGTTCGCGTATTGGCACTACTAGACGAAGGGTCAACGGTCACACTCTTAGACGCATCAATCGCTGAGAAAATCGGAGTCGAAGGAAAGAAAGAAAAACTCACGATCGAAACCGTCGGCGGAAAGGTGTTAAGAAAAGATAGTTCACAGAAGATCGAGTTCAAAATAAAAGGGGTTCATAGGAAAGAAAAGAGAACTATCGTAGCAAGGACCATCGACGACCTGAAGTTGTCTGAACAATGCATAAACAAGGACACCGTGAGAAACTGTAAGCACCTGAAGGCGATTGAAAATCAACTCCTCTACGTCACCGAGAGGCCCAAGCTACTGATAGGCCAAGACAATTGGGGACTGATAGTGACAAGAAAAACTGAAGAAGGGCAAACCATCAGATCCTGTAGCTTCCCTCACGAACTTAGGGTGGGTGTTACACGGATGTGAATCAGGAACAACTGCCACAGTACACTTCACTCATTATGGCAAAGCGACCACTGGCGAGGAAGACATAGAAGACCTCGTCCGAGAACACTTCCAACTAGAGTCTCTAGGGATCCAAAATCGTTCACCATCTAACGACAGCGACAGAAGAGCATTAGAAACCCTCGAGAAAACTACCAAGAAACTGCCAAGCGGTCAATATGAAACGGGTCTCCTGTGGAAAAAAGAAGATGAACGCCTGCCCAACAACTACAATCAAGCTGTTCGACGCCTGGTCAGCATCGAGAAAAAATTGGATCGTGATCAAGAAGCAAGAAAGCACTACGAGGAGCAAATCCTGAGTCTAATCGAAAAAGGATACGCAGAGAAGGCTCCAGAAACCTCTAACGAAGGAAGGACATTCTACCTACCCCACTTCGCTGTTGTACACCCAGTCAAGAAGAAGCTAAGAATAGTGTTCGACGCAGCTGCCAAGTACGAAGGAAAGAGCCTCAACGACGCCCTGCTCTCGGGCCCAGACTTGCTACAATCACTATTCGGAGTACTGCTGCGTTTCAGAGAGGGACCAGTAGCCGTCATGGCAGATATACAAGACATGTTTCTCCGAGTAAAAGTCAGAGAAGACGACCGAGACAGTCTCAGGTTCCTGTGGCGCGGAAACCGAAGAACCGGCAAGCCTGAAGAGTATAGAATGTCTTCAATCATCTTCGGAGCAGCGTCATCACCTGCAACAGCAATATACGTAATGAACAAGAACGGAGAGGAATTTAAGAACACTCATCCTGAAGCAGTGAAAGCAATTAAGAGAAATCACTACATGGACGACTATCTGCAGAGCTTCGCATCTACAACCGAAGCAAAGAAGATATCCAAAGAAGTAAAAGACATTCACGCAAGAGCAAACTTTCATCTGAAGGGATGGGCCAGCAACAACTCGGGGGTAATATCAGAGGTAGAAGACACAAACAAAGAAAACTCCTTACAACTGACCAAGGAAGAGAAGACTCTGGGACTAAGATGGCTGGTGAAAGAAGACGCATTAGCCTTCAACGTCGGGCTACGCAACACGCCGGAAGACCTGCAAGACGGCAGAAGGACTCCAACAAAAAGAGAAGTCACAAGCGCAGTAATGTCCACATTCGATCCAATGGGTTTTGCTACACCAGTTCTAATACAAGGAAAGAAACTAATCCAAGACATTTGGCGAAAGAAAATAGACTGGGATGAACCTATCAACGAACATCAAAAAGAAGCCTGGATGAAATACCTGGAAGAAGTTTCAACATTAACAAGGCTGAAGATCCCGAGATGCGTCTCACCCAAAGGCAGAAAAGGTCAGCTACACACGTTCTCCGATGCGAGTGAAGAAGCCTATGCAGCAGTAGTCTACTGGAGAATAGTAGAGCCCGGAGGAAAGGTCCATGTCTCCATGATCGCCGGCAAAGCAAGGGTAACGCCGACGAAACCTGTGTCAATTCCGAGGCTAGAGCTACAAGCGGCCTTACTCGGAAGCAGACTAGCCGCCACAATCGAAGAGGAATCAGAGCTCGACATATCGAAGAAGGTTTACTGGACCGACTCTAGCACAGTACTGTAGTGGATAAAGTCAGAACCAAGAAAGTTCAAAACTTTTGTGGCCAACCGACTCGCCGAGATCGAAGAAAGGTTCAAGCCAGAAGACTGGAGATGGGTGCCAACCAAGGAGAATCCAGCGGACGACGCCACGAGGGGAACCCCAATCGAATTTGACCACAACGCCAGATGGTTCAAAGGCCCGTCATTTCTCCGCCGACCAGAAGAAGAATGGCCATTCCACGACTTCAAACCAGAAATTGTTATGCCAGAAGAAAAAAGCAAGCAAAAGGTGTTGGCAACAATGGCAGCAGAAGACACTCTACTAAACCTAGAAAGGTTCTCGAGCTGGGAGCGACTGCTGCGCACTACAGCCAGAGTGATCGCCTTTACACATCTACTAAAGAAGAGCCGTAAAGCGACCACCACCGCCGCACGCCAGAAGGATGAGTCCTGGAAACCACAAAAAATCCAGAAGAAAAAAGCACAAACCTCGATCCCGTCGACCAGCAGAAGTGAAAATAAACGCCTATACTCACCCATAGAAGCAGAACACCTAAAAAAGGCCGAAGAGATATTAATAAAAATAAGCCAGAACGATAGTTTTGCATCAGACATAAGAAAACTGAAGTCAGAAAAGCCATTAGAAAATTCGAGTCGACTCAAGAAAATCGACGTTTACATTGGAGACGACGGAATAATTAAATTAAGGAGCAGAACAATGAAATTCCACGATCAAAACGGAAGAATAATGAATCCTATCATTTTAGACGGAAAACAAAAAATAACTCGTCTAATAATACAACACTATCACAGGAAATTCCTTCACGGAAACATCGCTACAGTAATGAACGAAATTCGTCAAAGGTTCTGGATCTTGGGTTTAAGAGCAACTCTAAAAGCGGTCGCACACAGCTGTCAATGGTGCAAGACAAAGAAGAGTTCACCAGAGATACCACCAACGGGAGATCTGCCGAGTGAAAGATTGCAGCATCATCAATTTCCGTTCTCCTGCACAGCTGTAGACTACTTCGGGCCGATGCAAGTCACCATCGGAAGAAGGAACGAGAAGCGCTGGGGAGCCTTATTTACCTGTCTCACAACTAGAGCAGTACATTTAGAGCTGGTACCTTCTCTCAGCACCAGCTCAATGATCATGGCACTCCGACGAATGGCAGCCAGAAGAGGAACTCCGAAAACAATATATAGCGACAACGGAACTAATTTCGTCGGAGCGAAAAGGGAATTAGAAGAGGCCGCACAGGAAAAGGGCATCCAGTGGAAGTTCATCCCCCCGGGAGCTCCAAACATGGGAGGCGCCTGGGAGAGGCTCGTACGAACAGTCAAAACGGCGCTAGCAGTAGTCCTCAACGAGAAGAGCCCGCCCGATGAAGTACTCCATACGCTAATGACTGAAGTTGAACACATCGTCAACTCGAGACCTCTCACACCGATCAGCATGGACCCAGGAGACGAGGAAAGCCTAACACCGAACCACTTTCTGCTGGGAAGATCATGCGGAGCTATGGCGCCGGGAGAGTTCAGCGACACGGAGCTCATCGGAAAGGCAAGCTGGAGAACCACCCAGAGACTCGCAGACCACTTCTGGAAAAGGTGGATTAAAGAATACTTACCTCTCCTGATGCCAAGGAAACTCGAAGGGAAAGAAACCAGAGACCCAAGGGAAGGAGACATCGTGCTAATAGTAGACGCCACATTACCGCGAAACTCATGGCCTCGCGGTGAAATCGTCAAAACCTATCCCGGACCAGACGGAAGAACCAGGGTGCTGGACGTGCGGACATCAGGTGGAATACTTCGCCGTCCAACTCGACGTGTCATCGTGCTGGTGCCAGCGGAGTCGTCGCCTCCAGAGGATGCAGTGCTACGCACCGTGGGGGAGAATGTTAGCGACGACAAAGTGAATTCGAACATTTAATCTCAATTATTCCTTATCAGTGATTTAAAACTAAGTGATAGTATTTAATCTTAATTGTTTCCTATTCGTAAAATAAAGCTAAGTGTAAAGACTGATAGTGCTGAAAACAGGAAAGTAAATTAAACACTTCTATTCTTATCTTAAAGTAACTTATATGAATCTATTTAATATTATTTAGGTCTGATTAGAACATTAGACGCAAGTATAAGCTTATTTTCAAGTAAGATTTTTTTTATCATTACTTTAAGAGCTATTAACATATAGGTGATTAATATAATTCTTTTTCCTTTAAAGTAATTCAAAAGAAACATTAATATGTCAATTAATCACTATATAATGTCATTTCATTATGAGAAAGATTTAAATTTTATGAAAAAATATTGTATAGATTCTTAAGCATTAATCCTGAAAAAGTGTTGTACATTCCTACCTCTTGGCGGCGCTACTTGTATGTTCGGCAAAAAATACTATCCTACTCCGGAGCTAAACCGTGAAGCGACCGCGAAGCTATTTTTATTTTTTATAAGTGTAAAATAAAGGTTTATTGAATAATTTAGGTTTAGAATAATAGAAATAAGTTGTATCTATCGTTAGGAATAAATATAAATGTTGTAAGGTATGTTTTACCACGTTTATTAAGAAAATTGTAAGTCTCTCTTAGAAAGGGTTATTCCGTGCTCTGATTGGTCAATAGATTCGCTAATGCCGTGTGCGATTTTTTCTTAATTATGATTGATTACAGCCGCTTATAAAAAAAGGGGCGTTTTTTCGTGGTAAAATATTCCAAATCCGGCAATGTAATAATAAGGAATCAAGAAATAAAATAAGAAGAAACTCTCAAGAAGTGTTATTTATTGCTCATCTAACTGCTACTGTATGCTCTCCAGTTAACATCCCGCCAGCAAACCCGCTCTATTTTATCGACGCTCCCTTATACGAGCAATTACAGATATGTTTTCGTAAGGGTATAAATGATCCAGCTCTTAACAGATTATATTTAACGTTTACTTCTAAATTAATTATGAAATCGATAGTCCAACCTGACTCAACAAACGAGTAGAGTCAATGTTTTAACAAAATATTGTAACTGTACTTTTTAATGTAACGTTATATTTAGTGTAAAAAGACGTTATATTTAGTGTAATAAGAAGAAGAAACATTTCATAATTGATTTTAATGGACATAATATGTTTTGAAAAATTGTCTTTTACAGTCTAAAAACTGCTACGGAAATTAGAGACAAAAATAATTCTATTTAAATACTAACCTCTTGAAGACTTATTTTAAAGGTTACTATTTTATTACGAAAAGCATTAACTGTTATCTGCATGTTATCGTATTCAATACTTATTAAATAGCTCGATTTGTGAATAAAACTGTTTAAATGAGAAGAATATCTTGAAACGTTGAAATTACACGTTTGTCAGTAATACATATTTTAATTTTGCAAGTACTACTTTTAAAATTAGAAGTTATACGTATATATAGGCGTATTCAACACGTGTATTTTTTATTAAAATATACCAAACAATGTATAAATTGTTAATTTTAGATGGATACAAAGCCGGTTCTAATACGCTCATATTATTCCTTGACAGCCACAACTAATGGCGTGACGGCTTTCCAGATCCTCGAGCCTTCAATAGTAGCAGAGTGTAACGTGACCAAGGCCCGTTTTCATCGCTTCTTTTCCAGAAACTCGATTTCCTTAGTTTTACACACCCTTAGCTCGAAGTAGAAGTCACCGCGTCTTGTAGGGTCCGACTGCAGGGTGTGACCGGATCCCATGCGCCGCGACAAGTAGCTGCGGAACAAAGCTGAGCTGCGATACGGATACACGATGTAAGCTTTCATCGTTCTGTAAAAATATAAATGATAGGAAAGTTAGATAAATCATTGTATACTATATAAATAGTATCATATGGACGATATTTTTTCTGCTTTTACCAATATATGTACATTGAAGTTATTATTTTGAAAAACATTCAACAAAAAATGTACTGCTATGCAGTCCGACAAATTTAAATTTGAGAAAACAACCATAAACAGGCATAAATAAAGTATAATATAATAAATAAATAAAGTTTAAAATAAATACCTCTGAGTTAATGACTGCCCGTGATTTTCGTTTCTTGGACGGTGGGAATGGTGTATCATCGGGACGATTCGCAATCGCTTCCAAAGAAGCGTTGAGAGGTTGGTTTAGCCGCTACTGCCTTCTTCTTGGATTTTGGCTGGAGGGGCTTCGAGTCCTTTTTCACTCAATTTGTCTCGCTCTCCTTGTTCAATGTGCAAGGAGCGGGAGTTTTCAATGCTCCTGCATCGACCTCTTCGTCTTAATAGAAAGGAATGGTCGATCCTAGTGAATAGTAAATTAAATCGAATAAATAACGTATTAATGAACTAAGAAAAGGCAAGAGACTTAATGCAGCATAACTGAGATATGTGATATTTTCATAAAAAATAAGTTAATATAATAATGATTAACCAAGTTTTTATCAACTATCCTGGGAATAGAACCTAAACAAAATCGGCGATGAAAAAACATTATAAAATAAATTAAAATAACCCTTCACAAAAATTAGCTCATAATTTTTTCACACTTCTCACTACGAGATTTAAAGGAATACAAAAAAATGTGAAGCACTGACTGGACTAATTTATACACTCAAATTATAAAGATTTAATCACATACGTGAGCATGAATTTTAAATTAAATTTCAATAATTGTTATTCTAGGCTGCAAAAGACTTAATAATTATAGTACATACAGCTTAACTCAAATTTATATTTAATTTTTTAACTTTTTAAAATAAAGAAGAAAATAAAGAATTAAAAGCTTTAAAGTACTCCGTAGATACCTGCAGGCTTCGGGTTAAGTGATAAAACTGAATTAATCCACTTGAAACAAATCGGGAAAGTAAAAAAACTTGAACGATGGGTAACTCATGAATTGAGTGAATCGAACTTGCAAACACGCTTCGAATGCTGTGTTACTTTGATCAACCGATACAAAAATGAAGGGATTTTAAATCTAATCATTACTTGTATGTTATTAGATGAGACCTCTCCACCGTTTAGGTTCAGCGTGCCTCTAACCATTCTGTGATTGCTGCCAGTTTTCACCCTCGCAATTACTGAAACAGATGTTCCCAGGTAAACATCGTCATCGTCAACAACGTCGAGCTTAGATGACAAACGAACCTCCCCCCGGAATTTCTTAGCACCCTCTGCCCCGCCAATCCCATGGTCGCCACCGTAGCCAGGAATAGCGAGGCGGCCGGAGACTGGGGGCGGTTAATTTGTTTCGTTGCCATGCTTGACGAGCGAGTTGGCAACCGCAGTTTTTTTATTGTATAATGGCTGCTCTCAGGAAGATGCCGATGCCCATCTCCTGCCTGTTAAACAGATGAAATAATCAATTCCGAAATATAATCAGCTCTTAATCTCTAAAAATGCCCTCAACTGCTGCAAACCGCATCAATATCGGTTGATGCATTGAAGAGAAAACGTTAACGAAATATTTCGAAAATATTTTTTTTTCAAATAACTTCGGAATATTTTTTTGAATTGTTTTTAATGTAATAAATTAACTATTAGTACTTAAAACCTGCGTCGTAGGCTATCAAGTTCGTAAAAATTTGTTCGTGAAATAGGTATCCAATTTTGAAGAAAAACACGTGTTTTTTTTTTTAAATTAGTAGTAGTAATTCCAAAACTATCTAAAATTCCGAAAACTGGCTGAATTTGCATTTGAAATTAGCAGGAAGTTCCAGAGGTGACCTGTAGGGTCAACTGTATTTTTAATGACCTGTTCATTAACGTAACCACCATTTACAACCCGGCTGGGAAAAATAAATGCATGGAATACACATTTGAATAATATTTACGAGCCGATTGCAAACTAAAATTTGAAAACATATTCGTTTGAGATCAGCTCATAAAATGGGTCCGTTTATATATCTATAAAACACGGGGCTATTATAAAAAAACGACTCAGATAAAACCACACATCAGCAAAACAAACCTAGTCGTTGTGAACTTTTCACAATTCATGCGGAGTTGGAAAATCATTTTTACAGTTTGCTGACACCGCTTCGAGCTGTGAATGATATTTCAAAGCTATCGTCGTAATGTAAAACTGTCACGTGTGTGAAAGATATCGCTTTGAAGAGTGGAACGATGGCGGAATTGAAACATCTCATAATAATTGTTGGGCTCAAATCGTACCAAATGGCCGTCTTCTGTAAGTGACGGACATGATTGCTGTTGTATAAGTATGTTTCTCTTAACGCGATAAAGTCAGTAAAATTTGTTTTATTCAATATCGAGTATTCGTGTACATATTATAAAAGAGCATTGGTATTGTTTTTCGACAATATTATTAAAAAAAAGTTGTAATAAAATAAAGGTTTTGTAAACAAAAACTCAATACATAATCACATAATATTTATTACGTTTTAATTGCGACTGACATTTAAAGTTAAATTACAAATAAATAACAAGTTACAACTTTATAACATAACATCGTGAAAATTATTTAAAAAAAGTTGTAATAAAATAAAGGTTTTGTAAACAAATACTCAATACATAATCACATAATCTTTACTACGTTTTAATTGCGACTAACATTTATAGTTTAATTACAAATAAATAACAAGTTACAACTTTATAATAAACCTAAAACTTTGAGAGAGAATGAAATTAAATTCACAGAGAATAGAATAAACAACTACTACGTAAGTACTATCTCGGGAACTTCGTTAGCAATTAATCTTCCTGTGCAATTCATGCTGTCTTTATAGCTATCTAAAATAGTCTTAACACTAGCTTTTACTACAGCTACAGGAGTAGTTTAATTTTAATGTTTTCATGTGATTTGTGTTTTTACGTTTAAGTTTAAACTAAAATAATTCATCCACGCAGTCACGACTTTTTCTGCCACCAGGCGAAGTGACAACAGCGGGGGAAGTTAATATTATAAAGGTTAATGTTTATTTCTGTAATATTAATTATATTTTATAGCAATTAGATTAGAAGCCAATAACTAAAGATATTTTGAAAATTCGAACAAATTTAAAAAAAAATTGAGAAAAATGTGCAAAAAAAGTTAAAGGGCTTAGTTGACTGATTTGGTTATTTTTAAATTTGGCTGTAGATATTTTTCGTTTGGTTAGTGTTATTGTTGAACTTATTATTCTATGTTCAGATATTACATACATATAGAATATTGATTCGGGTACATCTTCTAGTTGTTTTAGAATATTTCTGGTTGGTTTGGTAAGAAAACATCGATGTCGTTTTTGTATTGTCAGTTCAATCTACTATTTGCTTTTCTTACACTTGTGTTTATCATAGTTAGTTTATGTTGGAGCGCAAAGTCAACCAAACCCTCCCCCTTTAAGTTTCTTTCGCCGTAACATTGCTTTTTAGCAACTAAATATTCTTCCACTTTGGGAGTTGCAACCTTAGCGTTAAAGTCCCCCATTAGTAATATGGTTTTATGTGCTGAATCCAGGGCCATTCTCGAGTATATATTGTAGAATTCTTCAATAGCATATTCACTTGCTGATTTCGTTGGTGCATAAACTTGTGGGATGAAGGATATCTTATGACCTTGCATATTTATATTTAGTATTACGACTCGCTCCGTTATACTATTAAAACTTATTATGTTGTTTTGATCGACTTGTTTATTATAAAACCGACCCCGTATTTGCCAGGAGTTTGTATTACGTAGCACATTATAAAGTTTTCGTATTCTTCTACTTTGTTTCCATATGTTCTCATTTCCGATATTCCTATCATATCATATTTTAAATTTCTAATAGCTTTCCCAAATTCAAGCAAGTGATCATGTGAAGAAAGAGTCCGGATGTTGTATGTTGCAATCGTTAGTTGATATTTATATAGGGTATTGTTTTTCTCTGTTGATGTATTCATTGGAGGGTGTTACCGCCACTTTTCAAATTGAAAGATTTCACATTTCTGGTCAATCTTATTGACGAATCAGATTTCCTTTATAATACCTTTCATTCATTCATTCATCTCATTCCCTTTTGCAACCGGCAACGGGTAGAAGCGTAGTCTAAGTAAGACCACGCCCGCACGCGCAAGCACATTGTGTCACGCTCGCTATATCTGCTTAATTATCATAAACTTAAAGTCACGGCCGTGAATTGTGTAAAATAAGTGTAAATTGCGTAAGACAACTAGGAGTGCACCACGCGAGTGTCAACCTGAGGTACGAGAAGAAGCTGCCAGCGTTCACCAGGTGTGTGCCTTCAGTTTTATGTGTCGGTTGCAAATTTCTACGAAATCTAATTCCAATTTCCTATTACAGTCAACTTTAACCCACTTTAACGCGTCACCATATTTTTTTTGGTCACTTCGCCCAGATTAGAACCATATTCTCTGATCCATTCGGCCATATTAAAATATTTCAGTTCGATAACCATTCTTTTTGCCACCTTCGTTGAAATATTTCCATGAGCAATAGGCATAATATATAGTCAAATACAACCCATATATGACATAATATTTATATACCATTATTATTATATACCATTGAGGTAACCTACCACATTTCACGACGTGATTTTACTCATAAATTCGGTTTATTTCTTCCACGCATTCATACGAGTATATTAATTAAATCTGAATATACTTAGACACATTTAAATATTATATTTTACTTAATTTCCCATATATACATACATTATATTATATTTATTACATTAAATTTAAAGCCGTATATTCATCGCCAATATATAATTTCTTATTATTTGCCACGTACCGCAATACATAGTACAATTTCTGCATACACACTCGCTCACGAACAAATTTAGATCAGTTTAATAAATCTACCTGATATTTTCGCGAAAGATTAATGTTTACTGCGCGTTAATAAATTTGTTCGTCGCTCGCTAGTTAAATTTAAGACTTCGCATATAACTTTATTATTCCGTATATATATTTATTATTAAGATGTCGAAAGCTAGCACGTCAAAAATGAATGAACCTAGGGCTGAAACACCAGATCCCAAATTAATAATGTTGTTGAATATAACTATGGCTAGGCGCGATTCTTTATTTAACCGCTTACAAACGATTTATGATCGCTCCCAACAATTAGATAGTGAGGTGGACAGAGAGGAGTTCCTTTCTGGCGCGTTTTCGATTGATGCATTACGAAGTGATTTCGAAAAAGTATTAACCGATTACAATTTATATAACATACAAGTCTCCCCAGGAGCAAAAGTGGAATATCAGTCGTGGGTCGCGTTCGAGGAATTATACTGTCATATAACACGTGTAATGTCTCGTCTTACAAGTCGAATAAATGATTTACCGAAATCGGCCACAATATCGCGACCTTTCTTACCACCTATAGAACTATCGTCGTTTGATATCCGCTCATGGTCGTTATTTTATGCAAGTTTTAAATCCACTGTGCATGATAAACCGTCCCTATCAGACGCCAATAAATTGTATTACTTGCTAGGTAAATTAACAACCAAAACACATTCTGTGTTCGCAGGTATTACTCCTTGTGCTGAGAATTACGAACTTATCTTGAATACACTTATAGAGAAGTATGATGATAAACATATGCTAGCATCGACCTATATTAATTAAATTTTCGACTTTAAACCAATTTCTAATTCGATAGCTTATACATTCAAGAAGAATTCCTGTAAGTTTTATCAATAAATATTGTCTCAAAGTGAAAATAATGCAAATTTTTTTTGCAATTGCAATGCAATAGTAATGCCATTGCAATTTCAGAGTATCAAATTACGTTGACCTTGCGAACTAGTGACTACCGCCGCCCATAAACAACCGTTGAACAATCGTTGCCAGCCCTTTAGACCTTTAGAAAGGAGTATGCTCTTCTCTTGAAGGTCCCTAGGTCGTATGGGTCCGGGAAAATCTCCGGTGGTAAACTATTGCACAGAGAGGTCGTACGCGAAAGATAACTCCTAGTGAAACGTTCAGTGGTGGATCACCAAGCATCCAGATGGTGTGGATGGTATCGGAAAGTTTGCCGCGTAGTGTGTTCATGAAATTTGGCGGCTGTAGTGCGTTCTTGAAATTTGGCGCCCCCAAGGGTAGGATGCAAAGAAAGATCGCATCCTATCCCGATTGGCTGACCTCTAGTGCCAAACACGGCGGCAGCTTGCAGAATGCAACCGTGATTTCAGCGTGAATAGCACCAAACTCCGGACAATACAATGGTCCAAGGAGCCTAAATGGGCGTAGACGGAAATCTGATATCCGTCCGGATGATAGGTCAGCAGAAGGTTCAACAGGGAAAATGCATGATCCTTCACATCTGGAATCCGCGTAGGCGAAGTAACCAGTTGTGTAAGACCATATCTCAAGGCAAAATCATGAACAGATCTCCCCGCATGATCGGATAAGGGTAAATCAAGCCATTCAAGGTGGTGGGCGTTAAAATCACCGAGAATTACGATCTCTGCGGAGGGGATCTGCTATAGCAACGAATCTGTAGCCATTTGAAAGTGGTCAAAAAGTCAGTCTGTTTTCTTTTTCTTATTACCGCTATGGGACCTATGGAAGCACCCGTAGACGCGCGAATAGTCGTCGCTGTCTTCGCGAAGCCAAAGGATGGACAGGTCCAAACCTTAAAACTGCCAAGATGTCAAGAACAGGTATCTTGTCTGATGTATACGCAAACTCCAGCCCGAGGCACAAAGGAGTATTCCAGTTTGTACCCCGGGTAGGAGAGATACGAAGCATCAGCCGAAAAGGACACCTGCGTCTCGGTTAGAAAGAGCAGAGCAGGCCTCGACGTCTCGAAATGGTAATGGATAGCGTTTAGGTTGGCATGAAATTCCATGATATTGCAGAAATCCACGGATGGCGTGGCAGGGGTCACCTTGGTCTTGTTGCTCAGCTTGCCCCGAGCAGTTGGTGTGTGTTGTCTTCAGAGGTATTTTGAGTTGTTTTGATATTCTTGTTCAGATCATTGGTTCTGGTTATGTAATATTTAAGAAATAAATTGTTTATCAATAATATTTGTGTAATAAATTATCTTAGACATGTGCGAACTCGGAAAAAAATCGACTCGAGTTAACTTGAATTGAAATTCAGGTGACTCGAATTTGACCTCGAGTTACGCAATTCAAATTAGCTGAACTAAGCCGTATTAATTTGTCACAAATTATTTTTATAATTGTTTATAATTGTTCCATCCAACACAATTATTATTACTAAACTTAATGGGTAGTTATATATTTTTGGTTTGCGTATCTTCATAAAATAATACCACTCTAAAATTATGACGTAAGTCTTAATTTTATTAATAATTTGACAATCACAAAGTATACTTAATCAATTTATATTATATATAACATAAATTAATATTTTATTATAAACATAATGCGTAATATCAATTTATAATAATATTACATAATATATCAAAAAATTGCTCGAATTAGTAAGTCAATTTCATCACTAAATTGTAGACAGACACTGCATTGGCCGTAAGATAAAGATGTGACTCGAATAGAATTTTGAGCCACTATGTCATTCTAGTTATACACTAGTTTTCGAGTAAATCGACTTTACAGATCTTGCATCGAATAAAAGTTTGAGAGTTGGTAAGTTGGAGGTGAATTGGAGAGAAGAAAAATGTTTTAAGAATTGGTGACACAAACAACTGTCATCAAGAACGAATTTCGGTAGCGGCGGCCAGTCCCTACGAAGACTAGCCGTCTGCGTAGAACAAGGTTATAGTGGTTATGGGGGTAAAATACCACTAACTTTCTGACTATGGGCTGCTAATGAAAATTTCTTGATAGATTTCGAGGCAGTCACTAATAATTTTTTTTTCTCCGTGAGGTTTAAGATGGAATGCTTTATTTCCAGAAAAAAGGTCTTCAGTTCTATAGACTCACCTTATAAAACACAGCAGCCTTAAGTAGCCATTTTACTTTAGTAGTCGTATTCTGTGATAGCGTAGTCCTTCTATGATCTAGCCGCCCTATTTGTGCTACAACTAAACTATTAATATTACTGCAGCATGGCTCTACCACGTATAAAATTTCCTTATGCCAAGAACATTTCAATTGAATTTTTTATGTCGACGGGTCCTACGTAAGCAAGTGCAACCCTCATACTGTTTCTTTTTTTACATCAAATACCTTAAAATAATCTATATTTGCTTCCTGTAAAATTTTTAGTAAAATATCAAATAGTTTTGAAGATACAAACTTGTACAATTATGCAAGTGACATCATTTTAAGCCTAGGATCCCTCTACACTATTGCAAGTTACTAGCAATACTACAGAGTACTTTTTGTATACCTGAAAAGCACTACTATAATAAGACAGTCGCGTCCTACGTCCCGCGCTAAAGTAAGTGACACTTCTAGCTTCTACTAATATGCGTGACGTGCCGATGCAATGTGGACCTCCTTAAAGTGTTTTAATAACTGAATGGAATCAGACGTTATTTTGCGGTAGTTTTTGTTCAAACTGGGTAGGACACATCATTTTATTTTATTAAGTGAATATGGGCGAAATAAGTTTTGCCAACTTTAACATATTATTATAACGTTTTTATTGTGATTTATTTAAGCTTACGTGTTAAGTTTGTTAAATTTACGTGTTTATAATATTTTTTGTTTATCTAAACGTTCGAAAGGTCAATAAATTACGGAATTTATAAAAAGCACAGCAAAATTTTTACTCCAAAAATAATAATTTAACATTTTGAATACATAATACAATGAAAAATTATATTTAATCCCATTAATTTTCACTATTTTAATAGTAGAATTTTGTACTGTTTGTTCATATTCGCACTTGCTCACTTTTTAATTTACAATATCATTTTAGCTTGCTTTGCACTTGTATCCGTATACAACAGTCATTTGATAGTATTCCAAATTAAAAAAAAATATTATTACTTTTTTATTTATTTATTTGAATCAACAAGGATCATAGGGTAAAATTACATTCATTCAATTCAATTCTAATAATAAAATTATAAATTATTGATGACGTCTTTTTCCTCTAATATTCAGGTATAACATTCAAATTTTCAATAATTTTCATAGATTTATAAATAACAAGTTATTGAATATTTAAACTGCTCTCCTGTAAAGTTATGCTAATGCACTTGCATTAGTACACGCAAGACCCGTCGATATAATCTGAGATAGAATTTCACCACCTAAACTATTAAGGCGGCATTGTATTTTTTGATGTGGCTTAGCAAATGCTTTCACTAACAATGTTTGTAGAATAGATAAAGACCACTTCTAAGAAACTTATTGTTAGTGTTTACAATTTCTAACTACTGTAGCAACTGTCCACCTGGTGGTGAATGGCTACTGAAGCCTATAGACCCCTGAAACTATCTTCGTACAAATAAGGCTACATAATATGCGTTGTTCCTTCCAAGGACTTAATTTGAAGATCTCTATTTATAAAAACATCATGTACCTTATGGAATAAAATTAATTTTGCAGATTTTATCGCGTTTAAATTCATTTTTTTTTAATTCTCTACGCTCCGACGTTTGCTAATATTAGTTAAAAATAGTTTTATACTATGTGGAGTACTCGCGTAAATTTAGGAAACCATTATCATATCTCTCGTCGCGGATCTCGAATGGAAATAACGCTGCCAAAATCAGTCGTCCATTATTTTTCATGTTATTTTATTTTTAAAATGCTATTGTTTGATGTATAATACAGTTAATAAAAAGTAAAGTCCTAGTGCCCTAGCCCATTTCTAGGACTAATTAAGCTTATATCTATCGCACTGCTCTGTGTTGACGAATTTTACGTTTTCTTGATATACCTATTTTATTCCTCAAACATTCAGATTTCTTCACGAAATTTACCTTTAACACCGATCACGTGATTAATTAGTTCTAAAATTACAATTAAAAATTTCATTGATGGCGGTGTTTCCCGAAAAATAAGAAAATGTATATTTTAATATAATCTGTGGTTACACAAATTACTGCTGGTACTCGTATTGGTTTCAATATTACAATAAGAATGTTCATAAAAATGTACATTTATACCTACTGTTTAGATGTCCAACCTTCGTGACTTAAACTCATCAATAAATGCGTATTTTTAAAAGTTTCAAGTTCGGGAAAATGTAACGTTTTTTCCCGGAAAACGGATGTCTATCTAGAGACGAAGATAAAGGAGTGAAAGGAGCACGTTTATTTATTTCATTGCAGAATAGCGTGATGAAATGCTCTAGTCTAAATTGTAGTTTAATAACTCAGTTAAAATTGTTTTCTTTACATACTTCCTTTGCGTTTTATTATTTATTTAACAGTTTAAAAAGAACACTACTGGAAACAAGATAAATACAAAACAAGTTAACTTGGAGTTAATGAAAGTTGCCACATATGACATAATACCAGTATAACAAATTAGATTACTATTTTGATAGTGATAGGCATTAATTAAATTACGATTTACCATTTAGAGGTTCATCATCACTTACCGTCGGGTGTTATTATAAGCAAGCACTCATCATCATCATCATCATCATTACAGCCCTTCACAAGCAAGCACTAGCTTATAGTAAAAACGAAAGCAATGAGGGTTGCCAAATGGATAAATGGAGTGACGATCAGTCCAAGGCGGGTGTCAGTACCTGTATGAGTGAAGCAAAAAGGGCTACTTGGCGTACTTTGTGACACCCGTGTGTTCAGTACTGGACTACAGGTTGATGGTGATGATGGCCGAATGAGACATTCTTTCTTATTACTCATGGGTGTAATACGTCTGATTTTTGATTTTGAAACCATAATACTTAGATGTAAATGTCTATGGGCTACAACGTCCAGTTATCAGTAGACTTTGCTTTCGTTAGTCCTCCTGAACGTAAAAAATAAAACTTAAAGAAGGACATTGAAATAATATTAGTTTTTACGGAATTTATCGCGTGTATTTAATTTTTTAATTACCCGATGTTTAAAACGCTTTACAGCACTCATGGTCACGGGCAGGACTGAGATGTTCAACGTCCATATGTCATAGTTAACCGCGGTTACCATAGATTAAAATTTAACTTTTGTTCCGATCTATGCAGTATGAACTTATGGTATCTTGAAGTCTTGCAGTTGTATGCTTGGGTTGGGATTTAATTTTATTTATTATAGGATCCCAAGCAGATGGTAGCACCCAGCCATCTTCTCTATTGAAATTAGGATGTTTTTTGATTTCAATAGCCTCGCGAATCATCCTTGGAAGGAATCGGTGTTCTTTAGCGAGGATCTGCGGTCTATCAAATCTAATGTAGTGACGGGGGCGATCCTGTACGTGTTCACAGACTGCAGACTTCCCGGAGCGTCGATTCTTCACATCAGCCTTATGTTCTTTAACGCGGGTTTTTATTGATCTTTTAGTTTGTCCTATGTAGGAGAGACCACATTCACAATCAAGCTTGTACACTCCTGCATCTTGCAGAGGGACATTACACTTGACCGATGGTAAAAACTGACCAATCTTCTTCAGCGGCTTGAAGTATGTTTTGATGGAAGCGCGCTTCAAGATGTAGCCAATCTTGTCAGTGACTCCTCTAACATATGGCAGTACAGCAGGTACACGCTCGACTGTGGCCGGCTTCACTCGTTCACTGTGACGTAGGCGCGGGACTCGAAGCTTGTTGTCATGCAAAACTTGCTTGACATGGTGGAGGTCTGCAGCCAGGTGTTTACTGTCACAGATCCCTCGTGCTCTCTGAAATAAAGATTTACCCACGGTAGCTAACTGTGAAGGATGGTGGTGAGAATCACCGTTTAAATATCTATCTGTATGGGTCTTTTTTCTATATAATAAACGCGAAATTAGTAAATATAAAGAATGCAAAAACAAACATATAGAAAAATATCAAAAATTAACGAACAAGTCAAATGTCAAACATCTGAATCAATGCCAGAACCGAAAGCAACCATTGACAAACACAGATCATAGATTAATCGCGCTCTATAATCTGTCAAAACAAACACTGGATGATGCAACAATTAGGGTTTTATCCAAAGGCCTCAACTTTGCAATTACACCCCGCAAATTACCGTACGAAGAAATTATCTGTAGTGTCGAGGACTGTTTATTTAAAAACAATATGCGGAAAGAAGATTTGGAGGCGATACGTCAAGATATCTCGTCTATGTTACGTCGATGTTCAGTGCCTAAACCGAATCTTCCCAAAGACGAATTTATATCGTTAAAGAACCTACGCAATAAACACGAACTTACGATTCTCCGCGCAGATAAGGAAAACGCCACGGTAGTTATGGATACGTCAGATTATAATTCTAAAATACAAGAACTTTTGTCGGATATAAGTACTTATAAAAAGGTTAAAAACGACCCAACAAATAGCACACTAAAAACAACTAGTGACCTCATAAAGAAACACTCGGAAAAATTAAATCTGGACGTAAAATGGATAATACCTACGTGCGCCAAATCACCAAAATTGTATGGGTTACCAAAAATACACAAGCCCAATGCTCCATTACGTCCCATAGTGAGCCAAATCGATTCACCAACTTACAGATTGGCTCAACACTTAGCGAAAATACTCTCACCACTCAAGGGACATACAAGAGCACACATAAAGGATTCCCACCATTTTGTCAACGAGATTAAAGACCTACATCTGGCAGACAATGAAACTATGGTCAGTTTATGTACAGTCACTGTTTACATGCTTACCTGTTGAAGACTGCATCTCAATTGTAACTAGAAGGCTGGAAGAAAACAACATGCCCGTAGAATATGCAGTATTACTCAGACACTGCCTTACATCTGGCTACCTATTGTGGAAGGAGGAGTTCTACAAGCAAGTAGATGGTGTGGCGATGGGCTCACCTGTATCTCCCATTGTCGCCGACATATTCATGGAAGACTTTGAGGAGAAAGCCCTTGCTTGGTTCTCCCATAAATCCAAGGTTCTACAAGCGGTACGTAGACGACACTTTCACAATTCTACCTTTAGATAAAGTAACTGCATTTTTAGACCATCTTAACTCTATAAATTCTAAAATTCAGTTCACAATGGAGTTAGAGGCAAACAATTCCTTAGCTTTTCTAGATGTGTTAGTAATTCGGAATCCTGATAACACCTTGAGCCATACTGTGTATAGAAAAAAGACCCATACAGATAGATATTTAAACGGTGATTCTCACCACCATCCTTCATAGTTAGCTACCGTGGGTAAATCTTTGTTTCAGAGAGCACGAGAGATCTGTGACAGTAAACACCTGGCGCAGAGCTCTACCATGTCAAGCAAGTTTTGCATGACAACAAGCTTCGAGTCCCGCGCCTACGTCACAGTGAACGAGTGAAGCCGGCCACAGTCGAGCGTGTACCTGCTGTACTGCCATATGTTAGAGGAGTCACTGACAAGATTGGCTACATCTTGAAGCGCGCTTCCATCAAAACATACTTCAAGCCGCTGAAGAAGATTGGTCAGTTTTTACCATCGGTCAAGTGTAATGTCCCTCTGCAAGATGCAGGAGTGTACAAGCTTGATTGTGAATGTGGTCTCTCCTACATAGGACAAACTAAAAGATCAATAAAAACCCGCGTTAAAGAACATATAGCTGATGTAAAGAATCGACGCTCCGGGAAGTCTGCAGTCTGTGAACACGTACAGGATCGCCCCCGTCACTACATCAGATTTGATAGACCGCAGATCCTCGCTAAAGAACACCGATTCCTTCCAAGGATGATTCGCGAGGCTATTGAAATCAAAAAACATCCTAATTTCAATAGAGAAGATGGCTGGGTGCTACCATCTGCTTGGGATCCTATAATAAATAAAATTAAATCCCAACCCAAGCATACAACTACAAGACTTCAAGATACCATAAGTTCATACTGCATAGATCGGAACAAAAGTTAAATTTTAATCTATGGTAACCGCGGTTAACTATGACATATGGACGTTGAACATCTCAGTTCTGCCCGTGACCATGAGGGCTGTAAAGCGTTCGAAACGTCGGGTAATTAAAAAGTTAAATACACGCGATAAATTCCGTAAAAACTAGTATTATTTCAATGTGTAGTGTTCGCGTAAATATAAGAAATCATTAAAGAAGGACTGTTCAATAAGACCGTGACGTAACATTGTTAGAATATTCTTTACCCCATATCGTCGTAAGAGACGATAGAGGGAAACTATAACAAGAGATGAGCAGCAGCATTTTCCTGCACTTACCCCAACGAATCCGCACGCCTAGCGTGGCAACTATGGCAAAGTCCCTCCTACGAGGCAATATATGTGGGGTGCCTATGTTCAGCAGTGGAATTTTATAAACTATAATGGATGGATGAAAGCACAGTTAGTCCATTTATACGACGAGCACCTCATAAATAAGCACTTAAAATTACAAATAGTAATTTTATTTGTACCGCTGGGGTTTGAAACCGAGTTGATCGCATACTAAACCTGAATCACCACAGTTTATTTGTGATAAATAAATTTTATTCACTTACATTAAAATGTAAAACCAATTAATATTTTATTTCCTTTATATTCCTAGGATTATCTAGAATTTATGTAAACCGTCCCACTTATTTTATCACTTTTCCCATTTCATAAAACCATCATGCAAGTGTTTTGGTTAAAATATAAACTTAAGTCATTCCTGGCATTATTCTCTCCCTTTACCCACGCGAAGTTATATCAAGTCGGCTCAGCCATTCCGATAATGGAGAAATCGACAGATAGATAGACCTAAATTTAAAACAAATGGTCATTCACGCGTTAATACCATACAAATACCACGTGGAACCTCGTCCTTCTTCTGAACTCTCTCCGGTAGTGTCGGATTGCGAGAGAACAGAGAATGCACATGTGCTCGCACATACACTTGGGCACTTTAATCCTGTCCTGCGCAGATGTCTAGTATGCCGTTGAGACTGGCCGCTGTGACAGAAATTCGAGCTAGAGGACATATTTTTTTATTGGATAGGGTGAAAAACGAGCATAGAATTCACTAGATAGTAAGTGGTTGCTGTGGCCCATAGACATCTACATCTATCCTCGATTACGAGTCAAAATACAGATGCGTTTTCACCCCTGAGGACTAAGATGAAATGCCTTGTTTCCAGTAAAAAGGGCCTCCGGTTCTCTACCCACACCATATGAAACACAGTAGCATTAAGCTATTATTTTACACTATTATTCTGTGAGAGGGTGGTCTTTCTCCAGTCGAGCCGACCCATTCATGCTACAACCATAACATAGCTGCAGCGTAGCTCTACCACGTACAAAATGTAATTAATAAAGAGGATCCAATGGATAGTTTGGTCTAAAATTTTATTTATGATTTTGTTCAAAATGTATTTTAATACATTTTCATAGTCTACACATTCATACATAAAAAATAGTTGTTACAAAAGTCGCTTTCAAAGAACATAATCACAAATAATAAAAGGACGCCATGAAGATTGTATACCTGTTGAACGAAACTTTAACCGTCTTAAAACAAAACGTAAGATAATGATAGTCTAATGTCTCATCAATAAGTCATCTCATAAACTGTCATCAATAAGAGTTTACTAATTTAAACTCTGATTTTCATTCCGTAGAATTCTGGTATTTCATAAGTGTTGCTGCTAAAAAAGTTCTCCACCAAAAAAGGGACAAATTTGACCCATTTGAGGTAATAAAAAAATTGTGCGTATTTTTTATGTTTTACCTACAAAAAGGTAAATCTAAATATTTACCTACTCAATTGGCCTAATACAAAAATAACAAATATTTCAATATCACGAACAATGTATCGAATTAACTTTAATTACTTTTTTTATTCTTTAGCTGGCACACTGTCTACAACTGTCTAGCTTAGTAAACCTTTTAAAAAAATAAAAATGTTAACTGTCACCTAGCGTCAGTTACATTGACTGATTTTCATTCCGCTTCTTCGAATGCTCGAATGCGTTCATGTGTTATCGGTGTTTGCTGCTATTTGTTACGTTTTTTTCTTTATTACTTTTCGTGTTGTGATGATTTTTTGATTTTCATAAACGTTAAGGAGCTTGTGGCTCTTTCCGGGAAGCAGCCTCATCTGACAGAGCACAAGACTCAGACTTTATTTCTTCTCAGACACCCAACGAAAAGACCACAATTCTAAATATTTACAAATATAATATAAAAAATTGGCCGCAAAACACTGATTGGAGTGCAACGGAATGTACTAAACAGACTTCTGAGATGACTGGAATGGGTCTGTCAAGTGTGTATAAAATTACCAAAGAATATAAAGACACAAAAGAGTTTCAAAAGCCGAAAAAGTGTGAACCTCATCTATCTTTTATACAAAAATTTGACGAAATTACTTTCGCCGCAATTCCAAGAAAGATTCACACGTTTTTTTTCAGGAACGAGATTTTCACTATTGAAAAGTTAAAGTTATTGCTAATTCTTTAACCCCTTGTTGCTAATATCCCCCATTGTTTTAAAACTATACTTTAACCTGTGTTGCCTGTCTACATTTTAACTGTAATGTAAATACTTATTTCAGATTCAGAATGCCTGTTATATCGAAATCGACATTAAGAAAAGTATTGAAGCATTTAAATTTTAAATACGCAAGTTGCAATCGTCGAAGTACACTAACAGATCGCAAGGAGATAGCACTATGGCGTCAAAAATACTTGCACCAAATAAAACAACATAGAAGAGAAGGCTAGTTTATATATAACCATGATAAAACGTGGGTAAACGAAGACAATTATTGAATAATGTGGTAATTAACTTTTTATAACCTATTTTTCTTCAAAGTAATAGTCGGCATACAAATTGTGTTCTTACGTAACACTTAAATTAACTTTGTTAATAAATTTCTGTTGCCAAAATAAATAAAGAAATATATATTTATAGTTAATATTTTTCAATTTATATGCATATATTATCCTCATGTATAAGTGAAATATTAAAAATACGTTTTATTTTCAGGATATACCGTCAATAAAGTCTGGTGTGATCTTCATGACAAGCTTTCCTCGATGGCTTGACAACAAGGCTTAAGACACCTACAGGCAAAGGAAGGCGACTTATAGTTAGCGATATAGGTGGCGAGGAAGGGTTTTTGTAAGATGGTTTATTGGTTTTTGAGGCAAAAAAGCTTGGCAGATACCACAAGGAGATGACTGGGGAAGTATTTGAGGAGTGGTTCACAAAAATACTTCCAAAATTAAAACCAAACTCTGTAGTAGTGTTAGATAGTTCTTCCTGTCATTCGAGGAAAGTCGAAAAAGTACCAACAAGTGCATGGAGAAAAGGCGATGTCCAAGCGTGGTTGACTTCGAAAAATTTAAAGTTTGAAGGAAAAATGCTAAAAGTTAATTTATTGGAAATTGTGGGTCAGGAAAAATACAAACACCAACAGTGTATTGTAGACGACATGGCCGCAGCATAAGTCACTAATGTGCTTAGACTGTCCCATATCATTGTGAGCTCAACCCTATTGAGTTGGTGTGGGCTCACGCGAAGGGGCATGTCGCAAGACACAACGAAAGTTTTAAAATGGCGAAAGTTAAAAATTGACACAGTCGCAGACTCTTTAACAATTCATGTCAGCGATGATGATGATAAAGATAGTAATATATGTATTAATGATGATTATAGATTATAATAAAAATATGTTATATTTAGTTGTGCGTTTTTTACTGTTTGTGATGAAAAGGGACGTAATTATCACTCGCCGTAAAACCACTTTTAATGTGGAGCACCGCGCTTAATAAAATGGATACATTCACTAACAAATAAAATGTATGTATAGACTCAGATGTTCAGACTCGTATTGAAGTTGTAAAATGTGCCCGGTCAAACAGGTTTGTAATCTCTCACATGTCAAAAAATGATAGCTGTCAGAATTCGATTATAAGAAGTCCCATAGTCGAAACGCCACAGTTTTTTCAAAAGACCTTTCCTGTCATATTCCATACTTTACACTTTAGTTCGCATATTTTTGAGAAACTTATTTCGTAAAACTGATTCTAGCTTCATCCAGAGACTATTAATTATATTTTTTTTATTACAAGACACAAAGCGATTATATCTTGAGAACTACCTCGTTGGTCTAGTGGTTGTACAAGTGCGACTGCTGATCATAAGGTCCCGGGTTCAAATCCCAGGTCAGGTCAAAAAATCAAATATTGAGTTTTCCGCCAAGAAATTCTCAGTAGCTGCCCGGAGTTAGGAAGTTGGCGGTGTCTCACCCCCGTGCCTCGGAAAGCTCGTAAAGTCGTTGGTCCTGCGCCTGATCTCTCTGTGGTCGTGTCGGTTTACCGTCTGTAGTGTGAGGAGTGAGGAGTGAGGGAATAGAGAGTGCACATGTGCTTGCGCATATACTTGGGCACTATAATCCTGTCCTGCGCCGATGGCTAGTCTCTATTGAGGTAGGCCGCCGTGACTGAAATTCAGTCGGGACGACATTATTATTATTATTATTAAATCTTCTTGAGAGTAGATTTCTGTAGGTTTTATCAATTATTTATTTGTTCCTATTTTAAGACTCTCTCTATGCTTTTAATTAATCTGAGACAGGAACAAACTTTTATCGACTTAGACATAGCTAAACAAAGTTTCGGATTAGGGCGACTAAATCTAGTCCAGTTCAGTCTTCTGAAGACACGAGTTTGCGCGTTTACCACTAAAAAGCCACATCATAAAGAAACAAAAACGCGTGAAAAGCGCTTTTAGAGTAATATTGTGTTGCATAGTACTAAGAAGGTAGCCTTCTCGTTGTTGCAGTCTTGTATTTTTAAAAGAGAAGAAAAAGAATAAAATCTCATGTACAACTGCAAAAACAAGGGAATTGCAGGTACGTTGTCGGCTTTTTGAAAGAAGTAAGCTCTTTTCGTGAAGGTCCCTAAGTCGTATCGGTCCGGAAAAATCGCCAGTGGTAAATGATTCCACAGAGGTGTAAGAAAACTCCTAATAACACTTACAGTGGTGGACTGCCGTGCATCGAGATGGTTTGGATGGTATAGTGAGTGTTGACACGACGTGCGTTTATGAACTTTAGCGGCTGTAATCAACCCGAACAATTCCTCACAGCACTCCCCGTGGTAGATGCGATATAAGATGCAAAGAGATGCAACATGTCTTCGAATTCCCTTCGACTTCGAATCGATCGGTAAGGACTCGGTTATCAACGATTTGAGATGCTCTGCGCTGGATGTATTCAAATTGAAGGAGCTAGCATTGAGCCGCCTTGGCCCATAAATGGGAACAGTATTCCTACCTGCGCGTTCTTAAGTTGCAGGCAGTGTGCCGGCATGGAAAACTAACGGGTCAGTTTGTTGGACACGCTAAGCTTTTCAGAGGCCAATTTTTCCGAGTGACCACGAAATTGCACATCACTTGTCAATGCCGACGACTCCGAAACTGGCTCAGGGCAACAAGGAGAGTGTCTTTAAACTGTTCTTCTTTCAAATGTTTTTCATCATAATTTGCTTTCCACTACAGTAAAATTACAACTTAGCCGACATTGTCCAACGGTTTATCTAGGTTACAATTTTACCGATAATATTTAATAATTTGTATAATTGCTAATAGACACGACTGCTCGATTCGAGCTATGTAAGAAATCTCATTCATTTACAATGAAACGAGATAAAACGTATTTTTTTAAACCAGCGTCCAGTTCACCTGATTGCTACAATGAACCATGGAACCGTTTTGTCACCTTCAAACACAGACAACTACAGCTTCGGCTCTGAGCACTGAGCTGGAATATCTCACAGTCTGTTATTATAATGACTCTCTGTATCCTTAAAACCTGAACACAGCAGTGCAAACACTGCTATTTGTAAAATAGGAAAGAGGTAGTTATCTACCCAGAAGGACTTCTTGTGAGTTTAACTTAAAATCAAGAAATTTATGATTTTGTAAAACAGAGTGTTTGGAAAAAAATGTATGCGGCGAAAAAAATAAATTAAATTATCTTATTTTCTACTCTTTTGAACAATAAACTAATTGTATTTCAAGTTAAATCTTCAAATAAAGAAGTTATACTTTAGCAAGGACAGACATAACGAGATCACTTTGCATAATTGATAAGGTAATAAATTTAATTCAACTGCGCCTAATTAGATTATAAATTCCCCTGACATCCTCGAAGTGTTACAATAAAAGATTATTTGTGCTACGCGAAACATTGCTTGAATATGAATATTGTGTTTTAGCAATAAAATTCGGGTTTAATTTGTATTTCTCAATAAAAATATAAAATTAAGGGTAAGGGTAGGTAATAATTGTAAGACCCTTGTTACTGGAAACGAGGAATTTATCTTAATCCTCAGAGGAGACAACCCACCATTCGACTCGTGACATCTTAGCGAAAGGTCGCGGCTGCTTGCTAATGGAAATCTTAATTGTACCCACGATGGTGTTAAAATGTTTAATTGTAAGAAGAATATCATGAAGAAAGCCACAGGCCTAGAGTTTAGCAGATGTGATAAGATAGGTCACACTAATGCCACCTGTTCCAAGCTATCTAACAAGCAGCTGAATACGCTACGCAACTCTCCGGGCATTGAGTGGAGCTGCTAAGACTGTTTAAAAAATATTTCCATTAGATCTTCACTCATGATTCCAAAATACGACGATGGAGATTATGAATCCGAAGTATGGTCGAACCTACAGCCTATTGACATACGCAAGCTAGTACAAGATATAAGTCAGAGTCAAGATATAACCTGGGAGTTCTTGAGTGATAAAATCTCTACTATAGAGCAGTCTATAAAAAGAAAGGATGGTACCATCAGGAATTTGGAGACCAAAAACCAAAATTAACAAAACAGTTAACAAAAATTGAAATCTAGAACTGAGAGTATCTGCGATGGAACAAGAGATGAATAATTACGAATAAAAGAGTATTTTATCTACTCTAGAAATAGCTCGTTTACCCAATATACCCCCAAAAGATATACCAGAAGTACTTAAAACGATAGCTGTTCAACTCGAATTAAACAAAGATGACATCCAATCCTTGTCACGCCTACTCGGATCAAAAAATAAACCTGATCCGGTTCTCGTCGAAGTGAATAGTAAAGCTGTCCGTAGCTAATGGATTGAAGTCAGCAAAGGAGGAACTCACAGGTGGAGCTCTAATACCTACCACCACCCAGGAATCCGTCGAAACCCGTGTATATTTCAGGAAAGCACCTATGAAATTGAATAAAACCCTATGGTATACAGCAAAATCCCTACTAGGTAAATCTTTTCAATTCATACGGTGCAAAGATGGGAAAGTGTGTGTTCGAAAAAGTAGCAATAGTAGAATCTTATATATCCGATCTATTTATGATATTAATCGTATATAAAAACAGCCGGAAGCCTCCGTGATTCTAAATTAATTACTCACTTTCAAATCACAGCTTTCGTAATTAAAAACAGTTGTAATAGAATGACAGAACAAACAAATCAACTAACTAATTGTTTATCAACAAATTCGTTTTTCAAACAGCTACCTAGCAACTGTCATTTAAATATTTCTTGTTTGCACCTTAATATAAGGTCTATGATAAAAAACTCTACGAAATTAACAACAAATCATTCACAACTGCACGTTGCCTGTAGACATAATAGTCGGAACAGAGGCTGGTATTTCCAATAGGATTGTAAATCTATGTAACTTGACGAGCTATAACATGTACCCACAACTACGGTCTAATAAAAGAGGGGGTGTCATTATTGTATACATTAAAAATCACCTTAAATTTACCTTAATACAATAGCAAATCAAAACATTTAAAACATAACAGGTAATCTAAAACTTAAATCAAATCATGATATTGTTTCGTATAGGCCGCCAAAAACAAATATATATATTTTTGTGAAGGAGTTGAGCAAATGCATGTCCACGTTTCACGAAAAAAGAAATCTAATCTTGATAGACGATACAAATATTGACCTGAAAAGTGCCTCATCACTCACAGACTCATACCCAGAAATGCTCAGTGAGTACGGGTTAATGTGTGGAATATCTAACTACACTAGGATAGAAAAAAAAACTAAATCTTATCACAAATTCCTGCATTCATCACACATTTGCACGTCTCCCCACATTTAATCCGTACACCGTGGCGTTAGACATTACACTGGCAGATCACCTAGCAATCATGCTTGCTGGCATGAGCTATTCAGTTAGTGTTGACCCACGGGAGGTTTTTAAATAAGTCGTTTATTATGATATCCTTTACAAAGAATTAAAAAACGTAAAATTTCAATACAAACAAACCCTACGAAATAACCTGTTGAGATCTTTAAATACATTAAACGATGGTTTAAAAATGCTAAAAAAGCAACTAAAATTATTAATAAACATAAGTTTAACAAACATAATACTTCTAATCAACATAAACTACCGTGGATCAATGACAACATCAATTGATTATGCGAAAAACGTGACAAACTGTTCCGTTCTTGGAAACGAAATCCACTCAATTCAAAATTAAGATTAGAATACAATACAATAAGAAATAAAATTCATAAACCGTTAGAGAATAAACTAATAGATGTAATATATCAAAATTGGTGTGGTTTTCAAGCTGGGAATAGTACAAGTGATCTCTTGATGAAATTAACAGATGAAATTAACGGATATCTAAATAACAAAAAACATGTACTCGTCCTATTTATAGACCTTTCATGGGTATTCGACACTCTTGGTCATAAAAAAATATCGCTAAGTTGGACGATTGTCGAATACGGGGACCTCTCCTGAGATTCAAAATTAGAAATCATATTATATTATAAATTTAGAAATTCTCTGTAAGAATAAATAACACACACAGCGACCTGGTGACTGTAACTGAAGGCACAGCACTGGGCACAATCTATGCTCAGTCCTCCATTTTCTTTCATATGTTAACGACATGCGCTTTTACATAAATCGCTGTTCATGCTACCAGTTTGCAAATAACACATGTTTGCTAGTTGCCGATAAAGACCCGGATGTAGCACGTGACCTGTTACAGTCTGAATTTAATATGCTTGCAAAATGGTGTCATGACGCCGGATTGGTTTTGAACTCTACTAAAACCAAGCTGTTACACATAAAGTCTCCTTACATCAAGTGTACTTTATCCAAGCACGTTGTTGCTCATAATCATAGTTTACATAGCCTTCACTCCTCTTGTAAAAACACTTGTAATTGCCCCTCTATAGATCTCGCAAATACCCAGACATATCTTGGAATGCAGATCGATAGTAAGTTTACCTGACATAACCACATCGAGTATGTTTGTAACAAATTAAGACAATTCTTAGCTAATATTATAGCATTGTAGAACAGAATTCCGTTCCCAGTTAAAATGATGTTATAAAACTCTCTATGGTCATACATTTAACACTTATTTAAACAAAATATATAACCTCTAATCATCGTAAACCGAGTGTTCGATCGGCCCGATTCACTGGCACTGCAAGGTCATCTGCAAGGTTAAGGCATCTCTTTGCATTTTCTTTTGCATCTACCACGGGGAATGCTCTGAGCAAATGTTCGGATTAATCTCAGCCGCCAAATTTCATGAACGCACATCGCGGCCAAACTCCCGATATCATCTAGACCATCTGGATGCTTGGCGGTCCACCACTGCACGTTACACAAGGAGTTTTGTTCCGCGTACGACCTCTCTGTGGAATAGTTTACCACATGCGATTTTTCCGGACCGACACGACAGAACCTTTTTCCCCATCTGTTTTAGGTTCTTCGAACTACATGGTCGACATATTGCCACTACAGTTTACTAATCTGTTGTCCTAATAGTAAGAGTCGTGGGAATAAGGTAACCACTACCATGCTGGTACTATTATAAGTTATGATATATACCAGTAGTGGTGCTGGGCTGCAATTGAGGGAAGGCAGTGTGTATATACTACGTGTATCTTAGCTTATTAATTTTAACATATTCAATATTTTCGTAAAATATCCCCTGAATCTATTAATTATTGTAAAATTTTATATTTAAAAATAATAACATGCGCTAGGTTTCTTGCTGGTTCTTCTCAGTACAGAGTTTTTTTTCGAAACCAGGTGTAAATAAATAAAATTCTATTTGTTTTCGACCTTAAAGATATTGAAGTTGTGAATTTGGCAGCGCATGGAACACTACGACCACATTTCTTCCCATGGGTGTCGTAAAAAGCGGCTGTAAGAAATGCCAGATGGTTTTATGGCTTCCGATGATAGCGTTTTACGATCTCATTAGGCCAGATGTTAAAGGTCCAGACTGGTGGCAGTTAGCAGCGTCTGATGTGCAAGACGTCTGATAAAGCAATCGTTAACCCACCTGCCAATTTCTTGTAATATTTTTTATTGATTTAATAAACTAGCGATGCTATGAACATTTCTAATGAACCCTTTAACTACTCTTGGGAAGCCTAAAGTGATTCAGTTAGAAGTGGTTCACGACAGTAGCTGATTAGTGGATTCGGACGGAAAAAATTACTTTAATCTTTTGATCAATTGTAGACGATCTTAGTATTGTGCTTTTTTATAAAACGAGGGTAACAAGCGAGCACACAGCCCAACTAATGGTAAGTGGATACTGTTCTTCATAGATATTTACATCTATCCTCGATTAAGTATCAAAATGCAGATGCGTTGGCACCTCTGGGGACTAGATAGAAACCCTAGATGACATGGGACTAGATAAGATGGGACCAGTGAAATGGGTGGCCGGTTCTCTACACTCACCATACGAAACACAGCAGCATTAATTTACTATTTTACTCTGATGTTCTGTAAGATTTCAATCTCAGTATCAGTTATGTCGCACCATTGATGACAATCTCAGTATAAGCTATGTCGCATCATTGATGACAATCTCAGGATCAGTTATGTCGCACCATTGATGACAATCTCGGTATCAGCTATGTCGCATCATTGATGACAATCTCAGTATCAGCTATGTCGCATCATTGATGACAATCTCAGTATCAGCTATGTTGCACCATTGATGACAATCTCAGTATCAGCTATGTTGCACCATTGATGACAATCTCAGTATCAGCTATGTTGCACCATTGATGACAATCGCAGTATCAGCTATGTGGCACCATTGATGACAATCTCAGTATCAGCTATGTCGCACCATTGATGACAATCTCAGTATCAGCTATGTTGCACCATTGATGACAATCTCAGTATCAGCTATGTTGCACCATTGATGACAATCACAGAATCAGCTATGTCGCACCATTGATGACAATCTCAGTATCAGCTATGTCGCACCATTGATGACAATCTCAGTATCAGCTATGTTGCACCATTGATGACAATCTCAGTATCAGCTATGTCGCACCATTGATGACAATCTCAATATCAGCTATGTTGCACCATTGATGACAATCTCAGTATCAGCTATGTCGCACCATTGATGACAATCTCAGTATCAGCTATGTTGCACCATTGATGACAATCTCAGTATCAGCTGTGTCGCACCATTGATGACAATCTCAGTATCAGCTATGTTGCACCATTGATGACAATCTCAGTATCAGCTATGTTGCACCATTGATGACAATCTCAGTATCAGCTATGTTGCACCATTGATGACAATCTCAGTATCAGCTATGTCGCACCATTGATGACAATCTCAGTATCAGCTATGTTGCACCATTGATGACAATCTCAGTATCAGCTATGTCGCACCATTGATGACAATCTCAGTATCAGCTATGTTGCACCATTGATGACAATCTCAGTATCAGCTATGTCGCACCATTGATGACAATCTCAGTATCAGCTATGTTGCACCATTGATGACAATCTCAGTATCAGCTATGTTGCACCATTGATGACAATCTCAGTATCAGCTATGTCGCACCATTGATGACAATCTCAGTATCAGCTATGTTGCACCATTGATGACAATCTCAGTATCAGCTATGTCGCACCATTGATGACAATCTCAGTATCAGCTATGTTGCACCATTGATGACAATCTCAGTATCAGCTGTGTCGCACCATTGATGACAATCTCAGTATCAGCTATGTTGCACCATTGATGACAATCTCAGTATCAGCTATGTCGCACCATTGATGACAATCTCAGTATCAGCTATGTTGCACCATTGATGACAATCTCAGTATCAGCTATGTCGCACCATTGATGACAATCTCAGTATCAGCTATGTTGCACCATTGATGACAATCTCAGTATCAGCTATGTCGCACCATTGATGACAATCTCAGTATCAGCTATGTTGCACCATTGATGACAATCTCAGTATCAGCTATGTCGCACCATTGATGACAATCTCAGTATCAGCTATGTTGCACCATTGATGACAATCTCAGTATCAGCTATGTTGCACCATTGATGACAATCTCAGTATCAGCTATGTCGCACCATTGATGACAATCTCAGTATCAGCTATGTTGCACCATTGATGACAATCTCAGTATCAGCTGTGTCGCACCATTGATGACAATCTCAGTATCAGCTATGTTGCACCATTGATGACAATCTCAGTATCAGCTATGTCGCACCATTGATGACAATCTCAGTATCAGCTATGTTGCACCCTTGATGACAATCTCAGTATCAGCTATGTCGCACCATTGATGACAATCTCAGTATCAGCTATGTTGCACCATTGATGACAATCTCAGTATCAGCTGTGTCGCACCATTGATGACAATCTCAGTATCAGCTATGTTGCACCATTGATGACAATCTCAGTATCAGCTATGTCGCACCATTGATGACAATCTCAGTATCAGCTATGTTGCACCATTGATGACAATCTCAGTATCAGCTATGTCGCACCATTGATGACAATCTCAGTATCAGCTATGTTGCACCATTGATGACAATCTCAGTATCAGCTATGTCGCACCATTGATGACAATCTCAGTATCAGCTATGTTGCACCATTGATGACAATCTCAGTATCAGCTATGTTGCACCATTGATGACAATCTCAGTATCAGCTATGTTGCACCATTGATGACAATCTCAGTATCAGCTGTGTCGCACCATTGATGACAATCTCAGTATCAGCTATGTCGCACCATTGATGACAATCTCAGTATCAGCTATGTTGCACCATTGATGACAATCTCAGTATCAGCTATGTCGCACCATTGATGACAATCTCAGTATCAGCTATGTTGCACCATTGATGACAATCTCAGTATCAGCTATGTCGCACCATTGATGACAATCTCAGTATCAGCTATGTCGCACCATTGATGACAATCTCAGTATCAGCTATGTCGCACCATTGATGACAATCTCAGTATCAGCTATGTTGCACCATTGATGACAATCTCAGTATCAGCTATGTCGCACCATTGATGACAATCTCAGTATTAGCTATGTCGCACCATTGATGACAATCTCAGTATCAGCTATGTCGCACCATTGATGACACTGCCCACCGCCCGTTGAGTATTTTTCGTTTTGTTCTAACTTAAAATTAGATTTACTTCTGTCTATTGTAAGCCTAAATTTTTCTGATATTTTCCATATTCACTGTTTACGACACCCCTAGTGCGAAAAAACTCTCAGCCATTATTGATACACGCGTCATTAATGACGATAATAATTATTGTTCTTCCGCCTAAAGGCTATGACCTCGAAAGTTATTAGAGGAAATATAAGAGATTTCCTGCTCTATTTTTTTATCTCCGTCACCATAACTGAAACGTTATTGTCTAACCACTTCCGTTTTATGTAGTTCAATATTATATTGATTTATAGTTCTTATATGTGTATACAAAAGCTTCAAATGGTCGATTTTAAATTTATGGTATATTTGTTTAAAGTTAGTAAATAAAGAAAAAAGTCAATCCATATATATTTAAAACATATAAGATTTTTAACATTATGGTCACTATAAAATGTTGTTAGGTTAGCTAACTACGTAACAACTTAAAACATAAGGACCCTTAAGGGGATATAGTAAGTCAGCTCAAATTCTAATTTCGCCCCCACTTCCCCGCGCGTCGTATGCTATGTACCGACACGTTTGTAATCACTAATACTGTAAGTAGATAGGTCTTTAGATACTTATTTCATTAGGTTTATCATATTTATGCCTGTTTCTTACCGCCAACCCAGTCGCTTCTTATTTTTATTACGGTTATTTTCCATTTGAATTTTATGCCGTCCTGTTGCGTAATGTGTATTCTGATCGTAAGCGACACAACCTCCCCCTTCAAAGGCCGAAGCGAAACTGATCGGGCGGCAGGAATCAAGCTTCAAGATGCCGAAAGTTTAGGTAATTTCTTTTTACAGTGAAAATAATGGTATTTAAAAAAATTAAGTAACATAAGCACAGATTTATAGTTAGTTCAGTTAGTATGCAAAGATTTATGATCTTATTTAAAGTATTTTATGAATAACAGCGGTTTATTGTTTATTTTGAAGGTAATTTTGGATTTTTTTTCTATCGAGAAAATTTTACGGAATCGTGTTTTCATCAACATAGTCCTTAACATTAATCCTCAACTTTACCATTTATTTATTTCAAAATAAATGCTGCAATATTTTCGGTACAACGGAGGATCTTGCTAAGCCATTTGAGGTTATATTTCCCCTTAAGTAAGGACTGAATAAATAAACTTACTTTTACTTATTATATGGATCTCACAACTTTTACGGTAGGAGAACTGAGTTGCGAGACTTGGTTTTTTTACAAGTTATGTTTTTAATGGCATTTAAATATTCTTTCTAAAAATGGAAAGGAATCGACTTGGTGACCAATGCGTGTCCTATAATGAAAATTATAATTATGTGTAAAATTCAAATAAAAAAAAATCTTTAGTTACAGGACATTAGATCTAACGCCGTTGTTGTTAATTCAATTCAAATTATTTGTTATTCCTTTATTACATTTTTGGCTTTAATTATAAAAAAATATTACAAAACAATAACCTTGCAACGATGCTACAAATGTTGGCAATTAGTAATATTATTTTTAAATTAACATTATATTTATATTTATAAAATCATTATCATTATAATTCCATAGCGAATATTTACAATTAACTTATTATTTCTTCAAGTTTCCTACTTAACCACTTAAAAAGTCCTGCAACGAATAATAAAATTTCTTATACATCTCATCATCTTAATCATGTCTGTCATCTTAAAAGTCGCCTTAGAACAAACTTTAGCTATTTTGAGGCTGACAGTAATAAATTTAATTATTGTTCATATTCTGTATTTAGGTTTTAAAAATTTTGAAGACCAATTCTATCAAAAGTTTGTTAGCAAACATTTACAGAATTTATCTGCCGATTTCATACCATAAAAACATCACCGAATGCTCTCCACGTAATTAAAAGCCTTGGAAGCACGAGCCGTACAATTTCAATCATTTGTTGATGAGCACCGTAAAATGTTTTACGAACGGATGACTCGATAGAGTGGAAAATTACTAAAGCACGTTGATTAGGCTTTTCATAGTGAATTAAAATTTAAAGATTTTTTATATAGCTGAAGTAAGTGGCTACTGCAGTCTATGCCATCCTGCAGCTAATTTCAAACAAATAAGGCTACGGATATCCTTCATACTAGAAGGGAGCAGTATGGGAACTGCTATTTACGTCATAATTAATGGGCAGGTACCGCCCTACACGCAAGTTAATCAACTAAATTGGTGATATATTGAAGATGGTCCACATTAAGTTTATCCTTAACCGACGGACAGTTATTTGGATGTGTAAGAAGCAATAGAGTTGTGTAAGGATGGTGACAAATGGAAGTCGGTAGTCTCTGACTACCCGTCTATGCAACCGGTGTGAGTGTTTATATAATTATGTATGTACCAAACAAAGTATGTACAAAACCAATCTTATGGCGATCCACTGTTTTCTAAAGGTTTCATCTACTTCGCGAAGAAGATTTATTAAATAATTAGCTTTAAATCGCTAACAAGTTATCATTATAAATAAAAAAGTAATGAACTATTAATAATGTACCTAAATTAATTTCAATAGGACAAACGCACTGACTTAGGCAAATATCTAAAATTCAGAATATATTCGTAATATTAATAGCCTTACTGGGATAATAACTTCAAAGATTTACCCAAATTCATGTTGCATTTCTTTTAAATTCTCTTAATTAATTTCACCCAATTTAATAAAAATGTTTTCTTTTTCAAAAAAAAAACTTTCAGAGTGGTGTTCCCGTAGAAAAATACATCACCTATTTTATCCCTTGAATGTTACTAAAGGTGACAGTAGGAATTGCCATAAATATGACTTTCGATGAATAATATAGATTGAAGAGTGAAATGTCCGTCCGTTGGTGCGTCTCACAGCGGAGCGAGGAACGTAGCCGCTCGCGCTGCCGCGGGGTTAGCAACCGGCCCGAGCTCCCGCGTCCACCGTTATGGCACGAGGCGCAACGAGATGCGCCGACAGTTATTAAAGGATATTTCATTTATTCCACATGTTAAATACTCAGACCAGCGAAGTGGAGCAGTGGCAAATGTGTGTAAGATGTTTGGTAATACGGTCACCAATCTTCCTCCTAGGAGTATCGCTTATGGAAAATCCTACGAACGTGTCTACTATATGCTGCAACTATTTCATGATTATTTTTATTAGTTAGCTACCGTGGGTAAATCTTTATTTCAGAGAGCACGAGGGATCTGTGACAGTAGGCACCTGGCTGCCGAGCTCCAACATGCCAAGCAAGTGTTGCATGACAACAAGCTTCGGGTCCCGCGCCTGCGTCACAGAGAACGAGTGAAGCCGGCCACAGTCGAGCGTGTGCCTGCTGTACTGCCATATGTTAGAGGAGTCACTGACAAGATTGGCTACATCTTGAAGCGCGCTTCCATCAAAACATACTTCAAGCCGCCGAAGAAGATTGGTCAGTTTTTACCATCAGTCAAGTGTAACGTCCCTCTGCAAGATGCAGGAGTGTACAAGCTTGATTGTGAATGTGGTCTCTCCTACATAGGACAAACTAAAAGATCAATTAAAACCCGCGTCAAAGAACATATAGCTGATGTGAAGAATCGACGCTCCGGGAAGTCTGCAGTCTGTGAACATGTACAGGATCGCCCCCGTCACTACATCAGATTTGATAGACCACAAATCCTCGCTAAAGAACACCGATTCCTTCCAAGGATGATTCGCGAGGCTATTGAAATCAAAAAACATCCTAATTTCAATAGAGAAGATGGCTGGGTGCTACCATCTGCTTGGGATCCTATAATAAATAAAATTAAATCCCAACCCAAGCATACAACTGCAAGACTCCATGATACCATAAGTTCATACTGTGTAGATCGGAACAAAAGTTAAATTTTAATCTATGGTAACCGCGGTTAACTATGACAGCTGGACGTTGAACATCTCAGTCCTTCCCGTGACCATGGGTGCTGTAAAGCTCTCGAAACGTCGGGTAAAAAAAGTTAAATATACGCGATAAATTCCGTAAAAATTAGTATTATTTCAATATTTCATGATTATTGTACGAATGGGCTGCCTCGACCGGTAAGGGGCCACGCTCTCACATCATACCAGCGTAAAAAATCTACTCAATGCTGCTGAGTTTCGCATGTTGACTGTAGAGAACTGGAGGCGCTTTTTTACTGGAGAACAGGCATTCTGTATTAGTCCGCAGAGGAACTGTATTCTGGTTCTTAACCGAGCATAGATCTAGTTTATGGGCCACAGCATCTACTTACTATCACGTGGCCTGTGTACTCATTTATCAGCTTTATTCTACTAAAGAAAGGAAAAATAAAATCTGTGTGAACAAAGTCAAATTCTCCCGTATTGTATGAGAGTGCAAAAATATTTTAGTCTTACATTGAATTTTGTTGGAAATTAACAAGCTCATAAATGGTTAACACTCTAAAGAATTAAGAATTTAGACATTATATTTGGAGTCATATGGGGTTGAAATGATTCTTAATTGACGATAAATGCAAATGTATAGACGTCTACATTTCTCTCATCTACCACAGCATCCACTTATCCGTATAGATGGACTGTGTGCTCGTGTGTTGATTCTATAAAAGAAGATTCTGCTTACCCCATCTCTTGTTTCATTTCCCTCGGTCATCTCGCGACAGCCACGGAGTGATGTGGGGGAATGAATTCTCTTATTTTACACTGCGATTCTGTAAGTGCTTGGTCTTTAGCAGGACGAGCCGACCCGTTATTGCTACAACCATAATATTAAAACTACAGCTATTGCTGATTTTTTTATAGGATAGGTTGACAAATGAGCACACAGTCCACCTGATGATGAGTGATTTCTGCGGCCCATAGACATCTACATTTATCCTCGTTTACAAATCAAAATGCAGATGCGTTGTACCCGTAAGGACTTTGATGAAATACCTCGTTTCCAGTAAAAAGGGTCTCCGGTTCTCTACACTCACCATACGAAACACAGCAGCAATAAGCTACTATTTGACGCTGGTACTCTGAGAGATCGTGGTCCTTCCCCGGTCGAGCCGACCCATTCGTGCTACAACTATACTACTAATATAACTGCAGCATGGCTCTATCACGTAAAAATTTCAACTATAACAAATTTAGACGAATATATATTGCAATTTTACTCGACTCAATTTGTGTTTTGGAAGGAACAAGCAACAAAATAAATGAAGAGGCGCCTTTCCTTTGTGTTCTAATCAAACAAATTGCAAGTCGATCCACTTTTCAACTTTGTTAGCATTCGAAATTGCTTTCACAACTACTTTATAAAATAAACTTAAGCTAGTATACTAGAAGAACTTGTTTAAATAGGTTTGCTTAGCACCTTAAACACTACTTTGAGTGTGTTTACATATTTACAATTCAAAATTACGTGTTTACGTCAACTGATTTCTTAATTTTTTTTTATATTTAAGTTCTTATAAACATTTTTTGCAGTAATAAATTTTTGACTAATGACAATTGTATGAATTCCCTATAAAGCTGTCTATGGGAGAGATCTGCTTTCAGAAGTGGGTGTTCAGGTTTTATTGGCTGTAACAGATGAATGCATAAAACTGTTTTGGATTTTATCGCGTTTAATTTAACCGAAGTTTCGGATGCTTAACAATACCCGTGATCACGGGAGGAATTAGTACCTAAGATTCAACTCGCTGGGCAGCTTTCTAGAAATCTCGACACATTTTCTCGTCAGTTATGGCTCAAAACTTGAAAACAAGATTATACAACCAGTGCGTTTTGCCAATGATGACTTATAGATTTGAAACGTGCTCCTGCATTGTTATGCTATGGGCTTTATGGGCTGAAAAAGAAATGTTTATTTGTGTTTACCGTTACCGCCTGTCTGAGCTCTACTGCTGTATAGCGGTCGTCCCCATAGATTTCCGGAGAGGGGGATATTTACCATAGCTACCACGTTTTGGTAGGCGGGTTAGTACTCGCAGTTTTTTTTTACAAGGTGGGTTAAAATCACAATGTCTGCGGATGACGCCTGTTGTAGCACGAAGTCTGTAACTATTTGGACGTGGTCAATGAGTCGGTCTGTGTCAACATTTAATTATTTCATTATCATTAAACTAAGTTTGTATAAAAAGGGTTATTATAATATTAAGGAGTTTATGGATGATAATAATCCCTGGCAAGGGTGATCGCTACCAAGCTATTTCTAATTTGTCTTGTATTGTTAATTGTAAACATGATTGTAAGCTATAATTGGAAAAAAGTCCCGCAGGGTTTCTTCCTGGTTCTTCCCAGGACAGAGGTTTTTTTTGCGAACCAGTGGTAAATGAAAAAAGTGACTTTCAATAAGTATTGTATAATCTACATTGAATTAAAAAGCTTCTATTTCATTACCGCTATGAGACCTGTAGAGGCACCCGTAGACGCGGGGATGGTCTTCGCTGTCTAGGCGCAGCCATAGAATGATCAGGTCCGTACCTTAGAGACTGCCGAGTCGTCGAAAACAGTATGAAACACTTGTGTCTTGGTTAGAAAGAGCAAGAGCAGATTTGCCATCTCCAGATGGTAGTGGATACCATCTGGAGATGGCAAATTTAGTTAGTAAGTTAAGGTTTGAATGAAGTTTCCAGATGTTGCAGAAATTCACGGATAGCGTGGCAGGGCTCGCCTTTGTCTTATTGCTCCGCTTGCCCCGAGCATTTTTAGTCTGAATTTTTAGTCTAGTAGATGATGGTTTTTTGATGAAAATGCACATTTTATGTGAAATTATGCGATCCACATTTTTTATTTTATTTATTTTATATAAAATAATCATGGTGACAAACGAGAGAACAAAACATCTGATAGAAAATGGATGCTGGTGCCTGTAGACACCTACATCTATCCACGATTAAATATCACAACGTGAAACATTGTCACCATTCAGGACCAAAATGGAATGGCTCGTTACCAGTGAAAGGGGTCTCCGGTTCTCACACTCATCATACGTTACACAGCAACAATGCACTGCTATTTAACGCTGGTATTCTGTATACTAACGATAACAAATTTTTCTAATAATTTCCAGTATACATTAGTACGTTAAGAATTTCTATTTTTAAAATAAAACCCACATGTTACTAGTGTGAAGACGTCTCGATGTCTAAAACACTACGCTATTTATGCTTTTTACAGAATTTTGTGTACATATTCACAGAAATTACTCTAGGCTGCAGAACGCAGAGTCACGTTCCTGAGGCACACGTCGCAACTACAGCGCTGGCATAACAGCTGCTTACTTTGCAAGGATACATAATCTTTTTATAGCTACCATCGGTGCAGTTTCAGCTTGTACACGTCTTTTTGGAGTATGTTACTCCGAAATTCTTAAGTGGTTGAAAATACAAAAACTTTTGGTAAATCCTAATGTGCTTGCCTTAAGCGCTCATATCTATAACCTTATGTATTACTATTATTTCCAATTTTCCGAAAATTTTATGTCAAACGTCAATAAAAAATAGCTTGGAAAATCGAATAGTGCACGACTCATAATGCTCATATGATGAATCAACAATAGCAAATAGTTATTGAAACTACTTTTACGAATTTAATAGTGTTTAATTTATTTGATTTTTAATTCCCATCGTTTCTGGTGCTTTTCAGCACCCATGGTCACGGGGGACTGAAGTGACTGACGTCCCGATGTCAGTGTTAACACGAAGTACCTTCAGCTTTTTAATTACTTTGTTATTATTTATGGTCCCATCTACGTAGAATGTACTTACCGTGTCTTGAAGTGGTATGTTTGGATTTGGTTTTAGTTTTATTAATTACGAGATCACAAATAGATGATAGTACCCAGCCTCCTTCTCTATTTAAATTAGGATGTTTATTAATTTAAATAGCCTCACGTTCACGTAACATCCTTGGTAGGATGATCTTTGGTAGGATGATCCTTGGTAGGATGATCCTTGGTAGGATGATTCTTGGTAGGAATCGATGTTCTTTCGCGAGGATGGTCTATAAAAATTGAGGTTAGGGCCGTCTAGGACATGATCACAAACTGCAGTCTTTCGGGAACGTTGATACTTCACGTCGGTGATCAAAAATCATATAAACTAAACGCGATAAATTCCTTAAAGGTATTTATTTATTTATTTATTCTTTTTTTGTACACCACAATACAGAAACATCAACACAGTTAAAACTAATTAAAGTATGTACAATAGGCGGTCTTATTACTGAAAGTGATTTCTTCCAGACAACCTTTGCGTAGAGGAATGATGCAAACAAAAGTTACAAAAAAGAGGGGGGCATACAAAATAATAATAATAAAAAACACAATAATACATACAAATAAAAGTAAGTGAAAGTTATATATAAAATATCATATAATAGATTAAATGAAAAGAGTAAGAGAAATGTAAAGAGATTTATCTAATAGCGTTCTAAATAATACGATTTAACAAGAATTTTGAAAGAGTGAAGAGATTTAGCACGACGAATATGGAGAGGTAAGGAGTTCCACAATCGCACAGCGGTTACGGTGAAGGATTTCTTGAAAAAGGAAGAAGAGTGCAAAGGTGTAGAGAGAGAAAGATTGATGGAAGGAACCGATTATGGGTAAGAGAAAGATACTGGAAACGGTTTTTTAAATAAAGAGGAGTAGAAGGATTAAACAGCACACGGAGAGAATGTGAGTATTCCTGCGAAGGCGGATCGGAAGCCATTTGAGCTGTTTGCGAAATTCGGAGATATGATCATATTTGCGAAGCCCAAATATAAATCTAATGCATAAATTTTGAATGCGCTCAAGCTTATTAAGCTGCTCCTCGGTAATGTCAAGATAGCAAATATCAGCATAGTCAAGGATAGGCAGAAGAAGAGACTGGGCGAGCGTAACTTTAGTTGCTGTGGGAAGGAAATTACGTAATCTACGTAAACAGCTTAACGCAGCAAACATTTTTCTACTGACCTCATTAACCTGTGAGGTCCAAGACATACAGGAGTCAAGATACAACCCCAGGTTTTTAACCTTGTTACTGTAAGGGATTAGAGTGCAGTCTAGTATAATAGGGGGTAGGGGTGACCAGTCAATTTTACCAATTAATCTAGAACTACCGATGACAATGACCTGAGTTTTCTTAGGATTAATCGTTAAACCATAACATTTAATCCAATTCGAAATACAAGCGCCCATGATCTCAAGGACTAGTAATTTGGAGATCATCAGCATACAAGTGGTAGGAAGAGGACAAATTATGACTTATAGAGTTAATGAAAATTGCAAAAAGGAGAGGAGACAACACGCCACCTTGTGGTACACCAGCAGCTGTAGTAATCCAGGTGGAAAAAACCTCTTGCACCTGAATTCGCTGTCGGCGACCAAACAAGTAACTTCGAAACCAGTCAACTACAGTTGGAGATATGTTGAGAGAGCGTAGGATGCTTAACAAGATATCAAAATCTACAGTATTAAATGCGTTACTAAAATCAAGCAACGTGAGAATAGTAAGCTTTTGTTTCTCCATACCATACCGAATATCATCAGTGATTTGTAAAAGTGCAGTAGTCGTACTATGGCCAGGACGGAAACCGGATTGCAAGGGATTTAAAAGATTGTGTTTTAAAAGATAGGTGCTTAATTGATTGTGCACAAGACGTTCTAGAACTTTGGAAAAGAAAGGCAAAATAGAGATAGGTCTATAATCGGAAAAACTAGAGGGATTTGACTTTTTTCGGAAGAGGAACTACAAATGCGTCTTTCCAAGCTGAAGGGAAAAAATCCTAAATTCAGTGATTTATTCAGGATAGACGTGATTATAGGTAAAAGGAGATCAATGAGAGGGATGACCATTTTCCGACTAATGCAGTCACTACCAATGGAATTTGAATGGATGGACATTATGGCTCTCTTAACATCACAATTGTTAAATTGGCTAAAATTAAAAGCAGGGGTGTCCGGAGTGGGAGATTTTGAAAGAGAATCTAAAGTATTATGTTTTGCTTTATCGTTAATGCAAGACGAAGATGAGAAATGCAAATTAAGTTGATTGAGATCAAGGTTATGGTGTGTGAGATTTTGTCGTAATTTCCCAACTCCTAAGGACTTAAGAAATTTCCAGACCTTAGCAGGATCAGGATCTTGTACTGATTCATGGATAAGGCGTCGTTGTGCTTTTCTACACAGATTGTTGCAACGATTCCGTACTAATCTATACTTCTCTCTATTCAAATCGCTAGGGACTGACTTGTATTTACCTTTGGCACAATTTTTAATGTGGATGATTTTTTTTATATCATCGGTCAGCCAAGCAGAGGGAGGATGCTTTACACGCACTGGACGAACGAGTTATTAACAGAGAGTTGAACAAAGCAACCTGTTCATCAACAGTAGACGCATTGACGACTACACTCCAATCAATCTTTACAGCGTCATTTAAAAGCTGCTCCAAATCCAAGTCACTAAAGTTACGCTGAAGTAGTATCCTTGACTTAGCTTTATGGGGACGGATTTTGTATGACAGGTATAAAAGGTCGTGATAGGAAAAAGAATCAGCAGCGTGTTGCCCAAATTTAAGAACATGGTCAGGTAAAGACACAAACATTATGTCGAGAAGAGAAGGGGCACAGTTCGGGAAAAAGTGTGTGGCAGAAGTAGGAAGAAGTTTTAAATTTGCTGCTTCAATAATAGATTTAAGTTTTATTGATCTAGCGTTGTTTTTTAAAAGACAGGTATTAAAATCACCCATAATAATACTGTGACAATAGATAGGTGTAAGATTTTCAAGAATATTTTCTAACGTGGTGAAGTAGTCGACAGTGAGAGAGGGACTGTAAAAAACTCCAAGAAGTAATTTTGTATGACCAAGAAGAACTTCGATAAAGAGAAATTCAGCTTCGTTTCCAGTCTGCGAACCATTTGAAACTTGAATTACTGAAAAAGGTATATGTGAGCGCAGATAAATAGCAACACCACCACCGCCCCGATCGGTACGGTCGTTAGGAATCAAATGAAAACCTGGAAGCGAGTAGGAAGTTGATGGAAGACATGGTTTTAACCATGACTCCGAAACAAGGATAGCGTGTATGTTTTTGCTATTAAAACTTGACAACATGTCGGGGTAATGAGCAGGAATACTTTGAGAATTTATGTGAATAGCGTTAAAGTTTTTGTTAGATTCAGAAAAAGTTGAATCTAACATAATATTTAAGGGTTCAATGCTTTCAAAGCTGTCAATACTGCTTAATCCATCAGAGGCAGAATCAAAGGCGAAGTAATTGGAACTCCGAACACTATCATCTGAAGAAATCGTATTAAATTATATCTGATTACTAAATATATGTAAAACTAAGTAAATATGTATTATTATATGTATGAATTATAATGTATATAATTATAAAATAAATAATTCAAAAATAAATAAGTCATCAGTAAACTACCTGCCAGCATTATGGAAAGAAATGTTTAATTCACTTAACAATAAGTGAAGAAACGGAACGTTAACATACCATAGACACAAAAGTGAGAGGTGTTAATGTCAGATGAGTCAAAGTGTCAAAGTTACAGTACGTTAACTAGCAATTATCTACCTTACAATATACTTTTATCACTAATACTAAACATTCCAAAGAAAGATTACAATAACAATTACCAACATACAAGAAAAATTATAACACTAAATAATAAACATTCCAAAGAGAGATTATTAATCATTACATTTTACTATCTAATCTACAATTAAGAAGGAAAGGTAATGAAGATATAATGATAAAAAGAAAACTAATATATGAAGTCCAGAGAAAAGTTATAACAGAATTACAAAATTAATAAAATATAAAATAAAATTATTTACGAAAAAGTTCATTTTTTACCGGCCCTCTTAGTACGCTGTGGTGCACCTTTATCTTCAGGGGACTTATTTGCCTCAACCACAATAGGATAAACGGGTGAAGCAGAAGTTGACCCGTTGCATAATGCGTCAAGCTCAGACAAGGTCTCAAGTTGGTGCCTTGTGCCATCTGAAGTAAAGATATTGATAACTCCATCCCTGGTCCAACATTTGGTGATGCCATACCTTCGCCTAGCTTCTAGAAAAACACTGTGGCGCCTCCTTGTTAGAAACTCAGACTGGGTTATACCTGTGCCCTTAAGTTTGGTTTTGGAGTACCAAACCTTGTCTCGCATCACAGTATCGCTGAATTTGACAACTACAGGCCTGGAAGATTTATCAGAAGGGCGTCCCAGACGATGACAACGGCTTATGGATGTTTTACTGAAACCTGGGACTAGGAGTTTAGTGCTGATAAGTGTACTTATGACGGCGCTAGTATCCTCAGATTTTTCTTCAGGAACTCCATGGAGTAGGATCATCTTTCTGCGGCGACGCATTTCACTACGATCCAGTTCTCTTCCCAAAAGATCTACTTGGTTATGCAAAGATGTTAAAGCAGCCAAGATGAATTTTCTAAAAGTATTAAAATCACCTGGTAGAGAAGATGAAGTTGTGGCAGCAGAACTAGATTGTTGCAGTTCCCGCTGAAAGTTATCCATTTGACTTTGGAATGACTTTGACATCTCCATAAGTGAACCTTTCAGTGCTTCCATGGTGAAAGTAGTTGTAAAGTGCAGTGATGTTAGAGAAAATACTTGGAAATAAGAGCTGGTAGGTAGTAATTTATTACAGATAAATAATAAACATGAAATTCAAACTGTAACTATTTTTAAAATATATTTAAATCTAAGATGTCTAAAATGTGTACTACTCAATTGACCTACCCTCACAGTTAAAGGTAGTTTTATTTAATGTACAGTGTTCGTGTAAATATAAGAAATCGTTATAAAAGAAAATAGATTTTTAAATTTTACTTTGCTATTATTGAAATTCAATATTTTTTATTCTTGTTACATGAAAAAACTTTTAACAGAATTACCTTAAAACGATCAAAAATCAACTTTAATATTACTATAGTTTGTAGGCATTATCGTAAAAACTAATATTTTTTACCACACTCGTTATTAATTTTTTTCTCATCAACTTTTCATTCTCCAAAGTACACCTTCAGGTCACTCAATCAAGTTCGGAAGTAAGATCTCATCTTAACTAACAAAACGAAGCCAAACTCGCCTAGTTCTACTCTTCGAGGAGTTTCAGTAGCAGATACCGAAGTACACCTTCAGGTCACTCTATAAAGTTTTGGGTGGCCGACGGCCCAATTCCCTCCCCCCAAAGCCCCCCCCCCTTAACATGGTATTGGAATTAAGTGAAGATCTACCTCGGGAGAGTACCAGAAGGTAAACTCTCTCAGAAATGAGGGAAGGCCTGTGCCCAGCAGTGGGACGTATATAGGCTGTAACTTTACTACCTCAGGAGGGTACCAGCACCCCTGGAGAATTCCCCGCTGATCAGTCACGACCACGTTACTCCACTCCTGAGCGTGGGTGCTCAGGCTGCCCCGCGTATTCTGGGGGGGGGGGGGGCAAAATTTCGCTCAAGATAACAACTGCTCGGGGCAAGCTAAGCCACAAGTCAGACTTATTACTTTTACGTTTTTTTTTGGTAATTTTTACATCTTCAACGTTGTTGAACGTCCCTATAACAATCGCCGGTAAAACAGGTCTGCTGCTTACTGCTTGCTTGCTTGATGCTAACTCTTTGACCAGTAAATACATCTATGGTCGATTAAGCCAATAAATAAATATTTATCATTCATTTATCATGGTTTATATTGATATATATGTATATAATAGCAGCTTAATACTGCTGAGTTTCGTATGATGAATGTTTTTACTGGAAACGAGGCATTCCATCTTAGTCCTCAAAGGTGACAACGCATCTGCGTTTTGATTCTCAATGGAGGATAAGTGCCACAACATTCACTTACCATTAGGTAGACTGTGTGTTCGTTTGTCACCTTTATTCTATAAAAAATAGATTGGTTCACAGAGTGGATATTTGCCATAGTTGCCACTTTCTGCTGAAGGGTTTACAATTTCAGTTTTATTATTTTAAATTGTTTTCAGGAAGATGATGCTGCCTATCTCCAGTTTCGTTTCCCTCAGTCGCATTTTACGACACTCACTGATTGATATGAGGCAGTCAATACTCTTACACCTCTACAATATGGTTTATATGGTGGTTATTAACATAGAAGAAAGATAATATAATGCCGGCAATAACTTACAAAAATATTAGAATATAAGGAGTGTGCGGTCCGTGATATCGTCGAGGGTCGTATTTCACCTGTCGCTTTTCACTTTTTACGTGAAAACATTCTCCCAATTTGCAAATTATGCACATATTTCAACGTAAACGACTCCAGAGGGTCGCTCGTAAAAACAATGTGCGAAACCACTTGACTTACCTTCACAAGGAGTCCCTGAGCATTTATCTTGAACACTTTCATTTACAAATAGAGGAGCTCGAACTAAAAGCTGTAAATAAAATTTGTGTTATAAATATTTTGAGTTACCACGTGCACATTTATTCAAGAAAGGCTATCAAAGTTCACTGCTGAACATATGCCTCCCAGAGAAAAGAAACGTAAATCGAGGTTGCTGATTATGATGTACCGGGTAGGGCCAAAATCATTTTTTGTTTACTCAGTAGCGGCCCGGAGTTGCCGATGTTTCACCCTCATGCCTCGAAAAGCGCGTAAAGCAGGTCCAGGTTTCCCTCTGTCGTCCCTTACGACGACCAAGGGACGATATAGGGTAGTGGATATTATTACACCGCTACTGCAAGATTACCGCGCTCACGGCAGTGAAGAAAAACATCGTGGGAAAACCTGCCTATAGGCAATGGAGAAGCATGGGGAGGTTTTAGCTTCTGGAGGCTTGTACCTTCTATCAAATGAGCAGGAAACGGTTGTCGAACCGTGAAAATTTTCGTGGAACGAGTATAGATGTATCTGAAAGGAAAGAATATTTAGTGGTCTTGTCTACTGATTTACTACGTTTTTGGCGGTGAAAGAAATCTACAATATGAAAAATTTAATGAAATGTGAAGATATGTGACTTTCGCCAACACGCATTGGGACAGCGCGTCACACATTTTTGTGCCCCAAAACCCTCTCAGAAATCAAATGAGGAGTAAGACGTATATAAAAAAATAAAAAAGGTTTTTATATTGCAAAGGTGGTACAGATTATAAAATACAACATAAAATAATACAGTGGAAGTAAAGTAGTATTTTCTCTAAAATATAATTATAATCTTATCACTTACAATCATGTGATATGTACGCTCGTTTGTCACCCTAATTCTATAAAAAAGGATTTCTAATAAAACTCTTTACTATTCTGTTTACACGCATATCTGGAATGTTGCATACGTCATACAACTAAGATTGTCGTACAAAACTTTAAACAAATAAAATTTATGAAACAACTGAAAAATATCCGATACGCGACATATCATTGGCGGTTAATAAATACGCAGTTTGATGTAAAATTTGCGTTGTAGGTGCAATGGTCAGTTAGCATTGACCTACCAAGTGCAATATTCGAATAGAGCCTTCAAACTTACATACATTAGTCTCGTTTGCTTATCCTATACCTTTAAACGAGCAATTCTTGTATATATATATATATATATATATATACATATATATATATATATATATATATATATATATATATATATATATATATATATACAAGAACTAATAATATATATTATCGGAGTATCCAGAGAGTTTCGGGGGCAATAAATCGATCTAGCTAGTGATTTACTTTTAAAAAATGTCCCTTTGTTCGTGTTTTCAGGCAATAAAAAACTGCTACAATATAAGAAGGTAAATTTTGACAGGTTACCAACGATCGTAATAGCTCAGATGGGATGTTGTTCGGGCGTGATATCGGTGTTCCGTGGTTCTCGTCCCGTCTTGAGTCCGACTTTTTTTCCTCTTTTTTTTTTCAAGTTCCCTTCTTTTGTGAAAAAATCTATTATTTCGAGCCTTTTTTTTAGTATTTTTTAAAAATTCAAAAATTTTAATTAATCTAATTGCACTCATGATTTTTATTAAAATAACCAGTTCAGTTTTTCTATTCTGTCAATAAGATCACAAAATATTATTTATGTTTCATCAGCATGTAATTTATAAATGTAATTTCAAAAAAAAACCGAGCAAAGTTCGGTCATCCGGGTACTTTATTAATTATCAACCAAATCCGCTTTTTAGTTTTCTTACAATTTTCGACTTCAAAAATGGAGGAAGTTCTCAATTCGATGCGTATGTTTTTATGTACGTACGTTACTCAATATCTTAGTTAGTTGTAAACTGGATGGAGATAAAGGAGATGGCCAAAAATTGTATGAACCTGTGCCCCAGACTGTACGGAGATGAAATCTACGTCATTTTGAAAGTACAGACCTTTTATACAAAGAATAAGAAAAGTGCATGTAGCTACGCAGTAGTGGACAAAAGTTATGAAGATTTAAAAAGTTGATTTTGGCAGTCAGTTTTTATCAATATTACATAATGAAGATATTAATAAAGTTCCAATTTATGAGTGTTATGTAGGATATTGTATATGCACGATGATCAGGATGTATCCTAACTGGTTAAGCTAAAAAAAAAACAAGGACAGCAGTTTTTTTCACTCTTTAAAATTATTATTTGTAACTAGTTTTATTAATATAACTATTATTGATCGAAGTATATTAGACATAAAATAATTAAACTTATGTATTACACCGTTTATAATTATTGGAGCACTCGCGTCGGGCTACGTCACTTATTAAATAAAAGTAAAATACGATAAAACACAAATACGAAGGAAAAACATACATATATCATATACCGAGAAACGGCGCGTAAGTCGGTAAACGTGAATCAGATCAAGTCTGACATTGACACTTTTACTGTGTTGATGCTTGATGGACGAATTCAGTATTGCAAGTACTAAAGTAAAATAACCCTATCCTTTAATATAACGCTACACGTTTAAGCTGTTGCTGTATTGAACAAATAAATTCCTATCCTTTAGTGTATTTTGATTATTTTGAGGCATTAATTTATTAATTGAAGGCTTGTTATTATAAATAACATATCATAAATAAAGTATTTTTATGAATTTAGATATTGTTTTTCCCTACTCTGATCTTTTTAAGTAGGTATTATATGGCCACATTAAAGGTGCTTTAGAGAGACTTCAAAGAGATGAAATCACTTAAATACTTTTAAACTTGATAATTTTTCAACAGCTGCTATGAAATGTTAATAGTTATTCAAAATTCTTTTTTTATTTTATTTAAATTAATAGCAATAGTCTTATTTTTGTACAGCTTGGGGCATATTTTGGCCATCTCATTTGAAAAAAAACATCACAAAATAGAAGTTTAATTTTATATAGAAGTTTAAAAAAATATATGTGTGTATTAAAGCGACATTCCAATTGTTACAAGTACCTTGTGATATACCTAAATAAACTCTAAAGCGTCAAAAACTAAACTCAAAAATCAAATTAATGATTTCTTATTGTATCAACATAAATATTTGAAATTGAATAGGTAAAGGAAACTTAAAATAGGTTAAAAAAATTAAACCCGACAAAATCTGTAAAATTAGTTTTATTCAATGTCAAAAATCAAAATTTTAAGTCGGTTCTGAATCACAATATATGGAAGAATTGAAAATCTGACTTAAGGAACTATTATATGGAAATTATTTTTTCTGTTAAGTTCTTTGATGCCGGTCCTATTAAAAGTTTAATTTTTATTCTAACAATATTCTTTGATTATACTCCCTTTTTGTGGTGGTTTTGGTACAAGTTTTTAAGAATTTGGATACACAAATGATTTTGAGAGTTAAAATATTATATAAAAATTATAATTTAGTATGTCACATATAATATCTGGTCGTGTCGGATAACTATCCCATCGGACTATGAGAGTAAGGGAATAGAGAGTGCATCTGTGTTTTCGCATATATTGGGGCACTATAATTCTGTTCTGCGTAGATGCTTAATCTCCGTTTACGTCGTCTAAGAATATCTACTATAGACCCCATGTTATCCCGTAGTAAGGGTGAAGGTGAGAATATCTTATGCCTGTTATCGTTCTGTGGGTGAAATAAGAGGCGGCGGAGGATAAACTAATGATGGACAACAACATCATCCAAATAACTAGATAAAATAAGACTACGATTGCTAACTTGCCTGCCAAGGTGCCGTATCAACGTATCTAAAACGTATACATAATATTCATATACATACACCTTAAGCTTGATATTTATAATTTCAGCATTGTTTTACAGATTGGTTTAATAACATTATTTTGTATCCCACGCGGATATCCGTACGTTACTGTCCGTTCGGGCTCACTGCAAACCAGCGCTGTTGTCGCCGACACCATAAGCAGCATAAGTGAAGTCCGTTTGCCTGACGCACCGCAACACACTTCATGTGATTTTTTTTTACTGTAAGTTATAAGTATACATGCTTTTAAAATTTTATATCAATTTGTTCTTTTTTTAATTTTGTTATAATATTCTTAGTATATGTGTAAAATTTTGTAAAAATTTTCAAAATTTGCCTAATGATGTTTGTGATATGTTATAATAAATCTTTCTATCTTTATTTCTTTCTTTCTTTCACTGGTAATAATCCTAGTTATCACTACAGTCTTAAATTGGAACATTTTGGATATTTCGAATTCAAAGCCGATATTAGTCAGGTTTGAAAATTGATCGTTTCATCTAAATAAATTAAAACATTTAAAATTATTTATGTTTTATACCGTGGTAGCTCAGATAGTTAGCGCTCGCTATAACTTCACAGTATGACGCAACGAAACTGAATTTCAAACAACCTGAATTTCTGAGAAATAAGAGAAAAAAATATCTCAAGGACATGTGAAGTTCGCTAACACGTATTGGGGTATCACGGCCGACAATTTCTGCCCTAAAACCCTCTCAGAAATAAGGGAAGGCAAGCCTCCCCTCATTTTCCCACTGCTGCCAACGGTCCCCGGGCACTTGTGCCCATCAGTAGAACATGTAGGCTGTAACTTTAACTTTGAAGAATTTTACATAATTTCTCCAATATAACTGTTTAGTTCTTACTTGTATTGCTTGCTTACTTATTCCTGTTAATTTGCAACTGAAGTCAATTATATTTTGCAAAAATATTTTTCCCCAATTTTCTGTAAAGGTGTAATAATTATAAATTAAAGCTTTTATTCCAAGTACTATTTGTTTTACTTGTACGTCAAAAGCATATTAGACTATAAATAATATTTTGTATATATGTTACAAATAGTTTGCTATCACTCGACGCCATATTATCGCGTTTGACAGATGCGCATATTATTTGAGACACCAGAATATGGCGTTTGGACAGGCTGTGTATATTGCGTGTAAAAAAGTCATCAAACATCATTATCAATCAATTTATTAAACAAAAGTTGTATAAACAAGTGCAATGGTTAAACCAGTAATAAATAACAAAATTAAACAAGTTCACTGAAAATAAAAAATATAATTAAATATAGTTCTTATAAATAACATTTAAAATAGAATTGTTCTGAGCATTCTTATCTATGGTTCTGAGCAATATAATTTACTCATTAGTTCTGAGTCATCATTATCATCATTACAGCCCTTCACAAGTCCACTGCTGAACATAGGCCTCCCCCAAGTAATGCCACAAAGCACGGTCCTGAGCCACCTGCATCCATCGACTTCCTGCATGTCTTACCAGGTCGTCACTCCATCTAGTGGGGGGTCGCCCTACACTACGCCTACCGGTACGAGGCTGCCACTCGAGAACCTTTCTTCCCCATCGGTTATCGGTTCTTCGAGCTATATGGCCGGCCCATTGCCACTTCAGCTTACTAATCCGTTGGGCTATGTCGGTCACTCTGGTTTTACTGCGGATATCCTCATTTCTGAGCCTATCACGCAGAGAAACTCCGAGCATAGCCCTCTCCATAGCTCGCTGAGCGACCTTAAGCGTCCTCATACGGCCAGCAGTGAAGGACCACGTCTCAGATCCGTAAGTCATCACTGGCAACACGCACTGGTTGTACAATCTAGTTTTTAGAGATTGAGGTATACCAGACGAAAAGATATGCCGTAATTTCCCGAACGCTGCCCAGCCGAGTTGAATCCGTCGATTGACCTCTCGGTCGAAGTTGGACTTACCTAGTCGGACTATTTGTCCCAGGTAAACGTATTCGTCAACAACTTCGAGCATAGTGCTCCCAACAACTACCGGCATAGGTGTGACATGGACATTGAACATGATCTTTGTTTTGTCCATGTTCATCTTAAGACCTATCCGTTGGGAGGCACTATTGAGGTCATTGAGCATAGTGCTTAAGTCCTCCAGCGATTCTGCCATAAGGACTATATCGTCGGCAAATCGAAGGTGAGTGATGTACTCGCCATTGATGTCAATACCGTATCCTTTCCAGTCCAGTAGCTTGAAAACGTCTTCCAATGCAGCGGTGAAGAGTTTCGGGGATATAACGTCACCCTGTCTTACACCTCTCTGCAGTTGGATAGGTTTCGAGCTCTCGTTCTGTACTCGGATAGCCATCGTAGCCCTACTGTACAAACACTTCAGCACTTCGATATACCGACAATCAACTTGGCACCGCTGAAGGGACTGTAGCACCGCCCAAATTTCGACGGAATCAAAGGCTTTCTCATAGTCCACATACGCCAGGCAAAGTGGCAGATTGTACTCTTCAGTCTTCTGTACAATCTGCCGCAGGGTATGTATGTGGTCTATGGTACTGAAGCCTTTTCGGAAACCGGCTTGTTCGGGAGGCTGGAAGTCGTCAAGTCTGCGTGCGAGACGATTCGTAATGACTCTCGAAAACAGCACGTAGACGCGGCTCAGAAGGGAAATCGGTCTGTAGTTCTTTAAGAGAGCGTTGTCGCCTTTCTTAAAGAACAAGACCACCGCACTTCTGCTCCACGCCTCTGGAGTAGTGCCACCATGGAGGACGGAATTGAAGAGCTTCTGAAGGACTTCAAGTACCGGTGTTCCACCCGCTTTCAGAAGCTCCGCTGTAATTCCATCCTCGCCTGGGGCCCTGCCGTTTTTAAGGTGCTGGAGAGCCATTCTAATCTCGCTTAGACTGACGTCCGGGATATCATCGGAATAGTGTCGGATAAGACTTGCTCTTGGATCGTTACTCACACTTGCGTGTGGCTCCAACGATGATGTGTACAGCTGCCCATAGAACCTCTCAATATCACTTAAAATCTCAGGTGTCCCGGAAACGATGTTGCCACACTCAGTCTTCAGCCTTGACAGTTGGCTCTTTCTGGCAGACAGATCTCTGGCAAAGACTTTGGAGCCCTGGTTCCGCTCGATCGCTTCTTTAATACGAGAAGTATTAAAGTTGCGTAAGTCTCGCCGTATGCATTTGGAGATCTGTCTGTTCAGTTGCCTGTATGCTGTCAAATCTGTTGACGATTGCAGCCTCATCTCCCGTCTAACAGCCATGAGATTAAGAGTGTGATCGGAGAGTTTTTGTGTTCTTCTGCGGCGGGTCTTACAGAACTTAGCTCCGACCGCATGGACAGTTTCCACGAGCTTGTCGTTCATATCGTCCACTGCATTGCAATCTTCTAGGCACTGGAAGCGGTTACGTAACTCGAGCTGAAAGGTTTCGGGATTCTGGATTAGAGCACGAGGGGGACGGAGCGTTGACTTCATTAGACGAGACCTCTCCAACCTAACGTTTAGGTTCAGTGTGCCTCTAACCATTCGGTGATCGCTGCCAGTTTTCACCCTTGCGATCACTGAGACATCACTGAACAGTTGGCGTCTGGTCGTCATAATGAAGTCAATCTCATTTTTTGTCGAACCGTCGGGGCTCGACCAGGTCCACTTCCTGTGGGGCCGCTTCTGGAAGAAAGAGTTCATCATAAAGAGTCCCTCTTTCTCCATAAAGTCGGCCAGCTGCTGGCCCCTTCGGTTCCGTTGCCCTACTCCAAATTTCCCTACCTTCAGCTCACCGCTTTCTCTTGTGCCCAGTTTTGCGTTGAAGTCTCCCATCAACACCGTGTAGTAGGTTCTGGAGGAATGTATGGCTCTGGAAATATCCTCATACATTTCCTCCACCTCCTCATCGGGATGTGCCGAGGTTGGTGCGTAAACCTGAATGACCTTCAGCGAATACCGTTTGGTGATTCTGAGTATCAGGTACGCGACCCTCGTCGACACACTCCCAATCTTTACAACGTTGTTGACGAGAGATTTGTGGACGATAAATCCGACACCTCCTTGGGACAGATGGTCGCCCTCCCGGTGATAGAACAAGTTGCCGGACTCGAGGATTGTCGTGTCCTCCCCCTCTCTTCGGACCTCGGATAATCCAATAATATGCCAGCGCGACTTGTCTACCTCTTCTTCCAGCTCCAGTATCTTCTCGTCAGTCCTCAGGGTACGTGCGTTATATGTTGCCAGGTCGAGTCGTCGTAGGTGGCAACCGAACCTCCACCGGAGATTCTTAGCACCCCCTGCCCCGCCGTTACCATGGTCGCCACCGTAGCCAGGAATAGCGGGGCCGCCGGGGACTGGGGGCCGTCTGTTTGTGTATTTGTTCATTGGGGGGTATTTGCCATAGTTGCCACGCTTGGCGAGCGGGTTGGCAACCGCAGTTTTTTATTACGTCACAGTTGTCATCAGGAAGACGCTGCTGCCCATCTCCTGCCTGTCTCCCTCTGTCGCCTCTTACGACACCCACGGGAAGATATGGGGTAGTGGATATTCTTAACCGCCACTACACGGCAGTTTAGTTCTGAGTGCTCCCTTCTAAATATTACTATACTCTTAGGAGGGGTCTACAAATTTGTCACCGAGGAGACCGATATGAAAAAAATGGGGCTTGATAGATTATATTTATTTACAGTTTGCGAAGATATCGTGTAACATGCATTGAATATCAGTTAAGACCACCGTTTGTGACCAAGTTTCCCGGTATTGTAACAAATTTGTTTGAACGCAATAAAAATTATCAATATAGGAAAGAAAAAATATAAGAAAATCTTACTTACAATTATCTATCTTAATGTTGCAGTGTATCGTATGGAGGGTGTATAGAACTTTAACGTAAAAGTTACTGAAAACAAGACATTCCATTTTAGTCCTCAACGGTGAAAAATTATTTGCATTTTGATTTTTAAACGTGGATAAATGTTTGTCTATGGGCCACAGCAACCACTTACCGTCATGGGGACTGTGTACTCATTTGTTACCCTAATTCTAAAGAAACCTTGTATTACAAAGAAATTGAAATTCTTCTCGCACTTGTTACATCTTTGTGTGTTATTCGCACGTAGCAACGGGAGGCTTTCAAAATACTTCTATTAATATTCTTTTAACAACACAAAGCGTTAGCAGCTGCGACTCAATTATTATTTTAGTACAATACGCAATACTGTTGCGTCCTACATTTTATAAGTGTTTGTGAAAATATACTGTGGCAACAATCTATGATTGCTCAAGAAATTATTGAAGCGGCAATTTGGATATTTTGACTACAGCAGTAACTTGTAATTGTCAGCGAATAAATTTAATAATTTAAGTAAATAAATGACTCGTTTGGCTGTCTCGCTCTCTGTCAGTAAATGAAACTTCATTTAAGGGATTTTCTGTTTAATCTTCGTTATAATACCCTACATCAGTACTTAAAACTAATTAGTAATTGGGTGCGTTTGGCAGAAAAAAGCGCTAGCAAGCGCTTACAAGCGCTAAAATCGTTTTCGGCCAGGACACGATTGCTATCTTCAGTAGCGCTGACACAATCCGCCATTTTGCTTATTTAATTTGTTTGTTTTGAAGTAGAGTTTATAAGTTGTTTTGTGCAATATTAGTTTTAAGTAATATAATGACATGAATAAACATATACAATGTTATTAAAATTCATGATTGCTAAGTTTTTAATATGAATACTTTATAAACATATATTTAAATTAGGTTAGGTTCCCCGGTTAAAACTAGCATCGTGTCCTAGAGGAAAATAGCTACTTACGATTTGACAGCACTTACCGCTTACGATCGCCATTTTGTTTACAAGCGCTTGCTAGCGCTTTTTTCTGCCAAACGCACCCATTAATGAAGGTATATCTTGACCTTTAAGAAGATTGATATTTCTGTCCTCGTCATCATCATATGTCTGGACATATGGTCATTCCAAGTCTTAGGTTTTAGAATATAGGCATCACTATACTTGTTAATTTTTTCTAAGTACGAGTTTTTTTTTTATAGAATAATTGTGACTCGCCAACACACTGCCCGCCTGATGGTAAGTGAATGCTGTGGCCTATAGACGTCATTCTATTCTCAATTAAGAATTCAAATGTAGGTGCGTTTCATCCCTTAGAACTAAGATTAAATACGTGGTTTCTAATAAAAAGTGTCTCCGGTTCTCTACTTTCACCATACACAATGAATTGAAGGAGTTGCTTAGCTGTGAGCAATTTCACTTCTTCTGGGCTAAGTACTTATAGTTTCCTAGATGAGTATTACGTTTACGCATTAACGGTCCACAATTAGTTACGATGTGTTGAGGTATTTATTCTGTTAAAGAACAGAATCGGCACGTTCTTGCGTGTTTTTTTAACAACAATGTCTAGTCAAATCTCTTACCAAAATACGTAGTTTATTTTTGCTTATTCAAAGGGCTTCTAAAACAAATTTATTACCATAAGCCCGGATTAAGGTTTTAGAATTTTCAAGCCTGGTGTGTATACACCACAAAAAATTAAAAGATTAAAAATCACATATTAAAAGATTTAGAGTGATAAAGAATTTCAGGGGTCAATCGGGTCTGCCTTTTAAAATTCCACAAAATGGCTCGATCTGATCCCTCCCGAGCAAGTCTGACGGCTTGTTAATTGACTAAAATGCCCGCAAGAAGCGGAAACAAACTCAAACCGACCCTTTAAATGCCCTGAGATGTAACAACCCCAGGGCGTTTAAACGGGGCACACAGTATTAATGATGTCTTACATACTGCGCTATGGCTGGGGAAGACAGATTCTCTAGTAATAGTCTCGCATTAGTAAGCGTACTGGGGTGACTTCCCACTAGATAGAATGATAACCTTATGAAACATGCAGATCTTCGATGGATGCATGTGGCTTTGAGCGGTGTTTTGGGCATTCCTTAGGTGAGGTGACGATGAACGATTAACTTTGGAAAAAAGTATGCTTACATTAACCCAGAATATAAAATAAAAAGTAAGGCATTTACAACACAAATGCAATAATTTTGAATACTCGAACTAACAAAGCTAAATAATGCCAATAATTTCACGTTATTAATGACTGAATGTAAATATGATTGCTTACTGTACCGTAAATTACACAACAATACAGTTCAGTTGGAATATGCTGGTGCAGTGTATTGATAAGCAAATGTGCGTAATATATCTATTTCAAATAAATTATCGAAATCAGTCCGCAATATACTGGCTGATTTTTTACCGTCTGGAAAAAAAGGTGTAACAGGTGAACGGAATATCAGTCTATGGCGTTGATATTTTAAAATTTTGATCTATCAATAAATACTACTAATTGGGTACGTATTATTTTGATATCGGTAGTTTTTAATTGATTTATTTATTAGTTTAGTTCAAATATTTTGTTGTAATTTTTGTAGCACCGAAAGTTTATTTCAAATTAATCATATTTATTGATAGATCAATTTCATTTTTTTATTTTACATTAACCTGTAAAATAGAGAATATGAAAGGTCAGTGCCATAGGCTTCTATTTCGTTCGCCTGTTACACTCCATTTTTCCAGACGGTAAAAAATCAACCTGTAAAACATGTAACAAAAACCTTGTGGTTTCCGTTAACACGATGACTGCGAAACGAGGCTTTAAACACCTCGTCCGTGTCTCGTATTTATAGCGGTTAGGAAAAACGTCTCGTTTCGTCTGGTTTAGTCTAGGAAAGAGATAACTATATATCTGAGATGCGCTATTGATACCGAGTTTTTGGTATACCTACCTTAATACCGGATTTTTAGGCCTCGTACCGCACTGAATAAATTAAAGTTTAATACAGTGCGTTACGAGGTTGCGAACACCTCGTACCGTACCCTACACTAGCTTTACGTGGTTTGTGTTGTGCAAAACGTTAAACGCTGCACCCGCGACGATATAACAAGATGCCGAAACGTTGCCGAAAAAAGTTAATTAATAATATTGATGAAGAGGAATTGGGTGGTAAATTTAATTCTAAATTACTGATATTTGAAAAACAGATAAGTTATCAATCAATATTTACAAATTATAATCAGTCTAAGTGAAATAATTATGTAGGAATATAACAAATAAATTTAATTGACAAAATCAAAACATGATGATGGGATGAGTCGCTCGCGTACGTAGGCTTCGACCACCAAACCTTAGGCCCACCCGACACGCGTCCCCCGGGTGGTGCTAAACGAGCGACTAAGCCGAAAAATAGACTCGGTTTCCCGCCGTGTGGTAGCGGCATAAAATCTACCACCACCCCTTGTTCGCACCATGAGTCAGGAGATAAAAGAAATGGCCCCGAGTTCCCGGCGCCCCTTTAATGGGGCAGGGAAGCGAAGAATCTCCGGGGAGAAAAACCGGCGACGAGGTTCGCCACCCGTCACGTTCTGTCTCCCGGAGGGGCGAAAAGTGGATTGCGGAAGCCCGTCTGGCTACGCTGAATGTATGTGGAGCAATGAATGATAAGATGGATTAAGTATGCGAAATGATGAATGAGAGAGGAATAGATGTGTTATGTATAAATGAGACGAAACGAAGAGAAAGGATGCCACTGCACATGGCACGTATACCGCGTATTGGTCTGGTGTAGACGAGACCGAACGGGCATGCCAGGGAGTCAGTTTCATCCTTTCAGAAAGAATGGGTCAATGTATGAAAGAGTATGAATGTGTAAGCCCGAGGCTGCTATGGATATGAATGAAAGTAGGCTTAAAGAAGCTGTTCTTGCTAGGGGTGTACGCCCCAGATATGTCTAAGCCCACTTACATCCGAGAGCAGTTTTGGGACATGGTAAGGATGGTGTTGACAAAATGTAAGGAAAATGAAAATATTATTATGTTAGGAGACTTTAATGGAAGGGTTGGGGTAAAGAGGTCTGGTTATGAAAGGATATTGGGAACGTTTGGTGATGAAAGTATAAATGAGAATGGTGAAGACCTCCTCACCGTATGTGTGGAAAAGAATCTTTTTGTGACGAATACTTTTTTCGTCATAAGAAGATTCACATGTATACATGGGAAAGAGGTGATGATAGATTCATGATAGATTTCGTATTTGTGGATGAAAGAATGAGGAGCACAGTCAACCGGGGTTACTTAGTCTTATGTCGAATTAATGGTCTTTTCAAGCGTTGGCGGCATCGGACATCTGTGTCTACCACTGCGTTATAGCGTATAATAATAGAGAAGTTACAAGATGAAGATGTGAAAGAGAAGTATAAATGCAGACTGAGAGAAAATATTAGGTGTTTGAATGAGTTGTGTATGGATGATTTAGACTTGAATACTGTGTGGGATAATATTAAGAAAGGTTTGGTGGATGCAGCCACCGAAGTATGTGGTGTAAGTAAGAGAACAAATGAAAGGAAAAGGAATACGTTGTGGTGGGATGATGAGGTACGGGTGAAAGTTGAATCAAAGAAGAAATCATGGTTAGATTTACTGGCAACTAAAGCTGGTAATTGTGGTGGTATATATGATGAGATTGAAAGAAAAAAGGCAGAATTTAGACGTCTAAATAAGAGAGTAAAAGAAGTAATTGAAAGGAAAAAGAAATAAAGAACGGATAAGAATGATAGAAAGATATCTGATAATTTCCAGGCTAATATAAAAATGTTCTGGAAACTCGTAAGAACTGCCAGGGGAAATACAAAACAGCCTATAATTAATGCTATAAGAGACGAGAATGGATGTATTCTGAATGATAAAGTTTCGAATTTAAACAGATGGAAGGAATACTTTGAAAGCGTGTTTATGAGTAAAGAGTCGATTGAATTAAATGAACAAGAAATTCCGAAAGAAGTGGATAGGGGTTTGGAGATAAGTGTAGATGAATTAATGAAAGCAATGAAAACTATGAAAGCAGGTAAGGCAGCTGGATATGATAGAGTATCACCCGAGATGCTAAGGGCTGGAGAGGGAGTGGTGGCAGGCCTGCTGTACACCTTGTTTAATTTGTGTTGGGAATTACAACGGGTACCGGATTACTGGTGTAAAGCAGTTATAGTACCAATATATAAAGGAAAAGGGTCACATCAGGACTGCAAAAACTACCGTGGTATCAGCTTACTTAGTATTGTGGGTAAACTGTAGGCTGAGGTGTTAATTGAAAGAGTTATGAAAGAAACTGATGGAAAAATTTGGGATGTGCAAGCGGGTTTTCGAAAGGGTATGGGGTGTACAGATCAAGTCTTTTCCATGCGCATGATTGCGGAGAGGTTTTTGGCTAAAAACCAGAAAGGTTTTTGTGCGTTCATGGACTTGGAAAAGGCTTATGACAGAGTGGACAGGAATGTGTTATGGCAAACACTGAACTCATATGGGTTGAGCGCTGGTTTGATACAGGCATTAAGGTCTCTTTATAGGGACTCTAGTGCTTGTGTCAGGATCAATGGGGTCTACTCGGACTGGTTTGGCATCCGAAAAGGTGTCAGACGGGGCTGTATGGCTTCCCCTTGGCTGTTCAACCTTTTTATGGACAGGTGTTTGCAAACTTTGAAAGATGAAGAATGTGGGTTAAGAATGGGCGAGTTAACCGTCAAATGCCTTTTATTTGCCGATGATCAAGTCATATTTGCGTCGTCGGCGGCTGAGTTGCAAATGATGGTTGCATTAATGAACTGGGCATTAAAAGAAAGGGAAATGAAAGTGAACGCAAATAAGACGAAAGTGATGGTTTTTGGAATAGAGGAAAGCAAAACGGTATGTGAAATAAGAATAGAAAGAGATTAAATTGAGCAAATGGATGTATTTGTGTATTTGGGATGTGTATTTAGCAGGGATGGTAGATATGATAAGGATATAGAACGACGAGTAAATGCAGGGAATAGAGTGAATGTGGCACTACACTCTATTGTGAAGAACCAGAATGTATCAAAAAAGGCACGTTTGGTAATTCATAACGCTGTGCTAGTCCCTACTTTAATGTATGGTAGTGAAAGCTGGGTGTGGCAGAAGAAGCACGAAAGTAGAATAAATGCTGCAGAAATGCGGTCTTTAAGGAGTATGTTAGGGTTGAATCTGAATGACAGGGTGAGAAATTGCGTGATAAGAGATAAATGTGGTATGCAAAATGATGTTGTGACCAGGATTAAGAAAGGAATGCTTCGGTGGTTTGGTCACGTAGATAGAATGAATGAGGAAAGAGTGACAAAGCAAATTTATATGGCAGATGTGAACGGCCGAGTCGGGAAGGGACGCCCTAGAGAAAAGTTTATCGACCAAATTGGCGATATTTTGAAAATGGGCCACGTTAAAAGTACCCTTAACCGACGAGCATGTATCCGTAGATATATGGATGTAAAGGAGGCGAAAGAGGTATGTCAGGATCGTGCCAAATGGAAGTCCGTAGTCTCTGCCTACCCCTCTGTGTGACATGCGTGAGTGTCACAGAATGTATCGGTTGCAAAAATATTATTGTTTGACCTGTTTTAAAGTGTGTTAAGTGTATTATCAAACTCATTGTTATACAAAAAGGAATAACTTTACTTCAGCAAACTAATTTTATTTAGCAAATTATATGTGTTTTGTTTTAATTACCTCTAATCGACACGCCCATCTATAAAGCAGGGTCTTTTATAATACTAAACTCCCCAGCCAATTCAGAGGTTATAAAAGCACATACATTTTGCAAATAAAAAAATTATTTTAATTAATTTCCATATGTTTGACTCTAATAACGCAATTAACGGTAACTACAGGATTACATGTAGTATATATCGTATTGTGGCGACGTAAGAATATCTGCCAACACATATGGTCCCGTAGAAGTCGTAAGATGCGAAGAAGTGATACAACCAGGAGATAGTACCCAGGAGGTAGCAGTGTCTTCCTATTAACAGATCCTTCTGCACAACGCGGGAACTATTACAAATATCCTCCTCAGCGCATCATCAGAGCAGGATAGGATTATCGTGGCCGAGTATATGCGCAAACACAAATGCACCCTCTATTCCCTCACTTTTATTGTCCGATAATACGGCAATCCGATACGAATGGAGATCAGGTGCAGAAACGACGTCTTTAGTTTATTTCCGAGGCACGAGAAACGCCGCCAGATTCCTGTCTTCAGATGCTGCTAAGAATTTCTTGACAGAAAAATCCTGTATCAGATTTTAGCCCGGATGCCAATTCGAACACAGGACCTCATGATCAGCATCCGCGTTACTGTCACTAGATTAACGAGGCAACAATGTAATATTGGCTTATATTACAAGAAATCATTATCTTAATTGATTAGTCTTCGATTTTATACGTGGTAGAGCCGTGCTGCCGCTATATTATGGTTGTAGCACGAATGGGTCGTCTCGACCGGGGAAGAAACACGCTCTCACGGAATACTAGGTTAAAATAGCAGCTTAATGCAGCTGTGTTTCGTATGGTGAGTGTGGAGAACCGGAGACCCTTTTTATTGGAAACAAGGCATTCCATCTTAGTCCTCACGGGTGACAACGCATCTCCATTTTGATTTTTAAACGAGGATAGATGTATATGTCTATATGGTCCATACACTTACCATCAGGTGGACCGTGTGCTCGTTTATCACCCTTATTCTATAAAAAATATTTTCGGAGTAGTTACTCTACAAACTCGTCTCTATTTTCTAGGACATCAATAGCATCAACTACTTGCATGCACATAAAAGTAGTTGATATTCAGACCATAAAACCTTAATGTGCTGAAAAATGAACGATACATTTCTCGGTGTAACGTTTAGCAAAAGTAACATGGATAGGTGCGGTCAGTCGGCACGACGCCAGGATTGTTAAAATTTAAAGAACGTTTACGGTGATGTTGCAGCAATTCATTAACGTAGCCGCTCCTGTGTAAGTTCATTCCTTCATCAATCATTTTAAGTGCACCCTACTAGTTGATAAAACTTATTATTATTAAAATTTAAAGCCGACTTTAAAGGAATAAATACTTCTGAAATAGACTTTTACTTTTTTAATGTTATTTTATTTGCCGTTATGAATAGACTAAGAAATAACACAATGTCGTTGAACTTTTTACATTTGAGTTACATCGTATATTTATCTGCAATTTTGGCACCTTTAGGGATGGAAAATGTTCTCCAAATTTACATGGGACTACTCCTGAAGTATATCCTTTTTAATAAAAAAAAATCAAAATTGGTTTATAATTGACGAAGATACCGCGCAGATCCTCTCACCCTCTAATCTTCTTCCTCCTCTCTACCTCTTTCCATCTTACTCCTTTCATTCTCATATCACTCTTCACACAATCGATCCATCTTTTATTCGGCCTTCCTCTGCCCGTGTGTCCCTCCATATATACATATATACAAAAAAATATATACATATATACAAAATACTAATAACTATATATACATATATACAAAAAAAATACTGTCGAATTGTATACCAGACGGTATTTTATAGACGGTACGACTTTTTTTTAAGTCGGATAAAAAGTTTATGGATGGACCCGTTATAAAGGATTTGCCTTAAAGAGAACAAATAGTCTTACGTTTACCAGATTTGGATAGTTGCGATTGACAAATTGAAATTTATTTATATGTTTTGCAATTTATATCATACGTGTAAACACAAAACAATACCTCAGTGCTCTTGCAATTCTACCACTTAGTAATATCCATAGTTTGGTTTATCAACAACTACTAGAAACAAACTACAAAGAAACATTAATCTACATTTTTCTAACAAATCAACTTCTCCCGCTATGAAATCTGTCAAATATCATCATTTCTAAATGGCGCCGCACAGGTGACAGAAATTGTGGATCAATTCATTTCTCATTGCCGCATTTGTCAAGCGGATAGTCGATATCAGAATAGACGGCTGGCATCTTTGACGTTGTCTGCTGTCGTCAGTCTTGGTTTGCATTTTGAAAGGAACGTGTGGCATACTCGGAAGCTGTAAGATCTTTCTGACATTTTTCGTAGATGCCACTTATGACACTAGGTGTTAACACTAATTTTCTGCCTATAAGTCTGGTTAGGTAAGTATCACAAACAAATAGAATTACTAGCACTGCTGTGTTTCAGTCTGATAGGTATAGAGAGACAGTATAATAACAGGCTGCGAGGTATTTCTTCTTAGTTCTCACTCGTGACAACTTATATTTACTCGTAGTATTCTTTGTTTAATGTAAATGATTGCGCCAACGCACGCCACGTACGTCATTTTGTTTTGGTTCCTTTTGATCCACGCTAGTACACGTATTCACTTTTCGCGCACCCAGTAGACGTCTATGAACTGCAATAGCAAATTACCATTATGTGGACTGTTAATTCCTTTGTCACTTCAGTTTTATTAAAAAAAAATTACACCCACAGAACAAAATGGATTTTGTAAAGTCACTAGCACACAATAAAATATTGATCAATAAACTTCACAATTACTATTATTACTCTAATATAGTATGTAATATTTTTCATATAATAATATCTGTTCTTTATATTTCTCTCCTTATAAGCTCCATGCCAATAGTTTTTAAAAATGTTCTACCTTAGTTTTTCCTTTAACGCGGAAGTATCGACGAATAAAAAGAACGTTTCCGAACTTCGAACTTTGCACACGCGATTCGGAATTTAAACTCTTTGCAACGAATAAAAATTGACTAAACGAAAAAGAGTATAGATCAAAAGTTTATAGAATAAAACTAATAATATAACTTTGTGAATCTGTATACGTGGGTGGTCTGAAAAGTTTCCGACCTAACAAAGATAGAAGATATTTTTTCTAAAAATTTATTTTTATTTTCTACATAGTTTCCTTGTAACTCTCTACACATTTCTCACAGCGATGCTGATGATCTCTCTAACCCATTCAAATAGCACTCGGCGTTTTTCTCTGCAAAATAATTGTTCATGAATGCAATTGCCTCCTCATTTGACAAAAATTTCTGTCCTCGGTGATTTATCTTCATCTGTAAACAAAAAGAAGTCACTTAGGGCTAGTTCTGGTAAGTAAGGCGGATTGTCTAGCAATCCAAAGCGTAATTCGTGCATTTTCGCCAACCGCTTGAGGTGTAAGACGGCGTGATACCATGGTGAAAAAGGATTTTATTTTTCTGAAAATGTGGCCATTATTCCGCAATTTCTGCCCTCAATTATTTTGCCAAGTAATTATGTGTAATATGCCCTGTAATAGTTTTTCATTTTTGAAGATAATTGAGTAAAATAACTTTATGACTATCTCAAAAAACAATCGCCATCACTTTCCCAGCCGAAAAACAGTTTTGAAACCGCTTTCCCCTTTGTAGTCTACTGTTTTGACTGTATTTCTATTTCGGGCGTAACTTGGATACACCGTTATGGTGTATCCAAGTTTCATCTTAAATAATTAATCATACAAATCAAACAAAGATTTTCCCACGGTAGCTAAGTGTAAAGTATGGTGGTGAGATTCACCTTTTAAATATCGATTAGTATCGGTCTTTTTCTAAACACAGTATGACAAAAGGTGTTATAAGGAAGCTCTTTGAAAGCTAAAAACTTATTTGCTTCTAACTCCACAGTCAATTAAATTTTAGAGTTTATGAAGTTAAGGTGGTCTAAGTGTGGATGAATTTAAACAATGTCACGGGGGGCACTGAGTTTGTGTACACATATAGGATCGTCACAACATCGGATTTTGATCGACCACAAATCGACATTAAAGAACACTTATTACTTCCAAAGATGATTCACTAAGCTATTGAAATCAAAAAATATCCTTATTTTAATAGAGAAGATGGTTGGGCGCTACCATAACCTGTAATTAATAAAATTAAGTCCAAACTCAAGCATACAATTTTAAGACTTCAGATACTCATTATACGTAGATCGGATCAAAAGTTTATAATTTTAAACTGAAGGTAGCTGTGGTTAGCTATGACGTTGTGACGTCAAACATCTCATTCTCAACAGTGAGCATAGGGGATAGGGGGTAGCCATAGGTGCTGTAAAGTACTCGAAATGTTGGGAATTTAAAATAAGTTAATATACGCCTTGAAATTAAATGTATAGTATAGTGTTCGCGTAAACATAAGATATCATTATAACAACTCAAACTATTGAAAACACTGTGGTTGCGAACCCGCTTACGTGCGTTGCAACTATTTCCAAATCCTCAATATTAGGCAATTTACGTCAAAGGTCTTTCTTCAGCAGTGGACTTTTATAGGCTTAAATAGATGTCAAAGGAATCTACACTTGTACTATTTTTGCTATGGCGACACTGAGTTATATTTGACGTTTGTTAATTCGTGATGGTAGACGTCTAAGAGCACAAATATAATATAATTAAATTTTAACTATAAATAATTATTTTTAAAATTATGTGCTCTGTCTCCTCTGTATTTTGTCTGTCTGTCTGTCAGGACTAATTTTCTAAACGGCTGAATCGATTGTGATGTAACAAATGAAAAATAAATGTTCTTTGAATATCTTACATATAAATAACGCTAGTTAGTATACAATTCAATCATGCCCTGACCCTTGAATTACGATACCTATATTTTCATCATCATCATCACTACAGCCCTTCACAAGTCCACTGCTGAACATAGGCCTCCCCCAAGCAATGCCACAAATCACGGTCCTGAACCACCTGCATACATCGACTTCCTGCATGTCTTACCAGGTCGTCACTCCATCTAGTGGGGGGTCGCCCTACACTACGCCTACCTGATATCCTCATTTCTGAGTCTATCACGCAGAGAAACTCCGAGCGTAGCCCTCTCCATAGCACGCTGAGCAACCTTGAGCGTCCTCACACGGCCAGCAGTGAAGGATCACGTCTCCGATCCGTAAGTCATCACTAGCAACACGCACTGGTTGTACACTTTAGTTTTCAGAGATTGAGTTATACCTGACGAGAAGATGTGTCGTAATTTCCCGAACGCTGCCCAGCCGAGTTGAATCCGTCGATTGACCTCTCGGTCGAAGTTGGACTTACCTAGTCGGACTATTTGTCCCAGGTAAACGTATTCGTCAATTCGAGTGAGTTGAGTTAGGTTTTTTTTGGGTTAGTTGAGAGAGGTGAGTTAGAAGGTGGAGAGCCATTCTAATCTCGCTCAGACTGACGTCCGGGATATCATCGGAATAGTGTCGGGTAAGACTTGCTCTTGGATCGTTACTCACACTTGCGTGTGGCTCCAACGATGATGTGTACAGCTGCCCATAGAACCTCTCAATCTCACTTAAAATCTCAGGTGTCTCGGAAACGATGCTGCCACACTCAGTCTTCAGCTTTGACAGTTGGCTCTTTCTGGCAGACAGATCTCTGGCAAAGACTTTGGAGCCCTGGTTCCGCTCGATCGCTTCTTTAATACCAGCATTATTAAAGTTGCGTAAGTCTCGCCGCATGCATTTGTAGATCTGTCTGTTCAGTTGCCTGTATGCTGTCAAATCTGTTGAAGATTGCAGCCTCATCTCCCGTCTAACAGCCATGAGATTAAGAGTGTGATCGGAGAGTTTTTGTATTCTTCTGCGGCGGGTCATGCAGAACTTAGCTCCAACCGCACACACAGTTTCCACGAGCTTGTCATTTATATCGTCATTTCATAACGTCATTGTCATTGCAATCTTCTAGGCACTGAAAGCGGTTACGTAACTCGAGCTGAAAAGTCTCGGGATTCTGGATCAGAGCACGAGGGGGACGGAGCGTTGACTTCATTAGACGAGACCTCTCCAACTTAACATTAAGGTTCAGTGTGCCTCTAACCATTCGGTGATCGCTGCCCACCTACGCACTGAGACATCACTGAACAGTTGGCATCTTGTCTTCATAATGAAGTCAATCTCATTTTCTGTCGAACCGTCGACGCTCGACCAGGTCCACTTCCTGTGGGGCCGCTTCTGGAAGAAAGAGTTCATCATAAAGAGTCCCTCTTTCTCCATAAAGTCAGCCAGCTGCTGGCCCCTACGGTTCCGTTGCCCTGCTCCAAATTTCCCTAATTTCAGCTCACCGCCTTCTCTTGTGCCTAGTTTTGCGTTGAAATCTTCCATCAACATCGTGTAGTGGGTTTTGGAGGAATGAATGGCTCTAGAAATATCGTCATACATTTCCTCCACCTCCTCATCGGGATGTGCCGAGGTTGGTGCGTAGATCTGTATGACCTTCAGCGAATACCGTTTGGTGATTCTGAGTATCAGGTACGCGACCCTCGTCGACACACTCCCAATCTTTACAACGTTGTTGACGAGAGACTTGTGGACGATAAATCCGACACCTCCTTGGGACAGATGGTCGCCCTCCCGGTGATAGAACAAGTTGCCGGACTCGAGGATTACCGTGTCCTCCCCCTCTCTTCGGACCTCAGATAATCCAATAATATCCCAGCGCAACTTGTCTACCTCTTCTTCCAGCTCCAGTATCTTCTCGTCAGTCCTCAGGGTGCGTGCGTTATACGTTGCCAGGTCGAGTCGTCGTAGGTGGCAACCGAACTTCCACCGGAGATTCTTAGCACCCCCCTGCCCCGCCGTTACCATGGTCGCCACCTTAGCCAGGAATAGCGGGGCCGCCGGGGACTGGGGGCCGTTTATTTACGTCGTTGCTCATGGTTGGATATTTGCCATAGTTGCCACGCTTGGCGAGCGGGTTGGCACCCGCAGTTTTTTTATTATGTTATTGTTGTTATCAGGAAGATGCTGCTGCCCATCTCCTGCCTGTCTCCCTCTGTCGCCTCTTACGACACCCACGGGAAGATATGGGGTAGTGGACCGCCACTACACGGTCATTAGTGTGACCTATTGTACTTACATATTATACATATTTATTAATAATTGCTTGTAATATATACTGATCTATATATTATAAGCAATTATTAATAAATATGGTTAAAGTAAATTAATTAGGTTAATTTTATCATTTAAGTTTGGTCTGCGAATAACGGATAATTGTCTTTATTATCCTTATCTAAAGTTAATCCCACAGGATTCGAAACGCAATTAGGCTTTCACTATAATGCCATTTTAATTAAAGGTTATCAGGTTAATATCATAGCTTTGAACTTTCCAGTAGACAGGGTTAGTGTAATATAACTTGACTATAATTCGTATTTGTAATATCGGAAAACTCGTTTATTTACTGGAAATGATCTAATTATGGCATGAATAAGTAATATCTTTGTTTATTTTATTGAAAGTATGTTTAAGTAACGGCATACTAAATAATGTCCTAGAGACCGAATTTCGGTTACGACAGCCAGTCTCAACGGAGACTAGTCATCGGGGTAGGACAAGATTATAATGCCCGAGTGTATACACAAGCACAAGTGCACTCTCTACTCCCTCACTCTCATAGTCCGGTGCGACTGAAATCTGATGATGATGACACAAATAAATAGGAGGCTGCTACCTATACAGATGGACTTCAAGGCAGTCCAATTCCAAGATTCAAAATATTTCTACTACCTAGAAAATATTGTACATTTTCATAGACAAACGAGAACACAGTCCACCTGATGGTAAGTGGATGCTGAGAGCCATAAACATCTGCGTTTATCCTCAATTAGGAAACAAAATGCAGATGCGTTGTCACCCCTGAGGACTAAGATGGAATGCCTCGTTCCTCTACACTCATCATACTACATAAATAGAAGTAATATTTTCTTTTTATTACGATTTCCGTGCATTATACGAAACACAGAAATATTAAGCTACTATTTTAGTTTATAATTTTTTTATTATTTTCTTTGATCCTTAATTATCGATTCTATTTTACCACAAAGGAGATAATACTAATATAATCCTATGAATTAAGAAATATGAAATATGCTTCTTTTTTTGCACTGATTCCGTTATCTTTTATTAGAGTTTTCTGTTTGTGCTATTATTGCAGTGGCACTTATTGCACTGATACGAAATTCAGTACTTCATCAATACTTCCTTCTACTTTTTTATTAAAATGCCATTTAGTATAAAAATATGTCGAATTAAGCTAACGAAATTATAAAATGACGTCGAAAAGATTCCTTCTTTATAAACTTAGCTAAGCTTCAAACGATCAAGTCCAAAGAATTTGCATAAATCCAACTTTGAAAAGTATTCGAAGCGTAGTTTGACAAACTTTTGCCAAACTCAATTGGATTTATTATCGATAAAAAATTTAATTCTAGTATTTTTTTACTTACAACTTTTTGTTTAAGGATTTGGAGTAAATCCAGAATACCAACATAGATCATCGGATCTGAAGTTGCAATGACAGCCGATGGAGAGGAAATTTTCTCAAGTGGCAGCTATGCACCAGTTAAAGACAAGCTTAGGACGGTCCTCCACTAATCAGTGTGACAATCTGTTAAAAGATGAAGTCAATAGATGCAGATGGCTCAGAACCGTACTCTGTGGAATTCATTGGCGAAGGTTTATGTTCAGCAGTGATTTTGTGATGGTCTGTAATGATAATGATGATTATGGTAAATGTTCACTCCGTGTCTAGAATGTGTATGATGAAATTAAATAATTCACATGGTGGTTGCGGTTGTGGAAGAGAGAACGGTGTCGATATAGCTGCATTATATACATCGTTTTACTGTAGCATCTTCTATATAATATGTTGTTTCATCATCATCGCTACAGCCTTTCAAAAGTCCTTCTCCAAGAAGTACCACAATACATAGTCCTGAGAAGGGGTCCAGCATCCATCGACTTCCAGCATCTCTTACCCTGTCATCACTACATTTAGTGATCAATATGTGGTTTTCGTATCACTAAATTAGTACGACCGTAATCGCTATTATCGACATTTAGGAATAGGGGCGTCCCTTTTTTATTATAATTATTATTCTCTCTGTATGTTTGTCACTGAACTCCTCCCATACATTTTTGTGTATGTCTGAGTGGGTATCTTAATTTTTGAGATTTACAATTGGACTCGGTAGATGGAACTGTTGCCAAAATCCGAAGCCAGGGCGCATCGTTAATCTGGTTTAAATTACGAAACAAAGTACTGTGCATTTACGTAAGAGCGTGCAGAGTCAGCATTCACACGCTGACTTAAATGACTTAGCTTTATTACCGTAATAGCTAATAAGACAGTTTAAGATCGGTCACCAACCACACCATTTTATATACATAAATCATCGCCATATTTCTAATTATTATAGTATAATATTATTCTTGTGCAATTACTTCCGATAATTTATAGAATCAGGCGTAAAAAATAGCCTCGCAATATGCTCGTTCATCACCCTCACGGTGATCAGCGTTTGGTTGCGTGGTTGGAGGGTAGGCAGGCATTTAGCAGTGGTTTGTTGTGTAACATTTTTATAGCAAACGGCTGCGTACGTCAGGTAGTGTTTGATCGCATGTTTTACCGCATGACGCCTTCACTCGCAACTTTAGTGGGAGCGGTTGCCTCAGCGAGTTGTATAAATAGCAGTTATTTTGGCACGCCGCCCACTTAGAGGTAATCTACATCACCTGAGGATGCCTTATGTAGAGGCAAAATACGTGTGACATTATCGTCGATGGAGTGTCTTTCCTAGTATAGTGGTGTTGGGAGTAGTGGGGCTAGGATCAGTGGTGACGGGGTCAGTGCACGTAATTGAGGTAAAGCTAGAAGTGTCTTAAATTAGGTAAGAAAGTCATTTTATTTTATTGAGCGGATGTGGGTGAAGTAATTCTTACCAAGTTTAATTACTTCCGTATTTACTATTTTTACCAATCAAATTGATGGACTCACGACCGGCAAATTTACTCGTCCGACTCGGATTTATATATCGTACAAAAACTATAATACTGAATTCAGCAAACAATTTATTCCACATGCACGGTTCTAATTCTCGATTCAGACATTGTCAATAACTTGCGGTCTTGTAATTTATATGCATAAGTTTACAAATTAGCGAATTAATTTGTTATATCAAATATAAAGGGCTCGTCCATTGAGCAGTCGATGCCCAAAAGTTTAAAAGCGCTTTCTGTGTTAAAATTACGAGGGCCTTCATTTTCATATTTAAATCAACGTTAAAATTCTTTTCTACTTTTAATTGGAAAATTATGTTTTTTTTTAAGTAAATGCGAGTGTCCCTCTTTAGGAATTAGTAAAAATTATACCTCATTGCAACCCATTGCCACTTTAGATATTTGCAATTCAATTGCGTTTCTACAAAAGTCAGCAGTGGAGAACCACATATCGGTTCCATACGATGCCATCATTGACAACATTTTTTTCCTCGCATGACTTCTTTGTGGATTTGTTTGATTGTTGGCTCTTTCTGGCGGACAGATTTCTAGCAAAGACCATAGATCCCTGATTCCACTCGAACACTTCTTCAATACGAGCAGTATTAAAGTTGCGTAAATCTCGTCGCATGCTTTTGGAGATTTGTCTGTTCAGTTGCCTGTATGCTGTCAAAACTGCCGACGACTGCAGCCTCATCTCCCGTCTGACAGTCATGAGATTGTGATCGGAGAGTTTTTGTGTTCTTCTGCGGCGGGTCTTGCAGAACTTAGCTGCGACCGCATGGACAGTTTCCACGAGCTTGTCATTCATATCGTCCACTGCATTGCAATCTTCTAGGCACTGAAAGCAGCTACGTAACTCGAGCTGAAAAGTTTCGGAATAGATTGGAATAGAGCACGAGGGGGACAGAGCGTTGACTTCATTAGACGAGACCTCTCCAACTTAACGTTCAGGTTCAGTGTGCCTCTAACCATTCGGTGATCGCTGCCAGTTTTCACCCTTGCGATCACTGAGACATCACTGAACAGTTGCCGTCTGGGCGTCATAATGAAATCAATCTCATTTTTTGTCGAACCGTCAGGGTTCGACCAGGTCCACTTCCTGTGGGGCCGCTTCTGGAAGAAAGAGTTAATCATAAAGTGTCCCTCTTTCTCCATAAAGTCGGCCAGCTCCTGGCCCCTACGGTTCCGTTGCCCCACTCCAAATTTCCCTAATTTCAGCTCACCATTCTTTCTTGTGCCAGTTTTGCGTTGAAGTCTTCCATTAATACCGTCTTGTGGATTTCGGAGGAATGTATGGCTCTTGAAATATCCTCATACATTCATCCACTTCCTCATCGGGGACTCCGACGTTGGTGCGTAAACCTGTATGACCATCACCGAATACCGTTTGGTGATTCTCAGTATAAGGTACGCAACCCTCGTTGACATACTCCCAATCTTCACATTTTTAACGAGATACTTGTGGAAGATAAATCCAACACCTCCTTGGGACAGATGGTCGCCCTCCCGGTGATAGAACCAGTTGCCGGATTCAAGAATCACCGTGTTCTCCCCCTCTATTCGGACCTCGGATAATCCTATAATATTCCACCGCAACTTGTCAATCTCTTCTTCTAGCTCCAGGAACTTTTCGTCAGTCCTCAGGGTGCGTGCGTTATATTTTGCCAGGTCCATTCGTTGTAGGTGACAGCCGAACTCCACCGGAGATTCTTAGCACCCCTGCCCCGCCATTACCATGGTCGCCACCGTAGCCAGGAATAGCGGGGCCGCCGGGGACTGGGAGCCGTTTCTTCGTAACTTTCATCATGGGGGATATATTGCCATAGTAGCCACGCTTGACAAACGGGTTGGTAACATCAGTATTTTTGAACAGTTGTTGTTATCAGGAAGATGCTGCTGCCCATATCCTGCCAGTTTCCCTCTGTCGCCTTTTACGACACCCACGGGAAGATATGGGTTAGTGGATATTCTTGACCGCCACTACACGGCATTATCTTAAACTAATCTAGTACATAAACTATAATATAAGTTCTATATGTTATAAATGGACATGGTAAGATATGGAAGACCTAGATGGATGCAGGTGGCCAAGGAAATCGATTTGTGACATTTCTTGGGTGACGTCTATATTCAGCGTTGGATTTCTAAGAGGCTATAATAGTGATGATAAAATGATATCTCATTACAATGTAATTAGGAACATTTTTATACTCCTATCATTATAATATTTATATATATCACGGATATACTAATCACATGACTTAAGAAATTCTCAGAATAGCCCCACTACACTTGAAGTTATGTGCTCGTCTTTTATCGCCCCATCATATATTCATCAATCAGGAAATTTGAATTTAGCAGATTTGGATGGATTAGCAGTCGTATTCATTTGATAGTGACCAGAATTTTGTACTTCAATAAACAGGGTACAACGAAAGAAGTTAAGATTAAAATTTGGTGAAAAATTTTACATAGTTACTTCTCTTTTTAAACCCTTCGGTTCGTTCGGTTTCACACAATTCATTTCATGATCTGAGTGTGAACCATCCGCGATCCTAGTCAAAAATTTTATCAAAATCAGTCTAGACGTTTTCATTTGATGATATTTCATACATGCAAAAAAGTGTGTGTCTATTTTAGAGACATTTATTCATTCTTCTCCATTAGAATCTAAATGTAGCCTTTATAAGAAAGTCAATAGATATAATTTTGATTTGTAGAAGTGTCTGTGATTTCAACACCATTGTGAACTCATCAACATACATTTTGCTCCACTCCCGGTCGATACGACACATTCATGCTACAACCATTATATTGAGCTGCTACCTATTTTATGCTGGTATTCTGTTAGAGGGTGGTCCTTTCCTGGTCGAGCTGACCCATTCATACTACATACAAGCACATTTTAGCCGTAGCAAGGCTTTACCACGTACAAGTTATGAATGAAATAAGAAAAAATTATGTTTAGTGAACATAATTTTCATCATAATCGACAGTGAAGGAAAACATCGTGAGACAACATGCATAAAAAACGAAAAAAAATATTTTGAAGACATAATGTGAAATATACAAACAGGTATAAAATTGTAGGACATATTATGGAGTTTGTAAGTTTGTTAACTTTATGTTGTATTTGTTTGTTATTTTAAGACATAGGTACCTGATTTTATAAACTATGTACTTACTGTATTTTGTATCAAAAGTTATGAAAAGCATGCCAAGAAAGAGGAGTCCTGCATGATCTTTTCACGACTTTAAAAAGGCCGAAAATGATTTGTTACGTTTACGCGAACACTACACATTTTAATAAAAATATTTTTTACGGATTTTAAAGCATATTTTGACTTATTTTATATTCTTGACGTTTAGAGTACTTTACATCATCCATGACCACAAGATTCTGAGGTATTCAACATCGCAATTTCATAGTTAATCATCGTTATGAATGTTAAAATCCGTAAATACAAGTTTCATTTAAGACGTTGGTCGCTGCTGTAAACGCAAATAAAAATGGTCATCTTTGTAACCAGTTGTGCGATATAATAATAGTTTTTTTTTAAATTTCTACCTCGACGGTAGCTGGGGAAATAGCAGATTATAAATATGTAAGTATGAAATACGTGAAGTATTTCACGAAACAACACGTCGTTCGTTCCCTGAATCTTTAAATAAGGTTCTACTCACCGAAATCCATTTGTAAACGTCTACTCAGGAACAAGCAGCGATTTTGTGATGACGTGATAAACCTTTTCAGACGAAGATCCAGTTCAGTTAACGTAACGATATTACTTCTGTGTGTATTGTTATAGCCTATTAAAAGTCCACTGCTGAATATAGGCTTCCCCACAGATTGCCTCGTAGAGGGATATTTGCCGCTGTTACCCTGCTTTGCATGCGGATTAACAACCACAGTTTTTTGGTTTGTTCCCCTCTGTCAATATTTACGAAACCCACTGCAATATGGGAGAGTGGATATTTTTACATCGCCACTACAGTAAGGTGATTAAATAAATGTAAGTGAAATACATTTTATATGGTATATTACAGATATATTCAAACCGACCTGCGTGGTACGTTTGTTACGTAGTAAAGTCGTGCTGCAGCTGTATAATAGTTGAAGGACAAGCGGAGAAATGTAGTATACAGTATAGGTACCGTTTTGTTACAACCTACAGAAAGTCCACCTCTCAACGCAGGTCTTCTCATAGATAGATTCGTAGAGAGATTAGCCGCAGTAGCCACGCTTGGCGTGCGGCTTGGTAACCGCAGTTTCTTTCTTTAGTTATATAGTTTAGTATATGTATTTGTAAAAAGTTTTCCCTAGCTTTATTACACGGATCTTAGGTAATTGAATTTTAACATCTTTAATTTTATGTATGGTTCGGGAAGCTTTGGGGTGGTGGATGTTCTTAGACCGTCACTACACGGTCGGTGTATACAAGTGTTTACTGAAGACTTTTTATTTAAAACTTAATTGGCAAACTAATTTAATGATGGTAATGGCTACTGCAGTCAATGGATACTACAGGCAACTTCAAACAAAGAAGACTAAAAATGTGTTGTCCTCTCTGAGGACTAAGATGCAATATCTCTCAGGCTGTTATTTTACTGGTTCTTACTGTTCAGACTGGAACACAACAGTGCAGTAATGCATTGCGTTATAAAGACAGTATTTTAATTGACAGACTCTCCCACACCTGTCAATCACAAAAGTTTACCGTTATCAACAGCGTTATCATGTGGATTGGCGATTCCAATATCTTTAAATTTTGGCACGTTTTATACTCCCTGTCTAAGTATAAAAAAATTGAAAGTTTGTTGGGGTGTTTGTATCTGAATCGCTAAAAAATAACTGAACAGATTTTCATGAAACTTAGAAATATTATAGATATAAGCCAGAATAGGACAAAGGCTATAGTTTTCGTATAAGAAAAGTTTTGTTTAAACCAAAATTATTGTAAAAACCAAAATTCATCCATTTTTAATTAAAATGTAAGTGGAGTCGCAGTTAAAAGCTAGTTATTAGAATGTTACGTGCACGGGTATTTACTTTAACAGTATTAAGAAGACGCTGCCGCCCATCTCCTGGTGTGTTCCCCTCTGGTGCCTCGTACCACATCCACGCGATGTGTGTGGATATTTAGACCGCCACTACAAGAGTATTTAAACTAAGGTGATTAAATAAATGTAACTCAGTTACGGGTAGATTCAATCTGACCGCTATTCTATTAGGTATATCGGTTAGCGTCACGATGATTTCCAGTCAAACCAAAAAAATAAATTCGCACCGCGAAACTATATATAATGTTTTAATCATTATATCAATCCATTGTGAACTTGACTGGCGTGGAGGCATCTCGTTATTCATTTTGACAGGAGCTTGGACGATAAGTACGGACACGTAATCAACATGATTGCAAATGTCTTCACACATGATTTTCTTTCCTTATTAATTATGTAAACCATGCGTAATATATTCATTCATAAAAAAGTAAACTGGGAGCCTATATTATCTTCTCAGTTTCATTTATAGGCAGTGAGTGGTATTAAAATAAAATTGTGCAAAATTTGTTTATAACAAATTATACGCATCCATACAAACCATAAAATCTAACAGCCTCAAAGTAAACACTGTTAAGTAGCATGTTATGTGATATTTTTACTTTTATATTTTTGATTTTTTACGTTTACGCGTACACTACACATTTAAATCATATACGTTTTCGGTCCCCCCACGTAACTATGGGTAACGTATAGTACTTACTTTCAAATTCGAGAATATAAAAAAAATATACGCGATAAAATCCGTAAAACATAGTTATCATGTTTTACATGTCATTTAAATCACATATTTCTTTCTAAAACACACAGGATACGATAACAATCAATAATTGACTGGTATCGGAAGATCCCAATTAGAGTTTGTCCGCGACGATGCTTTTGTGCTCGCTCATACAATGCTTCGTGTTGTTGTATTGTGTAGAGCAAGAAATGAAACAACTGAAGTATTTGCAGCTTCAGCGCATTTTATGATAACTCTTTTGTAAATATTTATTAATTTTTTCTTCAGAAATAAATAAAAATTACTTATTACAACAAACACCATCACACAAGTTACAAAAGAAATCATAGAATAAATAATTATAAAAACTAAATACCAAAATAAAATGGAAGCAATGAAATCATAAGACTTATAATGCGGGTTTGGTATAAAAGGACTATCTATATAAAATTTTGTGAACGATTGGTTTTATTACCCATCTATTTTTCATATCGTGCGCTATATATTATGAAACAATTCTTAAGCAGCAAACTCTAATTAAATCTAATAAACTCCAACAATATAGAAGAGAGACGTAGATTTATACGTGGAAGAGTTATGCTGCAGCTATGTTAATAGTACAGTATAGTTGTAGCACGAATGAGTCGGCTCAATAAGTGAAGGAACAAGCTCTCACGGAATACCAGTGTAAAATGGCAGCTTAACGCTGCTGGGTTTCGTCGGACGGTGAGTGTAGAAAACCAGAGACTCTTTTTACTGGAAACGAGGCATTCCACCTTAGTGGGGGACATACAATGTCCTGCGTGTACAACACAATAATGCGTTCAGGGTGCTGTAAGAATTGCCGCGTTATTGTAGTGCCTCTGCCATGTTCGCTGAGGCACACACGGCTTTCATGCCATTATACGTAAAAGGTCCGCTTCATTACTGAATCGACTACGTACCTCTACCAACAGCATGCTGAATACACTTGCTGATAGGTGGGATTCTGCCATTATGAAGCACTGATTGAGCCTACATATAAAATTATATAAAAGTAAATAAATAATACATTTGTAATGTAGGAGCAATATTTAATTTAAGTTAAAAAATAAAAGTTAAATACTAACATTAGTTTTAAGTATATATTATTGTTCTACTAACATCTTTATGGGCAAAGTCTGAATAAATATTATTATTATTATTATAAACCACATAACGAATTGATAAGATTTTCGTAATCTGTAAAACGACACGTGTAAAACACATTTTTTTAGATACGTTTTGACATGGCTTCTGGACCCTTAAGTTATTGTAAAACGCGTTCCGTCTCCAATAGTAGTAATGCACTAAAAGGATCCAAACAAGATTGAGAATACAAAACAAAATTAAAATAAACTATAAACAAAGTAAACTCTACTTCGGTTTAACAGACTATATGACCTGAAAACCTAAGTAAAGAAGCCTAAGTAAAATACTAAGTTTAGTAGCAAACGGAACCCATTATCTTTCGGTTTGTAATTTGCAATGAGCCCCGCCTTACTACTGCTTCCAACTTTATTTTATTATGCCCATACCATACTGCCAATAACCATTTTGATATTTCGCAAATATGCATCTGTCCTTGAACTTGCATGAACTAATCAAAGTTTTTGTTCACCTGGATCTCACCATTTTTTTAACTTACCGGCTATAAATGCATTTTTCCTTGTGTTATGGCTTCGTCAATACCGACCTTGTATGGAATTATGGGACACTTGATTTCAACCATGGTGTTATTTCCTATAATACCGTCAGGCGTCGCTCCTAAAAATGTGTGGTTTTTATTTAAGAACAGACCACATGGGTCTATCTTTAGGTCTAGTAAATTTGGCAGTTGTTCCAGAACTACTTTTTCGTGTGTTCGGCCGTGGTTTACTGCAGACACGTGTCCAATGTCTGGTTTGTACAACATATTTTTACTGTACTAACACAACTGTTGGTTTTAACGCTGTTGACAATCTTCCCAAAATTAGAGGCTGTAAGAAGATTTATGTGTAACTCTATTCACTCACCACTCTCGCTCTGCAGTATTGTGCGCGATTGTATTTCACGACGTTCAGCATCTGTCTTTTCCAATTTTTTCAGAAATGTTGTTTTTGATATTTCATACGTTTCTGCGCCCATATCTGGTTTCTACGTTTTCACCGTAATAGAAATCAATTTTTTTTTTTGGTAACAAATTGCGGTCCTTTCTTTCTTAATTAGTCTGTGATATTTCCTCCTTTTATCAATTTTTTCTTCATATGACTTTAGCCTTTTTGTTGGAGATTTTTTGTAAATGGTTTTTGTAAACGTTGTATGAATTTTGCCACTGTTTAAAGAAATAACAGCTCCTGCACAACGTGCCATACCAAGGCCATCTTAAGAAGTAATTTATTCTTTTCCCTCACACAAATTTTTCAATCACTTTATTGAAACGCTCCACTATGTTACTGTCAATATTTTCTATGAGGAATCTTGCGTGTGAAGCAACATTAGAGGTAAGCAATCTTATTTTATGAAATATGCAGCTGCTGAAAAGTTCTGCGCATATTTGTGTTTTTTTTTTATTTGAGCATATAATTGTATTACACTCGTTATGCTTGCCAAATGCATGATTAATGGATTGATTACTGTCCGTGTGTAACTGTTCTATTCTATCTAATTGCTTGTTTTCACTGTGTCTCCATGTGCTATAAATCGTGCGTATATTACTTGGCGCATTTCTATTGACTGTTTAAAATCCTCTGCTAATATGATAGACTCCATTCCTGTAGAAATCCCACAGTAATTTTTGAAACACTCGTGTTGTTTGGCGGCATATTTTGCTTTTATGACCTCGCACAAATGCAACAATATTTGTTTTTACGCTCATAAATAGTACCTGCCCAAAACATCCGCCTATTATGGCAGCGGCCCCAGAGAGGGCAGCATAATTTGTTTTATATGAACGTTTTGACCAGAATCCATCGAGCTTGACGTCTATTAATGGAATGCCGTTTTTGTTAACTTTACCTCCCTTTATAGCAGCCCTTTCCCTTTCCTTATCACCTGCCTTTTTCATTTCGTCCCAAGCTGTAGTCTTCCATTATTGACATACTTTATTTTGCCAAACTCTTAAGTGTAATCTGATAAAGATGGTAAATCTAAAGACGCTGTTATTTGTCCTAATAGTGCTTTACCACAGCCGGCAGCCATTGCACCTTCAACTGCTTTGGTATTCAAGTTTTCAGGCGAGTTCATAATACTATATTGATTTTTGCACAAGTCGCATGTATATAATAACTTCAAAACTAAACCATGTTTTGTTTCTGAAACTAGCTTCATTGTGTTGAAAAAACATTCGACTGTTGAATTCATGGCTAGATATGCGCATTAATTCTTCTGTAAAATATTTAAAGTCCACTATTCTGTGATTTCAATCCTTTATCGTCAGAACCTGTTACAATACTTACTTACTTATCTTCACGCACAATCCCTAACGGGGTAGCCAGAGAGAACAGATCGCCAAGTGTCACGATCCTTACATACCTCTTTCGCTTCTTTCAGGTTCATTAACTTCTTCATACATGCACGTCTACGTATCCGAGTACCTTGACCCTCCCCTCTTCGAGCAATTTGCTCACATGGTCTTCGAAAGTTAGTCTCGGTCTACCTCGACACCTTTTAATATTTACTTTCGCTCTATATATTTTATTCACCATTCGGTCTTCACTCATTCGTTCAACGTGCCCAAACCATTGGAGTACGCCCCTATCAATTTTTGTGATAAGGTCATCTTTCAATCCTACCATATTGCGAATCTCTTCGTTTCGCTTTCGGTCGGCTATGGTAACGCCACACATTTTACGAAGAGATCGCATCTCCACTGCATTCAACTTGCTTTTATGCCTCTTCTGGCATACCCAGGTTTCGCTGCCATATAACAAAGTCGGTACCAACACTGCGTTATGTATTGCAAAGCGTGCACTCTTCACCACGCCTTGCCTTTTTACTAATGCATTCAGGGCACCATTGACTTTGTTTCCGGCAGCGATACGCCTATCCACATCTAAATCACATCTTCCATCCCGGATGAAAGCACTCCCCAATTCATTTACTGTTCTAGACATTCCTGATTTACCCATATTTCAGATTTCGTTCTCTCTTCGTCCTTTTCAAATACCAGAACCTTAGTTTTATTAGCATTCAAACGGAGACCTTTAATTTCACATTCCTCTTTTATACACATGACTAATGCCTGCAGTTCTGCTTCTGATGGTGCAATAAGCACTGCATCATCAGCATACAGCAGACAATTAACTTTTATGTCACCCAATTTCACACCCAAACAGCTATTTTTCAGCATTTTTGTAAACAGCTGTCGAGATACAGTATGAACAGCCAGAAAGACATGACACAACTCTGTTTTACGCCCGCTTGGACGCTAAACATGGGTGACAGGTCATGCCCTACCCGCACACAGACATTACAGTCATAGTAAAGTGACTGCACAGCCCTTAGCAATCGACCATCCACACCATATCCCGGTAACAGTTCCCACATTTTCTTCCTTATAACCTTATCAAATGCTTTCTCCAGATCCACAAAAGCACAGAAAATCCTCTGGTTAACACTCAGAAGCTTCTCCGTGATCATGCGGAGAGAAAACATTTGATCCGTGCATCCTCTTCCCGGTCTAAATCCGCATTGTGCCTCCCATAAGAATCTTTCCGATTTCTCTTGCATCCTACATGTCAAAACCTTCGAGTAAACTTTACTTGCTAAACTGGTCAAGGTGATCGCCCGATAGCACCCGCAGTCAAAATGTGAACCTTTACCTTTATATAAAGGCACAATGACCGCGGATCGCCAATCATCTGTCCGCCAGCACAAATTGCACAGTAGATGGAAGCTATCCCAGACGCGAGGCCCACAGTACTTGACCATTTCAGCAGTAACTCTGTCTAGTCCCGCAGCCTTACCATATTTCAAACTTCGAATCGCACGTTCAATCTCTTTCATGCCGATGACCTCAGTGTCATCGAGGTCCGTGTCTGGCGTGCCAGTCACGGCGTCACCCCCGGATCCTTCACTACGATCATGACACGCATACGTTTCTCTATAAAATTCATTCCATCGCTGCACGACGTCCGATTTTTCTAAGAGGACGTCATTGGTTCTCGAAAGCACTTTGTTCATTCTTAAGGCTGTTGCACCACTCCGGGACCTTCCAACCTCTTTCCAGAAGAGTTTGGAGTTTTCCCTAAAGTTGTGCGACAACCTCTCGTCCGCTTCTATTCTACACCTTTCACGTACTTCCTCAATCAATGTTTTCGCATGAACTTTCTGCAGCTTATATCTTTCTTTCATCTTCTCTCTCATATGCTCATCGTTACTAGAGGCCAAGTAGTCTAACCATGATTTTTTCTTCTTTTTTACAGCTTCTCTCACTTCATCATTCCACCATGCATCTCTTCTTTTACTACTACCTCTTTTTGTCGTACCACATACTTCTTCCGCTGCACTTACTATTCCATCCCTAAGGTTCTGCCATGTTCTCTCCACACACTCTTTCCTGCCATCGATGGTGTCAAGCTTTTCGGCTACCCTCGTGTGATATTTGTCCCTAGTATCCGCTTCCTGAAGCTTCCAGCTTCGGATGCGACAGACCGACTGTGGTTCTGTTACTGCCGTCCGGTAGCGCCAACCCGCGAACAAACCCCTAAATCTAGTAATTACTAGATAATGATCCGTTCCCAGGTCAGCACCCCTGAACACTCGTGTATCCATCACCTGTTTTCGCAGTCGGTCATCTACCAGGAACAAATCAATCATACTTCTCTCATTCTTTTTTCTCTAGTGTACATATGGATTTTCCTGTGATTAAACATAGTGTTTGTCACAAGAAGACCCTTTTTCTTGCATACAGCCAGTATAAGCTTGCCAGCATCATTAACCCTTTTATCGCCAAACTTTCAAGCACCGACTCGTATCCTGGTCGAGCGATACCTACCCATCCATTCAAATCACCACATACAACAGTTCTTTCGTTTCCCTTAACCAAATCTAGAACTTCTCTTACATTCTCCCAAAACTCCTCCAGCTCAGCCCTGGACGACGAAGCTACCGGCGCATAAACAGCCAAAAGGAATTACTTCGTCAGTCCCATTTTGAAGTGAACCCAGAGAAGTCTTGAGTTCACAACCTTGTATTCAGTCATAAGATCGACCAACCGGGACGACAACAGCACTCCCACTCCCTGGCAGGCGTTCTCGCTTTCCGGGACTCCGGACCATATAGCTAACGTCCCGCCAGGGAGCTCTTCAGTACCACTGCCTTTCCGTTTGGTCTCCGACATACACACGACATCTAATTCTCTTTCTTTCATTATTTCGATCAACTCATTCGTCTTATCTCTCATGCCCCCTCTAAAATTCCACGTGCCAACTCTGGACTCCGTCCTCCACCTTCCGCCGTGTCGGGCTGTGCGTGACGGGTGGCGGTCCCCATCGCCGCTTTGCGCGCTGCATTCCACACCAACGGGGACGAGCTGGTGCGCGTCGCCTTGGGGGGACGCCCTAACCCTCGTTTGCATGGGTGCGCAGCTGTGTAGAATTGCAGCCCTGAAAAGGGATGGCAGGGGTCGCGGCGAGCACGCTTCTACAATGACCCCCAATCAACCTGTCACAATAAAATCAATGTGTTACTATAATATTTAACTATCATGCGAAAGTAAACATCAGTTTTAATCAACAGACACATACCTCGTCTCTAATTGAAGTTACTTCAATAGGCAAATCCCATAGTTGTAAATATTTATCGGATTGTTCCTCAACACATTGTTTCGAATTTTTCGTTTTCTTCGATTAACTATTAACGTCACCGGTACATTTTTTCTTTCGTATTTTTCTGAAAGAAAATAAAAAAAAAGAATTTCAAGAAAATATAGAAGAATATTTTCCAATAATATTAGTGGAACAAAAAAAGAAACCTTATATTATACTTACTTGTCTGAAACGTCGTTTAATTTTTTTTTTGTTAACTGTTCAATAACGACACTTTTGATGTCTGAAACTTTCACAGATCCAGGTATATCTTCACTCCCCTGTTGCCGACTATTATCATTAATCAAGGTTTCCCTTTCCGATTGATTCTTGCAATGAAATAGCATAAATATATAAGAACAATTCATTAATCTGATGTTACGTCAATAAAAAAAACACTTACTGCTCCATAACATTAATTACTGAAACAGCATCTAAATCGTATAGTTTCTTTTTCCGACTTTTGTTCATTTTGCAAGTTTCTCCTAAAACAATAATAGAAAAAAAACTCGTTAATATCACTAAGAATAATATAGAGCACAGTCACAGCGTATCCATCGGTTTACTGTCCAAATAGTGTGTTGTACAACTATGAACGGAATGTGTCTTCCACAGACGTACAAAATCTAGGTTGAAGGAGGCAAGCTTATTAGTGGATGTAACAAGAGTGTGGGGTCCCGATCTAGATACACAAGTCTATAGATGTTGTCCAAATAGGTAGCATTTAGTCAAATGTCATGTTTTATTACCGCAAAAAATAACTCTAAAATGCAGCTATGAGCAACCACGCCTGAAAACCTACGATTCAAGTATATTTTTTTTAGGATTAAGGTGACAAACGAGCACACAGTCCACCTGATGGTAAGTAGTTGCTGTGAGGTGTTTTCGAAAATATTTATGATCGAGTCAAAATTTTTACAATCGTGTTTTGAACAAGCAAATTCAAGATAAAGACTTGAAATTACCTATATCAAAATTCCAGTTTTTTTAGTCTTGTCATAGTCATAATATTCGATGCAAGTAGGTGCATTTTCTCGCGGTGTCGTCTTAAGTTAGCTTACAAATACTCATTTATTTAGTTAGCCTCGGCCGTCCAATAGCCGCTCAAAGTTGAGGGAACAAGACCAGAATATGTTCGTAATAATGATGATTTACTTTGAACAATGTTTCGTTGTGTCCGTCTGCCGCTCCGCTACCCCATATTTTCGTATTGCTGTTGTGTAGGCTATGGGAAATGCCAGAAAAATTTCCACGTTTTTGATATTTGTACACACACGTATTGTTGTGAAATTTGTAATTACTTCAGTTCATTTCGTTTACTTAATTATAATCTCCTTTCTGATTTCTATCCCTCAGACTGTTGCTTTATACGCGGAGGAGCCCTGGTGACCTATAATACAGGTTTTTTTATACCTACATCAGGCCCCAGTCTCTCACAACTTAGGTCTGGCATTTTTGTAATACTTATCACTAAGAATACCTATTGTAAAGAGGAGAATAAATGCATTCATTCATTCATTCATTTGTCGGTATAACCATCTCGTTCATAAGAAGTACTCAAGGACACTAACAACAGCTACTGAAGGTGCAAGGTTATTGCATTAATTACGCAATAATACGTTATAATATTACGTTATAGTTGCGGTTTACTTTGAAATAAAATATAAAAATTCACAAATAACGAATTAAAACTTAAGTGTTGAAAGAATTGAACGTGCTGTCGTCGATTCGCTCAATGGGTGGAACGCTTGCGTCTGCTTTGGCTAGCAAACGGGAACCGGTCGGGACGCAGGCTGACGTCACCGATTGTGAAGCACGAGTCACCGTACCAACCCCCTGGGATAGTTAAAACTCTGGAAAATAAAAATTACTCTTTATAATTACACGCCTAGGATGTTAGGTTTTAGGTCGAGTGATAATCGGAGACGATGACATCGAGAGTAGTTCTTCATTTTCGTTATACAAAGAAACTGGCTCCCAGCAATCAATGGATATGGTGACTGAACCTCTCGGTAGATCTAACGTCATTGCTTTTTCATTTCTCTTAATAACGCGCAGTGGCCCAGTGTATGGTGCTTCCAGTGCTCTTCTCAAACCATCCTTTCTAAGGATACATACTGTACAGCCTCTTAGTCTTTTTGTACAAATACTGATTTGAAGCCATGACTTGTTACAGGAACTCGTTTTAAATTAGCAATGTACTGTCGCAAACGTGACACAAATTCCACAAAAATATAGCAGTGAAAATATTCGCCTGGACCTGTTTTTCCAAAGAACAATTCTACTGAAGAACAAGGTAAGTTGTTTTTCCAAGCCTTTTGAATACACAGTAATACAGTAAAAGTCAATTTATTTAATTCTCCCATGAGCCATTAATGCAACCTTCAAAGTTTGTGACCTATTAATACAACCTTCAAAGTTCTATGCATGCGTTCCACCATGCCGTTTGCAGAGAGAGATCCACATAACTTCACGAGTTCTTTGAAGAGTTTGACTTTAACTGACAACCTTGGTCTGAGGTTATAGTTTCTGGATAGCCAAAACTACAAACTCATATTTCATAACATGCCCTTGCTACACTTTCTGCACATTACGTCATACAAAGGAGTAAATTCCAGCTATCGAGTGAAACACTACTTATAGCCTGATGATGATGGTAATGAGTATATGAGATCTATATGAATGTGTGAAAATCTCGATCCAGCTAACTCGGCAAATGATAGAGAAATCTGGCACGCTTTGGTATTTCGGTTCTAATCGCATCATTACCTTCTTATAGAAGGCCATGTAAACCTTTCCGTCATAAGCTTTATAGACGACCTACTACCTGGGTGACTCATACTCATACCTAACTCTGCCAGACAGCAGCGTGTGAGTATTATTTCAGCTGATAGGTATAGAGAGCCAGGATACTTACAGCCTATGACGCATTCCATCTTACTCCTCAAAGCTGACAACGCGTCCATGGCCTTCTTCGCTTGAATCCGTTGCAGATGTTCATGGGCTGCAGTACAAACTGATAATCAGATGGAGTTAATTTAATTTGTCACTTTAAAAAATATTCACATTCAATACATACGTACGTACATATACGAGATATTAAACTTTAAAGTTTAATTAATTTGTTGAAATTATAAAAAAATTGTCGCATGATAAGGTTTTACACAAGCTGTTCTAATGTGTAATTAGGTATTTAACGACCGCACAGAAATATTAATGGCGTAATATTTCATATTTATCGATGCCGCGGAAATGGTTCATTTGGCTTTATGCTCCGGTTATGAAAATTTTACAAAAATGATAATATTGTATTTATTGTCTGTTTAAAGCTAGAAACTTTTGATATGTAACTTGGTGCTATTTTATCATACATTGTGTATTATATGATTTTTATGTATCGTACTTTTAATCTTAAAAGTAAAAACAATCTAAAGTAAAGGTACTTTTGGACTATATAATAAAAATTCATTTATTCATTCATTATAGACCCTCACTAGTCTACGGTCCTTAGCCGGCTAAAACCATCGACTTTTTGCATCTCTTACCAAGTCGTCACTACATGTAGTGAATGGCCGCCCTACACTTCGCCTACTGATACGGACTGCCACACGGGAACCTCTTTTCCCCATAGGTTGTCGGTTTTTAAGCTATGTGACCGGTTTATTGCTACTTCAGCTTACTGATTCGTTGGGTTATGTCAGTACAATATTAATGGTACTACTTGTGTATGTCATTCCTTTGATAGTGAAGTGACGGTATGATTATAACCACTAACCCATATCGTCCTGTGGGTTTCAAGAGTGGCGACGGAAGGACATAAAGCTGGAAATAGGCAGCAGCATGTTCCTGATAACAACTAAAAATAAAAAAACTAAGGTTGCTCACCCACGCACCAAGCGCGACAACTATGACAAATATTCTCCCGTAGCCAGTTAATGGGATGGGCCTGTATTCAGCAGTGGACGTAGGACTTTTATTAGGTTATAACGGCACGTCATCATTTGCAAGTCAGCTTTTAAAGAAAAGGAAAGTCGTTGCCAAATGTAAACTATACGTGAAACCTACTCTGCATGTTGTATTGCTATTCTGCGAAATTAGGTTCAGCGGTTTTCAATGTATATTTTGCCATGAGTTATCATAAACCACCGGTGCTGCGTACAAGTCAGGTTAGCGTGTAAAAAGGAGCTAAATACTTACTGTAAACTTTATTCATAAAATTAAAATGCAAGAGTTTATTCCTCGCCGACACTAACTTACACCAGTATAGGAAAACATCGTGTAGGAACCAATATAACAGAGGAATAAACTTTTTTTAGGAGATGTGATGAATATGGAATATGGCCCATTACAGCAGTGCGCCGGGATGATTGCTCCATAACCCCTTTATAAAGAGGTATATTCCCAGCAGTAGGCTAGAGCGAATTTCGCTCACGGTAACCGGTCTCAACGGAGACTAACTATTTGCGCGGATAGAATTATAGTGCCCAAGTCTAAGCGCAAACAGAGGTGAACTCACTATCCACTCACTCTCGTAGCCCGATGGGAGATTAGGCAGGATCAATTGCTTATGTGCTTTCCAAGGCACGCAGCAAAACACTGCCAACTGTCTGACTCCGAGCTGAGATTTTTCGATTGAAAGTTTCTTAACAGCAGAATCCAATAACTTATTTTGGCCGACCCGGGTTCATAGCCGGGATAGCAAAGTAACCAGCCACGTTTAGGAGCAATTATAGACCAATGAGACAGCCAATCATTAATATTAATGTATCATAAGTTTGAAATAAACATGGAGAAACTTTAATACATATCCGGATAACAGAAAGTATTCCGCTACGATCATAATTCATGAACCAGTTGTACTTAAGTAATATCTAATACATTGAGTAGTTCACGAAGCCAACGCTTAAAATTTGTCCAAGTTAATGTGGTATTAGAATTCCCAAGTTCCGTTTCCGTATATTCCGTATTATAATATCTGCACGAGCAATTATTTCGCTTCACTATTTCACGACATTGAAAGTCCACCGTGGGCACCGTGGGCATAGGCCTCTCTCTTAGATATTATAAGCTCCTGTGTCTCCTGCATCCATCGACTACCTACATGTTTAATCAGTTTGTCACTCTATCTAGTGGTGAGTCGCTATGTTTTATAAAATAAGAACGATAAACGAGCACATCATAGTCCTACTGATGTAAGCGGATGCTGCGACCCATATATATCTTCAATGTATAAGCAAAATTCATACGAGTTGTCATCCATATATATAAAATGGAATGTCTCGTTTCCAATAAAAAAGGGTCTTCAGTTTGCTACACTCATTAAGCTGTATCATATAACGAGAGACGCGTGCAGAAGACAATGGCTCGGTTGTGAATTGAACTTTTTACTGCATAATTATGATAATATGACAAGCTGCTATTTAGTACTGATATTTTGTGTTTGGATTTTCCTTAGACGAGTCGACCTATTCGTGCTACAACCTTGACTTGATACAGCGTAACAGCCACGCGTGTATTACTGAACCATGTACCGCGCTTACATATGCGAGATTCCAGAAACTATTTCCACCATTAGTTTTCGGTTCTTTGAGCTATATGGTCAGCTTATTGCCATTTTATCCCACTAATCCGCTGGATTATATCAATTACGCTTATTCATCTGCAGATAACCATTATGGACTTCAGGCACATTTCAGACAGACATTGATGACAACGATACTTTGAAAGCGTAATTCATCCTAGTTCTCGTTGCAGGATGGCATTGCCACATTACAAAATGTGGTCATATCGTTTGGAGGACGTGGTTATTCCTTGGTCTAACTGCAGCGCAGCTCAGCTACAATATAAAACGAAGGCGTTTCATTTGAAGAGCGTAAACCTTTACAGGTTTATCTGTAGCGTAGCATTGCTACATTTTAAAACGAATACGTGTTGAAGATTTTCGTAGGTCTAATTGCAGCATACTACTGCCACATTATAAAAAATCACGTGTCGTTAAGATACGAAACACGTGTCGTATAATCGGTGTTTCCCAGTGTTAAGATCCGTGTGGGTGTTCGAAGGAGGCTTAGTTGTGGAAGCGGTTGTGGCAGGAAAAAATGTATTGTTCAAACTTTATATAGCCCACATCGTCCACAGATTTCTTTCCCGTTCCCCATTACCCTCTGCCCTTTGGTCCCCATGCAGAGGACTTCCATCTGGTTATGCTTTATCAATTTATTTAACTATATTTTATTTAACCTTTTCGCTGCGCAATTCGTTTTGAGATTTTGTGCCTGCTGTGCGCATTTATTTTAGTAGTTTCATCTTTATTCGTGTTGAGCAGTTTGACCATTTAAACGCTGCGAATTAATTCGTGTTGAGCTGTTTAAAGAAATTAAGTATTGCGAGTTTATTATAGTAAATACTCGTCTGGAGCAGCGTACGAAAATAAAATTAGAGCGAGAATATCCGTGTAGAGCAGTTAACGCAGTAACATTGGTAGCCTTAAATACGTATTAAACAGCAAAAATAATCGTATAGAGCAGAAAACATGAATAATACATAGTAAAAATAGTCGTATTGAGCAGCTAACTAATTTAAAACTAAGCGCGAAAATATTCGTCGGGAGCGTATGATACACAAGTTTTTTTTGCGAATATATACGTGTGGAGCAGCGAAAGGGTTAATAAATTCTATTAAGTATAAACGTCATTCTATTATTTTTAAATTATTAGTCACCATCATTACAGCCCTTCACAAGTCCACTGCTGAACATAGACCTCCCCCAAGTAATACCACAAAGCACGGTCCTGAGCCACCTGCATCCATCGACTTCCTGCATATCTTACCAGGTCGTCACTCCATCTAGTGGGGGGTCGCCCTACACTACGCCTACCGGTACGAGGCTGCCACTCGAGAACCTTTCTTCCCCATCGGTTATCGGTTCTTCGAGCTATATGGCCGGCCCATTGCCACTTCAGCTTACTAATCCGTTGGGCTATGTCGGTCACTCTGGTTTTACTGCGGATATCCTCATTTCTGAGTCTATCACGCAGAGAAACTCCGAGCATAGCCCTCTCCATAGCTCGCTGAGCGACCTTGAGCGTCCTCATACGGCCAGCAGTGAAGGACCACGTCTCTGATCCGTAAGTCATCACTGGCAACACGCACTGGTTGTACACTTTAGTTTTCAGAGATTGAGCTATACCTGACGAGAAGATGTGTCGTAATTTCCCGAACGCTGCCCAGCCGAGTTGAATCCGTTGATTGACCTCTCGGTCGAAGTTGGACTTACCTAGTCGGACTTTTTGTCCCAGGTAAACGTACTCGTCAACAACTTCGAGCATAGTGCTCCCAACAACTACCGGCATAGGTGTGACATGGACATTAAACATGATCTCTGTTTTGTCCATGTTCATCTTAAGACCTATCCGTTGGGAGGCACTATTGAGGTCATTGAGCATAGTGCTTAAGTCCTCCAGCGATTCTGCCATAAGGACTATATCATCGGCAAATCGAAGGTGAGTGATGTACTCACCATCGATGTTAATACCGTATCCTTTCCAGTCCAGTAGCTTGAAAACGTCTTCCAAAGCAGCGGTGAAGAGTTTCGGGGATATAACGTCACCCTGTCTTACACCTCTCTGCAGTTGGATAGGTTTCGAGCTCTGGTTCTGTACTCGGATAGCCATCGTAGCCCTACTGTACAAACACTTCAGCACTTCGATATACCGACAGTCAACTTGGCACCGCTGAAGAGACTGCAGCACCGCCCAAATTTCGACGGAATCAAAGGCTTTCTCATAGTCCACATACGCCAGGCAAAGTGGCAAATTGTACTCTTCAGTCTTCTGTACAATCTGCCGCAGGATATGTATGTGGTCTATGGTACTAAAGCCTTTTCGGAAACCGGCTTGTTCGGGAGGCTGGAACTCGTCGAGTCTGCTTGCGAGACGATTCGTAATGACTCTCGAAAACAGCACGTAGACGCGGCTCAGAAGGGAAATCGGTCTGTAGTTCTTCAAGAGAGCGTTGTCGCCTTTCTTAAAGAACAAGACCACCGCACTTCTGCTCCACGCCTCTGGAGTAGTGCTACCATGGAGGACGGAATGGAAGAACTTCTGAAGGACTTCAAGTACCGGTGTTCCACCCGCTTTCAGAAGCTCCGCTCTAATTCCATCCTCGCCCGGGGCCTTACCGTTTTTAAGGTGTTGGAGAGCCATTCTAATCTCGCTCAGACTGACGTCCGGGATATCTTCGGAATAGTGTCGGATAAGACTTGCTCTTGGATCGTTACTCGCACTTGCGTGTGGGTGACCAACGATGCTGTGCACAGCATCGTTGGAGCCCATAAAGCCTTTCAGTCTCACTCAGAATCTCAAGTGTCCCGGAAACGATGCTGCCACACTCAGTCTTCAGCTTTGACAGTTGGCTTTTACTGGCAGACAGATCACTGGCAAAGACTTTGGAGCCCTGGTTCCGCTCAATCGCTTCTTCAATACGAGCAGTATTAAATTTGCGTAAGTCCCGCCGCATGCATTTGGAGATCTGTCTGTTCAGTTGCCTTTATTCTGTCAAATCTTTTGACGATTGCAGCCTCATCTCCCGTCTAACAGCCATGAGATTAGGAGTGTGATCGGAGAGTTTTTGTGTTCTTCTGCGACGGGTCTTGCAGAACTTAGCTCCGACCGCGTGAACGGTTTCCACGAGCTTAGCATTCATATCGTCAACTGTATTGCAGTCTTATAGGCACTGAAAGCGGTTGTGTAACTCGAGCTGAAAGTTTTCGGGATTCTGGATTAGAGCACGAGGGGGGACGGAGCGTTGACTTCATTAGACGAGACCTCTCCAACTTAACGTTTAGGTTCAGTGTGCCTCTAACCATTCGGTGATCGCTGCCAGTTTTCACCCTTGCGATCACTGAGACATCACTGAACAGTTGGCGTCTGGTCGTCATAATGAAGTCAATCTCATTTTTTGTCGAACCGTCGGGGCTCGACCAGGTCCACTTCCTGTGGGGCCGCTTCTGGAAGAAAGAGTTCATAATAAAGAGTCATTCTTTCTCCATAAAGTCGGCCAGCTGCTGGCCCCCTTTCGGTTCCGTTGCCCTATTCCAAATTTCCCTAACTTCAGCTCACCGTTTTCTCTTGTGCCTAGTTTTGCGTTGAAGTCTCCCATCAACACCGTGTAGTGGGTTTTGGAGGAATGCATGGCTTTGGAAATATCCTCATACATTTCCTTCGCTCTCCCGGTGATAGAACAAGTTGCCGGATTCGAGAATCACCGTGTCCTCCCCCCTCTCTTCGGACCTCGGATAATCCTATAATACTCCAGCGCAACTTGTCTATCTCTTCTTCCAGCTCCAGGATCTTCTCGTCATCGTTGGTATAATATAGTAGAAGAAAAGATCTCGTGGAAACTGTCCCTGCGGTCGGAGCTAAGTTCTGCAAGACCGGTCGCAGAAGAACACAAAAACTCTCCGATCACACTCTTAATCTCATGGCTGTTAGATGGGAGATGAGGCTGCAATCGTCCACAGATTTGACAGCCTACAGGCAACTGAACAGATAGATCTTCAAATGCATGCGGCAAGACTTACGCAACTTTAATACTGCTCATATTAAAGTAGCGATCGAGCGGAACCAGGGCTCCAAAGTCTTTGCCAGATATCTGTCTGCCAGAAAGAACCAACTGTCTAAGCTGAAGTCTGAGTGTGGCAGCATCGTTTCCGGGACACCTGAGATTTTGAGTGAGATTGAGAGGTTCCATGGGCAGCTGTACACATCGTTGTTGGAGCTACACGCAAGTGTGAGTAACGATCCAAGAGCAAGTCTTATCTGACACTTCTCCGATTGTCCACCCTGACGTCAGTCTGAGCGAGATTAGAATGGCTCTCCAGCACCTTAAAAAGGCAAGCCTCCGGGCGATGGTGGAATTACAGAGGAGCTTCTGAAAGCGGGTGGAATACTGGTACTAGAAGTCTTTCGGCAAATCATTCATCCTTGGAAGCACTACTTCCTAAGCGTGGAGCAGACGTGTTATGGTCTTGTTCCTCAAGAGAAATGACAACGCTCCCTTGAAGAACTACAGGCCGAAATCCCTTCTGAGCCGCGTCTACGTGCTGTTTTCGAGAGTCATTACGAATCGTCTTGCACGCAACTCGACGACTTCTAGCCTACCAAATTAGCCGATTTCCGAAAAGGCTTTAGCACTTTAGACCACATACATATACTTCGGCACATTGTACGGAAGTACGAAGAGTAAAATCTGCCACTTTTCCTGGCGTATGTTGACTATGAGAAAGCCTTTTATTCCGTTGAAATTTGGGCGCTGCTACAGTTCCTCCAGCGGTGCCGAGTTGACTGTCGGTATATCGAAGTGCTGAAGTATTTGTACAGAAGGGCTACGATGGCTATCCGAGTACTGAATCAGAGTTCAAAACCTATCCAACAGCAGAGAGGTGTAAGACAGAGTGACGTTATATCCCCGAAACTTTTCACCGCTGCATTTGAAGACGTTTTCAAGCTACTGGACCGGAAAGGACATGGTATTTACATCAATGGCGAGTACATCTTCGATTTTACGACGATATGGTCCTTATGGCTTATGACCTAAGCACTATGCTCAATGACATCAATGGTGTCTCCCAACGGATAGGTCTTAAGATGTACATGGAAAAAGCGAAAATCATGTTTAATATCCATGTCACACCTATGCCGGTAGTTGTTGGGAGCACTATGCTCGAAGTAGTTGACGAGTACGTTTACCTGGGACAAATAGTCCGACTAGGTAAGTCCAACTTCGACCGAGAGATCAATCGACGGATTCAACTGTGCTGGGCAGCGTTCGGGAAATTATGACACATCTTCTCGTCAGGTATACCTCAATCTCTGAAAACTGGATTGTTTTTTTTTATAGAAGAGGGGGCAAACGAGCATGTGGCTCACCTGATGTTAAGTGACTACCGCCGCCCATGATCAACCGCAACACCAGGAGAATTGCAGGTGCGTTGCCGGCCCTTTAGAAAGGAGTAAGCTCTTTTCTTGAAGGTCCCCAGGTCGTATCGGTCCGGAAAAATCACCGGTGGTAAATTATTCCACAGAGAGGTTGTACGCGGAAGAAAACTCCTTTTGAAACGTACAGTGGTGGACCGCCAAGCATCCAGATGATGTGGATGGTATCGGGACGTTTGCCGTGTAGTGCGTTCACGAAATTTGGCGGCTGGGATTAATCCGAACAATTCCTCAGAGCACTCCCCGTGATAGATGCGATAAAATACGCAAAGAGATGCAACATCTCTTCGCAGCGCCAGTGAATCGAGCCGATCGGAAAGCACTCGGGCGTCGACGATTCGAGCCGCTCTGCGCTGGATGCGGTCAAGTGGAAGGAGCTGGTACTGGGGAGCCCCAGCCCAGAGATGGGAACAGTATTCCATGAGCGGCCGAACCTGCGCCTTGTAAAGTTGCAGGCGGTGTGCCGGCATGAAATACTGTCCCGCTCTGCTGAGCACGCCAAGCTTTTTAGAGGCCAATTTGGCCTTCCCTTCCAAGTGACCACGAAACTGCACGTCACTCGATATGTCGACGCCTAGGATTCCGATACTGGCTGAGGCAACAAGGGGAGTGCCTTGAAACTGAGGGGATACGACAAAGGGGTTCTTTTTAGCGGTTAACGCGCAAACTTGTGTCTTCTGGGGGTTAAACTGGACTAGATTTAGTCGCCCCCAATCCGAGACTCTGTCCAGCAGAGACTCGACTTCAGACACAAGTTTGTCCCGGCACTCGGAGACGTTTTCCCGAGAAATATTGGCTCGGCCGGTGTAAAGAGCATCACCAGTGCTGTCATCTGCATAGCAATGAATGTTACGGGTATGCAACATGTCATTGATATGCAGAAGAAACAGCGTTGGCGATAGCACGCAGCCCTGTGGAACACCAGCATTAATAGGCTTGCAATCGGAGCTTGCACCGTCTACAACGACCTTGATGCTCCGATCTGCAAGAAAGCTGGTGATCCAATCGCACAATTTCTCGGGAAGCCCATAGGAAGGGAGCTTCGAAAGAAGCGCTTTGTGCCAAACCCGATCGAAGGCCTTCGCAATGTCCAAACTAACGGCCAATGCCTCCCCCTTGAACTCTATTGCCTCCGCCCATCTGTGAGTTAGGTAGACCAGAAGATCACCAGCTGACCGCCCACGGCGAAAACCGTATTGGCGGTCACTAATCAGCTGGTGATCTTCAAGGTACCTCATGAGCTGGCAGTTTACAATGGACTCCATTGTTTTGGAGAACAAGGAGGTGATGGCGATAGGCCGGTAGTTGGACGGTTCTGAGCGGTCGCCTTTTTTAGGGATCGGGTGGACGAAAGCCGTCTTCCATGATTTTGGGACTACGCCTAGGGAGTAGGAGTACCGGAAAAGACGCGTTAAAACCGGTGCCAACTCTGGAGCACACGTCCTCAGCACAATTTGGGGGATTCCATCAGGCCCACTCGACTTATAGATGTCCAGAGAGGAGTGCTTTGCGAACCGAGCGCTGAGTGAACTGCACTTCCGGCATGGAGCACTCACACCGCGGGATGGTCGGCGGCGTACTCCCCCCGTCATCGAGAGTCGAGTTAGACCTAAAGAAATAGCCTAGAAGATCGGCTTTCTCCTTTGCGGTGTGGACCAGTGAGTCGTCCTCCCTGTGCAGAGATGGAAGAGATGGCTGACAGAAATTCCCCTGGACAGCCTTGGCGAGAGATCAGAATGCACGGGTTCCAGAAGGAAGACGAACTAGTCTCTCGCCAATTCTGCCTGTGTGCTCTGACTTTGCCTTAGCAATAACTCTTTTGAAGGACCTAGAGGCGGAATTATACTTCTTTTTTAGAGCGCTGGTGTTTACATCCCTGGACGCTGATGCGTCAGCCCAGGCTCGGTAGCACACCTGCTTATAGCATGATGCTATTTTACAGGAGCGACCAAACCATGGCTGAGATTTGCCTCCAATGGGCACCACAGAAGAAGGAATAAAAAGTTCCATACCCTGAAGTACCACATCAGCAACAGAATCCGCAACAACGTTGGGATCATCCAGCGAGAAGCAAACCCGCCCCCAAGGGTAGGATGCAAAGAAAGACCGCATCCCATCCCAATCGGCTGACCTATAGTGCCAAACACGGCGGCCGCCTGCAGAATGCAACCGCGATTTCAGCGTGAGTGGCACCACACTCCGGACAAGACAATGGTCCGAGGAGCCTAAAGGGGCGTCGACGGAAATCTGATATCCGTCCGGGTGAGAGGTCAGCAGAAGGTCCAACAGGGAAGGTGCATGATCCTCCACATCTGGAATCCGCGTAGGCGAAGTAACCAGTTGTGTCAGACCATATGCCAAGGCAAAATCATGAACAGATCTCCCCGCATGATCGGTTAAACGTGAACCGAGCCATTCGGCGTGATGGGCGTTAAAGTCGCCGAGGATCACGATCTCTGCGGAGGGGATCTGCTGTAGCAACGAATCTGCAGCCATTTGGACGTGGTCGAAGAGTCGGTCTGTTTCGGCATTACCGCTATGGGACCTATAGAGGCACACGTAGACGCGCGGATGGTCGTCGCTGTCTACGCGTAGCCAAAGGATGGACAGGTCCGAACCTTCAAGTCTGCCGAGGCGTCGAGAACAGATGTCCTCTCTGACGTAAACGCAAACTCCAGCCCGAGGCACAAAGGAGTGTTCCAGTTTGTACCCCGGACAGGAGAGATACGAGACATCAGCCGGAGAGGACACCTGCGTCTCGGTCAGAAAGAGCAGAGCCGGCCTCGCCGTCTCGAGATGGTAGTGGACGGCGTTTAGGTTAGAGTGAAGTCCCCTGATATTGCAGAAATTCACGGACAGCGTGGCAGGGGTTGCCTTGGTCTTGTTGCTCCGTTTGCCCCGAGCAGTTTTAGTCTTGAGCGGAATATTGCCCCCCCCCCCCAGAATACGCGGGGCAGCCTGAGCACCCACGCTCAGAAGTGGAGAAACATGGTCGTGGATGCTCAGCGAGGGATTCTCCAGGGGTGCTGGTACCCTCCTGGGGTAGTCTATCATTTAATTCCGCTACCATGTTGATGGGGGGGGGGGATTTGGGCCTGTACAACCAATGCGTGTTGCCAGTTATGACCTACGGATCTGAGACGTGGTCCTTCACTACTGGCCATATGAGGACGCTCAAGGTCGCTCAGCGAGCTATGGAGAGGGCTATGCTTGGAGTTTCTCCGCCTGATAGAATCATCATCATCATCATTACAGCCCTTTAAAAGTCCACTGCTGAACATAGGCCTCCCCCAAGGTATGCCACAAAGTACGATCCTGAGCCACCTGCATCCGTCGACTTCCTGCATGTCTTACCAGGTCGTCACTCCATCTAGTGGTGTTCGCCCTACACTTCATCTACCAGTACGAGGCTGCCACTCGAGAACCTTTTTTCCCCAACGGTTGTCGGTTCTTCGAGATATATGGCCGGCCCATTGCCACTTCAGCTTACTAATCCGTTGGGCTATGTCGGTCACTCTGGTTCTACTGCGGATATCCTCATTTTTAAGTTTATCACGCAAAGAAACTCCGAGCATAGCCCTCTCCATATCTCGCTGAGCGACTTTGAGCGTCCTCATACGGCCAGCAGTGAAGGACCACGTCTCAATTCCATAATATGTCATCACTGGCAACACGCACTGGTTGTATAACTTAGTTTTCAGGTTTTGAAGTATACCTGACGAAAAGGTGTGTCGTAATTTCCCGAACGCTGCCCAGCCGAGTTGAATCCGGCGATTGACCTCTCGGGCGAAGTTGGACTTACCTAGCCGGACTATTTGTCCCAGGTAAACGTACTCGTCAACAACTTCGAGCTTAGTGCTCCCAACAACTATCGGCATATAGGTGTGACATGGACATTAAACATGATCTTTGTTTTGCCCATGTTCATCTTAAGACCTATCTGTTGGGAGGCACAATTGAGGTCATTGAGCATAGTGCTTAAGTCCTCCAGCGATTCTGCCATAAGGACTATATCGTCGGCAAATCGAAGGTGAGTGATGTACTCGCCATTGATGTTAATACCGTATCCTTTTCAGCCCAGTAGCTTGAAAACGTCTTCCAATGCAGCGGTGAAGAGTTTCGGGGGAAATAACGTCACCCTGTCTTACACCTCTCTGCAGTTGGATAGGTTTCATACTCTGGTTCTGTACTCGGATAGCCATCGTAGCCCTACTGTACAAACACTTCAGTTCAAAACCCAATAATATGCCAGCGCAACTTGTCTACCTCTTCTTCCAACTCCAGTATGTTCTCGTCAGTCCTCAGGGTGCGTGCGTTATATGTTGCCAGGTCGAGTCGTCGTAGGTGGCAACCGAACCTCCACCGGAGATTCTTAGCACCCCCTGCCCCGCCGTTACCATGGTCGCCACCGTAGCCAGGAATAGCGGAGCCGCCGGGGACTGGGGGCCGTTTGTTTGCATCGTTACTCATGGGGTATATTTGCCATAGTTGCCACGCTTGGCGAGCGGGTTGGCAACCGCAGTTTTTTATTATATCATTGCTGTTATCCGGAAGATGCTGCTGCCTGTCTCACTCTGTCGCCTCTTACGACACCCAAGGGAAGATATGGGGTAGTGGATATTCTCAACCGCCACTACACGGCCTAGAGGTCCTAGGTGATAGACTCAGAAATGAGAGTATCCGCAGTAAAACCAGAGTTACCGACATAGTTCAACGGATGAGTAAGCTGAAATGGCAATGTACCGGCCTTATAGTTCGAAGAACCGATAACCGATGGGAAAAAAAGGTTCTCGAGTGGAAGCCTCGTACCCATTACTTGGGTGAGGCCTATGTTCAGCAGTGGACTTGTGAAAGGCTGTAATGGTGATGTTATTGATGATGAAATAAACTTCACATATCTTAGAAGTATTTTTTGTTATTTCTCAGACTTGCAGGTTTCCTCGCCATGTTTTCCTTCCCTGTCAAGCGCGTGGTAAATCAGCACTTAAAAACTGCAATTACATAAACCACAAAACTGGTACCGGCAGGATCAACTCAGATATGTTCGCGTACCGTGTAATTTTCAGCGAGCGCTTCGCCCCTAATCCACCGCGGCTCTCAAAAAAATGTAGATTGCAGAATTCTAAATATATGTTTATATTGTATAAAGTAAAACTTCTTTAATATGGTTGTGATTTGAAACGGGATGTAATGAAAAAGAGAAAGGGATAAACATATATATCTATATGTGTTACTGCCCCCATGATACCTTGACAAAAGCCGGTCGAGACTAGGGCCCATTAGTAGTCCAATTCGACGGTTAACAAAGGGGAGGGTCCAAGACCTTATGGATAATTAAATTGTAACGGCTAACAAAGAAGCAAGCAACACTTACCGATTGGCGCAGGTAGAGTTAACGACAGGCCAATTGCCAGGTGAAAGGTGATGTGCATGTAAGTGGTGTGCAGTATTGTGTTTAATGTGTAACCTGACATCCCCGCTGATCCTGGACAGCAGATCCCAAGGCACTGCCGCTCTCCAATATAATAAAAAAAAAAAAAAAAAAAAAAAACTATATTAGTTTATTACTTTATTAATATACTTCAAGTTCAACCAAATCAACGTTAATCGACGTTAAACAGTGACACACTGCACAAATCAAGGACGGTTGGTCAATGTTGAATGTCCCAGGCTCACGTAGCACAAAACTACTAATTTGTCGATGCAATTAACGGCATAAAAGTTCCTTTAATCACTACAAATTCCAAGTAGGCTCCCTCACGTAACACGTTCAAATTAGACAACTAAATTCAAAGCGGTCTAGACTATATTCTAATATTCAATAGTAAATTCAAAATGGCGCGCACATTTAACAAGAGCCTTAGGCATTCGAGTCAATACCTACCGCGCGCAAAAATATAAGACAACACAAGGAGGATCTCAACGTATAATCGACCCGTGCTTCGCGCAAACAAACTAAAGAAATAAGCTACGTTATCACGGATACGTTCAATATAAGATAACACGCGGCGGCAGTCCTTTCGATGCGAAAGTATGTCAACTCGCGATCTCTAAATCGACCCGGGAGATTACGTAACGTCCACGTTCAACGGGCGCGGTTTCACCGATCAAGGCTTTCGGCCGATTGCCCCGCTTGAGCTGCGCGTACGACGCAGCTAGCCTCCACCTCCCGCACCACGCTAACCGTTTCTTCATCCCGGTTGATACTATCGTCCGTAAACTAGCCCCCGTCCCGGACATAAGGACCTATGTCCGCGAGTAAATTGGCAACCGGGATAGGGACGCGACGGCACGTTGCAAGACCGAATCTCCAACCAAAACCTCGGCCACTAACGCGACGGAGATGCGCTCTTACAACCCCAACCACCGCTCAATGTGGGCAAGCCGGAGAGTCGAATTTCCCCTGGATACCCTTTTTGGATATCGCAGAACCCAAATAAATCCTGTTGCTGGACAGAAATTCGACCTCCTTCAAATATCTATCCGTGTCCCTACAATCTGTTCCGCTATATGACCGGATCCGGTCCGGCAAACCGCGACGCGAAGAGCTACATCGAAGAAATGTAAAATATCACAAACTCTGACAGTAAGCTCAACTAACAATCTTTCAACATATAACGTTGAAGGTAACGCTCGATGCGCATTGATCAAAACAAATAAATTAAGCAAACGATAAACATAAAGATAACCATATTCCATTATTAGAGTAACCATATTTTCCAAAACAAATATCTTCGACAATGGCAACAAAATGTGAAAACAAAAGAAGGACTAATTTTTATTTCCTTTGGCACACATAGCTACTCAATTTCAATTTTCTTTTCAACAAAGCAAACATAATCATCAAATACATTTATAAAAACACATATACGCATTCAAGAGCATTTCAAATTCATCTTTTTTACTCAAAACCGCTACAACTACGAAATATTTCGCGGAAAAACAAAAGCAAAAATTTTTTTTTCTAAGCATTCAAAGCTCCAGATAAGCCCTAGTCTCCCGACCAACCAAGTGGAGGCCACACCGCGTTTGAACCCGAATACAATATAGCGCGACCCGTTACACAATCGCCACTCGGGTAGTACATCTTCATTGAGGCCGTCGACAATAGAACAATTTGACGGCTCAAAAGGATCAGTGAAGGCGGCCGTGGTGGGAGCTAGGTTGGCGGCTACCTAGTTGGAGCTTCCTCCATCGGACCGGCACTCGAACCGGGGGTCCCGAATGCGGGAATCCGGCGGCATCTCAAGGACCCGGGTTTAAAAATAACTGAACGGGCCGACCAGGGGAGCTTCAGGGAACCTCGGCCTTGAGGCCCGGGACAGGTTCGAGGTGGCAGGATCCCCGTAGTACCGGTACCGACCAAAGGGGGGAGGATGGTACTCCAGTCGCGGCCTCTCAGCCAACGGGGGTGAAAAGGGTCTCGCTGACCGCTGAGTGGCTATGAAGGTCCTCTCCACGCACTGAGGGGGGGTTGACGACCCCCCCCCTCCCCCTGGAGGAACAACCCCCCGACTGGTCGTGGGAGGGACCCCTCCAAAACCAGAGGCATGGTGGCCGACAGGAGAGCGACGATCTTTACCCGACAGAGGGCGTGGCTGAGCGCCCCCGTCCGTGGGCGATGAGGGCCCGGCAGAGCCCCGAGAGGAAGCGCCGTTCGCACCCAGGCAAAAAATGGCATGGTGATTGTCCTGGCAGTGCGAACAGGGCCGCTGGTGCGGGCAGTCTCGTTGGAGGTGCCTTTCCAAACATGAGTAGCACCAGCGGCGCTCCTCGGCGATAGTTCGTCTCGCTGGGACCGGCTTACCTAATAATTTAGGGCACGACGTCACCCAGTGATCGGATGCTCGACAATAGGAGGCACTTGGCACTAGGCCACTATAAGAAGGTAGGGGGCGGTGCCCTCCCGCGGGAGCACCGTTCGGTCTTAGGGGGTTGACGACGACTTGCCCGGGGGATTCCACCTCTCCCTGGGCACGGTTCGGTTGGCAGTCTGTAGGTCGTCGACGGTGCCGGCTGCATTCTTAATCTGCCTGCACTGCTCCTCCAAGAACCACAGCAGATCCCTGAAGGGCGGAATATAGGAGGCGCCGTCCCCGCTGTACCTCTCCTCGAAGTGGATCCGAAGATCGAGGGACAGGTGGGACAGCACAATGTGGAGCAGCAAAAAGGACCATTCGTCCACCGGTAAATCCAGCCACCTCAAAGAATTGCGGGCCACCAAGACTGAATTTACGAGGTCCGGCCGTAGTCTGGCCCGGTCCTTTAGCAGCGGGAGGTTCAACAGCTGCTTGACGTGTTCGTCCGCGATTCGCCGTACGTTGGCGTAACTTCCGGCGAGGTCCCGAGTGGTCTGGTAGGCGTTGTCCGACAATTTCAGATGGCCGACGACGCCCAGGGCCCCTCCCTCCAGTGAGGCCAGGAGGTAAGCCATTGTAGTGGGTGCGAAGTTTGTTGTTATGTGTACTATACACGGTTTTCTGTCACCCATTTCTTCGTGCATTAATAACTGTGTGAGCTTTTTCTCTTTGGACGCACTCAGCCGCTTAATTAGCTCGTTCTTCAGCTTGTCATATTTATTACTAGTTGGTAGGTTAACAATCAGGGTCACTAATGTAGTGGGTGCGAAGTTTGTTGTTATGTGTACTATACACGGTTTTCTGTCACCCATTTCTTCGTGCATTAATAACTGTGTGAGCTTTTTCTCTTTGGACGCACTCAGCCGCTTAATTAGCTCGTTCTTCAGCTTGTCATATTTATTACTATTTGGTGGGTTAACGATCGGGGTCACTAATGTAGTGGGTGCGAAGTTGGTTTTTATGTATATAGTAACGGGCATGTAGATAAATAATGTTCAACACTTATTACACTAACACATTTATTGCACAGAAATACAAGTCACACCAATAATTATATAGTCAGAAGGAGAATGCAACACTTACAAGAAGAAACAAGCTTATAGATATAAAGAAAGGCGAGCGAGACGAACTATCGCCAAGGAGCGCCGCTGGTGCTACTCATGTTTGGAAAGGCACCTCCAACGAGACTGCCCGCACCAGCGGCCCTGTTCGCACTGCCAGGACAATCACCATGCCATTTTGTGCCTGGGTGCGAACGGCGCTTCCTCTCGGGGCTCTGCCGGGCCCTCATCCCCCATGGATGGGGGCGCTCAGCCACGCCCTCTGTCGGGTGACGATCGTCGCTCTCCTGCCGGCCACCATGCCCCTGGTTTTGGAGGGGTCCCTTCCACGACCAGTCGGGGGGTTGTTCCTCCAGGGGAGGGGGGGGTCGTCAACCCCCCCTCAGTGCGTGGAGAGGACCTTCATAGCCACTCAGCGGTCAGCGAGACCCTTTTCACCCCCGTTGGCTGAGAGGCCGCGACTGGAGTACCATCCTCCCCCCTTTGGTCGGTACCGGTACTACGGGGTTCCTGCCACCTCGAACCTGTCCCGGGCCTCAAGGCCGAGGTTCCCTGAAGCTCCCCTGGTCGGCCCGTTCAGTTATTTTTAAACCCGGGTCCTTGAGATGCCGCCGGATTCCCGCATTCGGGACCCCCGGTTCGAGTGCCGGTCCGATGGAGGCAGCTCTAACTAGGTAGCCGCCAACCTAGCTCCCACCACGGCCGCCTTCACTGATCCTTTTGAGCCGTCAAATTGTTTTATTGTCGACGTCCTCAGTGAAGGTGTACTACCCGAGTGGCGATTGTGTAACGGGTCGCGCTATATTGTATTCGGGTTCAAACGAGGTGTGGCCTCCACTTGGTTGGTCGGGAGACTAGGGCTTATCTGGAGCTTTGAATGCTTAGAAAAAAAAATTTTTGCTTTTGTTTTTCCGCGAAATATTTCGTAGTTGTAGCGGTTTTGAGTAAAAAGATGAATTTGAAATGCTCTTGAATGCGTATATGTGTTTTTATAAATGTATTTGATGATTATGTTTGCTTTGTTGAAAAGAAAATTGAAATTGAGTAGCTATGTGTGCCAAAGGAAATAAAAATTAATCCTTCTTTTGTTTTCACATTTTGTTGCCATTGTCGAAGATATTTGTTTTGGAAAATATGGTTACTCTAATAATGGAATATGGTTATCTTTATGTTTATCGTTTGCTTAATTTATTTGTTTTGATCAATGCGCATCGAGCGTTACCTTCAACGTTATATGTTGAAAGATTGTTAGTTGAGCTTACTGTCAGAGTTTGTGATATTTTACATTTCTTCGATGTAGCTCTTCGCGTCGCGGTTTGCCGGACCGGATCCGGTCATATAGCGGAACAGATTGTAGGGACACGGATAGATATTTGAAGGAGGTCGAATTTCTGTCCAGCAACAGGATTTATTTGGGTTCTGCGATATCCAAAAAGGGTATCCAGGGGAAATTTGACTCTCCGGCTTGCCCACATTGAGCGGTGGTTGGGGTTGTAAGAGCGCATCTCCGTCGCGTTAGTGGCCGAGGTTTTGGTTGGAGATTCGGTCGTACAACGTGCCGTCGCGTCCCTATCCCGGTTGCCAATTTACTCGCGGACATAGGTCCTTATGTCCGGGACGGGGAGAGAAGCTTAAGAGAAAATAGATAACAGGATTTAGTACACACGTAAATATTTTAATAGCAAGCGTCCGTAAGCTAAAGCGACAACCTCTCTCCGTCGTAGTACGTAACCGACTAATCAAGGTTCAAGGAGGCGTTGCGTTCCCGCCAGCCGCTTGTAGCCGTTCCCGCACGAGATAGCACCTTATATGGTAATGAATCGATGACACCACCGGGAACCTATGAGCGTCGGCCAACTGGTAAGTATGATGTTGTGTTATTAGTGTAAAATGTAGTTTGTTAAATGCGTGTGTGTGTGTGTGTGTGTGTGTGTGTGTGTGTGTGTGTGTGAATGTATATTTCTGTTATATATTATGTATGAGTTTGCAAGTTCCCCACATCACCCCCCTCCAGAGACCTGGCTAATAATAAAAATCGGTAAATTTTACACGACGTCCTGAACGTGTTATGTGTTCTTTCGTGGTTTTTACAGCATTATTAACATCGAGTTTATCTGATGCATCACATAGTATATGGGCTAGTTTAAGGCGATCAACTGTAACCGTAACTTCCTACCCGTTAACCAAGACCTTAAATATTTTGTCGCTTCTAGTGAGAACTTTGTGAGGACCGCTGTATTTAGGCTGCAAAGATCCACGTGATGCGTCCTCACGTACAAATACGTGGTTGCTGTGGACAAGATCTTTAAAAATGAAGACGTTTTTATTGTTATGGTGAGACATAGGCACTGGACGTAATTTTAGAGCATACGTGCGAATGCGGGATGCAAATTCGGTTATGTCCGTTGTACCGCTGGCACTGGACTCAAAAAATTCTCCGGGCAAAGATAAAGGTTCACCATACAATAATTCAGCAGAGGATGATTGTAAGTCCCCTTTGAATGAACTGCGTATCCCTAACAATACCCATGGCAGTGACTCGGTCCATTTTTCTCGTGTATGACACATTATGGACAATTTGAGCTGCCTATGGAATCGTTCCACCAGTCCATTACTTGCCGGATGGTAAGCCGTCGTGCGTTTGTGCTGGAATCCGGCTATTTTGGCGAGTTGTTGGAAAAGGGTTGACTCGAATTGCTTACCGCGGTCAGTTATAATGTCTGTGGGGCAGCCAAATCGAGCTATCCAACAAGATAAAAAACCCTTATCGTTTTACTTACCTTACCGTTTCTGCTGTTATATCAGCGATCGTAACAGCTTCGGGCCACCTTGTGAAGCGGTCAACACACGTCAGACAATAACGGTAGCCATCCGACAATGGCAATGGCCCTACCAGATCGATGTAAATTTGTTTAAACTTTGAACGCGGTATTTTAAACGTGCCTATAGGTGAGCTAACATGCCGATATATTTTCGAACGTTGGCATGTAAAGCGAATGTAAAGTATTAAAAATTTGTTTTCGGAAAAACTTGGTTACAAATGGCCGGGAAGTCGGTGTACTGACGTCGCAGTACAATGGGGTACGACTCCCGGATATAGTAAGTTTTTCTAGGCGTAGTGAAGAGCCTTCTTTTATGAGTTTTTCAAGCTCAGGGTTCTGACCCTGGCTTAAAAGCTTGGCTTTTAGCTAATGCTTCTAAGTCAATAGGCGCCTCCAATGCCTCTACACGCGAAAGTGTATCGGCAACAACGTTGTCCTTACCGGAAATATGCCTGACATCAGTAGTAAACTAGGCTATATAATCTAAGTGTCTATACTGCCTAGACGAACAGTTGGATTTCCTTGCATGAAATGCGAAACTGATTGGCTTGTGGTCAGTATATACTGCGAAATGTCTTGCTTCTAACATGTAGCGAAAATATTTAATAGCCTTATAAATTGCTAGGAGCTCCCTGTCGTAAGAGGAAAATTTTGTCTGAGAAGTGTTCAGCTTTCGGGAGAAAATGCTAGCGGCTGCCGTACGTCTTCTTTTAACTGCTGTAGGACAGCTCCAATTGCTTTATCCGAAACATCAGTGACTAAAGCCAATTTTGCTTGGCAATCTGGATGTGCTAATAACGCTGCCTCAGAAAGGCTTTCTTTGCATATTTTAAATGCATTTAAAGACTCACAAGATAATATAATAGGCTGGTTATTCTTTATTACGCCTGTATAAGGCGCTAAGCGGTGCTTGTATTTCTGCAGCACGTGGTAAAAATCGCCTATAAAAATTGACCATGACCAGAAATCGTCGAAGTTGACGAACATTGGTGGGCAATGGGAAGTTTTTTATGACCTCAACTTTAGTGTCTAGTGGTTTGGTGCCTGATGCCGAGATGTGATATCCCAAAAAGGATACTTCTCGAGCACCAAAAACACACTTAGACGTATTAATTAGCATACCATATTCTTTTAGTTTTTGAAAAATTGCACGCAAATGCTGTTCATGTTGTGCCGCGTCCTTTGAAATAATTAAAAAATCATCCAAATAACAATAGCAGAAGTCGAGTCCCCTTGTCATTTCATCCACAAATCTCTGGAACGTTTGTGCAGCATTCTGTAAACCGTAACCCATGAATGGCAACTCAAAGAATCCAAAAGGCGTTGTTATTGGAGTTTTGGTACACCTTCAGGACTAACTGGTATTTGGTTGTAAGCCTTGACTAATTCTAATGTACAAAAAATTTTGCAACCTATGTGCAAACTATGTGCAAAGTCTTGAATGTGCCTGATCGGATATCTGTCGGACACTGTTCGAGCGTTAAGCATTCTGTAGTCCCCGCAAGGATGTCAACCATTATCTTTTTTTGGAACTAAATGGAGTGGCGAAGACCAAGAACTTTCAGAAGGCCTAGCTATCCCATTATCTAGCATGGATTGGAACTCTTGTTGGGCTATTTTCAGTTTATCTGGAGCGAGGCGACGAGGTGAACAAGAAACTGGAGGTCCTGGTGTCGTACGTATATGGTGAACTGTGTTATGCACCGCATGGTATACACCGCACTGTATAGTGCGGTGTATACCAGCTGGTCGGGTAATTTCCGAAAATTCTGTTAAAATTTGGTGGTATTTTGTGTTACCAGTTAAAACCTTAATTGATGAAATATTGGTTGATTTTTCTTGTGAGGCAGTGGCTACTATAGATGCTGTACTATCAGTAATACGCTTGTTACGACAATCTACAATTATACTATAATAGTTTAAAAAATCTACACCAATAATGGGCTTTGTTACATTTACAACAACAAAACGCCACTTGAATATTCTACGTAAGCCAAAATCTAAGTTTAAATGTACATAACCATAAGTGTCTATATGAGAACCGTTGGCTGCACTTAGCTGGTATGTAGTCCGAGCACGACATTCACGTAGTAACGACCGAAGAAAGACGCAGAGGTCGCTTCCTGTATCGACCGGGCACGGTGTTCTGCCCGGGGAGCGGCCAACACTCCATATGATAGTTCGGAGATGTTCTATATATACTATTTATGATTCGGAATTTTGATAGCGTGATTTAGGCTTCGGTATGTTTCACTTGCGCTACATCACCCCCTGCTCAGACCGGAGGTCGATAGTGCAACCTCGTTGCAGACGAATGTGCAAGTGCCAGGAAATTGCCTTGTAGTCTGTGGTGAGTCGAGAAGAAGGCAAGTAATCTGCGAGAGTGCCGTGAAGCAGAGGCGAGTAGTAAGGCTCAGAGGCGTGCTGAACACTGTAGCGGAGAGTGTAGCTTGAAGGAACAGGAAGCATTATTATTTCAGTGCAGCGATGAAACTTGTGAAGCTAGATGGCTTGCAGGATATGAAGACTGCATATGATATCTGCTCGGGAGCGAATGGGTGGGGTATTCTATGACGATGATGAAGCTTGAAGTTTCCAAAGGTTGTTGGTTGCGTGATCAGATCACGTCGGGGTCACCACTGTGGCCATTTGAAGGAAAAAGGGAGATCTCCCCTTTTCCTTCCAACGGCCACACCATCTTCTGGCTTGGGGTCAAGTCCCTCCGGGCGTCCACTAGGCTATCAAAGAGTCCCACAAAGGTCAGCCATTCGGAGAGGACCCCGGAGAACCTTGGCAGGTCCAGAGTTGGGAGTCGTTCCAACAGCTCCGGCTGAGTAGGCTGCTTTCGAGGGGACTCGAAAGCAGCCTACTCACACGCTCTGCTACCACTTGTTACTGCCCCCACGCTACCCTGACAAAAGCCGAGCGAGACTAGGGCCCATTAGTAGTCCAATTCGACGGGTAACAAGGGGGAGGGTCCAAGACCTTATGGATAATTAAATTATAACGGCTAACAAAGAAGCAAGCAACACTTACCGATTGGCGCAGGTAGAGTTAACGACAGGCCAATTGCCAGGTGAAAGGTGATGTGCATGTAAGTGGTGTGCAGTATTGTGTTTAATGTGTAACCTGACATCCCCGCTGATCCTGGACAGCAGATCCCAAGGCACTGCCGCTCTCCAAGTGTGGGACCCATCCAAGGGGACGTACACCAATGGAAAACTTCCGCTTCTATTTTCACTATATTAGTTTATTACTTTATTAATATACTTCAAGTTCAACCAAATCAACGTTAATCGACGTTAAACAGTGACACACTGCACAAATCAAGGACGGTTGGTCAATGTTGAATGTCCCAGGCTCACGTAGCACAAAACTACTAATTTGTCGATGCAATTAACGGCATAAAATTTCCTTTAATCACTACAAATTCCAAGTAGGGTCCCTCACGTAACACGTTCAAATTAGACAACTAAATTCAAAGCGGTCTAGACTATATTCTAATATTCAATAGTAAATTCAAAATGGCGCGCACATTTAACAAGAGCCTTAGGCATTCGAGTCAATACCTACCGCGCGCAAAAATATAAGACAACACAAGGAGGATCTCAACGTATAATCGACCCGCGCTTCGCGCAAACAAACTAAAGAAATAAGCTACGTTATCACGGATACGTTCAATATAAGATAACACGCGGCGGCAGTCCTTTCGATGCGAAAGTATGTCAACTCGCGATCTCTAAATCGACCCGGGAGATTACGTAACGTCCACGTTCAACGGGCGCGGTTTCACCGATCAAGGCTTTCGGCCGACTGCCCCGCTTGAGCTGCGCGTACGACGCAGCTAGCCTCCACCTCCCGCACCACGCTAACCGTTTCTTCATCCCGGTCGATACTATCATACGAAAACAATATGATTTAGCCTGCGAGAGAATGAGATATAATTTATACTTATATAATAAAACAGAAGTGGTTTCCTGTTTGTTTAAACAAGTTAATCTCTGGAACTACTAGAAGTTTATTGCTGTGACGGAAGTTTCATTTAAATAAACTCAATTACTATAATAAAAATTTAAGAATTTACCCATCAGAATTGTGATAATACATAAAATTATGATTGAATGTAAAAAATAATACTTTACAAGCCACAAATTGCTTAGGAGCTTGTTGGGTATATAAATTCTTCAATTTCTGGGGGAGATAGTGATTCACGTGTCCTTCAATCATATATTTTATCCCACAGTAATGCGGGTTTTCTTACGATACTCTCTTCTACTACCAACTCCATGGTAAGTCATCAGTTGAAATTGCAAATAAAATTTCTTTGGTGCCGGTGGAAATCGAACCCAGGTTTTGACGTGCAAAAGAATATTATTTTTTATAGTATGAGGTGACAAACGAGCACACACACGATGATAAGTGGATGATGTGGCCTATAGACATCTTCATCTATTCTCGACTTAGGACCAACATGCAGATCCTTTGCCACCCGTGAGGACTAAGATAGAATGCCTTGTTTCCAGTAAATAGGAACTCCGATGCTTTACACTTGCATATGAAAAACAGCAGCTAAATGCTGCTGTGAATCGTATGGAGCCGCCTCATTCCAGCTTCTACCATTATATAGCTGCAGTGTGGCTCTACCACGTATATAAATACCAGCCAAAATATTAATTACATTCGGCTTGTATTCCGGTGCAACCAAGTAAAAAAAATCGCTACAATTATCTGTAATGAAAATGTCACAAGGTGTAGTGTAATAAATAAGTTAAAGAAAATAAAATAAAACACAACGATATAGGGTAGAACTTAAACTCCCACTTGTCCGAACTGTTTAAAGTACGGTGCACTCTTAGCTTGAATTAGTCATTCTACGAGTCTTTTAAAAGGCGTCGTGATTATTTCCGTTGTGATTATTCTTTTATTACATATAAAGGGCTTTATTTTGTGGGAAGAAACCCTGCGTAATATCGCAAAGGCAGTGTTACTATTGGTTTAAATAAATAAAGAAAGAAGGAACATATTTACTTTTATTTACATAATACGTAACATATTATTTTAAAAAAAATATGGATTGTAGTAGCAAAAAGGGTAACGCCCCAAAATCGTACTACAAAAACAGAGTTACAGCGCTGATATTCTGTTGGAGTCACATTAGTCCACTCGCGAGCCATCGCTGGATAATAATAGTACCTATTTTCTAAGTTACAATCACTAATTACTTAAGCAAAGTTAACATTTTAACATCAAGTCTCATAGTTATAAGTAATAAGTTATACATTCAACTAGCTAAGTAGCTCTATTTTTTATTTAATAGAATAAGGGTGACAAACGAGCACACAGTCCACCTGATGATTAAGGGATACCGTGGTCCATAAATATTTACATTTATCCTCAATTATGTATGAAAATGCAGATGCTTTATCACCCCCGAGGACTAACATGGAATGCCTAATATCGAAACAATAAAGTCTCCGGTTTTCTACACTCACCATATGAAACACTCTAGCATTACGCTGCTATTATACGCTGGTATTCTTTGAAGGCGCAGTCCTTCTCTGTCGAACCGACCCATTCGTACTTTGCTTTACCACGTCGTTATCTTGTATGAACTTCTAACTATCTACTGTGTTCTATTTTATAACTTGAAGTTGATACCTATTAGTATTGTAATAAGTATGCATGGAAATAATATTGAACGTAAGTTGTTTCCATAGTTTACCACAGACCTACATAACTAGCAACGGATCCTTTTTCCTCCCTCGTGCAATTATTGTTATATTAGCCTAATCTTCTACCTACTCTCTATACTTGAAGTGATATTCTAGTAACGTAATTGAATTAAGTACGTTCGTATTTCTTTTGTTCAAGAGCTCCTTCAGAGACGAGAGCGACTTGTGCGCACGTGAATGATGTTATTATTTGAGCCACGAAGAGCTACGATAACGTAAGTACTGATATTATGTTTTTGAAGTGTGTGAATGAACGAGGTTATTTTAAATTTAACCATGTATTTTTTATTTACAGACATATTATTTTTATTTAGATTGACTGCCTTGTTGCTTTTTTTTTATAGAAGAGGGGGCAAACGAGCATGGGGCTCACCTGATGGTAAGTGACTACCGCCGCCCATGATCAACCGCAACGCCAGGGGAATTGCAGGTGCGTTGCCGGCCCTTTAGAAAGGAGTAAGCTGTTTTCTTGAAGGTCCCCAGGTCGTATCAGTCCGGAAAAATCGCCAGTGGTAAATTATTCCACAGAGAGGTTGTACGCGGAAGAAAACTCCTTTTGAAACGTACAGTGGTGGACCGCCAAGCATCCAGATGGTGTGGATGGTATCGGGACGTTTTCCGAGTAGTGCGTTCCCGAAATTCGGCAGCTGGGATTAATCCGACCAATTCCTCAGAGCACTCTCTATGGTATATGCGAAAGAAAATGCAAAGATATGCAACATCTCTTCGCAGTGCCAGTGAATCGAACCGATCGGAAAGCACTCGGTCGTCGACGATTCGAGCCGCTCTGTGCTGATGCGGTGATGGGGGGGGGGGATTTAAGCCTCCAGCCACCTGCACTCACCAGACGAAACGCGGAAGCAAAGTTTCCACTTCACGCCGGTATTCTGTGAGGTCGTAGTACCAACCGGTTTGAGCCGGCCCATACGTGCAACAGCAAAGCTGCCGCGTGACTCTACCACTGTTGAAGGCTGAAGGTGCTCTAGTGGTCGTTACCGCCATTACTGGCCATGAGGTCCAGGTTCCATACTTTTCACAAATAGGATGTCAAATTCTATAATGGTACGTGAAACTAAATCAAATAATTACATTTAAAATAGATTATCAAGTACGTTGTGGTGGCGGTGTAAGAATATCCACTACCCCATACCATCCCGCGGCTGTCGCAAGAGGCGACTGAGGGAAACAAATCTGGAGATGGGCAGCAGCAGCTTCCTGATAATCGGTAAAAATATAAAACTGAGGTTGTCAACCTGTTCAGCGAGATCCACAGCTGTGGCTAACAACCCCACAGTGAAGCAATATTTGTGTGACTCCTATGTTCAGCAGTGGACTTTAATAGGCTGGAACCATAACTGTAACATTTACGACAAGCAATCCGCCCCGGCTTCGTTTAGATTTCGAGATAATCAAAGACCACGAAGATCATATTTTATTAATTATTTTCAAAAAAATCTTCAAGTTATTTAGGTAAAATATATACCTCACGGCATTGCTTTCTATCTGTTCGTAAATTTTTATCACCATCGGATTAGCCAGACGGATAGACAGACAGACGAAACTTTTAAAAATGGTTATTTATGTCTTAACGTTACCGCTACAGCCTATTACGTTCCCCTGCTGAACATTGGAATCCCCATAGATAACCTTACAGGGAGGATATTTGCCAATAGTTTCCACCCTTGGTAAGCAAGTTGGCAACCACATTTTTTATTTTTAGTCGTTATCAGAAGCCATTGCTTCCCATCTCCTGATGTTACCCTCTGTCGCCTCTTCCGACACTCACAGGATGACATGGGGCAGTGGATATTCTAACACCGCCACCAGAACTTGATAGCTTGAAAACAATATCTGGAGCGAATGAGACAAATACTTCTAAATACACTATCTAAAGTCACTTCTAAATATGCGAGCCTTCTCCATCAGAAGGTTTATAATATTTATGAAGCAAAAATTAAATAATCAATGTTATATTTCTACTAAAGAGTACACGGCTGACGATAATCCCCCGGAAATGGGGTAACCGCTACCATTCTGTTTATAAATGTTTTCGTACTAATTTAATAAAATATTATCTTGTAAACTAATATTTTATAAAGTCCCACTGGGTTTCTCGCTCGTTTCTCCAAAGGAAGAGTTTTTTTCCGAACCAGTGATAAAGCTTAAATTACTTTCAATAAGTATTCTTGTGATTCAAATTTAATAAAAATAATAACTATTATATTCTTCAATTTTATTTATATTAATGGCTAGATATAAATAACCCACTCGTTACAAATGAAAATATATCTGTCCCGGGAATAGCCTAACAATCTTCGTTTACAGTTACTGAAATTATTACTGTCCTTTGGGGAGCCACTTTCTGACGAAAACCATAATAAAATCGTCGCGACACTTAAATGCCTTTTGCGATCACATACAGGATTTTCCGCTTACACTTTGTCCACATTCTCTATAGATTAAATGCTTTGATTATTGAAAGTAGTAACCGTTACCGATATAGCATATAAAAGCCCATAGCTGAACATAAGCCTCCCCCATATATAGCCTCATAGGGGGGGATATTTGCCATAGTTGCCAAGCTTGACAGATCGGTTGGCAATCGTTGTTTTTATTTTAATTTTAGTCGTCATTAGGAAGATGCTGCCGCCCATCTCCTGATTCGTTTCCCTCTGTCGCCACTTTCGACATCTACGGAGTTATATGACGTAGTGGGTATTCTTACAACGCCACGACACGGTGTACTTACACTTACACCATGTCTGTAGATTTAATGGTTTGCTTATAAAAAATATTACTTTTTGAATAAAACTATTATTTACGGATTTTATCGCGTTTAATTACTTTAATTTATTTTTATTATTATCCCGACGTTTCGGGTGCTTTACAGCGCCCATGGTCACGGGGCGGACTGAGATGTTTGACGTCCCAATGTCATAGTTAGTCCGGCTACCTTCAGTTTTTTAATATTAATTTTTGGTCCGATTTACGCAAAACGAGCTTATAGTATCATGAAGTCTTGCAGTGGTATGCTTGGGTTTGGGTTTAATTTTGTTAATTATAGGATCCCAAGCAGATGGTAGCACCCAACCATCTTCTCTATTGAAATTTGGATGTTTTTTAATTTCAATAGCCTCGCGTATCATCCTTGGTAGGAATCGGTGTTCTTTTGCGAGAATTTGTGGTTTATCAAATCTAATGTAATGGTGGGGACGAACATGTTCAAGATCGTCCCCACCAATTGATAAACCTCGAAAAAACCTCCAGGATGAAAAAAAAAACCCAAAAATAAGAAGAGGTGGTACCATCTGCTGGGATCCATAATTAACAAAATTAAACCCAAACCCAAGCATACCACTGCAAGACTTCATGATACTATAAGCTCGTTTTGCGTAAATCGGACCAAAAATTAATATTAAAAAACTGAAGGTAGCCGGACTAACTATGACATTGGGACGTCAAACATCTCAGTCCCCCCCGTGACCATGGGCGCTGTAAAGCACCCGAAACGTCGGGATAATAATAAAAATAAATTAAAGTAATTAAACGCGATAAAATCCGTAAATAATAGTTTTATTCAATGTGTAGTGTTCGCGTAAATTTAAGAAATCAAAAATATTACTTATTTGAAATTTCAACGAATTTTCTTCAATGCATCTAATGACGAGAGCTCTAAAATGACCCTTAACTTCACGTGGTTAGTAATTCGTTCTTGGGGCATGTATTCGTTTTTTCAACAAAATTCTAAAAAATATACAAAATCATACTTCAGCCAAGTTTAAAAACTTTGTTATAAATATCTTTTATAAAGTTATTATAATACATTTATGGCCGATTATCACCCCCGGAAATGAAGTTGCTACCAAGCTATTTCTAATTTGTTATATGTTGTAAGTTAATTGTTTAATAAATTTTATACGTGGTAGAGCTATGCTGCAGTTACATTAGAAGTATAGTTATAGCACGAATGGGTCGGGTCGACCGGAGAAGGACCACGGTCTCACACACGCTCTCACACTATTTCACGCTGATATTCACCAGCGTGAAATAGTAGCTTAATGCTGCTGTATTTCGTATGGTGAATGTAGAGACCGGAGACCCTTTTTACTGGAAACGAGGCATTCCATCTTAGTCCTCACGGGTAAGAACGCATCTGCATTTTAATTCGTAATTGAGAATAAATGTAGATTTCTATGGGCCACAGCAACTACTTACCATCAGGTGGACTGTGTGCTCGTTTGTCACCCTATCCTATTAAAAAAATATTAAATGATTGTTAACTGTTTTTACAATCGTATAATAATTGCGCTGGGTTTCTTGCTGGTTCTCACAGGTAATCGATTTATTCCAGACAACCTCATCCATAGATATTGAATGAAAATATCCTATTCCATACAATTATATTCTAAAATGTTTGTATCATGGTTTTAGAGGATAACTTACTCCAAATACACAAAGCGATGATTATTAAATACTAGCTGTTACCCGCGGCTTCGCCCGCATGGTCACTGTGAAATGAACCATCCATTACTTTTTGAATTGAAAGAAAACTGAGTTTTATAGATTTGTCAGAGATGCAGCCATTAAAAGGAAACTGAGCAAAATTGATTCGTCAGCCTATTTAAATGTTTTGAAACGCAGCGTATAGGAAAGCATGAAAATAGCCTGTTTATTCTAAATGGAAATGGGATATTTTTTAATTAAAGGAAACTGAGCATAATAATCCGTCAGGGATGCAGACTTTTGAAAAGAAACTGAGCTAAATTGATTCGTCAGAGATGCATTTTTCTGAATTGAAAGTAAACTGAGCGAAATAAAAGATCCGTCAGAGATGCAGCCTTTTGAGTTGAAAGGAAACTGAGCTTAATAGGTCCGTCAGAGGTGCAGAATTTGGAATTGAAAAGAAACTGAGCTAAATAGGAAATTTTGAATTGAAAGGGAAGATCTGTGGGAATTCTGATTAATTGATTGTGGGAATTTTGGAAAAAAAACTAACTGAATACTATTTTAAGACGCAACTGTACATAATGTTATATAATGATTTCTTATATTTACGCGAACACTACACTTTGAAATAATACTAGTTTTTACGGAATTTATCACGCATTTATCACGCATTAACTTTTTAAATACCCGACGTTTCGAATTCCTTCCAAGGATGATTCGCGAGGCTATTGAAATTAAAAATATACTAATTTCAATAGAGAAGATGGCGGGGTGCTATCATCTATATATATAATCTTTGTTTCAGAGAGCACGAGGGATCTGAGACAGTAAACACCTGGCTGCCGAGCTCCACCATGTCAAGAAAGTTTTGCATGACAACAAGCTTCGGGTCCCGCGCCTACGTCACAATGAACGAGTGAAGCCGGCCACGGTCGAGCGTATACCGGCTGTACTGCCATATGTTAGAGGAGTCACTGACAAGATTGGCTACATCTTAAAGTGAGCTTCCATCAAAACATACTTCAAGCCGCTGAAGAAGATTGGTCAATTTTTGCCATCAGTCAAGTGTAATGTCCCTCTGCAAGATGCAGGAGTGTACAAGTTTGATTGTGAATGTGGTCTCTCCTACGTAGGACAAACTAAAATATCAATTAAAACCCGCGTTAAAAACATATAGCTGATGTGAAGAATCGACGCTCCAGGAAGTCTGTGAGCACGTACAGGATCTTCCCCGTCACTACATCAGATTTGATAGACCACAAATCCTCGCTAAAGAACACCGATTCCTTCCAAGGATGATTCGCGAGGCTATTGAAATCAAAAAACATCCTAATTTCAATAGAGAAGATGGCTGGGTGCTACCATATGCTTGGGATCTTATAATAAATAAAACTAAATCCCAACCCAAGCATACAACTGCAAGATTTCAAGATACCATAAGTTCATACTGTGTAGATCGGAACAAAAGTTAAATTTTAATCTATGGTAACAGCGGTTAACTATGACATCTGGACGTTGAACATCTCAGTCCCGTCCGTGTGTGTCCATGAGTGCTATAAAGTTCGCCTGCAATTCGTTGAAACGGCTGGATTTGCCGGTGGACGAATGGTCCTTTTTGTTGCTCCATATTGTGCTGTCCCGCCTGCCTCTCGATCTTCGGCTCCATTTTGAGGAGAGGTACGGCGGAGACGGCACCTCCTATATTCCTCCCTTCAGGGATCTGCTGCGGTTCTTTAAGGAGCAGTGCCGGCAGATCGAAAACGCAGCGGGCACCGTCGAAGACCTACGGACTGCCAACCGAACCGTGCCCAGGGAGAAGCGGAACCCCCCGTTCAAGTCGTCGTCAACCCCCCTCAGACCGAGTGGTGCTCCTGCGGGAGGGCGTCGTCCCTACCTTCTTATAGTAGCCTAGTGGCCAGGGAGGCGCCCCACTGCTCCTATTGTAGAGCATCTGAACACCGGGTGACGTCGTGCCCTAAACTATTAGGCAAGCCGATCCCAGCGAGACGAACCATCGCCAGGGAGCATATTTGGAAAGGCACCTGCAACGAGACTGCCGGCACCAGCAGCCCTGTCCGCACTGCCAGTGCAATCACCACACCATTTTGTGCCTCGGTGCGAACCGCGCTTCCTCTCGGGGCTCTGCCGGGCCCTCATCCCCCAAGAGCGCGGGTGCTCAGCCACGCCCTCTGCCGGGTGACGCTCGTCGCTCTCCGGCCGGCAGCCTTGCCCCTGGTTTTGGAGGGGGTCCCTCCCACGACGAGTCGGGAGGTAGTTCCCCCCAGGGGCGGGGGGGTTCGTCACCCCCCCCTCAGCGGGTTGAGAGGAACTTTACTGCCACTCAGCGGTCAGCGAGACCGTTCTCACCCCCGTTGGCTGAGAGGCCGTGACTGAAATACCACCCCCCCCTTTGGTCGGTACCGGTACTACGGGGTTCCTGCGATCTCGAACCTGTCCCAGGCCTCAAGGCCGAGGTTCCCAGAAGCTCCTCAGGTCGGCCCGTTCGGCGATTTTCTCCCACGGGTCAGTGAGATACCGCCGGAATGCCGCTTTCCGGACCCCCGGCTTGAGTGCCTGTCCGATGGAGGCAGCTCCCGCTAGGAAGCTGCCGCCCTAGCTCCCACCACGGCCGCCTTCACTGGAGCTCTGAATCATGTCCAATAGTAGGTAGAGGTCGAGCCTCGTGCTTCTAGGGGACAAACAAAGCTGGTGTTTGGTCCTGCAAGCGAACACCTCCATATCTTAGTTAAGGTAAATGTCCTCGATGACATTGTAGGTTTACTTCTTAACGTCCGTATAAATGACAGCGCGGTTCGTTGTGCTTTGGGCTTGAGACCGGCAGACCCTCAATGGTCCCAACCTGGACCTATAGATTTGTTGCTGGGGGCCGACGTGTTGGGGTTTATCCTGTTAGGCGAAATACGAGCCCTACAGCCCGATGGCTTGTCAGCCATGTCCACCGTATTTGGGCACAGCTTCTTTGGACCGGTTCTGTGGTCTCCACCGCCTCAGACGGTCGACCCGCTCACTGTGGTGGGCGTGTCCCTTTCGGACGTCGTCCAGCGGTTCTGGGAAATTGAGGAGCCACCATACGCGCCTCGAGGCAACCCTCTGGATCGTGAGTGCGAGTTGTTCTACCAGAACAATACCGGTCGCAGCATCAACGGTCGCTTTATTACCCGCTTACCCTTTCTTGACTCACGGCCCCCTTTGGGTCAATCTCGTACCCTGGCCGAAAAGAGATTGCTTTCTATGGAGCGCCGTATGCGGCGCGACCCAGCCTTTCACGACAATTATGTCGAGTTAATGCGCGAGTATCAAGAACTGGGTCACATGTCACTGTCCCACTTCGACTGGCGGTCACAGGAGCACTACTTCCTCCACCAACATGCGGTCTTGAGGACCCCTGGGAGTAAGATTCGGGTAGTTTTTGAAGGCTCCGCCCCCTCGTCAGATGGTGTGTCCCTGAACCAGTGTCGCCTTCTACATTAATGAGGGCATTAAACATTTTACATAGAATGGGCGAATACGGGACAATTCAGCTGTTATCTAAGGTTTCGATCGTTCCAGAGCGAGATTTGATTTTAACTTTCCTGCCACCATCTTCGGGAGCTCTGCGTCTATATAAAGGGTAGCCATTGTCATTGTGCACTGTTTCTTTTAATAGCTGTTTAGGGAATTTATTTGTACATTTTCCTTCTTTCGTACATGGCGATATTGAATTTCGTGCTCCACATAGACCGGGAATCATATTTCGGACGATGGTATCATACAATTATTTATCTTGCTCAGGATCCGGAATCTCGGCGCTTATTATGTCGTCTATTTGACTGGGACGCAACTACTCTTTAAGCCATATTAGAATATGGGCATGCGTTAATCCTCTTTTTTGCCATTCAATTGAATACATGAAGCACGGCACCTCACCGAAAATTTTCCCTTTGTTAATTACATACATAAATTTTTGTACTTTAAATCTAAATACTCTAGCAACTACATCGTGTCTGTCTGTACTTTTTTGCTCGGCATTAACTCCTCAGTTATTTCTTTCCATGTGGGATTGCAAGTAAAAGTAACAAAAAGATCAGGTCTTCCGTAAGTTCGAACATAGGCGAATGCGTCTTGTGTGTACTCACGTAGGTAGCGGGGAATGTGAACAAATGATGAGGGCAGAATTACCATTTTACCTAAATATCTGGGGTTTACATTGGCGTCGCTAGAAACTGTATCTTGTAAATCTATATAATTCTCAACGCGCAGCTTTTTTTTTTTTTGATTTAAAGATATATAACGGAGACATTCACTTTCTACCTTCACATACATGTCTACCAAAAATTGATGAAATAATTGTCTACACCGGGCTAAGAGGTTAAAATCATTTTTTCGCAACATCATATGATACGTATAAAAATCTATACATGATACTTTTTTGTTCGGAGTAGACTCCGTTGTGACCGGGTTAATGAGTGGAATTTGAAAATGATAACCCTCTTGTCCTTTGCAATAAATCAATGGGTATTGCAGAGCGTCATAAAGCTTGTGTGTATCGGCTACCCTTTGCAACGTATCAAGTGCTCGCAAGACAATGCCTCGTGAAGAAAATTGATCACCACTAATTACGGCTGCTATTTCGTTTATCAAAGGTGCATTGTAGCGCCATTCATGCTCTCCTCGAGGGGTCCGATCTGCGTGAATGACGACTTTATAATCCTCCTCAGGTAGGTTTTCTAAAGCAGTTTTAAATGTTTTGACTAAAATGTTACGTTCATGCAAGAATCTTTGAATTTTGAACACTGTGTCTCTCTCAACTCCCTGGATAAATTGGCAGCGACGGTCTACCTCAATTTTTTCGTCACCCATAAAATATACTTGTAAATATTTATACTGTTCGTTTTCAGCTGGAAAAAGTGAACGTATTCTATGATAAATTTGCCCTTGCACCGTAAATGTAGGCGAAAATCCCGGCATTATTATTTCCCGGTCAACTCCAAAGGACGTCATTTGAAAGCATGAGTTATATTACCGAATCCTGTTTAAAAAGTGCCGTGACTCATTAGCATCATATAAAAAGAGAGTATTCAAAGTTTCTTCTGGTTCCCCAAGTATCGGAAGAGACACTTTGCCATTGGAACAGCACATGCTTGCGGTCTCATCTTTCCATTTTAAAGCGCTGCAAAATCGACACGCCTTGTCCATCAGTCCGATAATAACTAACCTGTGATTTTTATAATCAATCAACGGATCACAATTGAATGCTGCGTCATTAAAAACCGACCAATTGTTTCTTTGAAAATGTTGTCGACGTTCAACTTGGAGCTGTGCATTTGCATCTCTTCGCGCCTGTGTCTGTTCTGGTGTTTCAGATGCCCTTATAGTAGATTGACGTTCAGCTGTCTCAATGAGTCTGTGTTGAGTTTCATCAGGTGTTTCCGCGGCTCTTAAGGCGCCTGACGATCCGCTTGTTCGAATAGCCTTTGCTGACTTTGAGCAGGTGTTTCAGTAGCTCTTAAAGTAGATTGACGCTCTGCCTGTTCAAGACGCCTTTGCTGACTTTGATCAGGTGTTTCAGTAGCTCTTAAAGTAGCTTGATGCTCTGCCTGTTTAAGACGCCTATGCTGACTTTGAGTAGGTGTTTCAGTAGCTCTTAAAGTAGCTTGACGCTCTGCCTGTTCAAGACGCTTTTCCTGACTTTGAGAAGGTATCTCAGATGCTCTAAAAGCAGCCTGACGCTCTGCTTGTTCTTGCCTTCTCAGTTCAGCATCTTCTAAAGATTCTAGCGATCGAGCTAATCTTTTCGCTTATCTTTGAGAAAATACTCTTGAAAGGCTGGACTTACGTTTGCGAGGCATTATGAAGTAACAAAAAACCTCTTTATAAAAAAACTTTAAAATACCTAAAAGAAATTAAATTTCCTTTTAAATATTTTTTTAAAAGGAAATCCAAAATATCTAAATTTTACTTTTAAATATTTTTTAAAATTCAAAACAACAAAACCAATTCAAGAAACAACACGAATCCGAAAACGATAGCCAAAAAATCGAATCAACTTAAACCAAATCACAAAACAAATCGCAGAAAACCCATATCGAAAGCAGTATTCATTATAAATATAACCAACGAAATAAGAAGTAAGTGCATAGGTACCGTATACACTATCTATACTATTAATATTCCTTTGAAATATTGTTAAACAACCTAAAACAACTAAAACCAATTCACGATTCTAATAAACAAAATCCAAAATCAAAGCCAGAGTCTAAATATGTATAAAGGAATACCAACCAAATCAACAAAACCGATCCGAGAAAATACACAAATCCGAAAATGAAAGCCAATATAAATCCATTCAACCTTACCAAATCACAAAGCAAATAACAAACAACCGAAATCAAAAGCAGGTAGTCGAATAAACTACGAAATAGAAACAATTTAAGCGTATACCGTATGCACTATAAGTTGACGCGTGGCTCAACGGCGGGAGTTAAGTACATGTCAGGAAACATTTCGCTACCGCGTTTTAAAAACCTAGTAGCGACATCTAGCGAAATCAATTTAAACTATGTATACGTTAGTTAATAAGAACTCTCAAAAATATTTTTCTTATAATTTTGCACAATTTTTCTTATTGTAATACCGATTCATTCATAACCACATATAAGAACTGTATTCATTTCCGTTCAATAAATATTACTAAGGCTTATTAATAAGGCTTACTAAGAACTGTTTCTACCACAGTTAAGTAATAGTTAAGGGTGAAAGCGTGACAGGTGGTGATAGTATTTCTGGTACATATTTATAATCACGCCTGTAACCCTTGCAGGGTAGGCAGAGCATCAACGGATTACTTAATATCGTCTGCGAGGTTATCGCCTATTCTGTGAATTACAATGCACCAAAACGTTTGAAGAAAATCTGCTGATGAATTTTATGTCTTTTATCGCTCTCTTTCTGGTCCCGCGTGGGAAAATACATATCCATACATTTTTTATCCTAATTTTGGTAAAAAGACATAATAATCCAGATATTCTGACCTTCTGTGTTCGTCCATCGTACCGTCGTCCGTCTTGTAGAATCACGGTGGCGCCACCTAGCTGAATTTAATTTTGCAACATATTCGATTTTTCCACGGCAATGATATGCTTTTCCGCTGAAAAAGCCTATGTCACTCTACAGCCACCGAACTATCCCCATACCAAAATTCATGCCATGCCGACGCTCTGTTGCGACGTGAAAGAAGGATAGACTTTTGCAACATATTCTATTTTCTCACTGGAATGAAATATTTTTCCGCGGAACAAAAGTAACCTATGTCACTCTACAGCTATCGAACTATCCCCATACAAAAAATCTATTTATCCTATTTGTTATATGACTACATTAATATATTAATACCATTTATACCTTTGTACTGGGTATCGGGTCTGTAAGGTTTGCTTACAAAACAAAGTTTGCGTTTGACTGCCTTGTTGGCCCAGTGGTTGTAATGGTGCGACTGCTGACCGCGATTTCTCGGGTTCGAATCCCGGGTCGGGTCAAAAAATACGTTATTGAGCTTTTCCGTCAAGAAATTCTCATTAGCTGCTTGGAGTCAGGAAGTTGGTGGTGTCTCACCCCCGTAAAGACCAAAAAAACTATTTATTATTTATCAATCTTCTTGCTACCAAGTTATGATTTTTTGTTGTCAATAATTGTATATACACGATATCTGTTATAATAAATTTCAATAAGAATAAACTGTAGAATATAGAATCGATGATTTGGAAACTTCCTCCAATTCCCTCATGAGAGACGAACGTTAATCTAGAGTTAACTAGAAATGTGAGCACTCTTTATTATTTATTGCTACAAAATAAGGTTTGTGAAAAAAGACAAGGTTAACAAATTACAAGTTTCGTAACATAATAAATCAAAAAGGAAGAAAATTATTAATTTGAAACTTTTTATTAGGTGTTTTCAAATTAACTATCACTTTACTTTTAAGAGCTTAATAGAAATTTGTTATAAATTGTTTAGGGACGAATTATAATAAATAAAGTAATAAATTTTGCAACCTAATACTTAAAGTCCACTGCTGAACAACCGGGTGAGAAGTATAATATTAATATATTACTAAAATTTAAAGCCTATATACGTCCCACAGCTGGGCACAGACCTCCTCTCACTTCTAAGAGGGTTTTAGGTCAAGGAAGTGTCCGCCGCGCTGTCCAAATGTGTGCTGGTGGACATCACATGTCTTCGAAATATTTCTTTTATTTCTCAGACATGCAGGTATCCTTACGCTGTTTTCCTTCACCGCCAAGGACGTGGTAAACCAGCACTTAAAAATGCATTATCATTGGTGCCGCCGAGGTTCGTACCCGGGCTTTTTTTCTCTTTTTAAAAACGTTACCTCCACACTTGAATTTTCTCCTGTATCGTAGGACAGTTTACAAAAATAAATTTCACAAACACGAACATCCAGACCCGAAACAATTACTTGTAGGCCATACAAATAATTGTTACGTGCGGAATTCGAACCCGCGGCCCTTAGCGCTGTAACTCATTGCTAAGCCACTGTGCCACGGAGCCGTCAATACTATGAAATTTACAGCGAGAACTAAGCCCCTGCTACCAAGGCTCAATTAATAAATTAAAACTCTAAATTATATGACGTTTTTATACAAATAAGGGTGACAAAAGAACGCACAGTCCACCTGACCTGCCACCCATACGCACCTACACCTATCCTCGATTAGAAATTGAAATCCAATTTTGTTGCAACCCATTTCGACCAAGATAGATTATCTCATTTCCCATGAGTAAGGTCTCCGCCCCTTGTCACTCAATATACTACAGAATGTTGTACCGCTAGGTTAGGTTGACATTTCCGTAAGAGTGTGTAAGAGTGTGGTCCTGCGATGCCCCAGGCGAGCCAACCCATTAATTCTGCAATCACAAATCGGCTGCAGCAATGTTCTACCACGTAATGGTTATAATCTCTGTGACGAAAAATTACTATAAATTAAAATTATGATGTCAGAATCGTTAACACCAACAGATTATCATCATATCAATCTAGCAGACCTGTGTCCGAATCTACTGTTCTTTTACGGAACTAAGGGTGACTAATGAGCGCAATCCATCTGATGGAAATTTAATGCTGTGGTCAATTGATAAGCTATATCTATCATGGAATCAAACAATGGCCTAAAATGTAATGCCTCCTTATTATTACAAAGGGTCTTCGGTTCTTCATACTCAATACATGAAACACAGCAGCATTATGCTATTATTTCACGCTGGTATTCTGTGAGAGGGTGATGCTGCCCCGTTTGAGTTGTGCTGTGCGTGCCGCAGCAAAGGGCAAATTGCAAAAAAAATGTGTCGATAAATATCTTATCCATTTAAAAAAAAACTAAAATATAACTATGTAAACTACTATTAGACCTGTTATTACTTTACCCTTTTTAATTAAGCAAATATCTAAAAATACAATCTACAAAATATACAAATACAGTCGGTTTTTACGCTAATGATGACTCCGCTCCGATGATTGCTTTCCTTAAGGATTCATAACACCCGGATAAGGAGAAAATATGTATCTTCTTTTTTTTTTTCAAATTAGAAATACTATCACGTTTCCAGTCCATAAACCTTCGTCTACAGTATCATTAAACAAAAATTTATGTTTCCTTAACACTACGTTAAGGCAGTTATATAGCAATACAGATACTGCTACAAATAAATTGTGAATTATGTGATACACAATTAAAACAATATATAAGTGTTGATTAAAACTGCAAGTCCGGAAAACATCCATCACAAAAACTAGGTTACTAAAAACCATTATTTTTTATTATTAACTTAATTTATTCAATGTGTAATATTCGCGTTATATAAAAAATCGTTTGTTTCAACGTAATAAATAGATAGAGCCACGGTGCAGTTATGTCAAAAGAGCGACGTCGATGAGGATAGGTGGGCTAGATCGAAGGAGGACATATATCTGCTCTATACAGAATACTGTAAACTAGCCTCATAATATTGCTGTGTTTTGTTCAGTAAATTGCAAAAATTGGAGATAATTTTCCTCGCCACAGGATTTCGATTTAGGCTGCAGGGTTTTCAACGAATTTGCATTGTAAATTAAGGATAGATTTAGTTATCATTGAGTCACAGCATTCCCTCACCACCTGGTGGAATATGCGCTCCATCGTTACTTCTTTTTTTAAAAGGTTTTTGGTAAACTTTATACAATGCAGAATTCGATACTAAAAAAGTCCTGCAATCATAGTTTAAATACTAAAGCTAACACGACCGCATCAGTTACTAAATCGCTTCAACATCACCCTAAACTTAACACGGTAGTAACTGTTACGGTGGACGTCTTTCCTGCTTAGAAGTCTATTTAGGTAGTTAGTTATCCAGTATAATAACAGGATTTGGGCTTTCCATTTTAGTCCTCACAAGTGACAACACATCTGTACACACATCTGTTGTTTTCATACCCGCCACGTAAGGCCCACAATTTATAATCAATGAAAACTAATAAAAAATATGGATTAAAATGTATATACAATATTGAAAAGAATCATAAAGTGTGTGTACAAACTGCGAACGCGTCTAGTAATAATGTCCTCCAGACCGAATTTCGGTCACGGCGGCCAGTCTCAACGAAGGTTAGCCATCGGCGCAGGACAGGATTGTAGTGCCCAAGTGCATGCGCAGGCACAGGTGCACTCTCTACTCCTTCACTCTCATAAAATTTGATAGGACGGTAAACCGACACAACCGGAGAGAGATCAGACCAACGATTTTACATGCTTTCGGAGGCATGGGGGTGAGACACCGAAAACTTCCTGACTCCGAGCAGCTACTGAGACTTTCTTGATGGAAAAGCTCAACAATTTATTTTCTGGCCCGACCCGAGATTCGCACTACTACAACCACTAGACCAACAAGGCATTCAAGCGCTAAGACGTCAAGTATACTATATTAGAATAGAAAGGCACATGTATTACAAAGCTTACACAGAAAAACCACGAAGTGTACTACTCACGCACGCACACACGAGAGATCCGAAGCAGCACTCCGACATAGGAGAGCATAATGTCGTTTGCCGTCATAGCACACGATTCGGTTTTACTATACCAGCACGTAGTAAAGTAAAGTAAAAAAAAGACGTGTGGCACTCGGGGACTGCCGCGGCAAAGCTATTGCATAGCATTTTGTATCAACTTATGCAATTATAATCATTTATTTATTTTATTTATGCAGTATTTCTTTTTCTTTGATATTAATTCAAGTTACTTAGGTTAATCCAATCAAATTCAACCAGATTTAACCGAACCCGCGTTATAACGAACTCACTATTTGTGAAAAATACTGTATCACCGGACGGCGTCGCAAAAAACTCAGGTTCGCGCAGTACATACGTCAGGGCGGCCGTACGGCAATTATATTAACAAGACGCGCAACTACTTAGTTCCACGCTCCACGGCAAGATTTGTCACTTATTATTTATTGTGCAATTAATTGTCTTTAAGTTCAAATGGCACGCTCTATTAACATAAGTCTAAGACAAAACAAGGAGACTTTCAATATATGAACAACCCGGCTTCGCGCAAAAACTATCGCGACCCCTATAATGCAACCGGAGAACGTCATCGGCGCAGGCCCCGCGTGCCTAGCTAGGAGCGCGCGCCCTAGCGGCGGGCCGGGTGCAGCCCGACCCCGCCGTCTGCTCCCTAGCTCGGCTCGATGCCAACAGGGGTGACTAAAGATGGGCGAAACTGTTATATTTTTCTAATTCGTTATGTTATTTTAATATATTTTTCTAACTGTTGTTTTAAACTGTTATAATATATTATAACAGTTTTAAATATTACACTGTACACGCGGTTAGTTCAGTTCAGTCGTCGGCTGTGTTCGCGTTTTGTTTAACGAAAAATAAACAAAAACAACAATAGCTTTTTCACGTAATATGGGGACCTGCTATCAAAACATTACGTATATAATTTAACAGATAACAGTGTCATTGTCATCTCAGCTAGACAGCTAACTGAACACTAAACTGATATAGTATATATTACAACAGCCAAATTAAATAACAAGCACAACAGGCAACTAATGAAGGAAATAATATATTTTTGTTTACCGTTATAATTTAGTGTTAGTAAAATAAGCTCTTATTAAGTTAGCTTAGAGTTTAAATTAGTGTAAGCTATACGCAATCCTTGTGGCATAATGAATGTAGGTAGTATTTTATTGACTCCCATTGTCTCGGCCGACGCGACGGTCAGACCGTAAACGTAAACAGATGACGCTTTCTAACGATAATGAATATTATATTATAACAGTCAATGGTTCATTATTCTAATGTGTTGTAAGATTAAAAATATATAATGAAATATATTATCTGTTGTATGTTATAACGCCCAACGTTAGGGGTGACCGACCGCGCGCACAAATGCAGCTAGCCTCCCCCTCCCGCACCTCACTAATCGTCGCTTCACACCGCTTGAGATAAGACGATCTACTATCAGGCGCTAACAAACCCCCGTCCCGGACATAAGGACCTATGTCCGCGAGTAAATTGGCAATTAGAAGACGCTTTGTATTGTTGGTTTTTACAAAAACGACGGCGGCTCGTTTGTCGCAAGTAACGGATGGTTATATAGATTTATATCTCTGCATGGAATTTAGTCAATGTTTATTAAAAAATAATAATTTCCTAATAAACATTGATTTTCGTTGAAATTGTTGTTTTTAATAAACACATAACATTATGTATGTACATATGTACTACAAATGCACAAAACCCGCTTTTCTTCATACATTCGATCATCCGGATTTTCGATTATCCGAATCCCTAACGGCAACATTTAGTCCGGTTAATCGAGTATATATATATATATATACATATTGAGAATTTAAACTATACGCGTGTGTGTGTTTGTGTGTATATAAAGAGGGCTACTTTTAATATCGCTCATTTTAATATCAAAAATTTAGGTTGTCTTTATAGCAGTATTATATGTATTTTCAATTCAAAATTAGTACTGCATTTGTGATAATAATAAAATGTAGGTATGTATATAGAGTACTCACTCATTTTCTTTCACTATTTTTTCGTGACTTTCTTCATTAATAATAAATGCACTTTGTTCATTCATATTCAAAATTTCAAAACACTTTATACACAAACACCGTGTCGAAGACTGAGGAAAAGAAACGACGTTAGACCATCGTTAGACAATGCACGGCCTTCAAGCCACACTTCCGTGCCCGTCGGAGAGCGTGAGGTTTTTTTCGTTACGGAATTTCTGGATTTTCCCGCACTCAAGGCCCGCGATAGAAGCTATGCAATAGCTTAAAAGTAAAGTTACAGCCTATATACGTCCCACTGTTGGACACAGCCCTCCTCTCATTTATGAGAGGGTTTTAGGGCAAGAAAGTGTCCGCCGCGCTGCCCCAATGCATGTTAGCGAACTTCACATGTCTTCTAAATATTTTTTTTTCTTATTCCTCAGACATGCAGGTTACCTCACGATGTTTTCCTTCACCGCGAAGCACGTGATAAATCAGCGCTTAAAATTGCAATTAACAATTTCATTGGTGCCGGAGGGGATCGAACCCGGGTTACTTGCGTTTTGTTCTATTTACAGCGAGCGTTAATCATCTGAGCTACCACTACCACGGATCTCTCAGTATGTAATAAGCAGTACCAAATGCCTCTTCTTTTGACGCTGCTAACGATAACGTTATACGTATTTTATGTCTAATATGAATAAGATAGTTGCACCGCCGACAATTTACAGTTATTAGATATACCTTCTTACGACACCCACATAAAATGAGAATGTAAATTTATTTTATATAGAATTGTCAAATCATCTAGATTGATTACAGTACACTCCACAACACAGTGTAGACTCGCTGTTATAGATAGCACCAAAACGACAGCAGTTCCAGTAATCTAAATTGAACCTTTGACATTTCTAATTAAATCGGATGTAATGCACTAACAATCCTACAGGTCCAATGTTAGATTGAAGTGCTGAAAGTGGTTGCGCAATCTTACCGAGTGTATCGTAGGGAGAGTCTACCTCATTACCTCTATTACTCTGATAATATTAAGTGACGGATACTCTGGATCATTAGATTTTGTTAATTATTTTATTGAAATCAAATTAAGAGCACTTTGTAAATATTAAATTACAGAAAATCATTGTGACGTAAAGTGTTACAATTTTTTACGAGAGTCGTTCAATTTAGTTAACGTAAGAATTGTAAGAGGAGCTAACTTTTAACTTAAGAACAAGGACATTAAAAATAAGGGTTCGATGTGAGTACATCCATTATCAATCGAACTAGCGATTATACACTATAACAGGCTGCTGGTAACAACAGGTAATATATAGCTAATTTCATGAGTAATTATTTTCTATGTATGTTACTACATACTGTTATATATAGTTCTACCTCAACGCGGTGCCTACTTCGCGTGTGCACAGTGAACGTTGAAAGATTCGGCTCGTTGTTCAGAGAGTCCATCCGTATTTACTTGTATAATAATCCCAAGCTTTAACAAAAAGTAAAAACCGACTTCTAGTTGCTGAAAAAGAAGTTATTTATCAGCTTCCCTTAGTAGATATTTTTTTCCAAATTGACATGAGATCATCCTTGACGTATAACCTTGAAGTAAATAAGAATCATTAAAATTGGTTCAAAACCTGCGAATATACATACAAAGGGAACAAACAACATGCACTTGAATTGACAACCTCCTCCTTTTTGAAGTCTATTAAAAATAACTGCAATCATTCGATAGATTTCTTAAACGTGGTAGAGCCACGCTGCACCTACATTATGGTTGTAGTATGATTGGGTCAACTCGACCCGGGAAAGGGCTGCGCTGTTACAGAATACCTACATAATATAGCAGCTTAATTATTCTGTATTTCGTATAGTGAGTGGTGAGAACCGGAGACCCTTTTTACTATATACAACGTATTCTATCTTTGTTCTAGGGGGTTGCAACACATTCTGAATTTTGATTCTTAATAGAAGATAGATATGGGCATATCTATGGGCCATAGTATCCACTTAACATCGGGAAGAATGTGTGTCCATTGGTCACACTTATTCTATAAAAAATTACAACATAATTTTAAAAGTTCAAATCCAATTAATACTCATTTCAGTAAGGTAATGAAATGTGTTCACAAGAGCTTCGTCCGTGCCGAACTCATTACGATGAGCGGCTTTTAATGAACATTCGATAATGGTAATGCCATCAGAATATTTATCGTTCCCCTTGAAAATTATGTCCTCGTTCACGAATTGATTGGATTTGCCAACGTATCAGACATTTAGTACTCAGTGATCAAATAAATTTTCTACAAACAATGTGGAAATTTATTGACATCTCATCGATATATCGAATTGTTACTGTAATGAATACCATGGAAATACTGTATTTTTAGCTAAATTAAATACGAAATATAATTTATTTCGTTTTTAATTCAGTATGTTCGAGTTTCTTATATAGAGCTTTATGCTAACACTTATTCGTTAACACCATTTTCATGTATGTATGAGTATCAAATACAAAATTGTATACAATACAAGAGTATTTAAATTTTTTTAATTATACAATTTAAGTAATTTTTTTAAAGAGGAGGGGGCAAACGAGCATGCGGCTCACCTGATGTTAAGTGACTACCGCCGCCCATGATCAACCGCAACACCAGGGGAATTGCAGGTGTGTTGCCGGCCCTTTAGAAAGTAATAATAAGTCATAGTAAGCTCTTTTCTTAAAGGTCGCCAGGTCGTATCGGTCCTGGTAAATTATTCCACAGAGAAGTCGTACGTGGAAGAAAACTCCTTATGAAACGTACAGTGGTAGACCGCCAAGCATCCAGATGGTGTGGATGGTATTAATCCGAACAATTCCTCAGAGCACTCCCCATGGTATATGCGAAAGAAAATGCAAAGAGATGCAACATCTCTTCGCAGCGCCAGTGAATCGAGCCGATCGGAAAGCACTCGTTCGTCGACGATTCGAGCCGCTCTACGCTGGATGCGGTCAAGTGGAAGGAGCTGGCATTGGGGAGCCCCAGCCCAGAGATGGGAACAGTATTCCATGTGCGGCCGAACCTGCGCCTTGTAAAGTTGCAGGCGGTGTACCGGCATGAAATACTGTTCCGCTCTGCTGAGCACGCCAAGCTTTTTGAGGCCAATTTGGCCTTCTTTTCCAAGTGACCACGAAACTGCACGTCACGCGATATGTCGACGCCGAGGATTCCAATACTGGTTAAGGCAACAAGGGGAGTGCCTTGAAACTGAGGAGATAGGATAAAGGGGTTCTCTTTAGCGGTTAATGCGCAAACTTGTGTCTTCTGACATCTGAAAATATTTAAATACCAGTGTTCTGAATCTCAATTTATGCAAAAAATAGACTTACGATTAACGTCACACACAAGACAATAAATTAAATAGTAGAAATAATTTTATTCCTTTCCTCTTTCCTTTGCATTTTAATCAAACAAATTCTGATCCGAATCACTATCCAACTTTGTTAGCACTCAGAATTGCCTTTGCAAGAGCTTGTTAAACAAACTAGGGTCGTAAAATAGCTTATTCGATTTTTTTAATCATGTATATAAACATGTATGTATATAAACATGTATATATAACTTTATACTATATCTTCATCTTCATATAATATATAATCCTTATGTCCGTGTGTGTATGACTGAAATCCTCCTTAACGGCTGAACCGATTTTGATGAAATTATTTGTGTGTGTTTTAGTGGATCCCTAGGTGGCTAAGGTTTGTAATTGGACCCGGTACGTAGCACTGTTGACGATATCTAAAAATCACCCGTGCGAAGCCGGGGCAGATCGCTAGTATTAGGTATTTGTTAATTTTACTGTGGACTGGTTGCGCAAGCAACTCCAATTGCGTGCATTTAGGTTACAATTATTTACCTATCGGTAACTATCATAAGTTCGATGCCGTACTTGCTGTGTTCAAAAACAACACAATTGGTTTAATAAAAACGTGAACAGCTATTTGATCTATAATTATGCATCGATCAAAATGGGTTTGAAACGCAAAATTTAACTGACGTTATTTAAAAACTGTAGAAGTTAAGTTAAAAAACAGGCTCTAAGTACCTTACTTTTATTAGGCGATATTACCCCTCTTCTGCCCAGGAGTTTACCTGTATAATAACTACACACGCACGCTATTTGCAAAGCAAAACAGCAGTGCGTGCACTCCTCTATTCCGGTCTAAGGAGTATAGAAAGCCAGTATAAATCTTACTTAGTATGACAACGCAACTGTGGCGTTCTTTTATGAAACTCAAACTCAAACATTTTATTGCGTTCATGTGGTGACATAAATAGTTCTTAAGTTGGATATATTAGAGCCAAACATGAGCCCTGATAGGGCGTAGCAAATCATATTATATTATGTTATATATGAATTTAATCTCATCAATTTAGAAAGACGAATTTTATTTTATTTACTTAAACTACTACATTACTTTTAGGTTTAATAAACATTTGCAATATTTACAACGATATTAAAGAGGTATACATATTCAAAGTTAACAATTATTATTTTTCAACGAAAAACTCTGACAACGAATAGAAACTTTTTTTCAATTAAATATTTTTTAAGCTCTCTTTGAAATGTATACAACGATTCTTCTTTTTGTAGACATTTGGGAATTTTATTATAAATTTTTACACACATACCATGGGTCCTGATTTAACTGTTTGTAATTTTGTGATAGGTGGAGCTAATTTTTACTAGGACGTAAAAAAATGATATTGAAAAAAGGTGCATATTCTTTTTAACAAATGTGCATACTTCTAGTATATATATATATATATATATATATATATATATATATATATATATATATATATATATATATATATATATATATATATATATATATATATATATATATATATATATATATATATATATATATATATATATATATATATATAGATGTAATTGTTAATATTTTTAATATTGATGAAGTTAGCTGCAAGTGTCTTAGGATCAGCTGTAGTAAACACTTACCATCGGTTAGACAGTAATTTCATAGATTCGTCAGTGTGATTCGTTCACTTTGGTCATTGTAATAGTCGATTTTCTTTATTTATTTTATTTATTGTTAAACAGAAAATAGTACCAACTTAAGTAAACTATTTAATATATTCATTTTGTAGTAAACTACTGATGGTAACAACTACCCTATTTTCAAAGTTCCAAGTAACAAGACTTGAGTAGCTTTTTGAAGGAAAAACGGAGTTGAGCACGTTAAAAGGTAAAACGTAACAACGTACGTACAGCTGAAGCAGAAAACAAATTATTGAAGTAGAGAGAAAGTAAGGGGATAAATATATGAAAGGAATACTGTCGGTGGTTTGTAGACGACAATCGCGAAATTAGGAAATAAACTTAAAGCGGTCTTTCAGGTAACCGAAGAATGTAAATAATTTTGTTTTCATTGTCAACTCGCCTCATATTTAAACTATTGCACTGGTTTTAATATTGAACATTGTAATATTTTACATATTACAATATTTTTTTTTAATTTTTTCTATAATTTTCTTTTTTCAATTAACAAATTTTCCAAACATAGTAAAATATAAAATGTTCCGCAGCGAGCATGTCGACGGACAGGAGGAAATGAGCGTGTTAAAGTATGCGTTAAATCGGGTCACGCTTCCGAAAGTTACTGTCCCAATGGAGCTATCAGTGCAAAATAAGAAACTTTTAACAGTGTTATTGAATGCCTCAGTAATGTGTAATACAACGCGATTGGATTTTCATAAAAAAGCAACAACAATAAAGCACTTTTTATTACATAAAAGGGTTTGGTGTGCAATCGTTTAATACAATAATAAAATGATTTCTTATACTTATATATTCTTATATTTGCAATTGGTCCCGGTACGTAGCACTGTTGACGATATCTAAAAATCATCCATGCGAAGCCGGGGCAGATCGCTAGTATTAGGTATTTATTAATTTTGCGTGCATTTAGGTTACAATTATTTACCTATTGGTATATTTATTTATATTATATGTGCATTATTTGAAAGTATTTATATACTTTCAAATACTGCACATGTAATGAAACTAGTTTTACGAATTTTATTGCGTTTAATATTAACTTGTTATAATTCCCGTCATTTCGGACACTTTACAGCACACTGATCTGAGGACTGAGGTGTTTAACGCTCTGATGTTATAGTTAACAAAGGTTACTTTTAACTTTTAATTATTAATTTTTAGTCCAATCTACGCCAATCGGGCTTATAGTATCTTGAAGTCTTGCAGTAGTATGCTTGAGTGCGGATTTAAAGTGGTGCTACTGTAAAGTCCGTGAAACACGTAAAATTAAATGAAATAAAATCTGTAAATATATATATATATATATATATATATATATATATATATATATATATATATATATATATATATATATATAGTACCCGGATGACCGAGCTTTGCTCGGTTTTTTTAAGTTACATTTATATACAAATTACATGAATAATAGTTTTTGATCTTATTGACACAATAGAAAAAACTGAACTGGTTATTTGGATAAAAAATCATGAGTGCAATTAGTTTAATTAAAATTTTCGTATTTTTAAAAAAATACTAAAAAAAAGGGCTCGAAATAATAGGTTTTCTCACAAAAGAAGGGAACTTAAAAAAAAAAAGGAACAAAAGTCGGACTCAAGACGGGACGCGAACCACGGAACACCGATATAACGCCCGAACAACATCGCATCTGAGCTATTACGATTGTTAGTAACCTGTCAAAATTTATCTTCTTATATTGTAGCAGTTTTTTATTACCTGAAAACACGGACAAAGGGGCATTTTCTAAAAATTAATCCTAGCTAGATCGATTTATTGCCCCCGAAACTCACAAAAATATTATATATATATATATATATATATATATATATATATATATATAAATAATATTTTTGTTACTTATTTATTATTTATGCCGCTCACCTAAAACTTTAATTCGCGGAGTTGCTTGCTAATTTTTGAAATTCGCTTTAAACTTTTTATTGATCAAAATCAGCAGGCAGTTTTTTATACGTCGCAGAGCCACGATGCAGCTATACCGACTCACTGTGCCATTCTGATCGTAACACATTAACCCCTTCTTTATCCTAGACATCCTCTAATTCACTTTTTTAATTACAATGTAGACAGCCAATCTTTTTTATTACTTTATTATATATTATGATGCATCTATGCATACATAATAAGATTTTATGCAGAGATTCAAAAGTTTATGTACAGTAACGGTGCATGTACGTGATAATTCCAGCTGACTGGGCGTGCGCTGTGTGCTCGCGAACATCAGCACTGCTGGCGTCCTGCCAACCTCTGCTTAATTTGCAACATTCTGCTTTATTAACCTCATGCGTGGTATAAATGTAGCCAACACGGTTACCAGAATAATAAATAATGCAACCTCATATCTTCTGTGCATATGAAATGTGTTTAAGTTATGTACCTTTTAGTTGCAAAAGATCATAAAGATTTAAAACCTAAAGAGTATCTGAGACAAAAAATTAAGGAAATTAAAGTGTTAAGATACTTTAACGTCGCAATAAATCTACGAAAATGTGATATATGACAAATCGTAAGAAGTTGTAAATAAAATAAGTGATATCCATTATGTAAGTACTAAGAAGATACACAAGCTAGTATCAGTTACTCGACTCGACAGACCTAATAATTCATTCTTGATTATACCCTAATACCACAAAATACTATAAAATACTACAAACCTTTTTAAATAAGGGTTATTAGAATGATAAGGAATTTACGGATGACAAGGATATGTCCGGGGAATAATGTTATCGCTTTTTCCAATATGATTTGTATAGATGATTGAGCAACATAATATATTATGATTGTATATTTTTCTTTTAAAAAAAATGCAAACATCTTCTGAGTTTCTTTCTCGTTCTTACCAGAACAGTCATTTTTTGGTCTAATAGTAAATTAAAAATAAATTTCCTACAGTAAAGTGGAGTTCGAAACGTAGCATTCATTCAATCATTTCTACTCCCCCGTAGACCTCACAGGGGAGATGCTCAACATTTTTTTACTTTTTATAAGCCAGTGCTGGACCACAATCCCACCTGGTGGTAAGTGGTGATGCAGCCTTAGATGGTAAATTACACTGTTTTAGCGAAACAAAAGCCTATTCACTCTTGCCTTGAAGCCGCCCAGATTGTATTCTTCGGACGGAAAGATAGACGCCGGCAAATTAATGCACTCCTTTGCTGTATGCATTAAAAGAGCCTAAGTAAATCGTTTGGCTCTAATGCGTGGAATATCGACAACAATTGGGTGAAGACCCGCCAACCGCCTGGTCGTCCGATGGTGGCAAGGAGAGGGTTCCTCCCTTTCCTTGCCACGCGTTAAAGAGTGCAATTCCTGTGCATACTCACCGAAATGTATCTTATAGAATACCGAGAGGCTGGCTACTCTGCGCCTGTACTCGAGGCTGACAAGGTTGGTTTCAACCAAATTAAGTTCATTAATGAGCCTTTTAGCACGTCTCTGGACTGAGTCCAACGCTTCCAGGTGGACATTGCACAGACATTGGACATTGCGTAGCATTTTGCAGCACCAGCCCATATCTGTCATAGTTGAACAGTTTGGGGGAAAAGTCTGGTAAAACCAATTTTTTTTTACTTTGCGCTGTTATCAGCAAGATTCTGCTGAGTAATGACTATATGCTGTTTCAGTTTCCTTCTGGCGCTTCTTATGAGGAATTAATAACTAAGCCCTGAGGAAGTAAAAGACCTTACAGCTAAGCAAATCCTGTAATTAATCCAAATCAGCGATCAAAACTACACGATGAATAACTGCGAAATTTTCGAACAACCGACAACCAAAAAGGAGGATTGATTTTCGAGTGGTAACTTCAGACTTACACATGGAGTATACGACGACACTCACTACATAGAGTGATAATGATTATATCATTTAGACTGATTTTTTATTTAGTTTTATTTATATTTTAAGTCAGTGCGCCTAGTCTAAATGGAGACTAGCCATCTGAGCAGGAAAGAATTATAGTTATAGTGCCTTCATGGTGCGTTCTCTATTCGATCGGAGAGAGATCAAGCACAAGACGAACAGGGATATGTAATTTTCGAGGCACAGCGCTAAAACACCGCCAACGTCTTGAGTCCCGCTATTGTGAATTTATTGACAAAAAAATACGTGTGGCACTCGGTGTCTGCCACGGTAAAGCTATTGCATAGCATTTTTTATCTATCAGTTAAGTCTTTGATATTAAATCAAGTTACACTTTTTAAGCGTGGTGATCGGTAAGAAAACAATTTTTTTCTCTTATTGAATAAATGAGAAGTTAATATTGTTTAAAATATTTTTAATATCTTACAATACATGTAGGTTATTCAGGAATTTTTATCATTGAGTTAGCAGCTAGTGTACACGCATACGTCTAGTCGCACGCACACAAACACCGTGCCGAAGTCTGCCGAGTGCCGAAGTCTGCCGAGTGCCGAAGTCTGCCGAACTGAAACGACGATAGACGAAGCACGGCTTTCAACGCCACACCTCGTGCCCGTCGGAGTGGGGAGCGTGAGGTTTTTTTTTCGTTACGGAGTTTCTGGATTCGGTCCCCGCGCTCAAAGCCCACGATAGAAGCTATGCAATAGCTTAAAAAACACAATAACTGATTTTCTCTACCTACCCTGGATCTCATGATCAACAGTCGCGTTCGCGGTCGGGACTAGACCATCGATGCAGTCAAATGCATAATACCTAAAGTTTTCTTATACCTAATGATTTCTTAAATTTACGCGAACACTACACATTCAATAAAACTAAATTTACGGATTCTATCGCGTTAATTTAACTGATTTTACTTATTTTTAATTCCCGACGTTTCGGATGCTTTACAGCAACCATGGTCACGGGGGGGGGAGGACTGAGATGTTTGACGTCCCGATGTCATTGTTAGCCCGGCTACCTTCAGTTTTTTGAATAATAATTTTTGGTCCAATTTACGCAAAACGAGCTTACAGTATCTTGAAGTCTTGCAGTGGTATGCTTGGGTTTAATTTTGTTAATTATAGGATCCCAAGCAGATGGCAGCACCCAACCATCTTCTCTATTGAAATTAGGATGTTTTTTAATTTCAATAGCCTCGCGTATCATCCTTGGTAGGAATCGGTGTTCTTTTGCGAGGATTTGTGGTTTATCAAATCTGATGTAATGGTGGGGAGAATCTTAAACATGTTCACAGACTGCAGACTTCCCGGAGCGTTGGTGCATCACATTCGGTTTTTATGGATCTTTTTTTTTGACCTACATCTTGTAGAGGGATATTACACTTGACGGATGGTAAAAATTGACTAATCTTCTTCGGCGGCTTGTATTATGTTTTAAAAAAGCTCGCTTCAAGATGTAGCCAATCTTGAAGCGAGTAGTACTATCCAGTGAACTAAAGACAATTTTAACGACATTTGATTTAAATAATTGCATCGAAACTTTAAACAAACGAGAAACATCAAAATACAATTAATGCAAAAATAAACAAATAGAAAAATACCAAAAATTAATGATCAAATCAAATGCCAACCATCTAAGTCAACGTCAGAACGAAACACAACCGTTGACCAACACAACCATTGATAAAAACAACAAAAAACGTAACGTGGCGCTATTTCGTCAAAATGCGGTCGAATTCGACCGCGCACACCTACACCACTTTAAAGCATTAAAACTTATATTTATAAACTACTTTTCTATGATGAAGTTTGGCATTATAGAATCAATATGAAATTTTCTATCCTCTAGTGCAATAAAAAGTCAAGTACTCTCTTATGGATAATAATCTACGTTCATTTCGTACGCCATTTTCGCGTGAATGTTATTGTGTTGATTTTTGGATTTTTTTAGTGTTTTAGTGTAGTGTTTTATTTTAAAATTGTAATGAAAGTTTTTGTGTGAATATAATTTATCTTTTTACGTAAATAATTTCGAGTAATATTTATATACAATATGTAACAAAAACCCTGTGGTTCCCGTTAAGTGCGTTATCAGAATCAGTATTCAAACGTATAGAAATAACTTCACTTCAGAAAACTCGACATAAAAATAATCAAATTAAATTTTTAAGTTAAGACTTATTGGAATAATTTGTACATTTTATCAAAATAAAATAAATTATTATTATTATTATTATTAAATAATATTTGTAAATTTTATGTGGATTGATTACCTTTGCTTGGAATTATCGAGAGTAACGGGCGGCGGGTGGCGGCCGGCGGTGACGTACATCAAAAACGGCGGCGCGCGCGCGCGTTTTACCTACACTAACTGCATACTGAGGTCGTGACCTCGTCACGTCACAGCTGTTATAGTCAAATACTAATTTATCACTATGTCTACTTGACGAGCACGAAGATGTTGTTCAATATGTCCACCTTGCACCTCTATACATTTGTGACACCGACTTATAATGTCTGAAAGCAGGCATTGCAACAGACATTTCGGACTTTATTTTTTCAAAGGCTGCGACTATACGCATACGCATTTCTACCTCGGTATCGCATGTTTTTTGGAATACAGTCTGCTTAATTTACCCCAGAGATAAAAATCTAAAGGTGTGAGATCAGGTGATCGTACCGGCCACTTGACCGGTCCACCGCGGCCAATCCATCTTTCACCGAACTCAGTATCCAAAAAACTTCTTACACAACGGGAGAAATGCGGTGGAGCACATCGTGTTGAAACCACATGCAACGAACGAGGTCTAAATTTATTTCGTCAAGTTCATTGCTAAGTTCTTCTCCCAAAAAACGTCCGTAGTTTTCACCGCTCATTGTGTGGTCTAGGAAATACGGACCAATAATTTTGTCACCTATAATTCCCGCCCACACATTGATTTTCCATCGGTGTTGAAAGTGGCTTGGTTTATACGAATGCGGATTTGTCGTTGACCATACGTGTTCATTATGAGCATTAAATACACATGTTCTTACAAAAGAGCATTCATCCGTAAAAAAGTACGCGGTTCAAAAACTCAGGATCTCCTTCAACCTTATCAAGTAACCATCTACAGTAATCCATTCTCGACTCGTAGTCGTTAGGAAGAAGACACTGAACTCGACGATAATGATACGGGTGCTGGCCATCATCTTTGAGGGCTCTCCAAACGCGCATATGGTTCACACCTAGTTCACGTGCCACCGAGCGCGTGCTCCGCGTCGCATCTTCCTCAAACATGTCGAGAATGTGCTCCTCGATGTCGTCGTCGTACATCCTCGGTCTTCCTGAATCTGTACGTTGTTGATCACGGCCATGCACACTGCCAGTATTGTACATACGAATGTGAAGTCGTTGGAATGTCATTGCCGACGGCAATTGTATATTTCGTGGAGTAGCAAAGCACTCCCCGTAAAGTCTTCGTGCTGCTGCATAATTGGAGTTACATTTCCCGAGACACATCAACATATTAAAATATACCTCGTTTGAGTCATCACATCGCACACAAGTAACTCACGGCGGAATATTAATTTCACAATATAAAACACAACCGTCAATATCAGTGCGAACGCGCTTGATGCTGAACTGGTGCTGGATGCTTGTTTGTTTGCATAGAAGTAGCAAAGCTATTGTACTCTATAACATAATTTTGATATTTTCTAAATCGATAAAAATTTCGTGATTTTTTATGTAATTTTTTAATAATAGTTATTATTTATTTATTTATTTCAGACAGCGTCCGTAAGTGTTCCTAATAATTAGCATTTTTTTATCGACCGACGATTAACAATACTTATTTATATTTCTATTCTTGACCATTGAATTGTGACAAAATTTTATGTTTATAAAACTTCCCATGTTTTTAAATATTACTACTAAATATTAGCACAGAATAAATAATAGATACGACGACCACGAAGATGTTGTTCAATATGTCCACCTCTCATACATTTGCGGCTCCGGCTTATATGTTTTATCGACCGACGATAAACAACCCTTATTTTTATTTTTATTCTTGATCACTGAATTGTGACAAAATTTTATGTTCATAAAACTTCCCATGTTTTAAATATTACTACTAAATTTTAGCACATAATAAATAATAGATATTGGATCAAAATTAGTTAATCGGCATATAGTGGACGCTTCTTTTTTATCACTTGAAGAGTGGAGTTTTTTGGGTTTTTCCTAGTACCTAAGTCCTTCGTCGGCTTTCGCTTTTGAGTTCAAAGAGCGTGCAAAACGCCGCGTATATTACCTATTAATTTTGTTTTGTTTATTATATTCTAGCAATAAACGACAATATGAATTTATTTAAAAAAATAATTACTACTTACTACATAAATTCTTTATCGAATAATATTTCATATGAAAAATACTAAATTTCTCCTACAAATAGTTGTAAATTTGGAATTAATTACGATATTTTATGCATGAAATAACCTTTTTAAATATTTTCGTAGATCTATTTAGCAAAAAAGTGGAAATTTATAACATAAGTATTCAAATGATACTTATAATATACATAATGATACTAGATGAAAACATATATAGTTGTAGCACGAATGGGTCGGCTCGACCGGGAAAGGACCACGCTCTCACAGAATACCAGCGTGAAATGGTTGCTTAATGCTGCTGTATTTCGTATGGTGAGTGTAGAGAATCGGAGAACCTTTTTACTGGAAACGAGGCATTCCATCTTAGTCCTCACGGGTGACAACGCATCTGCATTTTGATTCGTAATCGAGGTTAGATGTAGACGCTGGCCAGCAACACTAAGGTGGACTGTGTGCTCGTTTGTCTCCTTATACTATAAAAAAATACTATGTGTATTGGGGTTGAAATAATAACCATTTCATTATAATTTCTATTATTTTGAAATTAAAATTTTCTGAGAATAACTGAGTCTCGATAGGTATAAAGATTTACACAAATACCTTGGGGAAGCACGCGCCGCTTAGCGGCTTGCTTTGAGTCGGCCATGTCAGTGACCTCATATCGGCCGTAGACTATTATTTATTCTGTGACGTAGATAATAAATATTATGTCGGCACGTGTCGGTAAATTCAGAAGTAAATAACATTTTTAGAAATTCAATATTTCTTAAGTTATCTTATTAGAAACCTAAAAATCCCATTTAAAGCAACCAAAAAAAAATTTCATTATCATAATTACCATGCCTATGTGTACACCTATACGACCCTGAAACGACCAACAGGATTTTTGTTACATAATGTATATAAAAAAAAATATATATATATATATATATATATATATATATATATACATATTGAAATAATTGTGATTTTCACGCTGCCGACATTCGCTCGGTATTTCTGTTTTTTTTTTAATCAAAATACAAGTATTTTTGTAATGAAGTAAAATCTGACTTTCATATAGAGAATTTTGTATAGATTTTATAATGGCAAACTTCTTCATAGAAAAGTAGTCTCTAAATATAAGTTTTAATGTTTTTATGTACTGTAGGTGGGTGCGGTCGTTTGCGACCGCTCGGAACTGGCCGGATGCATGCGACTACATGGGATTTTTGTTGGGATTGAGGGGTTAATAATATTTAGGGTCCTGTTTAGTCGGGCGCAAGTCACGTATAATGGTAATTTATTTCTTTGTCACCTTTATTAGGTTCTGTACTCTATATCAACTCCAGGTACCAACGAGTACACAGTCTACATAACGGTGTGTGAATGGTGTTGCCCACAGACATCAAAATATATTCCCAACTAAACATCAAATTGTTACCCCTTAGGACTAAGATGGAACGTTAGCAGAATTTAAACTTAAAATTAAGAAAGAAGTTAAAACTGATTTCAAATGATTAAAGAGAAATGATGAAAAAAGAAATCGGCTAATAAATTAAAGATTTTGATGATTCTTTCGTGGATTCTACTATCGAAAAGTTAAAGTTACAGCCTATATCGGTCTCACACATTACATGTTCAGAAATATTTTTTTTTTGTTAGAATGGCTACCCCGTGGGTGGTTTCATGTAGATTTAGCTAAGATGGTTAGCACTCGCTGCAATTTCGTACGCGAGCAACCCGGGTTTAATCCCCATCGGCACCAATGAAATTGTTGATTGCAATTTTAAGGCTGATTTACTACGTGTTTGGCGGTGAAGGAAAACGTCTTGGGAAACCTGCATGTCTGAGAAATGTGAAAAAATATTTCGAAGAAGAAGTTCGCTAACACGCATTGGGGCAGCACGGCGGACATTTCCTTGCCCAAAAACTGTATCAGAAATTAGAGGTGACCTGTGCCCAGCGCACAGCGCACAGGAAAAAGGAATAATTTAAATTGAACAACGTAGTAAATAATTATTTCTGAACATGTATAAAAATGTTTCCACGAATTGGAAAATTCTTTTTGAAGTCAGTGGAAAAGAGAGATTAGATTAAATTGCATCGTACCACACAAAAAAAAGCCGTAACATGCTGCTATTTTACACTACTATTCTATTATAATTCACTGCAGCGTAGTACAAGGATTACCGTGTAGTGGTGGTTTAAGAACAACAACTATTCCATGTGGTCCCGTGAGCATCATGAGAAGCGACAAAGAGAAACTGAAACAGGAGATGGGCAGCAGCATCTTCCTGATAACAACTCAAATGTATAAGAATATGGCTGCAAAATTTCTTACCACGCGTGGCAAAATGCCGTGCTGAACACCAGCCTTCCAATATATAGGTTTCCTCATGATAGGGAACAAAAAAAGGTAGTACAAGGATATTGTTATCATTATCGTTCTTTGCAGTATATTGTTTTCGTTGTTAACATTTATTTTTTCGGCCAAAAGTTCTCGCTCGTTTTCTGCTCCAAAGCGCTCCGGGGGCGTTAGGTCCCAGTTTACTCGATTTCACGGTCTATTTAGTACGTTTGATTTCTCCTGCCCACCGACTGGCATCAGCTGTGCAAAACATGAAGGTACATAGGTGAATCTCGCTAGATTTTATAAAAATATGTATATAAATAAAACTTTATATAATTCTCAATAATCTTTTCCTTTCTCGTAATTAAAATAACTTTTCCATTTTTGTACTCTTTTAATTTAATCTAATTATATCATATTATATATCATTTTCACTTGTCTCTAATTATGTGTATTTTCAAAAAATTTTGTACGCCTCCTCTACCCCTACTCGTTATTCTGTTTTTTGGTGAACAAAGACGAATAAAGAAATAAATATCTACTACGAATTATTTCATGTAAGATTAGATTTGACATCATTAGGTTAAAGTGAGATCCTCTGCGTTAGTCCCTTGACTTGTAGCAAGCCTAATAATACCTAAAGTTTACCGGGTACTAGAAGACCTTTGCTTCCTAGAGGAAGCAAAGGTATATATATATATATATATATATATATATATATATATATATATATATATATATTACACAATAACAACAATAGTAGGGTCGTGGGTTGAAGACCTATATATGAATGACTTATGAAAGTAAGATCTATGATACAAAATCAAAATTATAGAAGGTCTCCCTGATGCATAAGCATTATATGGGGTGGTCGGGTGATCGACTACTCTTAGTACTGTAGCAAAATGACTAGTCCTTATTCGGGACTTGAAAAAAGGTGGCGTGATCTTCACGAGCAATTGGTCCGAGATAAACTTGGACTCGCTAACCGATGTGTCCTAGATATATCATCTTAGTGCCGGTGGTAAGCGGGTTTGTTGTAGCAATACGGCTTTCCAGTGGATATCGCACACCCATACCGTTTATGGGCGGCGTCGTAGCATATAGCGATGCGTCGTCTATCTTTCGGATTGGGATGAGTGTGTTTGGTAGCACTTTTAAGTGTAACAGGCATACTTAACTTCATGTCTTAGTGCTGTACGGGCTGCAGCACGTACATTGTTTTGCGTCGGCAGTTTACGCTATAAAGCTACAATAATGCATTTTGAGTCAGTGCGCTAATTGAGCCCAGCAATACCGGTCACGTGTGCTCGCTGTATCATTTCCCATCTATCATTAAATTAGATTTAGTTGGTTCTATTAATAAAATATCAATTATCAACTTCCCAGTATTGACTATCATTTACTATCATCTACTATCAACCGACCACGTGGGGGTCCCATCGCAGCCCATACATATTTTTGGTCCTTCGACAAACGCGTGTGTGTACAAAAAGTGTGCATCACAAGTGAGAGCAACCAGCAGGAGACGTGAGCTATCATCGGATTGTCAACATCGGGAGTCGGTGAGCTGCAAACAGCTGAGCAGATCTGAACAAGTAAGATCTTACCTTTTTTACTATCACTATGTCCAACATGGAGAATATTTTGGCAAATCAACAACAATTGTTCGAGGCCATAGAGCAGACTTTTACCAATTTTAAAAAGGATAGTGCCGATCGAAAGACGGCAGATTATATCAAACGGAGGTTAGATACTCTAGACAAATACTGGGCAGAATTTCAATCTAATCATGGTATATTAAGTGGAATAGAATACGTGAAGTCTCATTCCTAATTTACGAGTAACCAATTTGAGTCGTTTAGAAATAAATACAAGAAAATTAGAACATCTATTGCCACCTATCAGGTTAGGGATGACAGGCCTGCACTCCAGTGTTGAAACCCGCTGCACCGCTAGGGATGTCTGGTCCATTTTGGCAGCTATCGCGGCAGGTTACCCTGTCCCAGTCCCAGGAGACTAATAGCAAGACGGACGAAATGTTACGCAGGCAAACTAGTAATTTTAAGGCATTCAAACACAAAGTATCCAACATCAACTTAGTTTCGATATCAGAAAAGTGGGAATTCGATCATTTATTACGTGCTATACAATCGCGTTGGTCTACAATTGATAATATGCATTGGACGTTAGACAGTGAGCTTGGGAGTAGGAACCCAGATTATGAGTTATCATTTTTCACATAGTCAAGAAAATACAACGAGATTATCAAATCCATCAATCGTAAATTTTGGGCTGTATCACATCGAGAGCAATCGACCCCTCACGTAGAGATACCTACATTTAGTGGTAGCTACCATCAGTGGAGTTCCTTCAAAGACGTATTCACGGAAACTATTCACGGCAACCCGTCATTATCTAACGCACAAAGGATGCAATTTCTTAAAACTAAAGTTAGAGATGAAGCGGAGAGACTTATTCAACATCTACCAATATCATTTGATAATTATCCTATCTGTTGGGACATACGTAACAACAGATATAATAATAAACGCTTAATTTTCCGCTCGCATATCGATATCTTACTAAATATCCCCGTAATGCAACGTACGTCATTAAATCATATAAAGCGTATTCACGACACAACCCTAGAAACATTAAACGCTATCAAAAATTTAGGCGTTAACGTTGATTCATGGGATTCATTGATTGTGCATCTCCTTTCGCAAAAGCTCGATGCTGACACGCAAAATGAATACATGACGTCATTCAAGGAGCCCCGCGAGTTACCTAATTTGCATGAATTTCTCTTCATTTTTAGAAGGCAAGTTTACAAGTTTGGAATCTTCTAGAAAGAAGCCTGAGATCTCTGCAAAAAATCTACATAGCAACAACAATTATTCGCCGCAACATTTCAATAACAAGTATCAAAGAAACTTGAATAAACAAGCCTTTCTGTTGCACGGTAAATTCACTTTACAACAATCAAACGCTAATAACAATACTTCTTGGAAATTTTATAAGTGTGGACTTTGCAAAACCAATGAACATTGTCTTTATTACTGTCGACAGTTTTTAAACAACTCACCTAAAGCTTGAAACTGTATGTCAAGACTGAATGTATGAGAAAATTGCCTTTATTCACATAATGGTAAGCCTTGGATTTCCGACAAAAGATGCACAGAGTGCAATGAAGCGCATAATTCTATTTTGCATAAATCATTTCAACAAAATTATAATAATTCGCCGAAGGCAGCACCCGCGTAAGCAACCAGAAACCTGAAACTTCGGGTCAAGTACGAAGCAACTTACACGTGTCGATGCAATGTGACGTGCCTGAATTTCTTTTAACTACAGCTATACTTAAGGTACAAAAATATGATGGGAGTTTCGTCAACATGCGTGCTCTAATAGATCAGGGGTCCCAAGCTTCTCTCATCAGTGAACATGCGGCTCAGTTGCTCGGCCAACCTCGACTTCGATGTAGGGGAGTGATATCTGGAGTAGGTACTAAGAAGAGCAATTGTAAGGGCGTCATGACTAACAAATGCAAAGCTATAAATAACGATTTTGAATTTAAACCAGAGGTATACATAATGAAAAGCCTTATCAAAAATTTACCTAACTTTAGCTTTTCAAAACCGTGGACAAATTTAAAAAACATCACGTTAGCAGATCCCGAATTTAACATCAGTCGCCCGGTCGACTTTCTGTTAGGAGCAGATGTTTATTCTTTGATTTTATTGGAGGGAATTTGTAGGTTGAATGATAATTTACCGATAGCTTAGAATACTCGTTTAGAATGGATTTTAACCTGTAACGTCAAAACTTTACAATGTAGCGTGATCCTTAAAAACTTAAAGAAGATCCAAAAATTCTGGGTGAAGGAGGATATCAGTGAAGAATCTACCCTATCATTAGAGGATCAACAATGCATCGACTATTACAAGTCTACTACTGTCAGGCGCGAAAACGGTAGATACGAAGTACGTTTGCCCCTCACCCCAGACTTTTCGGATAAGCTGGGAGAATCAAAATCAAAAGCTATCGCTCAATTTAGATCGTTAAAAAACACATTCAAAAAACATGAAATCATTAAAAATCAATATCAATAATTTATAAACGGATACCTCGGAAACATGATTCCAGCTACCGCTAAACCGACTCAGGGACGTCGGCATTGTGTATTAACTCAATATTGTGTGCGTGCTGACGACACTATCATGAATTCTAAATTTAGAGTGGTATTTAATGCTTCGTGTAAAACATCATCGGGAAATAGCTTGAACGACGTCATGAGATGTGGTCCTAATCTCCAACTGGATCTGCAGTCTCTCATAATCAAATGGAGACAATATCAGTTTGCGTTCACAGCCGACATTGAAAAAATGTTTAGGCAGATTTGGATCCAACCCGATGATCAGCAGTTATTAAGTATCGTTTGGCGTGACTCTCCCTCAGAACCTATCAAAGACTATCAACTTACCACGGTCACATACGGAACAAAAGCAGCGCCGTTCCTAGCGATGATGACTCTCAAACAAGTTGCATGTGATGAGCAGCCTAACTATCAAAACAGTCAGGCGATCGATGTATTAAATAACTGTTTTTACATGGATGACCTGGTCCATGGGTGTCACGATATAAGAATCGCACGTCAATTACAACAAGACCTTATCAATTTATTAAAATCAGCTGGATTTCATTTGAGGAAATGGCGATCAAACTCCGATGACTTGATCAGAGTGATCAGAGACTCTATCAAAGGATGACAACTTTAATTTCAAAAAATCAGCGAAAACAAAAACCCTTGAGTTAAGATGGAATCCACAAGAGGATGTTTTTATGTTTCAATCAAATTTAGAACCGACGGAAGTCTCCAACAAGGTCACAAAGAGAAACCTTTTATCAGACATATCAAAACTTTTTGACCCGCTCGGTTGGCTATCACCACTATCAACTAAGTTAAAAATTATGTTTCAACAAGTGTGGGCTGCAGATAATATTAACTGGGATGATCCTATACCGAATGAAGTATATGTAGAATGGAAGAAGGTCAGAGAGGACATGCAAAATATTCAAAACATTCAGTTACCCCGATGGCTGCAGATCCATGAGTGCGATAGTATCGAGCTACATGGGTTCAGTGACTCGTCTGTCAGAGCGTGATCTATTGTCGTATCAACAAAGACAATAAGTCATATGTAGTGTTGGTGGTCGGCAGAGCCAGGCTTGTACCAACCACCAAGATAGTCTCGTTACCGCGTTTGGAACTGAGCGGAGCAATACTCCTATCAAAGCTAATGGGTAAAGTCCAAGAATGCCTTAGTGGGTACAATATCAAAATATATGGTTGGACTGACTTCATGATAGTACTGGGGTGGCTCAACGGAGAACCATCCAGATGGAAAACGTTTGTGGCAAATAGAGTTCTTACAATAACCGAAAATATGCCACCTGACTGCTGGAGGTACGTTAAGTCGGAAAAAATTCCAGCCGACTGTGCCAGTCGTAGTCTAACTGCATCATAACTCAAAGCCCAGACCTTGTGGTAGCTGGGCGCGACTTGGCTATCAACATATAATGATCAAGGGCATAATATCGCTTATACAACAAACCAAGAATTAAAATTATCAAAAGCAATTTTAGTAGCGCAACATCAACCTGATTTTATCATTCAAGAAATCCTATTAAACTATAGTATAATTAACAAAGCGGTAAGAATAGTTGCATGGATTTGGTGATTTTTAATTATCAAAATCTAAAATATTTAACAGTACGAGAGTTGAAGGAAGGTAAGTTATTAATTATCAAAAATATACAACAAAGGGGATTTCAAAGAGAGTTATCCGATTTAAAGCAAGGAAATAAAATAAATCGAAAAAACAACATTTGTGAACTAAATCCGTATATTGATCAAGATGAAGTATTGAGAGTCGGTGGGAGGTTGCAAAATGCCAATCTGAACCCAGACATGAAAAATCCTATCATTATACCCGGCAACAGTCGCCTTGTAGAGCTTCTTATAGACCAGGCGCATGAAATGATATACCGTGGTGGTGCTCGGCTAGCATCAGCCAACCTGAGACAAAAATACTGGATAGTCTGTGGCAACAGAGCTACGAAGCAGAGATTACGTCATTGTATCAAATGTAGAAGGCATGAACCAACCAAACACTATCAAATTAGGGGTGACCTTCCAGCAGCTAGAGCAAACCCTTCACGTCCCTTCCATCATGTCGCTGTAAACTACACGGGCCACGTGTTCATGAAAGCTAACTAAGGCCGTGGGATCAAAACTACGAAAAGTTATATCGCTGTGTTCACGTGTATGGCCACAAAAGCTGTACATTTGAAGTTGGTGTCTGACCTGACGAGTACTGCATTCTTAGCAGCGTTACGGAGAATGACAGCTCGCCGTGGCAAACCTAAACACATTTATAGCGATAATGGCAAGAACTTCATAGGAGCCAACAGGGTCTTACAGCAGGAATACGAAGAGCTCCTCAAAACATTTGGTGATGAATCCCTCTCAGAAGTGTCCGATATGGGTACAAATTGGCACTTAATGCACCTTCGTGGCTATCACCATTATCATTTAAGGAGGGTGGTTGGTGATCAAAAACTCACCTACGAGGAGTACAGCACGCTGCCAGCACAATTAGAAGCTTGCTTAAATTCGAGACCACTGTATCCATTGACGGAGGACGCTGATGATTTAAATTATTTAACCCCATCACATTTTCTATCAAGCAGTCCGATTCTATCAATTTATGAGACGGAACGGGATTTTAGGACTAAAAGGAAAAGGTGGCAACAAGAATATTTAACAAATCTACCAGCCCGGAGCAAGTGTCGCCAACCTCTAGAAAATATAAAAATAAATGACATCGTACTGATCAATGATGGTAACCTTCCTCCAGGCAAATGGGCCCTCTGTAGAGTGGTCGAATTGCACCCTGGTAATGACGGCTACGTGCGTATTGTGACGTTAAAAACAAAAAATGGTTATATGAAAAGACCTGTTATCAAACTATCAATACTCCTTATCATCTCCGGAGAAACACAAGATCAAGAATGAAAGCAAGAGAAACCAATGAAGAGTAAGATAAAACAAAGGAATAGAAGATACAGTTTCATTACAGTTGCAACTTCTATCTTATTATTTTTTATGACCCTTATAACTAATACTAGCGGACTATATACTATAAATAAACTGCAAAATAATACTAGCCTATTTTTCCACAAGATTGTAAACATGCATTTGATAGATGACGATTGGAAACTCGTTGTCTATTATGATCTCTACCCATATTGGGAAGGCACCGCCGCGTGCTCGAAGTAAATGGAATACCTAGAAACCATCTGTTCTAAGATAAGAGGGCATTCACACTGCGAGGGTGTCATGTATCAATTGAACCACGAGCAGTCGGAACTACAGTGCTACAATATCATGTATCATGTTGCAAGATAAGGGCGACCTACTCACACGTAAGCGCAGGGTACTCATTAATGGTATAGGTAATATCGCAAACGCGTTGTTTGGGGTGCTTGACAGCAACTATGCTGAAAAGTATGAAAAAGATATCAACTTAATCAGAAAAAACCAAGGACACCTAGCCCAGCTGTGGAAGAATCAAACTTCAGTCGTAGAAGCGGAGTTCAATGTCATCAAGAGGGTAGAGTCGATCATGGAACAGCATCATAAAACAGTCAACAAAAAGATGATCGAACTTGAACAATCGATGAACGCACTAAAGTCACAAGTCTCAAATAACTCATATATCAACGAATTTACCTTGGCTGCTATAGTTACAAACAACATATTGAACAAGTTAAAAGAAATACAAACTTATCTTATTGAAACTATCACAGACGTATTTCACGGGAAGTATGATATTCATCTCCTAACCCCTAAGCAACTCCAACATGAATTAAGTGCCATCTCTACTCAGATACCTAAATACCTATCACTACCTACCGATCACGTGAATTATTCAAATCTATACAAATTATTTAATGTAAAAGCACGCTTATCGAAGTCCTTTCTTATTTTCGAAATCCGGATTCCATTATTAGCACGAGACGATTACGAAGTCCTTAAAGCAATTCCCACACCTAAACAATCGGGTAGCAACATGATCAGCATTGTCCCTATTAGCGAATATCTCGCTTTAAACTTAAGCAAGGATTCGTTTATATCGCTATCATATACTGATTTACATGACTGCATTGATGGCGATTTAAATACTGTGTTGTGTCGATTCAAGAAGCCTATTTATCATATGATCAATGACAAGAGTTCGTGTGAGAAGGATGAATGATGAATGATGATGAAGGATGATGAAAATGACTTGGAAGCTGTAGAACAATCATTAACACTTGCAAAAATATTTTCATTGCAACAAGTAAACTTAATAACTACTTTTATTTCTGTTGTTATGCGAAGATCAAGTTACGGCTATTCAATTGAGTGACGCCGGACTTATTACAGCTGATTTCCATTTTTATGCAAACAAACCAGATGCATCTCAAATCAATTTAAAGCCCGACATTGGTATACCGAAGATCACTTCAATTAATAATTTAATAAATATCTCGATACCGGAGATGAACGCCAGCACGAGCTTGGAGACTATCAGCCAACAACAACTGCTTGCCATACGAGAACAATTGGATGTCATGAAACAGACTGAGCCGTTAGCAGCAGGTGTATCCTACCTCGACATTCACCATTACACCATCCTCTACCTGGTGATTATAACGGCTGGAGTATTCGGAGGATTCTACGTGTGGCGGCGCGTGTGGCGCGCGCGCTGGAGAGCAGGTCGCGATCGCGTACAAAATAAGTGTAGTGAAGTGCAGTGTAAAAGTGGAGTGCAATTTGTAGATGTAGAGTTGCAAACAAGTGCAGTGCAGTATAACAGTGATGACATTACTATCAAATTAAATGAAAAATTTAAGAACTCGCGTAAACAAAAACAAAACCGTGGCACCTCACCAGTGGTTCAATCTGTGTTTACTATCACGGACACGTGTGTCTAAATACACTGTTGTTGTCTTTATTTGCATCAATCATTTGTAACTAGTTTTAAGCCAAAATGTTTATCGCCTTGTAATTAGTTTTAAATTCATCTCATCTTCATGACTCTCTATCTTTCAGCCCGGAAGTATGTACGGGCTGCAGCACGTACATTGTTTTGCGTCGGCAGTTTACGCTATAACGCTACAATAATGCATTTTGAGTCAGTGCGCTAATTGAGCCCAGCAATACCGGTCACGCGTGCTCGCAGTATCATTTCTCATCTATCATTAAATTAGATTTAGTTGGTTCTATCAATAAAATATCTATTATCAACTTCCCAGTATTGACTATCATTTACTATCAACTACTATCAACCGACCACGTGGGGGTCCCATCGCAGCCCATACAGTGCATTGGCGCTATGATAGTTGGAGTTTTATTCATTGGCGCCTTAGTAGCGTGCTACTATGATACGTTGGTGATATTTTTTAGTTAACAACAATACAAACTTTGTTACCAAAGTCGATAGGGATCATGTGGGTGTGTTGTGAGGGGGCGCCATCCATATGATAGTTGCATTGATGCTTACTGCTTCTTGCGGTATTGCGTCTTGTGATGGATCTGCGGGTGTGCTGCGCCTGATTCGACGCACTCTTGTGGTTCTGGTCGATGGAGGTATGCTGGTGGTGATGTCTGCTGGGATGTATGTGGGACCTTAGGATGGTGTAAGCCCGACGATAGTCGTATTGATGCTTGTTGCGTTCTGTAGCATTGCATCCCTGCGATGGTTTTTTGGTGGGACGCTATTCTCAATGGCGCTCTCTGCGTCTTGGTTTGACTCACACCTAAGTAGCTTTGCCCAAGTCGGGTCCCTTCATTACGGGGCTGCAGACTGTCTGCCCTCCATGATGTTTTATGAGTTTAAAGAAATTTTATTTTCAAAACAGACAAACAATGCCACTTACATGAAAATAATAATTAAATTTTAGTATACTTATTACACTAAAGGTCGCCGAACAATCAGTCAGTAACTTCATAGCCTCAATTTAATGGTGAAAAATGTTCAATTACGTATGGCAACTTGTTAGTGGGTGAGACAAACATGATCGAAATTGCATTTACTCAACGTCAGTGACACAAAACCTTTCTCATGGCAAATTATTACTAACATCTTATAACTCTGCCGTTGTATTGGTTGGTGGAGCACATGTGTCGACCTCATGCGGGTGGTAGCTGGTGGGAGGATCTGAGGATACTCTCAAGGCTGCGGCCGAAAGCCGCACAACGTGGGACCCCATTCCCTTGAGGTGAGCGGTAGACTCATGACACGCTCTGCGGCTAGTAGCCGTGCTGATCATGCGATTGGTGTTGATGCCATACATTTACATCACGTCTGCAGGAGCGGCGGTCTGGCAGGTAGTGGCGCTCACGGAGGGTTTACGGCCAGAGTGCCTATTTGCCTAAACCGTGTGACGTACATTCACTGTGGCTGGATTCGTTCGTATTCTGTATGGCGTTTACACGCATTGACATGCGCGACTTCGGTTGATGTTTGTGCTTACGCACTAACAAGGGGCCAAGCCTCTTTTACTGGTTCGCCAGTTATTTTGCTTTGGACTACGGTCCAGTTCCCGAATTAGCGTTCCCTTCGGGGGGAGTGCATCATAATGGTTGGCGCTCACCGTGCACGGCGTGTGTGGAGCCGTGCGCCTCCCCTACATTTTTTTAAATAAATTTAGGAGAGCGAAGCCCTTGTATCGGGTATTTTGTATAAATATATTGTGAGCCTTTTCCAAGCGGGAAGGGATAAATAATAATAAATTAATAATGTAAACCTGATACAAGTGGAATAGGGACGTTTTATGTTCTTAACCTTTCTTGAGCCTTGTCTTCGTGAACGGAGTTCAATTAGCTTATAAAGTACTACCAACAACTTTCAATTGCTCTAGTGAATATTCATTCTTCCAAAAGACACCTAAAAGAACTAAGTTACTAAACGAACACAACGTAAATAAGAGTCCTAACTAAGTCGATCCTTATATAATATTTATAATATAATATTTATGATATATATAATATTTAATATATTTATATATAATAGAGAGAGGGGAGATCATTACACCACGATTGGCAGGTGCTGGCGAGTTGGCGACCGCAGATTTTTTTTGGACTTCTTGACAGTAATATATTGCTGCCTATGTCCTGTTTCATTTCCCCTGGCTACCTCATGCGACACCACGCGATGAAGTGGGGCAGTGTGTATTCACCCTGTGTACGCAAATCCCAGAGCACAATAAAAATAAAAATCAAGAAATATCGCACAAAATCTAAAGACTCGAGGAATTGATGTTTCAAACATATTAAACGTATAATTTATATCAGGATTGTATGAAACCTAGTTTCGAATAATAAGTTATTACATTAGTTCCACTCCGTGCCACTTGTTGCTTAGAATTAAATGATATTTTTTCCATGTAATAAAATTAAATTTCGTTTTTCAAATATAGTTTTTATTTTATTCTTCTACTGTTTCAAAATCAGGTTTCACTGCTCGAAATAATACCTCGCAGGTACCCTATTTTCTTAGATTTTTTAAGTTTATATTACAAACCATTTTACTTAACATGATACTAAAACATTTTCGGAATTTGGCTTCTTTGGATGGTCAAGTAGAAGTCGTAAGTCGTCAAGTAGAACTTAGACGCGGCAGTCTGAAAGCAAATTGGTAAGTAGTTTCGTCTTTCTTAGAGGACAATACCGCCACACTTCTGCTCCCCGCCTCTGGAGTAGTTCGACAATGCAGGTCGAAATTGTAGAGCTTCTTAAGTATTTAAGCGCTAGTTTTAACCTACTTTCGAAGCTCCACCGAGATTACTTGTCGTTTTAAAGTTGCTGGAGAGTAATTCTAATTTCGCTTAGACTGACGTCTGATATAGAATCGGAATGATGTCGGATGAAACTTGTTCCCGAATCGTTACTCACACTTGCATGTGGATCCTATTTTCTAGGCACTGAAAAAGATTTTGTAGTCCTAGCTCAGGTATGTAACTCTAGGTTCGGGACATTGGATTAGAGCAAGAAGGGGACGTAGAGTGTAGTTCTTTAGACGTGACCTCTCCAACTTCAGTGTGACATGAGCATTCGGAGTCGAGTCGTAGGAGGTGATAAAGGAACTATAACAAATGTTATGAATGAATAAACGAACGAAATATTCTATATTACTATATTACGCAAATAATATAATAAACTATTTAAAAAAATGTTAAAAGTACCTAACTGTTTTTGCATACACATTACATACGCATACAATAGAATGGCATAGAATCATTTTTATTCAATATATATTACAAGAATACTTATGGACAGTTTTCTATGCTTCCATCACTGCACTGGTTCTGAAAAAACTCTGCATGAGAAGAATCAGTAAAAAACCTTCTCTTCTCGTTTTTTTTATATATAGGAAAAGAGTGACAAGCGAGCACACAGACCACCTGATGGTAACATCTACATCCGCCAAAAACAGACATCATCATCGTCATCATCATTACAGCCCTTCACCAGTCCACTGCTGAACATAGGCCTCCCCCATAGTATGCCACAAAGCACGCTTCTGAGCCACCTGCATCCATCGACTTCCTACATGTCTTACCAAGTCGTCACTCCATCTAGCGGGGGTCGCCCTACACTTCGCCTACCGGTACGAGGCTGCCACTCGAGAACCTTTTTTCCCAACGGTTTTCGGTTCTTCGAGCTATATGGCCGGCCCACTGCCACTTCAGCTTACTAATCCGTTGGACTATGTCGGCCACTCTGGTTCTACTGCGGATATCCTCATTTCTAAGTTTATCACGCAGAGAAATTCCGAGCATATTCCGGAGAAATTCCGAACATATTCCGAGCATAGGTCTTAAGATGAACATGGACAAAACAAAGATCATGTTTAATGTCCATGTCACACCTATGCCGCTAGTTGTTGACAGCACTAAGCTCAAAGTTGTTGACGACTACATTTACCAGGGACAAATAGTCCGACTAGGTAAGTCCAACTTCGACCGAGAGGTCAATCGACGGATTCGTGCTACAACTATACAATTAATATAGATGCAGCATGGCTCTACCACGTAAAAAATCGACGTCGTGGTCGTATGAGAAATAAGAAAAAAAATGTTTCAAAGATATTTAAAGTTTGCCAACACGCTTTGGGGCAGGATTTCCTTACCTGAAAACCATCTCAGAAATGAAAGGAAGCCTGTGCCCAGCAGTGAGACGTATAAGTCGTGTAGATATAGGTATAGGTATGGGCTGTAACTTTAACTTTTTAACTTTTATGGTAGTATTCCCAGGGTAGGTTGTATTCACTTTTATGGTGTATACCCATAATAAGTACATAGTAAACATATTTTAGAGAACAAAAAAGGTTATGCAAATGAATTTGAATAAAATGCAGGTTAGATTTTTTCTAGCTAGTACTAGCTCAATTCTGTTGGTTTAATGAGAGAGAGTTGGAAAAAGAGCGTAAGCGTTGTCTATAATTGAATAAACTTTCAGCATCATGTCCATTTTTAGGCGATGCATGAGGTTAATACATGAACACTTTGCTTATTAAACAAGACCAGCGGAGCCGCCGCCAAATCATGAAAGCGTACAGTTTAGCTTTCAGAAAGTAGCAACAAAGTTGTGGTACCGGATCCTACAACTTATTTGAAATGATACTGTTACAAGCTCCGCTCACGTGAATTTATATTTGAATAGTTACTGATAACAGTGTTTCTATTAAATATAGTCACAAATGTAACGATTATTTTTAGATTACTGTAGTTTATCATCATCATCATCATCATTACAGCCCTCTACAAGTCCACTGCTGAAGATAAGCCTCCGCCAAAGAATGTCACAAAGAATGGTTTTAAGCCAACTGTATCCATCGACTTCTTGCATGTCTTACTAGGTCGTAACTCCATCTAGTGAGAGTGGACAGTGTTATGGCAAACACTGAACTTTCGGGATGAACGGTGGGTGGATACAGGCATAAAGGTCTCGTTATAGGGACTCTAATTCTTGTGTTAGGATCAACGGGGTCTACTCGGAGTAATTTGCCATCCGTAAAGGTGTCAGACAGGGATGTGTGGCTTCCCCGTGGCTGTTCAATCTATTTATGGACAGTTGTTTGCAAAATTTGAAAGTTGAAGAATGCGGATTGTGAATGGGCGAGTTAACCGTCAAATGCCTTTTGTACGCCGATGCTAAAGTAATATTTGCGTTATCGGCGGCCGAATTGCAAATGATGGTAGCATTAATGAACAGATTATTAAAAGAAACAGGTATAAAAGTGAACGCAAGTAAGACGAAAGTTATGGTTTTTGAAAGTAAAACGATATGTGAAATAAGAATAGAAGGGGAGTAAATCGAGCAAGTAAATGAGTTTGTATAATTGGGATGCCTATTTAGCAAGGATGAGAGCTATGATAATAATATAGAACAACGAGTGAACGCAGGAAATAGAGTAAATGGGGCTCTATATTTTATTGTGGAAAGTCAGAATGTGTCAAAAAGGCACGTATGACAATTTACAACTTTGTACTAGTCTCTACTTTAACCTATGGTAATGAAAGTTGGGTGAGGCAGAAGAAGCACGAGAATAGAATGAACGCAGTTAAAATGCGGTCGTCAATGAGTGAGAAATTGTGTGATAAGAGAAGAGTGTGATTTGCAAGATGATGTTGTGACCAGGATTAAGAAAGGAATGCTTCGGTGGTTTGGCATATGGAAAGAATGAATGAGAAAAGAGTGAATGTGCAAAAGTGAACGGCAGAGTCGGAAAGGGACGCCCTAGGCGAAATTTTATCGACCAATTCGGCGATATGTTGAAAATGGGCCAGAATGCATACGTGGTAGAGCCGTGCCGCAGTTGTATTAGTAGTATTTTTGTAACACGAATGGGTCGGCTCGACCGGGATAGGACCTCGCTCTTACAGAACATCAGCGTAAAATAGTAGCTTAATGCTGCTGTGTTTTATATGGTGAGTGTAGAGAACCGGAGACCGTTTTTACTTGAAACGAGGCATTCCATTTTAGTCCTCACGGGTTACACCGCATCTGCATTTTGATTCGTAATCCAGGATAAATGTAGATGTCTATGGGTCACAGCAACCAATTATCATCAGGTGGACTGTGTGCTCGTTTGTGACATTATCCTATAAAAAAATCTGCAGTACCCTTAACCGACGAGCATGTATGCACGGGTATATGGATATGGAGGAGGCGAGAGTGACGTGTCAGGATCGTGCCAAATGGAAGTCTGTAGTCTCTGCCTTCCCCTCTGGATTGAGTGGCGTGAGTGTTTATGTTTGTAACTTCATCCAATGAGGAGCCGCCCTAAACTTCACCTACCGGTAAATATAATGGCACCCTGTCTTAATGCTCCCTGCAGTTGGATAGGTTTCGTACTCTGGTTCTGTACTCGGATAGCCATCGTAGCTCTACTGTACAAAATCTTCCGCACTTTAATATACCGGCAGTCAACTGCTGAAGGTACTGCAGCACCAACCTAATTTAGACGGAATCAAAGGCTTTTCTAGTCCACATACACAAACGTAGTAGCAGATTTTACTCCTCGGTCTTTTGTAAATTTTGAAGGCTTTTTTTTGAACCAGTGGTAAATAAAAAACTTTCAATAAGTATTATGCAATAATCTATATTAAATAAAAACTATTGATTTCATTTCATTTCATTCATTTCATTTCATTTAATATATTGAGAACGAAACTTTTCAAACATTCAAAAAAATTTGATGGCAATATATTTGATAGTAAATATAACACAATTTGGCTTCATAAAAATACAGTAATAGGAAAATAATTTTTGCCTTAGGTGCATACGAGAATCTGTCAATCTATGTCGTCCTATGGTAGACGCCATAGGCGCAGAATACCAGCGTAAATGTTGATATAAATATTCTATTTTCACGTCACATATAATCTGCCTGCCAAGCGAAGTCATTATAGCAAATTCTTCTTTAAGGAAATAGTTTAATTTTACAGGATAATGAAACGGAGGAAAAAAACATACTAACAATATGATCCAGCGAAAAATCTTACTCATAATATAATATTTACATTTTACCTACCTATTATTTTATTAGACAAGCTTACTCTCTCTATCCAAGCTGCATATTATAAAAGGCCGGCAACATACGTAACATGCTTGTTAGCCTCCTCTTCTATAAACATACTTAGAACAGAAATATAACACGATTAAGATATGAGAACAAAACCGCTAAGCATGTAGTGGCGGTGTAAAAATATTCATTATATTGAATAAAACTATTATTTACGGATTTTATCGCGTTTAATTACTTTAGTTTATTTTTATTATTATCCCGACGTTTCGGGTGCTTTACAGCACCCATGGTCGCGGGGGGGACTGAGATGTTTGACGTCCCAATGTCATAGTTAGTCCGGCTATCTTCAGTTTTTTTTTTTAATATTAATTTTTGGTCCGATTTACGCAAAACGAGCTTATAGTATCATGAAGTCTTGCAGTGGTATGCTTGGGTTTGGGTTTAATTTTGTTAATTGTAGGATCCCAAACAGATGGTAGCACCCAACCATCTTCTCTATAGAAATTTGGATGTTTTTTAATTTCAATAGCCTCGCGTATCATCCTTGGTAGAAATTGGTGTTCTTTTGCGAGAATTTGTGGTTTATCAAATCTAATGTAATGGTGGGGACGATCTTGAACATGTTCGCAGACTGAAGACTTCCCGGAGCGTCGGTGCTTCACATCAGCTATATGTTCCTTCACGCGGGTTTTTATAGATCTCTTTGTTTGACCTATGTAAGAGAGACCACATTCACAATCTAGCTTGTACACACCTGCATCTTGTAGAGGAATATTACATTTGATGGATGGTAAAAATTGACTAATCTATCTTAATGGACGCTCGCTTCAAGATGTAGCCAATCTTGTCCGTGACTCCTCTGACATATGGTAGTAGAGCAGACACGCGCTCGACTGTGGCCGGCTTCACTCGTTCACTGTGACGTAGGCGCGGGACCCGAAGCTTGTTGTCTTGCAATACTTGCTTGACGTGCTGAAGCTCCGCGGCCAGATGTTTTCTGTCACAGATCCCTCGTGGCTCTCCACCACCTTAAAAACGGCAAGGCCCTGGGCGAGGATGGAATTACAGCGGAGCTTCTGAAAGCGGGTGGAACAACGGTACTTGAAGTCCTTCAGAAGCTCTTCAACTCCGACCTCCATGGTGGCATTACTCCGGAGTCGTGGAGCAGATGCACGGTGGTCTTGTTCTTTAAGAAAGGCGACAACGCTCTCTTGAAGAACTACACCAGACCGATTTCCCTTCTGTGCCGCGTCTACGTGCTGTTTTCGAGAGTCATTACGAATCGTCTCGCACGCAGACTCGACGACTTCCAGCCTCCCGAACAAGCCGGTTTCCGAAAAGGCTTCAGTACCATAGACCACATACATACCCTTCGGCAAATTGTACAGAAGTCCGAAGAGTACAATCTGCCACTTTGCCTGGCGTATGTGGACTATGAGAAAGCCTTTGATTCCATCGAAATTTGGGCGGTGCTACAGCCTCTTCAGCGGTGCCTAGTTGACTGTCGGTATATTGAGGTGCTGAAGTGTTTGTACAGTAGGGCTACGATGGCTATCCGCGTACAGAACCAGAGTACGAAACCTATCCAACTGCAGAAAGGTGTAAGACAGGGTGATGTTATATCCCCGAAACTCTTCACCGCTGCGTTGGAAGACGTTTTCAAGCTACTGGACTGGAAAGGATACGGTATTAACATCAATGGCGAGTACATCACTCACCTTCGATTTGCCGACGATATAGTCCTTATGGCAGAATCGCTGTAGGACCTAAGCACTATGCTCAATGACCTCAATGGTGTCTCCCAACGGATAGGCCTTAAGATGAACATGGACAAAACAAAGATCATGTTTAATGTCCATGTCACACCTATGCCGGTAATAGTTGGGAGCACTATGCTCGAAGTTGTTGACGAGTACGTTTACCTGGGACAAATAGTCCGACTAGGTAAGTCCAACTTCGACCGAGAGGTCAATCGACGGATTCAACTCGGCTGGGCAGCGTTCGGGAAATTACGACACATCTTCTCATCGGGTATACCTCAATCTCTGAAAACTAAAGTGTACAACCAGTGCGTGTTGCCAGTGATGACTTACGGATCTGAGACGTGGTCCTTCACCGCTGGCCGTATGAGGACGCTCAAGGTCGCTCAGAGAGCTATGGAGAGGGCTATGCTCAGAGTTTCACTGCGTGATAGACTCAGAAATGAGGATATCCGCATTGAAACCAGAATGACCGACATAGCCCAACGGATTAGTAAGCTGAAGTGGCAATGGGCCGGCCATATAGCTCGAAGAACCGATAACCGATGGGGAAGAAAGGTTCTCGAGTGGCAGCCTCGTACCGGTAGGCGTAGTGTAGGGCGACCCCCCACTAGATGGAGTGACGACCTGGTGAGACATGCAGGAAGTCGATGGATGCAGGTGGCTCAGGACAGTGCTTTGTGGCATTACTTGGGGGAGGCCTATGTTCAGCAGTGGACTTGTGAAGGGCTGTAATGATGATGATGATGATGATCCCTCGTGCTCTCTGAAACAAAGATTTACCCACGGTAGCTAACTGTGAAGGATGATGGTGAGATTCACCATTTAGATATCGGTTGGTATGGGTCTTTTTCCTCAGTGTGACCAATAGTGCTATCAGGATTTCGGATGACTAAAACATCTAGGAAGTCTAAAGAATTATTTGTCTCTAACTCCATTGTGAATTGTATTTTAGAGTTTATGGAGTTAAGGTGGTCTAAAAATGCAGTTACTTTGTCAGATGGTAAAATTGTGAAAGTGTCGTCTACTTACCGCTTGTAGAACCTTGGATTTACAGGAGCAGTAAGAAGGGCTTTCTCCTCAAAGTCCTCCAAGAATATGTCGGCGACTATGGGAGACACAGGTGAGCCCATCGCCACACCATCTACTTGCTTGTAGAACTCCTCCTTCCACAATAGATAACCAGATGTGAGGCAATGTTCAAGTAGTATTGCATATTCTTGAGGCATGTTATTTTCTTCTAGCTTCCTAGTTACAATTGAGATGCAGTCCACAATAGGTAGGTATGTAAATAGTGACTGAACATCAAAACTGACCATAGTTTCATTGTTATCGAGATGTAGGTCTTTTATCTCACTCACAAAATGGTACGAATCCTTTGTGTGTGCTCTGGTATGTCCTCTCAGTGGAGATAGTATTTTTGCTAAGTATTGTGCCAGCTTATAAGTTGGTGAATCGATCTGGCTCGCTATGGGACGTAGTGGAGCGTTTGGTTTGTGTATATTCGGTAACCCATACAACTTCGGTGGTTTGGTACATGATGGTATTAGCGAATTCACGTCGAGATTTAATTTTTCGGAGTATTTCTTTATTAAATCGCTAGTTGTTTTAAGCGTGTTAGTTGTAGGGTCTGTTTTGACCTTTTTATATGTACTTTCGTCCGATAAAAGTTGTTGTATTTTAAAATTATATTCCGACGCGTCCATTACTACCGCAGCATTTCCTTTATTTAGGTATTATTTAGATAGTAATGGACGCGTCGGAATATAATTTTAAGATACAACAACTTTTATCGGACGAAAGTACATATAAAAAGGTCAAAACAGACCCTACAACTAACACGCTTAAAATAACTAGCGATTTAATAAAGAAATAATCCGAAAAATTAAATCTCGAACGTGAATTCGCTAATACCATCATGTGCCAAACCACCACACCACAAAGGTTGTATGGGTTACCGAAGATATACAAACCAAACGCTCCACTACGTCCCATAGTGAGCCAGATCGATTCACCAACTTATAAGCTGGCACAATACTTAGCAAAAATACTATCACCACTGAGAGGACATACCAGAGTACACACAAAGGATTCGTACCATTTTGTGAGTGAGATAAAAGACCTACATCTCGCTAACAATGAAACTATGGTCATTTTTGATGTTCAGTCACTATATACATACCTACCTATTGTGGACTGCATATCAATTGTAACTAGGAAGCTAGAAGAAAATAACATGCCTCAAGAATATGCAATACTACTTGAACATTGCCTCACATCTGGCTATCTATTGTGGAAGGAGGAGTTCTACAAGCAAATAGATGGTGTGGCGATGGGCTCACCTGTGTCTCCCATAGTCGCCGACATATTCATGGAGGACTTTAAGGAGAAAGCCCTTCTTACTGCTCCTGTAAATCCAAGGTTCTACAAGCGGTACGTAGACGACACTTTCACAATTTTACCATCTGACAAAGTAACTGCATTTTTTAGACCACCTTAACTTCATAAACTCTAAAATACAATTCACAATGGAGTTAGAGACAAATAATTCTTTAGCCTTCCTAGATGTTTTAGTCATCCGAAATCCTGATAACACTATTGGTCACACTGTGTATAGGAAAAAGACCCATACCAACCGATATCTAAATGGTGAATCTCACCATCATCCTTCACAGTTAGCTACCGTGGGTAAATCTTTGTTTCAGAGAGCACGAGGGATCTGTGACAGAAAACATCTGGCCGCGGAGCTTCAGCACGTCAAGCAAGTATTGCAAGACAACAAGCTTCGGGTCCCGCGCCTACGTCACAGTGAACGAGTGAAGCCGGCCACAGTCGAGCGCGCGCCTGCTCTACTACCATATGTCAGAGGAGTCACGGACAAGATTGGCTACATCTTGAAGCGAGCATCCATTAAGACATACTACAAGCCGCTGAAGAAGATTAGTCAATTTTTACCATCCATCAAATGTAATATTCCTCTACAAGATGCAGGTGTGTACAAGCTAGATTGTGAATGTGGTCCCTCTTACATAGGTCAAACAAAGAGATCTATAAAAACCCGCGTGAAGGAACATATAGCTGATGTGAAGCACCGACGCTCCGGGAAGTCTGCAGTCTGCGAACATGTTCAAGATCGTCCCCACCATTACATCAGATTTGATAAACCACAAATTCTCGCAAAAGAACACCGATTTCTACCAAGGATGATACGCGAGGCTATTGAAATTAAAAAACATCCAAATTTCAATAGAGAAGATGGTTGGGTGCTACCATCTGCTTGGGATCCTATAATTAACAAAATTAAACCCAAACCCAAGCATACCACTGCAAGACTTCATGATACTATAAGCTCGTTTTGCGTAAATCGGACCAAAAATTAATATTAAAAAAAACTGAAGGTAGCCGGACTAACTATGACATTGGGACGTCAAACATCTCAGTCCCGCCCAGTGACCATGGGCGCTGTAAAGCACCCGAAACGTCGGGATAATAATAAAAATAATCTAAAGTAATTAAACGCAATAAAATCCGTAAATAATAGTTTTATTCAATGTGTAGTGTTCGCGTAAATTTAAGAAATCATATTCCTTATAAATAAGTAGCCATAAACCGAGAAAGTTCTCTAAGAGTTATTCTGTCGCAGGTTCCATCCTCCTAGTCATTAACACTGTCCACGAGACAAATAATCTCAGCATTCAGCGACGAGGGCGAGGGTGCGTCAAGAAGTAAGAAATAAATAATTGGAGCGCGGTGCGGCCGCTCGCTTAGTGCGCGCAAGTTTATTCATATTGCCTCCTCCAATAGCTTTACTTTTTATAGAATAAAGATGACAGTTGAGCACACAGTTCACCTGATAGTAAGTGGATACTGGTGCCCATGGACATCTTTTCTTAATTATGAATCTAGTTGTAACTTTACTACTGAACTAAGACAGAATGCCCCGTTTCCAGTAAAAAGGGTCTCCGGTTCTCTACCCTCAAAATATGAAACTCAGCTATTGTACACTTGTATTTTGTATCGCGTTCCAAGATTATGGACATATATTTAAGGTTTAACAACACTGCCAGTTCTTTAAAGTAAGAATTAATGGTTATATACATTTTAATTTAGCATTAAATGGCACAAATCTTACAAGTTATATCTTGTCACCCATTACATCTTCACCCGGTATGCTGAATCTTATTGTGAGAGGATCGCAATATCGTATAACTGTAACAGCCACTCCGTATTGCCTTCCAAATAGATTAATTTTCAGTTTTTCACAGACACATACGACTTTGTTAAAAAAGTTAGACACTTGTCTACAGCTCCAGCTCAGAATATAATTATAATAACACCTTGTTGAATTCTGTGTGCTGTCACAGAAAATGAAATTATTCAATGATAAAACTTTTGCCGACTTACTCGAGAATTTGCAATTATCTCACTGCAATCAGCAATCTTGGAAATACACGTGAAATGGTTTTTAAAGTTTGTATATCACTAGCGACCCGCGCCGGCTTCACCTGGTTAGCATTGAATCAAATTAAATATTATCAAAGACCAATTATTTTATCAATTTTTCGTTTTTCAAAAAAATCTTTAACTTTTGTGATTTGAAAACTTATTTCTTCCCGCACAATCCCTAATGGGGTAGCCAGAGAGAACAGATCGCTAAGTGTCACGATCCTTACATACCTCTTTCGCTTCTTTCAGGTTCATTAACTTCTTCATAAATGCACGTCTAGGTATCCGAGTACTCTTGACTTTCCCCTCTTCGAGCAATTTGCTCACATGGTCTTCGAAAGTTAGTCTCGGTCTACCTCGACACCTTTAAATATTTACTTTCGCTCTATATATTTTCTTCACCATTCGGTCTTCACTTATTAGCTCAACGAGCGCAAACCATTGGAGTACGCCCCTATCAATTTTTGTCATAAGGTCATCTTTCAATCCTGCCATATTGCGAATCTCTTCGTTTCGCTTTCAATCGGCTATGGTAACGCCACACATTTTACGAAGAGATCGCATCTCCACTGCATTCAACTTGCTTTTATGCTTCTTCTGGCGTACCCAGGTTTCGCTGCCATATAACAAAGTCGGTACCAACACTGCGTTATGTATTGCAAGGCGTGCACTCTTCACCACACCTTGCCTTTTGACTAATGCATTCAGGGCACCATTGACTTTGTTTCCGGCAGCGACACGCCTATCCACATCTAAATCACATCTTCCGTCCCGGCTGAAAGCACTCCCCAAGTATACAATTTCATTTACCTGTTCTAGACATTCCTGATTTACCCATATTTCACATTTCGTTCTCTCTTCGTCTTTTTCAAATACCAAAACCTTAGTTTTATTAGCATTCAAGCGGAGACCTTTAATTTCACATTCCTCTTTCATACACGTGACTACTGTCTGCAGTTCTGCTTCTGATGGTGCAATAAGCACTGCATCATCAGCATACAGCAGACAATTTACTTTAATGTCACCCAATTTCACACCCAAACAGCTATTTTTCAGCTTCTGTAAACAGCTGTCGAGATACAGTATGAACAGCCAGGAAGACATGACACAACCCTGTTTTACGCCCGCTTGGACGCTAAACATGGGTGACAGGTCATGCCCTATCCGCACACAGGCTTTACAGTCATAGTAAAGGGACTGCACAACCCTTAAAAATCGACTATCCACACCATATCCCGGCAACAGTTCCCACATTTTCTTCCTTATAACCTTATCAAATGCTTTCTCCAGATCCACAAAAGCACAGAAAATACTCTGGTTAACACTCAGAAGCTTTTCCGTGATCATGCGGAGAGAAAACATTTGATCCGTGCAGATTAACATCATATCTTTTCCCCTTCTTCTATAAAAAAAATCCTCTTCTAGGTCTAAATCCGCATTGTGCCTCCCATAAGAATCTTTCTGATTTCTCTTACGTCCTACGTGTCAAAACCTTCGAGTAAACTTTACTTGCTAAACTGGTCAAGCTGGTCGCCCGATAGCACCCGCAGTTAAAAATGTGAACCTTTACCTTTATATAAAGGCACAATGACCGGGGATCGCCAATTATCCGGGACATCTCCCGTCCGCCAGCACAATATTGCACAGCAGACGAAAGCTGTCCCAGACGCGAGGCCCACCGTACTTGACCATTTCAGCAGTAACTCTGTCTAGTCCTGCAGCCTTACCACATTTCAAACTTCGAATCGCACGTTCAATCTCTTTCATGCTGATGACCTCAGTGTCTGGCGTGCCAGTCACGGAATCACCCCTGGATCCTTCACTGAGATCATGACACGCATACATTTCTCTGTAAAATTCACTCCATCGCTGCATGACGTCCGATTTTTCTGAGAGGACGTCATTGGTTCTCGAAAGCACTTTGTTCATTCTTAAGGCTGTCGCACCACTCCGGGACCTTCCAACCTCTTTCCAGAAGAGTTTGGAGTTTTCCTTAAAGTTGTGCGACAACCTCTCGTCCGCTTCTATTCTACACCTTTCACGTACTTCCTCAATCAATGTTTTCCCATGAACTTTCTGCAGCTTATATCTTTCTTTCATTTTCTCTCTCATTCTTTTACTACTACCTCTTTTTGTCGTTCCACATACTTCTTCCGCTGCACTTACCATTCCATCCCTAAGGTTCTGCCATGTTCTCTCCACACATTCTTTCCTGCCATTGATGGTGTCATGCTTTTCAGCTACCCTCGTGTGATATTTGTCCCTAGTATCCGCTTCCTGAAGCTTCCAGCTTCGGATGCAACAGACCGACTGTGGTTCTGTTACTGCTGTCCGGTAGCGCCAACCCGCGAACAAACCCCTAAATCTAGTAATTACTAGATAGTGATCCGTTCCCAGGTCAGCACCCCTGAACACTCGTGTATCCATCACCTGTTTTCGCAGTCGGTCATCCACCAGGAACAAATCAATCATACTTCTCTCATTCTTTCTTTCTCTAGTGTACATATGGATTTTCCTGTGATTGAACATAGTGTTTGTCACAAGGAGACCCTTTTCCTTGCATACAGCCAGTATAAGCTTGCCAGCATCATTAACCCTTTTATCGCCAAACTTTCCAAGCACCGACTCGTATCCTGGTCGAGCGATACCTACCCATCCATTCAAATCACCACATACAACAGTTCTTTCGTTTCCCTTAACCAAATCTAGAACTTCTCTTACATTCTCCCAAAACTCCTCCAGCTCAGCCCTGGACGACGAAGCTACCGGCGCATAAACAACCAAAAGGAATAACTTCGTCAGTCCCAGTTTAAAGCGAACCCAGAGAAGTCTTGAGTTCACAACCTTGTATTCAGTCATAAGATCGACCAACCGGGACGACAACAGCACCCCCACTCCCTGGCAGGCGTTCTCGTTTTCCGGGACTCCGGACCATATAGCTAACGTCCCGCAGGGAGCTCTTCAGTACCACTGCCTTTCCGTTTGGTGTACGACATACACACGACATCTAATTCTCTTTCTTTCATTATTTCGATCAACTCATTCGTCTTATCTCTCACGCCCCCTCTAACATTCCACGTGCCAACTCTGCACTCCGTCCTCCACCATCCGCCGTATCGGGCTGTGCGTGACGGGTGGCGGTCCCCATCGCCGCTTTGCGCGCTGCATTCCACACCAACGGGGACGAGCTGGTGTGCGTCGCCTTGGGGGGACGCCCTAACTCTCGTTTGCATGGGTGCGCAGCTGTGTAGAATTGCAGCCCTGAAAACACTCTAGACGGATTATATTCTATCATAACTGCCTTGCTCCCGGGTTTGAATCCCGAGTCGGATGGAAATTAGTTATTGAATCTATCTGTCAAGAAATTCTTCGTAGCAGCCCGGAGTCAGAAATTTAGCGGTGATTCACCCCCCCCTCCCCTGCCTCGGAAAGACGTTGGCGTAGCGTCTAATCTCCCTCCGGTCGTGTTGGATTAATTCTAAGATCTTAGTGGCAGAGCGTGTCGTGCGGTGCATTCAGCAAACATTTTGAATTGCTGTAACGCTCTCTAATGAGGCCGTAATCTTATTTGAAATGACACATTTCCCGTATTCCGATCTCAAAGCAACGTCATATCAGTTCAGGCAGCAAGTGTCATGCGTTCTAAATCGTCTTGTCTGTTACTTTGAGTTGATATTCGACTTTAACAACGGGACAGGTGTGAGTCGACAGTTATTCAGAACTCAGTTCAAATGTAGAACTGTACTGTAGCCCACACGACACAGTATTGTATGGAGTCTAATTAAACACCTAGAACTCCTGACACACGTCTCTTCGGTGACATTCACATAAAAGAACAAGTTTTAAAAATGTAAGCCCCAGTTCGATTCAAACGTATATTTCTGTTACATTTTGAAGCTTTTATACTCGCATCTAAGGCCATGGAGAACTTAAGCATAAAAACCCTGCAGATCTATGAGAATGGTCTTTGGGACACTTTAAGTTCATTAATTATGCTATATTGTAAAATGTTGGAAATAAAATTGACTATTACTTAATACTTTAACACTCATAGTTTTGTTTTAAAATTGATGAATAGGTTTTTTTTTATTGAAACTGGATTTTGCATCATAAATTTAAGAGATAGAACATAAGTTTATTTATAGAATAAGAAAATTGAAAAATGAGCTCAAAGTTTACCAGATGGTGAGTGGATGCCGTGGATGTGGATGATGCTGTGGCTCATAGGCATAGATGTCTATTGGCCACAGCATCTACTTATCACAAAACATTAATCCTCGATTAAGAATGAAAATGCAGATGCGTTGTCACTCCTGGGGACTAAGATGGAATGCCTCGTTTTCAGTAAAAAAGGTCTCCGGATCTCTACATTCACCATACGAAACGCAGCAGTATTAAGCTGCTATTTTACGCTGGTATTATGTGAGAGCGTGGTCCTTCCTCGGTATAGCCGACCCATTCTTGTTACAACCATAATATAGCTGCAACGTAGCTCTACCACGTATGTAGTTCAGTTCCTTACTTTTTGTCTAAAAGTACAAACGAAAGAAATTTCGAATTGTCTTATTCCCTTATAGTTTAGGAAATAGTTATTAAAATTTATTTTTATAAGTTTTTTAATTACATGCAAAAATACGTAAATGTTTTTCGGATAAAATAAAACCTTGATCACTCTTGAGATTACTCTCTTAATTTGTTTGTAAAGTTTTTACACAAAATGTTTAGCCATTTTGAAGATAATATATACACTATACATAGACAGTCTGGATAGATAGACAGACAAGAGAAAATTTTAAATATGTTCATTCAAGTCGTAATAGCATGCAAACAACCCTCTGAGCTAAATAAAAGCCAATCATTTTGACATTGCAAACACTTCAATTTTATTTATATGTATATATAATAATATAATGAAAATTATAAATGACTATTTTATTTATAATCATATAAGTCAAGATGAAACGAATACACAGTCCATCTGATGGTGACGGCAATTCTCTATTAACAATTAAAGTGCAGATGCGTAGTAACCTCTGAGGACTATATAAGATTGTAAGATAGAGTTGCTTATTATCATTATCACCAAAAAAGACAACATCATGTATAAAGAGACAGTATAATGCGTTAAATAAGTGTGATTTTCAAGCTAGGTCATAATATTTGTTATATACGCAATCCATACTTATTATAATATTTAATCATACGCCTTCTACCTTCTTGTGATCGTAGTGTGTCTTCTTATTTTTCATTAGTGAGTTAAAGAGGTTCATGTCCAGCATTGCATGTAACCTCTTCCCAAACCTTTTCCATTGTAGGTATTTGCCATATTCGTCGCGCTCGGCAGTTGGATTAGGATTCGCAATAGCAGCCGGGGTTAGCTTCTGCGAGCAGGTGATGTCGTAGAAGGAGGCTATGGAGAAGGAGTGGGAAGGAACGGCAAATACACCAATCGATAGCCGGAGAACCGGACAGCTGGGCCCCGAATATAAGGCCCTTCTTTATCCCCTTTAATTGAGGCCCAGGCGGCGAACACGAGGATTGGCTGCTGTCTATATATAGTATGCTATATATAGTGGGCTGCGTATTTAGCAGGGATGGGAGATATGATAAGGATATAGAACGACGAGTGAATGCGGGAAATAGAGTAAATAGGGCCCTGCACTCTATTGTGAAGAGTCAAAATATGTCAAAAAAGGCACGTATGGCAATTCACAATGCTGTGTTGGTCCCTACTTTAACGTATGGTAGTGAAAGTTGGGTGTGGCAGAAGAAGCACGAGAGTATAATCAACGCAGTAGAAATGCGGTCGTTAAGGAGTATGTTAGGGCTGAATCTGAACGACAGGGTAAGAAATTGTGTAATAAGAGAAGAGTGTGGTTTGCAAGATGATGTTGTGACTAGGATTAAGAAAGGAATGCTTCGGTGGTTTGGTCATGTGGAAAGAATGAATGAGGAAAGAGTGACAAAGAAAATTTATGTTGCGAAAGTGAATGGCAGAGTCGGAAAGGGACGTGCTAGGCGAAAATTTATCGACCAAATTGGTGATTTATTGAAAACGGGCCAAATTAAGAGTACCCTTAACCGACGAGCATGTATGCGTAGGTGTATGGATGTGAAGGAGGCGAGAGGGGTATGTCAGGATCGTGCCAAATGGAAGTCTGTAGCCTCTGCCTACCCCTCTGGGTGACAGGCGTGAGTGTTTATATTTATATGCTATATATAGTATGCTGTCTATGTATAGTCCTCGTTGTAATGCGTATGGCGTGTTTCCCGTATGCTTCCAAATGAATTAGGAGTGTAGAACTCCTCTTCAACTCATTTCTCGAGAAGAAGCCTGCAAGTGCAAAGCGTTTCCGTAGTCCTGGCAAAAAGAAAAGCTATGAACACCGTGAGGTTTTAGCCGGTAAAAGCCTGGCATAACCAGTCTATTGCTCGGATGATAGACAAGTATCCACGAGGATTTCCCTAAATACAAAAAGAAAAGATTCGCAGCAGCAGCGCACTTCTGACGCTGCTCTCTATGTTCAGTCTAGGGATAGACACATGACTTAAATGAGATGGGAAGGAAAAAAAGGAAAGAGGGGAAAATTAGCTAAGACCCTATTAAAAATGATATGATGTGGTTTTTTTTTACTTTCATGAGCACTTCCCACCCTCTATTGTATGTACTACTTCCTGTACTACTTCCCACCCTCTATACATGTACCCTTATCGCTAATCTCCACACTACTACACTAAGAAAGACCCACCACCGTCGATAAAAAGACAAGTTTTTCGGCTCCAAACGGGGCTTTAGTGGAAATAGACTATGATGATTAACTGCAGAATCTATTTAATGACGCGAATTTCAGCTTAATAATTTGAACATATTTAATATTAGATATTTCCGCAAAGTAACGCTTGATTCTATTAATTATCATGGAATAAGATTTTTATTCGGAAATCATGAGAACTTTTTAGTGTTTCCCATAAACGTCCGCCGAGACAAAATAGCTTAATGGTTCTACCACCACATGGCCCCTTAGAGTTTTTGTTATAACTAGTTTTTTCGTGCATTGACACGGAATTGTTAATAGAACTAGGACTCATCTATTCCTTGAAGTGAGAGATAACGAACAAAGTTGTTCAGTAAATCGGCAGTCAATACGTTGCATGTCCTCGTTACACGTCATGTACGATTATTAGTCGAGTTTCGCTAATTCAGACTACAGTGATCTCCCAAATAATGCCACAAATCATGGTCCCAAACAAACTGCATCCATTGAACAGATGACCGTACACTGTGTAAACTATGAAACTGCCACTCGAGAAATTCGGCTTCAGTGCTAAGTACAAATAAACATGAAGTTCCCTTAGCCACTGTGCAACCCCATTACACAAGCAAACTTATATTATTATTGCAACGTAATCCTCTATTCAGCTGACGCACAATACGATACTCGAACGTTTGTCGTTGATGATATTTAGAAGACAAAAAATAAATATCGTTTATATTTAATACTGGCGTAAAATAGCCAATTTTTAATATTACTAATAAAAGGTAAGCAAATTTATTTTGCTTATTACAGGGAAGTGCTAGTCTACAATCATACATCGATTTGGTGGTAAGTGAAAAAATAAATGTCAGTTTTTCATAAACGGCTGAAAGGATTAAAATAAAATTTGGCACACTGCGTGATACACTTAGAAATGAGGATATCAGCAATACAACCAGGGTAACTACCTTAACCCAACAGATCAATAAGCTGAAGTAGCAATTGGTCGAGCATAGAGCTCAAAGAACCGACAACACATGTCGAAGAAAGGCGCTTGAATTGCAGCCCTGTGCGACGGGAATATCGGGTGACCTCCACTAGACGGAGTGGCGCCCTGGTAAGAGATGCGAGAAGTTGATGGGTGAAGTTGGCTAAGGACCGTGCCTTGTGACATTTTTTGGGGGAGGCCTATGTCCCGCAGTGGACTTGTGAAGGGCTATATTAACGATAATAACTGCACAGATGTACATTTTATAAAGGAAAGGAACGTATGATAAGTTGAGAAAGGAAAATATATAAATTACAGTTTGTTCTTATCCGTTAAGATTGCCACAGAATGGTAATGTTTTTCGAAAGTATGTTTTTTAATAGAATAAGGTTGACGAATAAACAGTCTACCTGATGTTAGGTAGATGCTGTGGCCCATAGACATCTACATTTATACTCGATTAGGAATCAAAATGCAGATGCGTCGACACCCCTGAAGACTAAGATGGAATGCCTCGTTTCCTGTAAAACGGGTCTTCGGTTCTCTACACTCACCATACGAAACACAGCGGTACAGGGCTGCTATTTTACGCTAATATTCCGTGAGAGCGTGGTTAATCCTCGGTCGAGCACCCGTTCGTGCTACAACCATAATATAGCTGCAGCATGGCTCTACCACGTACGTATATGTGTATATATCTTTGGTACGCTCTATAACTTAAACGGCTTGATGGGTTTTAATATATATGGGGTCGTTAGATACGTATTAATTGTGAGTGACATAGGCTACAAAATAATTATGTATTGCATCCGTCAATACAAAAAGGGGAAGAGAAGTTTCTTTTTTTCAGTAAACTTTTTAACGCGGTCGTGTTTTTAGTAACCTTTTTAACCATTCTAATTGTTTTAAATATGCGGGATGCATTTTAGCACACATTTCGTTTAGCGTGACCTTAGCTGAGTTATAATTTTCTCTAAGTGAGAAGTCGTGTTTGCTCTGCGTTTACATTAAGCTCACTTAATCCTCTTCATTTAAAATGAATTCCGCAACATTGCGGCACAGTAGGTAGAATATAAACTAAAAATAAAAACGTAAAATACTTGTTGTTTTTTTTTTTTAAATAAATAATTGTATTATGGTAATGTTGGTAATGTGAGAGAATCTATCATAAATATAATATTTTTATATTGTTCGCAAAACCAACAGCATTTTTTTTACTTTATATTATATATATATATATATATATATATATATATATATATATATATATATATATATATATATATATATATATTATGCATTTAGAGATGAGGTTAGAAATTAAAGAAAATACGAACAAACGCAGGTAGAATTGAAGGTAGATGGAGAAATACTTACTCGTTTGTGCAGTACAATTTTCACTGTAGGTGCCGTGCGCAGGATATTCTGTGTAAATGATTCTACGAGTACTAAGACTCGTAGAATGACAGTATTGTAGTTCTGTTCGTATAAATAATTCTTCTAAAAGATCGTGTTTCTGAGAGGCTGCCCTATTTTACATGTCGTGTGTTTTACGTAAATACATACAGCGGAAATACCTTGAAATGACGTCGCTTTCCGATGTGTCACAGTCCTCATTCAACGTAGCGAATTCTTTGATCCTTTCTATCATTCTATCTGCTATCGAGTAGTGAATATAATTTAGGATGACGATGATATTTAATATGATGCTACAACACCAAACTTTATTCTCGGATTTTATTATCACCATTTTTCTGAACTGCCTCCCAATATAGAAGCTAATTATGACCGTATTCACGTCAAAAAATATGTAAGGATAATGACAAAATGCCTAACTCACCTTCATGCGGTAACAGAACATTAGGTACAGTTGCCTGTTTATTAAAAAACAAAGCGTTGTTTAAAAATCCATCACTATAATACCGTACATAACCGCAGAGTGGTGAATACAATTATATTCATAGATATACTCCGACTAAACGTCACAATAGAATTACAGGGCTGTAAGGCATTACAACTTAGTCCTCGGAGGTGACAACACATCTCTAAACTTCTACGTTTGAAGCTAGTTGCAGGTGCGTCCACGGATTGCAATATCCACGTTACCACTTCAAATTACCTGCTCAAAGTTAAATGACAAGTTATTTGGTAAAAAAGTAAATAGAACAGTGTCTCAACGTAAAACAAACTTACACACTACAATTTATGTGAGTATGAAAAAATTGTAAATTTTTAAATATACTCCTAACTTAATTTGAACTATTACTCGTGGACTTAAAGGATTTCCTACGTTAAAAGGCTTTTAGTGCACCATGCATGAATTTCTGCCCAGCGCAAAGTAAGCATAGGAAATTCATTGAACAAAAAGTTTTTGTATTTAAAACGTTTTTCTTACTATCAGGGTATAAAGATTTTGAATAAAAATATACCCGGTTAAAAAACGTATTTAATTAAACGCCTTTCATATTATCAAAAAACAATAAAAGCTCATCGCTCAAAAAAATGAGAACTCGAACATCAACGTTTTTGTAATACGATTCTATTATAACTTTTATCTTGATGAATAGAAACTATTTTGAAAATCCATTTGCTGCAGCACGGACAGGAGGAACAGGCCCGTCGACACGAGGAACAGGCCCGCCGACAGGAGAAACGGGCCCGTCATTTGGAAGAGCAGCTGAAACGCGATAAGGAAGAGCAGATGCTCTTCATGAAGGACATCCACGCTACCTTCGGGAAAGAGATACGGAAGGTGAAGGATAAGGTTGTTCAACATGACAACCGCCGGTCATAAGCTGAAACCTGAATCGACCAAGTAAACAATCGGGTTGACAACATAATGGCTGACACGAAGAAATCACTAGACGAACTCAAACTTGGTGATAGTCCGTAGTAGCTAATACACCTTTGCTACGTGGGTTCAAAGTGCCGTCGTTCGACGGGAATTCTTTCTGGTCGGCCTACAAAATCCAGTTCGAGGCTGTTATGAAGGCGAACGGCTGGAATAAAAGTCAGGCTATGACTGCTCTCAAACTAGGCCTGCGCGACCAGGTCTTAACTGTTCTAGAAGCTCTCGGGAAGGAAGTGACTTATGAGCAGCTCCTTGAGGCATTGGAGGCGAGATACGGTGACGCTCACCTGGAAAACGTCTTTCGTGCGCAGCTTAGAGATCGCGTGTAATGCATTAACGAAAACCTGCAGCAGTGGCCTCTTGAGGTGGAGAAGCTGGTGCAAAAAGCATACCGGTCTGTACCTGCGCTCATTAAAGGGAACCTGGCGCAGACATTCATTGATGGTATCCGTGACCTTAAAGTCAGAGCTGCTGTGAGGCTCGGGCACCACGTGACGCTTAAGGAAGCATTGGCCCATGCACTTGAGGTTGAAACCGTGCGGCGGTATCATCGTTCCCATCGCGTTAGGGAGGTTGCAGCAGCTACAGCAGTTTGCGATCGCAATAATGGATACAGCCCTAGGTGCTATAGCTGTGGAGAAAGGGGCCATCTTCGATTCAGCTGCCCTAAGCGAACTGTAGAAACGGAACATAATCGATCTCGAGGGGGTGGTGCGGCTAACGGCACCGCCCAGCAATCGCAGGATCATCGTTCTCCTCAGGTTAGGGAGGTTGCAGCACCTACAGTTTGCGACCACAATAAAAGCTATAGCCCAAGGTGCTACGGCTGTAGGGAAGGGGGCCATTTTCGTACACAGCTGTCCTAAGCGATCTGTAAAAGGGGAAGGTGATCGATCTCGAAAGTTTGTTGCGGCTAACAGCACCGCCCAACAGCAGCAGAAATACGACTTTACTATCGAACACTGCAGCGGCGGATAAATGGCATAGCAACACAGATGCTGATGATCGCAAGAATAATAGTAGGCAAGAGGGTAAGGAAGTGGTGTCTGTGAGGATTCTCAGGACAGATCACGTCAGCAACGAATGGAAGGACAGCGTACGACATGCACAGTAGGAAGATTCGGACATTATGCCGATTCTGGATTGGATGAAGACCAGTGCCCTCAAGCCCAAGTGGAGCAACGTCTCAGCGATGAGATCGACCACGAAAACCTATTGAGCCGTTGGGAAGAGCTTGCTGCTTCAGGATGAAGTTCTATGCCGTAAATGGGAAAGTGGTCGGGGATACAACTGTCGTTTGCAAATGATTGTCCCTAAAGCTAAAGTGCCGGACGTTCTACAGCTGTACCTTAATGGTTGTTCAGGAGTCCATCTAGGAGTTAAACGAACTCTACTGAAGATCCGAGAATGGTTTTACTGGGTCCATTATCGTGATGATGTTGAGGATTGGTGTCGCAAATGTACAAGTTGTGTGGCTGTAAAGGGACCTCAGACTCGTAGTAGAGGTGCATTGAAATTGTACAATGTTGGTGCACGATAGCAGAGGACACTCCTTGACGTTGCGGAGCCGTTTCAGAAAATTGCAAGAGGTACTCCTAAGATCGTCCATTTGGATCAACTGGCGCGTTATTATGAGGCCGATAATGCTTGGGACGAGCATGTCTTAGGAGGGGGCAGTGTTGCGCGCCTAAGTTGATGTCTGAAGCTTAAGTATCGGTGTTGGCGTGGAGAACAGTTGTCTCTTTTTTGTGACAAACGAAAAGGTATTTGTTTTGTGGTCGGTGCACACTGTAAAATGCCTGGCTTCGACCATACAACAGAAGTGTTTGATAGCTTCGTATATTGCCAATAGTTCTCTGTCATATGGACTGTATTTTTTCTGTGCTGACATAAGTTTTCTGTAGAAAAACGCTAGGGGTTCCCAGCAGTGTTTCACTTTTTGCTATAGAACGGCTCCTATGGCTTTATCAGATGCGTCAGTGTATAGTGATAATTCTGCGTGAGGATTTGGATGTGCTAATATGGTGGCATCAGACAGCGAGGATTTACAATCTTCGCACGCCTTCAGCATCTCGGGGCTCATGACTACCGGTTTGGATTCTTTAATATTTTTGCCACATAATGCATCAAGAAGCGGAGCTTTTGTACGTTTGTGTTTGAAGTGTACGTGTACGTGTACGTTTGTGTGTGTTTGAAAGATGCAACAAGCATCCTTCAAACACCTACAAAAATAGTTCAGCATACCGAGGAATCTTCGGAGTTCTCTAGCTGTTTTTGGTAATGGGAAGTCTTTGATCGCTGCCACTTTCGTCTCCATTGGACGAGTTCCCTGCGCTGAAATGTGGTAACCCAAAAAGTCTACTTCCTTGACACCTAATATACTTTTAGAAGTATTTATGAGTACTCCGTACTTTTCAAGTCGTCGAAAAAGTGTCTTAAGGTATTCCGTATGCTCTTCTTCGGTATGTGAAAATATCAATATGTCGTGAAGATATTCAAATGTGAAATCTAGTCCTTGGAGTACCTCATTTATGAATCTTTGAAACATTTGGGCTGCATTCCGGAGGCTAAACATCATGAATGGGAACTCGAACAACCCAAACGAAGTCGTGATCGCTGTCTTTTCAATATCACTGTCAACTACAGGAATCTGGTTGTAAGCTTTCACTAGATTTAATTTTCTGTATATATTACAACCAGCAAGCTGATGACCAAAGTCTTGTATGTTTCTGAGGGGTAGCAATCCGGGATGGTCCGTGCGTTTGAAGCTCGATAATCACCACAAGGCCTCCAGCCATCGTCTTTTTTGCGTACTAGGTGTAGTGCTGAGGACCAAGAGCTTTCCGAGCGTCGTGCTGTGCCGTTCTTCAACATTTCCTCAAATTCCTTTCTAGCTATAAGGAGTCTATCAGGAGCTAAACGACGAGGTCGTTCATCTAGTATCGAATGGAAGAACTAAACTTTCTAGAAAGTCCACACTCAAAATTTCTGCACTTAGTCGGTCGGGACCGGTATTTGCTGGAATATTCTGGATGTTTCGTTGAAAAAAGCCTATATAAAGCCGCGATCGGGGTAGTATTGAATTGGCGATACGAGCGAGGCTTTCGGAGTGGAATAAAGTGAATTAAAGTGTTAAGTGTGATTAATTATTAGTGTGATTTAAGTTTTAATTGGTATTCAGTAATTAAAGTGTAAATTTTGTTAATTCAACAGTTTTTATTGCCACGAACCCTAATCTCGTAACAATAGTATAAAAAAATACGATAGTGTTTTTCTACGTTGGAAAACACTATCGTATTTTTACACAATTTTTAAGAGTAAACGCAGGTGGCTATACATTTGAATAATACGTTTTTCACAAATTTATTTCTGTCACACTGTGCCTCAAACCTCCCCGTGTAACGCACGAGAGAGAAGACTGCAGCTCAAACTGATTATATCTATGAAAAATTAACGGAATCATTACCTCACATTTCGCCTGTTTCCCCTGTTTTGCTTTTTTAATTCTTATTAATTATTTATAAGGTGTCTGATAAAGGCGGTATAACAATTTAAATAATTTTAAAAGGTTAGGAGTCTTCAAAAGTTTTACAGGTAACTAATTTTTAAAGAAAAATATAAAATCGTGTGATAAAAAATAAAGATTGTCATTACCTAGAGAGAAAGCACAAAAATACTACAGACCTAAACGCAGCCTTGATATGATATAGTGCCATAAATGTATTAATAAAACTCAAAAGCACCATGTCCGAACCTATCTAACAAATTAGTTACATCAGATTCGAACATAAGACGCAGATAACTTACTTAAGTTGTGTTTTAGTAACAACAACTTTCTAGGCATCAGCAATATGAAAGCGCATTCATGAATATTGAACACAAGAAGTAAGTGGGGGAAAGAAGCCATACCGTTTTTACCCGATTCAGAAATGTCTGTCATTTGTTGAAAATCTGCGCACACAAAAACAGTCATCAGTCACTACGAAACTCGCACAAAAATTATAACAATAAACTAACGACAAATAAGTAAAGAATTACAGTATCGCTCGTTTACAGCTACAATTCGGATCTGTTGCTCAACCGATCTGCATAATTTATGAGAGCGAACGGTTAGTGTTTGTAAAGAAATCCTTAACAACACGATGATTATTTTAATTTTTAACTTTGAAAGGCTCTACCAAGTATTTCCGTGTTCGTGAAAACGAAGTAGATATACGTGTTAGAGCCACATTGCAGCGGTTATAAAACGAACGGGTTGGCTCGACCTAACCGAAGTAATATCACGCTCTCATAAAATACTAGCGTAAAATAGCAGCCTAATACTACTGTACTTTATTTCGTATGGTTAGTGTAGAGAACCGGATACACTTTTTATTGGAAATGAGACATTACATCTTAGTCCTCAGGGGTGACAATACATCTGCATTTTAATTAGGGAAAAATATAGATGGCTATGGGCCACAGTGTCCACTTACCATAGAGTACCTTATTCTATAAAAAAGCAAATACCAATAATGCGATTAAAAATTACTTACATATGAAAGGTAACTCCATATTTTATAAATTTGACGTTGCAGATCTGTTTTTGCAGCAAAAAAAAAAAAACTAAACAATTCGGCATATTTGTCGGAGGTCAAATCAGCCGTGCAAATAGATTTCTAAAGTACTGTAATGATGACATGTTCACAGCCTTCATAAATCTCAAGAGATGCACAGGGGCCAGAGAAATCATTTTCTTAGCCCATCCTTCCGGATAGAACCCAGATCCTGCTATCGAGTTAAATCAAGTGACGGAGTTTGCCCGAAAACACAACGCTGAACTTGTGATGGCATGTGATGCTAATTCTCACCACAATGCCTGGGGAAGAACGATCAACGAAAGAGGTGAGTTACTTTATGACTTTCTCATACCCACTCACCTGGTAAGCCTAAACTTTGGTTTTACACCAACCTTTGTAAATCGACTGCCTGTCTGTCTGTCTGACTGCCTGCCTGTCTGTCCGACTGCCTGTCTGTCTGTCTGACTGCTTGTCTGTCTGACTGCTTGTCTGTCTGTCTGACTGCTTGTCTGTCTGACAGCCTGCCTGTCTGTCTGACTGCCTGTCTGTCTGTCTGACTGCCTGTCTGTCTGTCTGCCTGTCTGACTGCCTACCTGTCAGTCTGACTGTCTGTCTATCTGTCTGACTGCCTGTCTGTCTGACCGCCTGCCTGACTGTCTGACTGCCTGTCCGTCTGTCTGACTGCCTGTCTGTCTGTCTGACTGCCTGCCTGTCTGTCTGACTGCCTGCCTGTCTTTCTGACTGCCTGTCTGTCTGTCTGTCTGACTGCCTGTCTGTCTGTCTGACTGCCTGTCTGTCTGTCTGTCTATTTGCCTGTCTGTCTGTCTGACTGCCTGTCTGTCCGCCTGTCTGACTGTCTGTCTGTCTGTCTGACTGCTTGTCCGTTCGTCTGACTGCCTGCCTGTCTGTCTGACTACTTGTCTGTCTGACTGCCTGTCTGTCTGTCTGACTGCTTGTCTGTATGTCTGTCTGACTGCCTGTCTGTCTGTCTGACTTCCTGTCCGTCTGTCTGACTGCCTGTCTGCCTGTTGACTACTTGTCTGTCTGACTGCCTGTCTGTCTGTCTGACTGCTTGTCTGTCTGACTGCCTGCCTGCCTGTCTGACTGCCTGTCTGTCTGTCTGACAGCCTGTCTGTCTGTCTGTATGACTGCCTGTCTGTCTGTCTGACTGCCTGTCCGTCTGCCTGACTGCTTGTCTGTCTGTCTAACTGCCTGCCCGTCTGTCTGATTGCCTATCTGTCTGTCTGACTGCCTGTCTGTCTGATTGCATGCCTGTCTGTTTGACTTCCTGTCTGTCTGTCTGACTGCCTGTCTGTCTGTCTGTCTGACTGCCTGTCTGTCTGTCTAACTGCCTATCTCTATGTCTGACTTCCTGTCCGTCTGTCTGACTGCCTGTCTGTCTGTCTGACTGCCTGTCTGTCTGACTGCCTGTCTATCTGTCTGACTGCCTATCTGTCTGACTGCTTGCCTGTCTGTCTGACTGCCTGTCCGTCTGTCTGACTGCCTGTCTGTCTGTCTGACTGCCTGTCTATCTGTCTGACTGCCTGCCTGTCTGTCTGACTGCCTGACTGTATGTCTGACTGCCTGTCTGTCTGTCTGTCTGTATGACTGCCTGTCTGTCTGTCTGACTGCTGTGTCTGTCTGACTGCCTGTCTATCTGTCTGACTGCCTATCTGTCTGACTGCTTGCCTGTCTGTCTGACTGCCTGTCCGTCTGTCTGACTGCCTGTCCGTCTGTCTGACTGCCTGTCTATCTGTCTGACTGCCTGCCTGTCTGTCTGACTGCCTGACTGTATGTCTGACTGCCTGTCTGACTGTCTGTCTGTATGACTGTCTGTCTGTCTGACTGCCTGACTGCCTGTCTGTCTGCCTGACTGCCTGTCTGTCTGTCTGTCTGACTGTCTGTCTATCTGTATGACTGCTTGTCTGTCTGACTGCCTGCCTGTCTTTCTGACTGCCTGTCTGTCTGTCTGTCTGACTTCCTGTCTGTCTGTCTGGCTGCCTGTCTGTCTGTCTGTCTAACTGCATGTCTGCCTGTCTGACTGTCTGTCTGTCTGTCTGACTGCTTGTCCGTTTGTCTGACTGCCTGTCTGTCTGTCTGACTACTTGTCTATCTGACTACCTGTCTGTCTGTCTGACTGCCTGTCTGTCTGTCTGACTGCCTGTCTGTTGTCTGTCTGACTGCCTGTCTGTCTGTCTGACTGCCTGTCTGTCTGTCTGACTGCCTATCTGTCTGTTGACTACTTGTCTGTCTGACTGCCTGTCTGTCTGTCTGACTGCTTGTCTGTCTGACTGCCTGCCTGTCTGTCTGACTGCCTGTCTGTCTGTCTGACTGCCTGTCTGTCTGTCTGTCTGTCTGACTGCCTGTCCATCTGTCTGACTGCCTGTCTGTCTGTCTAACTGCCTGCCCATCTGTCTGATTGCCTGTCTGTCTGACTGACTGTCTGTCTGTCTGACCGCCTGTCTGTCTGTCTGTCCGACTGCCTGTCTGTCTGTCCGACTGCCTGTCCGTCTGCCTGACTGCCTGTCTGTCTGTCTGACTGCTTGTCTGTCTGACTGTCTGTCCGTCTGTCTGACTGCCTGTCTGTCTGTCTGACTGCCTGTCTATCTGTCTGTCTGACTGCCTGTCTGTCTGTCTGTCTGACTGCCTGTCTGTCTGTCTGACTGCCTGTCTGTCTGTCTGACTACTTGTCTGTCTGACTGCCTGTCTGTCTGTCTGACTGCCTGTCTGTCTGTCTGACTGCCTGTCTGTCTGACTGCCTGCCCGTCTTTTTGACTGCCTGTCTGTCTGTCTGACTGCCTGTCTGTCTGTCTGTCTGTCTGTCTGACTGCCTGTCTGTCTGTCTGACTGTCTGTCTGTCTGTCTGACTGCTTGTCCGTTTGTCTGACTGCCTGTCAGTCTGTCTGACTACTTGTCTGTCTGACTGCCTGTCTGTCTGTCTCACTGCCTGTCTGTCTGTCTGACTGCCTGTCTGTATGTCTGTCTGACTGCCTGTCTGTCTGTCAGACTGCCTGTCCGTCTGTCTGACTGCCTGTCTGACTGTTGACTACTTGTCTGTCTGACTGCCTGTCTGTCTGACTGACTGCATGTCTGTCTGTCTGACTGCCTGTCCATCTGTCTGACTGCCTGTCTGTCTGTCTAACTGCCTGCCCATCTGTCTGATTGCCTGTCTGTCTGTCTGACTGCCTGCCTGTCTGACTGCCTGTCTGTCTGTTGACTACTTGTCTGTCTGACTGCCTGCCTGTCTGTCTGACTGCCTGTCTGTCTGTCTGTCTGACTGCCTGCCTGTCTGTCTGACTGCCTGTCTGTCTGTCTGACTACCTGCCCGTCTGTCTGATAGCCATTCTGTATGTCTGTCTGCCTGCCTGTCTTTCTGACTGCCTGTCTGTCTGTCTGACTGCCTGTCTGTCTGTCTGTCTGACTGCCTGTCTGTCTGTCTGACTGCCTGTCCGTCTGTCTGACTGCCTGTCTGTCTGTCTGACTGCCTGTCTGTCTGTCTGTCTGTCTGACTGCCTGTCTGTCTGTCTGACTGCCTGTCTGTCTGTCTGACTGCCTGTCTGTCTGTCTGTCTGACTGCATGTCTGCCTGTCCATCTGTCTGACTGCCTGCCTGTCTGTCTAACTGCCTGCCCATCCGTCTGATTGCCTGTCTGTCTGTCGGACTGCCTGTCTGTCTGACTGCCTGTCTGTCTGACTGCCTGCCTATCTGTTTTACTGCCTGTCTGTCTGTCTGACTGCCTGTCTGTCTGTCTTTCTGACTGCATGTCTGTCCGTCTGACTGCCTGTCCATCTGTCTGACTGCCTGTCTTTCTGTCTGACTGCCTGTCTGTCTGACTGCCTGCCTGTCTGTCTGACTGCCTGTCTGTCTGTCTGACTGCTTGTCTGTCTGACTGCCTGTCTATCTGTCTGACTGCCTATCTGTCTGACTGCCTGCCTGTCTGTCTGACTGCCTGTCCGTCTGTCTGACTGCCTGCCTATCTGTCTGACTGCCTGCCTGTCTGTCTGACTGCCTGCCTGTATGTCTGACTGCCTGTCTGACTGTCTGTCTGTATGACTGCCTGTCAGTCTGACTGCCTGACTGCCTGTCTGTCTGTCTGACTGCCTGCCTGTCTGTATGTCTGACTGTCTGTCTATCTGTTTGACTGCTTGTCTGTCTGACTGCCTGCCTGTCTTTCTGACTGCCTGTCTGCCTGTCTGTCTGACTTCCTGTCTGTCAGTCTGGCTGCCTGTCTGTCTGTCTGTCTAACTGCCTGTCTGCCTGTCTGACTGTCTGTCTGTCTGTCCGACTGCTTATCCGTTTGTCTGTCTGCCTGTCTGTCTATCTGACTACTTGTCTATCTGACTACCTGTCTGACTGCCTGTCTGGCTGACTGTCTGTCTGACTGCCTGTCTGTATGTCTGTCTGACTGCCTGTCTGTCTGTCTGACTGCCTGTCTGTGTGGCTGTCTGACTGCCTGTCTGTCTGTCTGACTGCCTGTCCGTCTGTCTGACTGCCTGTCTGTCTGTTGACTACTTTTCTGTCTGACTGCCTGTCTGTCTGTCTGACTGCTTGTCTGTCTGACTGCCTGCCTGTCTGTCTGACTGCCTGTCTGTCTAACTGCCTGCCTGTCTGTCTGACTGCCTGTCTGTCTGTCTATCTGACTGCATGTCTGTCTGTCTGACTCCCTAACCATTTTATTTATTTTATTTATTTCACAATTTATGTACACACAAGTTAGGGAGAGGACACATCATAATAAAAAGTTTGTACAAAGGCTCTACTTATCTCACAATGAAATTTCTTCCAGTAGGCCAGTTTCAAACACATATGATTACTAAATGATTATAAGGTGTGCACTTTGTTATTTTACTACACATATGGGTATAAGATAAATATATAAGTCAACTCAAATACTTATATATATATGTATACATATATATATATATATATATATGATATATATATATATATATATATACACATATACATACAAATACATGAATATATTCATATTTAAACAAACATTAATACATACATAAATACTAAATATAATATAAAGTCATAATTAAATATATAAACATATATACAGACACACATACATACATATATGTACATGCACATATTTGTAACAGTATAGTACATATCACAGATTTGAGACTTACACAGAAGACAGCGATAAATAATGTTCTTTCACTCGTTTTTTGAATAATGTCAGTGTTTTGATTTCTCGAATATCAGTAGGAAGCGAAATCCAGAGTCTAACTGCTTGTACGGAGAATGAACGGGAATATGAATGAGTATTAAAGGATTGGAATTTTAAGAGAGTTTTAAGGTGTGATCTACAAACAGTATCTGGGGATTTAAGAAAGGTAAATCGATTTCGGAGGTATGTAGGGAAGTTTGGGCTGTGTAGGATGTTAAAAAGGAGACAAAGGATACGAGTGTACCTTCTGTCTGACTGCCTGTCTGTCTGTCTAACTGCCTGCCCATCTGTCTTATTGCCTGTCTGTCTGTCTGACTAACTGTCTGTCTGACTGCCTGCCTGTCTGTCTGACTGCCTGTCTGTCTGTCTGACCGCCTGTCTGTCTGTCTGTCTGACTGCCTGTCTGTCTGTCTGACTGCCTGTCCGTCTGCCTGACTGCCTGTCTGACTGTCTAACTGCCTGCCCGTCTGTCTGATTGCCTATCTGTCTGTCTGACTGCCTGTCTGTCTGACTGCCTGCCTGTCTGTTTGACTGCCGGTCTGTCTGTCTGACTGCTTGTCTGTCTGTCTGTCTGACTGCCTGTCTGTCTGCTTGTCTGACTGCCTGTCTGTCTGTCTGACTGCCTGTCCATCTGTCTGACTGCCTGTCTGTCTGTCTAACTGCCTGCCCGTCTGTCTGATTGCCTGTCTGTCTTTCTGACTGCCTGTCTGTCCGACTGCCTGCCCGTCTGTTTGACTGCCTGTCTGTCTGTCTGACTGCCTGCCAGTCTGTCTGGCTGCCTGTGTGTCTGTCTGACTGCTTGTCTGTCTGTTTGACTGCTTGTCTGTCTGACTGCTTGTCTGTCTGTCTGACTGCTTGTCTGCCTGACTTCCTGTCTGTCTGTCTGACTGCTTGTCTGTCTGACTGCCTGTCCGTCTGTCTGACTGCCTGTCTGTCTGTCTGACTGCCTGTCCATCTGTCTGTCTGACTGCCTGTCTGTCTGACTGACTGCCTGTCCGTCTGTCTTACTGCCTGTCTGTCTGTCTGACCGCCTGTCTGTCTGTCTGTCTGACTGCCTGCCTGTCTGTCTGACTGCCTGTCTGTCTGTCTTTCTGACTGCCTGTCTGTCTGTCTGACTTCCTGTCCGTCTGTCTGCCTGCCTGTCTGTCTGACTGCCTGTCTGTCTATCTGACTGCCTGCCAGTCTGTCTGACTGCCTGTGTGTCTGTCTGACTTCTTGTCTGTCTGTCTGACTGCTTGTCTGTCTGACTGCCTGTCTGTCTGTCTGACTGCTTGTCTGTCTGACTGCCTGCCTTTCTGTATGACTGCCTGTCTGTCTGCCTGACTGCCTGTTCGTCTGTCTGTCTGACTGCCTGTCTGTCTGTCTGACTGCCTGTCCGTCTGTCTGACTGCCTGTCTGTCTGTCTGACTGCCTGTCTGTCTGTCTGTCTGTCTGACTGCCTGTCTGTCTGTCTGACTGCCTGTCCGTCTGTCTGACTGCCTGTCTGTCTGTTTAACTGCCTGCCCGTCTGTCTCATTGCCTGCCTGTCTGTCTGACTGCCTGTTTGTCTGACTGTCTGCCTGTCTGTCTGTCTGACTGCCTGTCTGTCTGACTGCCTGACTGTCTATCTGACTGCCTGTCTGTCTGTCGGACTGCCTGTCTGTCTGTCTGTTTGACTGCCTGCCTGTCTGTCTGACTACCTGTCTGTCTGTCTGACTGCCTTTCTGTCTGACTGCCTTCCTGTCTGTTTGACTTTCTGTCTGTCTGTCTGCCTGTCTGTCTGTCTGTCTGACTGCCTGTCTGTCTGTCTAACTGCCTGCCCGTCTGTGTGATTGCCTTTCTGTCTGTCTAACTGCCTGCCCATCTGTCTGATTGCCTGTCTGTCTGTCTGACTGCCAGTCTGTCTGACTGCCTCCCTGTCTATCTGACTGCCTGTCTGTCTGTCTGACTGCCTGTCTGTCTGTCTGTCTGACTGCCTGCCTCTCTGACTGACTGCCTATCTGTCTGTCTGTCTGACTGCCTGTCTGTATGTCTGACTGCCTGCCTGTCTGTCTGACTGCCTGTCTGTCTGTCTGACTGCCTGCCAGTCTGTCTGACTGCCTGTGTGTCTGTCTGACTGCTTGCCTGTCTGTCTGACTGCTTGTCTGTCTGACTGCCTGTCTGTCTGTCTGACTGCTTGTCTGTCTGACTGCCTGTCTGTCTGTCTGACTGCCTGCCTGTCTGTCTGACTGCCTGTCTGTCTGTCTGTCTGACTGCCTGTCTGTCTGTCTGACTGCCTGCCAGTCTGTCTGACTGCTTGTCTGTCTGTCAGACTGCTTGTCTGTCTGACTGCCTGTCTGTCTGTCTGACTGCTTGTCTGTCTGACTGCCTGTCTGTCTGTCTGACTGCCTGTCTATCTGTCTGTCTGACTGCCTGTGTGTCTGTCTGTCTGCCTGTCTGTCTGTCTGTCTGTCTGACTGCCTGTCTGTCTGTCTGACTGCCTGTCCGTCTGTCTGACTGCCTGTCTGTCTGTCTGACTGCCTGTCCGTCTGTCTGACTGCCTGTCTGTCTGTCTGACTGCCTGTCTGTCTGACTGCCTGCCTGTCTGTCTGACTGCCTGTCTATCTGTCTGACTGCCTGTCTGTCTGACTGCCTGCCTGTCTGTCTGACTGCCTGTCTGTCTGACTGTCTGTCTGACTGCCTGACTGTTTGCCTGCCTGCCTGTCTGTCTGACTACCTGTCCGTCTGTCTGACTGCCTGTCTATCTGACTGCCTGCCTGTCTGTTTGAGTGCCTGTCTGTCTGTCTGACTGCCTGTCTGTCTGTCTGTCTGACTGCCTGTCTTTCTGTCTGACTGCCTGTCCGTCTGTCTGACTGCTTGTCTGTCTGTCTAACTGCCTGCCCATCTATCTGATTGCCTGTCTGTCTGTCTGACTGCCTGTCTGTCTGACTGCCTGCCTGTCTATCTGACTGCCTGTCTGTCTGTCGGACTGCCTGTCTGTCTGTCTGTTTGACTGCCTGCCTGTCTGTCTGACTACCTGTCCGTCTGTCTGACTGCCTTTCTGTCTGACTGCCTGCCTGTCAGTTTGACTTCCTGTCTGTCTGTCTGACTGCCTGTCTGTCTGTCTGTCTGACTGCCTGTCTGTCTGTCTAACTGCCTGCCCGTCTGTGTGATTGCCTTTCTGTCTGTCTAACCGCCTGCCCATCTGTCTGATTGCCTGTCTGTCTGTCTGACTGCCTGTCTATCTGACTGCCTCCCTGTCTATCTGACTGCCTGCCTGTCTGTTTGAGTGCCTGTCTGTCTGTCTGTCTGACTGCCTGCCTCTCTGACTGCCTGCCTCTCTGACTGACTGCCTATCTGTCTGTCTAACTGCCTGCCCATCTGTCTGATTGCCTGTCTGTCTGTCTGACTGCCTGTCTGTCTGACTGCCTGCCTGTCTATCTGACTGCCTGTCTGTCTGTCTGACTGACTGTCTGTCTGTCTGTCTGACTACCTGCCCATCTGTCTGATTGCCTGTCTGTCTATCTGCCTGCCTGTCTGTCTGACTGTCTGTCTGTCTGACTGTCTTTCTGTCTGTCTATCTGCCTTCCTGTCTGTCTGACTGTCTGTCTGTCTGTCTGTCTGCCTGTCTGTCTATCTGCCTGCCTATCTGTCTGACTGTCTGTCTGTCAGTCTGTCTGCCTGTCTGTCTATCTGCCTTCCTGTCTGTCTGACTGTCTGTCTGTTTGTCTGTCTGCCTGTCTGTCTATCTGCCTGCCTGTCTGTCTGACTGTCTGTCTGTCAGTCTGTCTGCCTGTCTGTCTCTCTGCCTGCCTGTCTGTCTGACTGCTGGACTGTCTGTCTGTCTTTCTGTCTGTCCGCACTAATATTAGGAATTGCTAAACCGATTTTGATAAAACTTTACAAACAAATAGAGAACAATACTAGGACGGATCTAGGCTATATTTAATGAGAGAAAAACGAAATTTTAAAAAAAAAGGAAAAATTGATAAAACCGTCACGTTAATTAGATCCTAGATAGCATTAAAGCAATCACTATAATTACTCCATTACAGTGGACAGTGTCATGAATCGGAGACTTCCTACGTCGTTTTTTTTATTACTTTATTCACCATTGGGTTTGTCACCATAACCTTTAAAAATATATGTTGGAGACTGGATTAAAATACACGTTTCGACAGTTCGATACGCTAACATCATATCATTATTGTTTTCCCTTACACCATAGTGTGAACACAAAATAAAAACGTCGGGGAAAAGCAAGATACATTCAGCGTTGATTGAAATAATATGCTTCACAAAATTCCATTTATTTAGATTTATTATAAGTAAACAAAGACGCAAAGGAACCCGAGACCCGTAAAAGAGCGGAAAATACAGCTCGCTAATCGCTTTGTTTTTTCTTCCGTGTAACAAACAAAAGCATAGCGCCCATAAGTCCGGGTTTTATACACGACGTAATACGGATCACTGCCTGCCTTATTATCTGACGACATGTTATTTTAATTCCGTTTCGTTTCGCAAATAACATATTTATATGTTAGCCGACTAAAATAAAGCAGAAAGTTTTCAATTCGAGTAAAATTAAATAAAATTAACTGTTGCGGATTTTATCACGTATATTAACTTATTTTAAATTCGCCGCGTTTCGAGTAGTTTAGAGCACCAAAGGTCACGGGGGGACTGAGTTTTTCGACGTCTCAATGTCATAGTTAATCAGGAACTAACTAATGGTTAGATATAAGCTTAATGAGATACTGTATATATCTTGAACGCTAGCAGTTGTATGATTGGGTTGGGATTTAATTTGATTAACTAGATGATAAAAGTTTTTTGATTTCAATAGCCTCACGAATCATCATTGTAAATAATCGGAGTTCTTTAGCGAGGGTTTTATGATGTTTCAAATCTGATGTAGTGGCGGGGACGATTATGTACGTCTTATCCGGCTACAGACTAGTTTTTTCGACTGTAGTTTTATTGGTTGGCTTGTTTTGTCCACATTTTAAAAGTTCATTTTCAATGTAATAAGAAGAAACCTATTTATTATGAGTTAACTCTCGCCTATTTTTACTTGTTATCCTTTCATTCATTATAATATTAAATTTGGTTTGGCAATATTTTTATAAGATAGAATGACTTACGAGCACACAGTCTGCTAAGTCATTATCTTGTTTCTACTATATATTTTTATAATATTAGGCAGAAACCGATGATTGTTAGGTCACTAATGCCTGAATACTCAAATGCTCGTATATTATAAGATGCCATTAAGTCTCGTGGTGTCACAGCAACTTTCATAGAGAATCTTTTTATAACTTAAAGCGATGGCGCCAGCGCGAGTATTTACGACACAATAAAATTATGTAGTGTTTAAGTATTTGGCCATAAAAGTATCGAGTAATATCATAGATCCTTAGATCATTGTTAATGGTCTAAGCATAGATAATTTGTGCGTGCGTCTTCGAGTGTGTGTGTGTGTGTGTGTGTGTGTGTGTGTGTGTGTGTGTGTGTGTGTGTGTGTGTGTGTGTGGGTTGGAAAGATGTATTACTATTTATACCTAACAAATTCCTTGTAATATTACTGATTTGCCTTTACATAAGTTCAAAGTGCATTAAAATACGTTAAATATGACTTTCTCCTTGTGTTTTTATACTCCTTACTAACTGATAAATAAAAATATTAATTCGTTGTCTTTTTTAAATAGCACCTATCTATTACAAGTTCAACCGTAACAGCCTTTATACGTGCCACCACTTGCGACAAGCATCTTCATACTCCTTCGGCGTTTTGGAACTGAGAAGAATTCTTTTCTATGCCCTACTGCGTATTGACGAATTCATTTATTTTCTTGCAGATTTTAAAATTTGGGTTTGCTTGCAACAATTTCAGAACGAAACTTAGGTTTTTCGTGCACTATGCCAATTCTATTCTCATCTCTGGGCCGGGGCCAGTTCCTTCGACTTGACCTCAACCAAAACACAGCGGCTTGAATCGTGCGACAACAGAGTACTCACCGATCAGCTCGATTCACTAGCGCTGCGAAGAGATGTTATATACATTTGCATTTTCTATCGCATTTACCACTGGGAGTGCTCTAAGTAATTGCTCGCATTAATTCCAGCCGCCAAATTTCACCAACGCACATGGCGACAAATCTAACGTTACTATACAGATCCGCATGCTTGGCGGTCTACTACTATGCGATTTACTAGGAGTAAACTTCCTCACGCGACTTCTTTGTGTAATCGTTTACCGCTGCACTCCTTCCGTTATTAATCTATAAATTCAATATTTTACCGAAAGTTGCTAAAAAATTTATCTAATTATTCGACTTCTTCATTATCAGCTCGTAAAAGTCTACTGCAAGAAAAGGACCTCCTCGTATTAGTAAAGTAGAACAGTAGTATAGTTGGAGAAATGAAATAGTTTATGCCCAAAGCACAGAATAAATAATAGTACTACGTACAGAAGTTGCACTCCTTTGATGTCAACTGCTTACCGACGTTTAATAGCCTACATTATTATTATTAATCAAATAAATCGCACACGCAAGCTAAATAAAACTTTATCGCTGCGCGCTAGTGTCCATATTACTTTGCATCTTTTTTTGTCACGGCGGACTTTCCGTGGTTATTAAGAGATGTCAATAGAAAGTCCCATACCAAAAAACACCTCCTAAAATTGCAACCCCCAAAAAAAATACATTGCGAAATGTTAATTTGTTACTTAGGTGAAGTAACTAATATTCTGACTATGATTGAACCATACTTTCGCCCATATGTGAGTTCTGCGATGCCTAACGCATGCAAATTTCAAGGTCATTCGTCGGGAATCGTAACGCTTGGGAGAAATAGGTAGATAGTGTAAACAACAAATAAACCTGAAATACGATTTCTAACAGAAATGTGATCTATTCTATTTAGTTAAAAATCTTGTTAGTATACAAAGTTTTAATTTCAGTATTTTGTGTTATTATAACTCAAAATATTTTAATTACAAAAGACAAGTATAGGTATGTAAGTAAATACTTGGATAGTTAAGTAAATTTTAACTAATTGTTGTAATGAATTACTTAGGTATTTCTTCTGTAGACCAAATTATTACTTAATTCTTTTTTGCTGTGAGTACCTATCTAACAAAAAAATTAAGTAAATTTTTTAACCTTTCATAACTTCCTTCTAAAATTCTTCGGTAACTTAAAGAATGATATGAAGCCTTTTGTTGGTCATTTCATTTAGTATCCATCTAAGCAACAGTTATAGTAGGAACGACGTTTTGCTATTATAATTTATCAAATAGGTAATATACATAATACCTAAGTATCTAATTTTTAAAATACATTAAAACTTTTACAACTATTTTTACCTACAATTAATTAAATATACTAAACACTAAACAAAAACTATTTCAACAACTATTTACATAAAACTATTTACGTAAACAGCGCCAAAAAACTTTAACATTCGATCGCCACCAACGCGCCAGCCCTGAGTGCGTCATTTCGCCCGGGCGCGTCGCGATTTTAGGTAATTATTTCACACAGGTAGCAAGAGTGATAGAGGCCTGATACTACATAGACTATATGCGGAAGAAGTCGTGGATACAGCTAGTAATTTAATATTTTTATGTGATTTTTTTAATATAGAAATATTCAATTAATATATCATTATTTCATATTTACATAAAACATGCTATTATTTTATATTTTCATAAAACATTTTTTAGTTTTTTAGTTTTGCCATTATTGTAAAATTCAATCCTTTTATATTTTTACTAATTTAAAATGTTTAATTTGTAATCTGTAAAACAACGTCTTTATTATAATAAGAATGTTTTACATAGCTTTAATTTAAATGCATATGTATAATGTATTTCTCCAAAAAGTGTGATATAATAAGTTCCTTTTATGTACTTAGTTGGTAAGCCTTATTAAATAAAATAAAATTAAATAAAAAAACATAGTTACACAATTGCGGACAAATTTAGAATTTTTACGTTAATGGGTTGATTGTCGGAGTACTAAAAATAAAATTCAAAAGGAAAAAATAAACAAGCACGGTCTTTGCATAGAGTGCAAACAAAATATTGTCTGACTTCGACATATACTATTTTAATATAGGTAGTCAAGTTCCACTTACGAGATTACAAGATTATAAATAAAAGTGATTCCAATATAATATAATGATTCGAAATGTAATTTATTTAACGCTTTTATCACGTTTAATTTTAACTTTTTAATTCACGACTTATCGGGTGCTCGGGTACTTTATGGGTTTTTAACCCATCCATCTTACCTTTTGAAATTAGTTTGGGATTTTTAATTACAATAGCATGTAATCCTTAGTCTTTTTCGAGGATTTGATGCTTATCATATCTAATGTACCTACTGGAGGGGACGATCTTGAACACGTTCACAGACTGCAGACTTCCCGGAGCGATGGTGCTTCATGTCAGCTATTTTTTGTTTGTTGTATGTAAGAGAGACCACATTTACAATTAATCTTGTACACTCTTACATCTTGTAGAGGGATACTACACTAGACCAAGTGTAATATCCAATTGTAGACAAACTTGATCTATTGTAATATACTTCTACAAGGTCATCCAGCAGGAGTTCCAATATTTTCCCCTTTCAATAATTCTATTTGTGCTAACGTTGCTAAAATAAGCAAGGTTGGAATCATTCCACTATTGTATTATAATATCGCTCTACCGTTGGACACTGGGAAGCATTTAGATGTCGACAGCTTGTTTCGTGGGTGCGGTTTTAGACTTTCGTTATATTGTGTTTGTAGTTAATTTTACCATTCAAATAGGAAATAATGATAGATCCTATCTTTTAACGCTTAAAACCTATTTGATTGAAACTAGTTTTGAATTATATCGCCCATATTAACTCATTTTATGTTCATGACGTTTCGAGCACTTTACAGCACCTGGAGCCTACGTCTAATACCTCAGTCCACCCCGTGACCATGGATGCTGTGAAGTGCTGGAAATGTCGGGAATATAAAATAAGATAATATACGATATAATTCACAAAAAACTAGTTTCATTTCCATGTGCAGTGTTCGCGTGAACATAAGAAATCACTATTTTTAAAACAAAACTCAAGAGTCTTAAAGATAAAAATTTAAAAAAAAACTTAAGCTTCTCATCATATGTGTACAAAAATGTAACGCTTGTACTCAAAACTATCTGTAGTTAAATAAAAAGTCATATAGCTATATTTCAGCGTTATACGAGTACTAGATGTTCGAACTCGTTTCCTGCCTAGGAGGTAATCTAGGTACGTACCATCCTTTTACATTTTTTTACAGAAGAGGGGCAAACGAGCACGCGGCTCACCTGTTGGTAAGTGAATATCGCCGCCTATAAACAACCGCAACACCAGGAGAGTTCCAGGTGTATTGCCGGACTTTTAAAAAGGAGTAAGCTCTTTTCTTAAAGGTCTCTAAGTCGTATCGGTCCGGAAAAATTGCCGGTGGTAAACTCACATTTCACAGAGAAGTTGTACGAGGAAGAAAACTCCTAGTAAAATGCACAGTGGTGAACCGCCAAGCATCCAGATGGTGAGGATGGTATCTTGAATTTTGACGTGATGTGCGTTCATGAAATTTGGCGGCTGGGATTAATCCGAACAATTCCTCAGAGCACTCCCCGTGGTAGATCCGATAGAAAATTCAAAGAATCGAGCCGATCAGAAAGAACTCGGTCGTCGACGATTCGAACCGCTCTGCTCTGGATGTGGTCATGTGGAAGAAGTTGTTACTGGAGTGCCCTGGCCCAGAGATGTGAATAGTATTCCATGTGAAGCCAAACTTGCGCTTTTTAAAGTTGCAAGCGATGTGCTGGCGTAAAATACTGTCTCGCTTTTTAGCACGCCAAGCTTTTTAGAGGTCAAATTCGTTTTCCCCTCGAAGTGACCACAAAACTGCAAACTATTCAATATTTCAACGCCGGGGATTCTAATGCTGGCTGAGGCAGCAAGGAGAGTGCCTTGAAACTCGTATTCTGGGAAATGAACGCATCCTTGTGTATTCTGGGGATTAAACTGGACTAGATTTATTCGCCCCCAATCCAGGACTTTGTTCAACAAAGACTCGAATTCAGACACAAGTTTTTTCCGGTACTTGGCAACGTTTTCCCGAGAAATATTGGCACAGCCGGTGTACAGAGCATCACTAGTGCTGTTGTCAGCGTAGCAATGAATATTACAAGTTAGCAACATATCATTGACATGCAGAAGAAACAGCGTTAGTAATAGCACACAGCCTTGAAGAACACCAGCGTTTATAAACTTGTAATCAGAGCATGCACCGTCTACTACGACCTCAATGCTCTGATCAGCTAGGAAACTAGTGATTCAATTGCACAATTTTTAAGAAAGCCCATAGGAAGGGAGCTTCGAAAGAAGCGCTTTGTGCCAGACCTAATCGAAGGCCTTGGCTATGACTAAACCAACGGCCAATGCCTCCCTTAGATACTACTGCCTCCGCCCATCTGAATCAGGTAGACCAGAAGATCACCAGCTGATCGACCACGACGAAAACCGTATTGGCGATCACTAATCAGCTGGTGATCCTTTAGGTACCTCATGATCTGGCAAATTTACAATGTAGTCCATTGTTTTGGAGAACAAGGGGGTGAAGGCGATGGGCCTGTAGTTGGATGGGTCCGAGCGGTCGCATTTTTAGGGATCGGGTGAACGAAAGCCGTCTTCCATGATTTTTGGGACTACGCCTAGGGAGTAGGAGTGCCGGAAAAGACACGTTAAGACCAGTGCCAACTCTGGAGCACACGTCCTCAGCACAATTGGGGGGATACCGTCAGGCCCACTCGACTTGTGGATGTCCAGAGAGAGGAGTGCTTTGCGAACCGAGTACTGTGTGAACCATAACTCCGGCATGGATCACTCACTCTGAGGGATGGTTGGCTGCATACTCCTCCCGTCATCTTGGTCTTATTGCTCAGCTTGCCCCGAGCAGTTGTTGGCTTGAGCTGCATTTTGCCCCGCCCCAACGCTCAGGATATAACTTCTTGGATGCTCAGCGAGGGATTCTCCGGGGATGCTGGTACCCTCCTGGGCTAGATCTTCACTGAAATTCGCTACCATGTTTAGGGGGGGGGATAGGGCCTCCGGCCACTCACACTCACCAGACGAAACGCGGAAGCAGATCTTCTACTTCATCTTCCGGTATTCTGTGAGGTTGTGGTACCACCCCAGTTTGAGCCGGCCCATACGTGCAACAGCAAAGCCGCCGCGTGGCTCTACCACTGTTAAAAAAAGTTACCATGGTCTGCAGTAGACACTTCCCAACAGGTGGATTGTTCGTTCGTTTGTGATTTCAGTTTAAACAAACTTGTAAACAGCACGTGTTAGTAACAACATAAAATTCGTTAGAATCAACTCGGTAACTATTTTTATCGCCACGCTGAACCTAAATTCACCTAGAAGAAAAGTCACCAAGAAGACAATCAATCCATCAATTCTTTATTCAAAGGTGTTTTATAATACTAAATATATAAATTATTCTGTATTTAGTCATAAGGGGCATGCAAAATAATTCACATTACATCACATCAATACAAAAAATTTACACACATAAAAATCACAATGTCAATAGCATTAATTATATTAGATCATATCACGTTAGGTTAGGTTAGGTTACATCCCATTTTTCATCAAAGAAAACAACACAAACTTATTTATTAGGAGCTGTGGCTCTAGTTTGAGCTTAAAGTAACGATCTCATTAGTCAAATTTAAATGGCGTTTATAAATACGTTAATAACGTTGCGCGTTCAAATCACGTCAGGGTCACCACCAGTTAAGTGATGTATGGGGATAGCAAATCACTTTCTGTAAAAGTTTATTGTAAGCAGAGCAGTTCACTGGCCGACTTTATGGAGAAAGAGGGACTCTTTATGATGAACTCTTTCTTCCAGAAGCGGCCCCACAGGAAGTGGACCTGGTCGAGCCCCGACGGTTCGACAAAAAATGAGATTGACTTCATTATGACGACCAGACGCCAACTGTTCAGTGATGTCTCAGTGATCGCAAGGGTGAAAACTGGCAGCGATCACCGAATGGTTAGAGGCACACTGAACCTAAACGTTAAGTTGGAGAGGTCTCGTCTAAAGAAGTCAACGCTCCGTCCCCCTCGTGCTCTAATCCAGAATCCCGAAACCTTTCAGCTCGAGTTACGTAACCGCTTCCAGTGCCTAGAAGATTGCAATGCAGTGGACGATATGAACGACAAGCTCGTGGAAACTGTCCATGCGGTCGGAGCTAAGTTCTGCAAGACCCGCCGCAGAAGAACACAAAAACTCTCCGATCACACTCTTAATCTCATGGCTATTAGACGGGAGATGAGGCTGCAATCGTCAACAGATTTGACAGCATACAGGCAACTGAACAGACAGATCTCCAAATGCATGCGGCGAGACTTACGCAACTTTAATACTGCTCGTATTAAAGAAGCGATCGAGCGGAACCAGGGCTCCAAAGTCTTTGCCAGAGATCTGTCTGCCAGAAAGAGCCAACTGTCAAAGCTGAAGACTGAGTGTGGCAACATCGTTTCCGGGACACCTGAGATTTTGAGTGAGATTGAGAGGTTCTATGGGCAGCTGTACACATCATCGTTGGAGCCACACGCAAGTGTGAGTAACGATCCAAGAGCAAGTCTTATCCAACACTATTCCGATGATATCCCGGACGTCAGTCTGAGCGAGATTAGAATGGCTCTCCACCACCTTAAAAACGGCAAGGCCCCGGGCGAGGATGGAATTACAGCGGAGCTTCTGAAAGCGGGTGGAAAACCGGTACTTAAAGTCCTTCGGAAGCTCTTCAATTCCGTCCTCCATGGTGGCACTACTCCGGAGGCGTGGAGCAGAAGCGCGGTGGTTTTGTTCTTTAAGAAAGGCGACAACGCTCTCTTGAAGAACTACAGACCGATTTCCCTTCTGAGCCGCGTCTACATGCTATTTTCGAGAGTCATTACGAATCGTCTCGCACGCAGACTCGACGACTTCCAGCCTCCCGAACAAGCCGGTTTCCGAAAAGGCTTCAGTACCATAGACCACATACATACCCTGCGGCAGATTGTACAGAAGACCGAAGAGTACAATCTGCCACTTTGCCTGGCATATGTGGACTATGAGAAAGCCTTTGATTCCGTCGAAATTTGGGCGGTGCTACAGTCCCTTCAGCGGTGCCAAGTTGACTGTCGGTACATCGAAGTGCTGAAGTGTTTGTACAGTAGGGCTACGATGGCTATCCGAGTACAGAACCAGAGTTCGAAACATATCCAACTGCAGAGAGGTGTAAGACAGGGTGATGTTATATCCCCGAAACTCTTCACCGCTGCGTTGGAAGACGTTTTCAAGCTACTGGACTGAAAAGGCTACGGTATTAACATCAATGGCGAGTACATCACTCACCTTCGATTTGCCGACGATATAGTCATTATGGCAGAATCGCTGGAGGACTTAAGCATTATGCTCAATGACCTCAATAGTGCCTCCCAACGGATAGGTCTTAAGATGAACATGGACAAAACAAAGATCATATTTAATGTCCATGTCACACCTATGCCGGTAGTTGTTGGGAGCACTATGCTCGAAGTTGTTGACGAATACGTTTACCTGGGACAAATAGTCCGACTAGGTAAGTCCAACTTCGACCGAGAGGTCAATCGACGGATTCAACTCGGCTGGGCAGCGTTCGGGAAATTACGACATATCTTTTCGTCAGGTATACCTCAATCTCTAAAAACTAGATTGTACAACCAGTGCATGTTGCCAGTGATGACTTACGGATCTGAGACGTGGTCCTTCACTGCTGGCCGTATGAGGACGCTTAAGGTCGCTCAGCGAGCTATGGAGAGGGCTATGCTTGGAGTTTCTGTGCGTGATATACTCAGAAATGAGGATATCCGCAGTAAAACCAGAGTGACCGACATAGCCCAACGGATTAGTAAGCTGAAGTGGCAATGGGCCGGCCATATAGCTCGAAGAACCGATAACCGATGGGGAAGAAAGGTTCTCGAGTGGCAGCCTCGTACCGGTAGGCGTAGTGTAGGGCGACCCCCACTAGATGGAGTGACGACCTGGTAAGACATGCAGGAAGTCGATGGATGCAGGTGGCTCAGGACCGTGCTTTGTGGCATTACTTGGGGGAGGCCTATGTTCAGCAGTGGACTTGTGAAGGGCTGTAATGATGATGATGATGATGAGAGCAGTTCACACAATTTAATATTTCATATTGATAATAGTCTTTATAAATTTGCACAAGGCGTAGCGCAGAAAGTTATTTATAGAATCACCACATAAAACATTAGATATTTTATTAACAGAGAGAACCGACAAAACAAAACAATAACTAATCATATAATGACAGGTGGTTTGGTTTATTTTTCTTTTTCAAATAAATGACGCCACAAACTTTTAAAGTAAGGAGTAATTCATTTCATGTAAAGTCATGATTTAATCATCAACAATCATTTAACAAGCATTTATAAATAAGGTTTATTATTCTCAAAGAATATATAATAAGACTTATGTTTACAAATTGATATTGAAATAATCAAAGCATCTCTGTATTGTCAAATGGATGTTTAGTTAAGATTGTCAACAATCAACACCCAATACAATCAAACTACTCAATAAACAGTGTCGAACACAAGGAAATTACATCATGCTAAACAATATAAACATATTCAACATAACAACCTTTAAATATTCTGTATATATTCTGAGTAAAGTAATCATTTTTTTAATAAAGTAACAAACAGTCCGATGTCTCACTCCTGAGCAGACTACGCTGAGTCGTAGATAGTAGGCTTTACAGTATTTTACTTTATGACCGACTATTTACCAACTCAGCTCTAAACATTGCGATTAACAATCTCAGTGAAGCGACCTTAAGCGTCAATAAGATCAAGAAAAGTATATATATATATATATATATATATATATATATATATATATATATATATATATATATATATATATATATATATATATACACTTTAGCCTCCCAATATGTTTACGAAAATTTTATGTATGTACATAAAAACAAAAATTGTTTTATTAAAAATTGTGATGTACATTCTGTAAATATAAACAAGCACAAGCTATTTGTACCAATTACTGACTGGACTCCAAAGAGTCAGTAATTCCTTCTTGGGTATACGCTTTTACAACAAAGTCCCAGAAGGTTTGTGTGACCTATCTAGTCATAAATATTTCGTATGGATAAAAAGTACATGATTGATAGTAACCCCTGTAATATAAGCATCTACCGTGCTGTTTCTAATTGTATAAAAATCTATATTGTATAATTTTATTAATTAAGTATGATAACAGTGCATACTATGTATTTTAATTAATGTTTATAAAAGTCCAATTGGATTTCTTGCTGGTTCTTCGTTGGACAGAGGTTCTTTACGAACCAGTGGTTACGGTTACGAAAAGCTTAAATAACTTTCATAACAAACACAAACCTTAGATGATTTCCTAAAATTATTTTATTCTTTTCTTTTCAAATATCTCTTTCTCTTTCTATGGAAAAAATGCTCTAAGTGTAGTGTTATGTATTTTTCTATGAAAAAAAGCACATGCAGGTGTTCGGTGCACGTGTTGTTTACAAAAATTCTGGCTAGCTACAGAGGCGCCGTCGCACATGCAACGGCGCAGGTGGTGTCACACCTTTTTGTTTGTTTATCGCAAGCAATTTCTATAAACCTGCATGTTTTCAGAACCAGACACAGCCTCAGCTCAATTCTTGCTGATAGGCAGTGCAGGTGCAAGCTACGTCATAAATCACATTAGCGTTGCCCGCACGCTGCGAATTACAGTGCTGATTAATGGAATGTATTCATGTCTTTATCATAAAATAATTTAAGGATGTAGATGATATAGATGGCTTAGTAACGCAAACAGACAGAAAGAAAAAAAATTAATTCTTTTATTTTTGTTTTTATTATAGTGCCGTTTAAACTTTCACGTGCATATAATAAAATGCCATAATTTTGATATTACAAACAGACACTTCAATTTTATTTATTCGTATAGATATTTCACTGTTATTATCCATTTATATGTGTGCCACATGGTCATTCCAACAAATAGTCCGTTGTTGTTTTCAATTAAATCTCAAGCGATTCTATGCAGAGGGTATTGTGTCGAGACAATAGACAATAGCTTCTTGGATTTAGTGCTATATGCAGATACATAAGATATTACCATAGTGTGGGGAAGTTTACTTCTACTTTTAATGAATTATGGCCAAAATGTCTCAATAGATTCAATTGTAGGCCTTGAAGAAGGAACTGGAACTGAATTAGTATATATAAATAGTGACATCAGTCTCTGTAACTTTAAAATCTCTTGTAGGATTTTGATGCAATACTCATCATTATATTATGAATTTTCCAAGCATAATGCATGTACATTTTTATAAGGATAGCAGAACAATTTTTGCATTTTGGGATAAATTCATAAATACGTAGATAATTACGAGACTACTTTTTAATAATTTTCTTAATTATTCTTATTTCTGTATTTGCTTACTTAAATCCTGACGATTTAGAACTTAGACCTTTAAAAAAGGTCCTACAAACGAATGGCACTATGAGGATGACAGCTGGCAGTAGCTGTCAACAGTTCAAAAAGTGACGCCGGCGTCTACAACCGTATCCTATACCTTTAAACGAGCAATTCTTGTATATATATACGAGTATAATCGGAATCTCGGAAACGGCTCCAACGAATTTCATAAAATTTAGTGTCCAGGGAGTTTCGGGGGCAACAAATCGATCTAGCTAGGATTTATTTTTAGAAAATATCTTTTTGTCCATGCTTTCAGGCAATGAAAAACTGCTACAATATAAGAAGGTAAATTTTGTCATTGTATTAATGATCGTAATAGCTAAAGTGGATATCGAGCGGCTGCGAAATCGTAATACCTTGGTTCGCGTCCTGTCTTCGGTCTGATTTTTTCCTTTTTTCTCAAGTTCCCTTCTTTTGTGATAAAATTTATTATTTCGAGCACCTTATTTTAGTATTTTTTAAAAATACGAAAATTTTAATTAAACTAATTGCACTCATGGTTTTTTATTCAAATAACCAGTTCAGTTTTTTTCTATTATGTCAATAAGATCAAAAAATATTATTCATCAGCATGTAATTTGTATCTAAATGTATTTTATAATTTCAATCAATTTGGAAAAGCATTTTCGGTAACTTCGAAGTAATTCTTTTAATTCTTCGGGCCACGCTGCAGCTATATTATGGTTGTAGCACGTATGGGTCAGTTCGACCGGGGAAAGACCACGTTCTCACAGAATACCAGCGTAAAATATCAGCTAAATACTGCTGTGTTTTGTATGGTGAATGTAGAGATCCGAAAACCCTTTTTACTAGAAATGGGGCATTCCATCTTAGTTCTCAGGGGTGACAACGTATCTGCGTTTTGATTTTAATCGAGGATAAATGTAGATGTCTACGGGCCACAGCATCAACTTACCAACAGGTGGACTGTGTGCTCGTTTGTCACCTTTACTTTATAAAAAAATCGTAAAATTATCTTAATTTTTATTAGTTGATTGTAAATCTGTTGTATTAGAATTATTTACGTTAATAGCATTTTTGGTTTCAATTTGTTAGCTCTCTCTCCTAATATTGTAAAAAAATAAACCTTTTCTATTCCCCGGTATTCACGATTACTGCTTTGAATTTTGCCTATCCTTCACAGTGAATATCGAGAATTAATGATTGTGAAAACATTCTTTACCCATATTCCCTCCTCCTACCTGTACCTCTATCTCCTCCCTACTGTACTCCCATCTGAATTACAGTTTCATTACTTATGAACAACCTAATAGTTTGCTTCATTTCAATATTAGAGTACACGATATGTTTGGGGCTAAAATAAAATTGAATTGATCTTTGTCTTTATAATAGTTCTTCATCATTCATTTTTTTGGCCAATGAAAATAGTAATGAACTAATAGTGAGATGTGTAAATGGATGAATAATAAGAGACATTGGCTATTTAATCAGTGTATTGCTGTATTTAACTAGTCATTTTGAATATCAACACTCATTAGGGTTCCGTAGTCAACTAGGAACCCTTATAGTTTCGCCATGTCTGTCTGTCCGTCTGTCCGTCCTCGCTTAATCTCTGTGACCGTTAGCACTAGAAAGCTGAAATTTGTTACCAATATGTGTATAAATCACGCCGACAAAGTGGTAAAATAAAAATTGGAAAAATGTTTTATTAGGGTAGCCCCCCTATATGTAAAGTGGGAAGTGATTTTTTTTTAATTTCAACCCTAACGTGTGATATATTGTTGGAAAGGTATTTAAAAATGAATAGGGGTTTACTAAAATCATTTTTTGATAATGTCAATAATTTCGGAAATAATCGCTCCAAAAGTAAAAAACACTTTTGAACTATAGGTTTAGAAATTATGAAAAAAATCTGAAAAGTAGAACTTTATAAGGACTTTCTAGGAAAATCATTTTGAACTTGGATGGAAACAACAGTACCCACTACCGGGAGCAGTTGCAGAAGCACGGAGCGCTGCTGGAGCGCGAACATAATGGATACCCACCTTTAAACTCATAAGTGGGAACACTTATTGTGACGGACGGGAAACTACGGAACCCTACACTGAGCGTGGCCTGACACGCTCTTGGACGGTTTTTTTTTAATTAATTTAATTTCAGAATACCAAATCTCTTGAGCAGTCTATGCACAGATTCTTTTGACTTTTACTGTCTAGCGGTAGATAATCTGATTAAACTACAATCACTTACTAAATCTTTACATTTCATTTAAAGCATAAATAAATTGTAAATCGTAATAAATGACACATATAGATATCTCACAGTGACTGAGATATAAATAGTTTTTGTTAGGAAATGCTTGATTAAACTTTATTTTCAACTCTTCCTGTCACGGTCGAGAGCAATTTATTACTTTTTTTGACCAACTAAACCTCTCTACATCATTTGCATTCAGGTAATACTTTATTTTAATTCTTTGGAATAAGTACTAGAATTATCACGTGATAGCTCAGCTCAAAGTATGGCATTAATTTAAGCAAATCATCTCTATTTTTTCACTTATATTTTTGGATTATGATATTTTAAATGTTAAGCTTCTCGAGACTCATCTCCCGAATCTGTAAATATCATAATAGACCGCGACCGCTATTTGCCACGTTGTTCAAAAGTCGTAACTTCCTTATCGAAATTCATTTTGCAAGCAATAAATTCTGATTAGTATCCAATTTTATTTCTTGTGTTGTTTGATAACGTCAATGCTACTTTCAAATACGAAGATAATCAAATACCACTATTTAAAGAATCATACTGTACCGTCGTCCATTCTCAAAACTTTTGAATTTTCTTCAATGGTACATTATTCTTTATGACAATAAATTGTTTTCTCATATAAATGACTTTAATATCAGTGTAAAATATAATAAATACAAAATTTACCTACGTGAATATATTATCGACGTCACATACATGATTATTCCAAGTGATAATCATAATATGTAATCAAGTGGTACCATCAACACATATGTAATTTATATTAAAATTCTATCGTACGCTTAGTAAGCATATAAATACTTAAATATTATTAAATGCTGTAGATCATCGACCACATATGTAATAATTCATTTCATCCTAACGATTTCACCACGATCACAAACATGCTAATTTTAATACCAATAATTACCTACATGACCTTTAACATTGCACTTCACCTTCATGAATATATCATAATCACATACATATTCATATTTCATATTATATTATGGATCGGTTACATATAAGCTTCAGTAATGCGTTTCACTGATCTGAAATATATCATTATCACGTACGTGATCATATTTTTTACTATGGATAAGCGAGCTTCAGTAAAGCATTTTACCGACATGAAATACATCATGATGCTGACATGATGATATTGTATACCATGGGTCGGTTATATGCGATCTTCAAAAGTGCATTTCATCTACACGAATATATTATGATTGCCTTCATGATCATGTTGTTAAGGGGTGGCTCCTTAATTTTAGGTAGTAAAGTATTATCACGCAAAGAACGTACTGTGAGCCTCTCTGTTGAGCGAACTGTAGAAATGGCATGTGTTGAGTTTATGCACCTCATTGTTGTGAGCGTCTACAGACCCCCATGTTCTATACCATATTTTTGAAAAAATAATGGAGGAAGTTTTTGTTAAGCTTAATAAACAGAATAATAATGTGTGGAGATCTCCTAGAAGCTTCCTTCATTAATATTAAATTCAGATCATTGTTTAAATCATATGGTCTTTTTAATTTTGTTTTTGGAGCCAACGCGTATTGATGAATCTAGTGCAACATGTATAGATAACATTTTTACAAATTTTAAGCCGTTCTCTAAATTTATAATTCCAAAATTGAGCTCTAATTACTGTGAACAATTAGTTTCGTTACTTTATGTTCACAAAAAGCAAGTACATGAAAAAGTTGTGTTTGTTCCAGTAAATAGATGTCGTTTGGAGAAGTTTAGAAGTAACATAGTTTGGACATTGCGAAGGCCTTCGATCGGGTTTGGCACAAAGCGCTTCTTTCGAAGCTCCCTTCCTATGGGCTTCCCGAGAAATTGTGCGATTGGATCACCACATTTCTTGCAGATCGGAGCATCAAGGTCGTTGTAGACGGTGCAAGCTCCGATTGCAAGCCTATTAATGCTGGTATTCCACAAGGCTGCGTGCTATCGCCAACGCTGTTTCTTCTGCATATCAATGATATGTTGCAAACCCGTAACATTCATTGCTATGCAGATGCACTGGTGATACTATTTACACCGGCCGAGCCAATATTTCTCGGGAAAACGTCTTCGAGTGCAGGGACAAACTTGTGTCTGAAGTCGAGTCTTTGCTGAACAGAGTCTCGGATTGGGGGCGACTAAATCTAGTCCAGTTTAACCCCCAGAAGACACAAGTTTGCGCGTTAACCGCTAAAAAGAACCCCTTTGTCGTATCTCCTCAGTTTCAAGGCACTCCCCTTGTAGCCTCAGCCAGTATCGGAATCCTCGGCGTTGACATATCGAGTGACGTGCAGTTTTGTGGTCACTTGGAAGAGAAGGCCAAATTGGCCTAAAAGCTTGGCGTGCTCAGCAGAGCGGGACAGTATTTCATGCCGGTACACCGCCTGCGACTTTACAAGGCGCAGGTTCGGCCGCACAATGAATACTGCTCCCATCTCTGGGCTGGGGCTCCCCAGTACCAGCTCCTTCCACTTGACCGCATCCAGCGCAGAGCGGCTCGAATCGTCGACGACCGAGTGCTTTCCGATCGGCTCGATTCACTGGCACTGCGAAGAGATGTTGCATCTCTTTGCATTTTATTTCGCATATACCATGGAGAGTGCTCTGAGGAATTGTTCGGATTAACCCAGCCGCCAAATTTCGTGAACGCACTACGCGGCAAACGTCCCGATACCATCCACACCATCTGGATGCTTGGCGGTCCACCACAGTACGTTTCAAAAGGAGTTTTCTTCCGCGTACAACCTCTCTGTGGAATAGTTTACCACCGGCGATTTTTCCGGACCGACACGACCTGGGGACCTTCAAGAAAAGAGCTTACTCCTTTCTAAAGGGCCGGCAACGCACCTGCAATTCCCCTGGTGTTGCGGTTGATCATGGGCGGTGGTAGTCACGTAACATCAGGTGAGCCGCATGCTCGTTTGCCCCCTCTTCTATAAAAAAAACATAGTAAAATACCTTCCATCACTTTCATACCAAAATAATCCAAGATTTTTGTACGTAACATTATTTAAACTTATTTGCAAATAAAGTAATATCAATACTTTTACTTCAAAAAATTCTCCTTGAACAATAGAGTCCATGAAAGTAGACAAAGGTTATACGAACTTTACAATGAAAAGTCATTAATCTTAGCGTCGAATTTAGGGAATATGTTAATGTTGTGGCTTCGGAACAGTCCCGATAAAATATCCTTTTCCTAAGTATTTTCTTTCCTTCCGCCTTTCCTTTACACGCACTAGTCAAGAATGGTGCGCCACCTATTGTCAAGAAAAAGAAGAAACAAGACGGCCGCGTACGCATAAACTGTGTTCGTTACCGCTCGTTTAAAATTACTCAATAAATAAAGTTGTAAGACTATCGTGCAATTGCTCGTGTCCGTACACATTCGAAGTGCAGTGTGGTATCTATCACTAGATATGTATACACCCCCCCCCACACACTAGAACTTCAACCTAAATATTTTACACTTCACCATAACTACGAGGAGTGCTCCAGTCTTGTGAGTATCCTTGCCTTATCTACCCAGTTCTAAAAGCATTTTCATTTACTTCCCGGTTGGGACCATCGGGTTGGCCAGCCCTTGGTCTGGTTATTCTCCGGTTTCCAAAATCACCAACGAAGCACTTTGCGAACCATTCAAGCCGTAACATAATTTCTTGTCCATACGATCCGGGTACCTACGGATTCCTATTTTAATACAGTCCGCTCCTTATTAAGATAATATCAAGTTCAATTTCTAAGGAAAACTTTGGTATTTCAATCTATTTTTATTATAATTGCAGGTAATTAGTTTAGTTCAATCATAATCCTGCTAGACTTGAATGCGCGTTAAGTGTTTCGTATTGCTCAAACTTTCCAGACTTATCTTATTTGGTTGAGTTATATTTGCTAAGCTTACTTCGAATGTGCATTGGTAGCGTACGGGTACGCGTAGAAAAAATATTTTAACTTGAGGGTATTTTATAATTATTGTCCTAAAACATTACTAAAACGATTTATGGAAATTACTTATTTGGTCTTGTAATAATAGCAATTAAGTATTGAATAAATACTTGTATATCGTTGAATGTTAAGCCATTCGTTAATTGTTAGATTAAAAAACGTTAACGTTAACTTCTCTCTATATATAGACTTTGACAGACCGTCTGATATTGATTTATTGCTAGGTGTTGAAGTATTTCATCACATCTATGACGGCCAAGTCATTCAACCAAAACCCGGCTATCCTGCTGCTTTACGTAGCGTCTTTGGTTGGGTTCTTTCAGGACCCACAAATGTAGAGTCAGGTAAAATCGGTTGGCACTTCGTTAATTACTTCAACGAATTCATTGGATAAGATGGTAAAACGATTTTGGGAAGTCGAGGAACCACCTCATCAACATATACCTGCTCCAGAGGATGAGGAGGTCGAACGCCTGTATTCTACTCAAACTTATAGGGAATCGGACGGTCGATATGTTGTTCCTATATTATTGAATCAGTCGTCTGTTTATATGGGAGACTCACATAATAGTTCTTTGTCGCAGTTTATAAACCTCGAGAAAAAACTTTGCCGACAATTAGAACTTAAATCTCTTTTAACGATTTTATGCGTGACTATGAGAAGCTTAATCATATGCAACCTGTGGGTAAGGATATTCCACCTGGTAGATATTTCATTCCTCACCATTGTGTGATCCGTCCAGAAAGCTTAACGACCAAACTTCGCGTTGTATTCAATGCGAGTCACAAGACGACTAATGGACTATCTTTAAATGACATTCTTTAAACTGAACCGAAGTTACAGGATGATTAATATTATTACTGGATTTCGGATTCATAATATAGTATTCACATATGACATATCTAAGATGTATAGGCAAATCTTGATAAGGCCAGAGGATCGAGTATGGCAACACGTACTATGGCGTGAATCCCCTTCTTTGCTTATTCAAGAATTAGAACTTCGCACGGTCACATACGGAGTCAAAAGCTTGCTGTACTTAGCGATACGAACATTACATAAGTTAGCTACAGATCACGGTGATCAGTTTCCTCATGCTCCTGAAACTCTTCGGCATCATACTTATATGGACGATATTATTACAGGTGCTTCCTCAATCGAAGCAGCCTCTCAGCTTAAAGAAGATCTGATCAATCTTCTTAACTGTGCTCAGCTAGATTTACGTAAGTGGAGCAGTAACAGCCCTTTATTTCTTCAATCGTTACCCATGGAACATTGTCAGTGTCTGAAGTCATTTTCTGATGATGGTTCAATAACGCTTAAGGTTTTAGGAGGTTTAGATTCAATGGGATCCCAAGGAAGACTATTTCATTTATTTCGTCTCTCCTGTGAATGTGAAGTTTACGAAACGTTCAATCCTGTCCCACGTTGCTCGTATTTATGACCCGTTGAGTTGGCTTTCACCTTTTATTCTTTTAGCCAAACTACTTCTTCAAAGCTTATGGCGTATTGGATTGTCTTGGGATGAACACATTCCTGCCAATCTACGCAACGATTGGGTTTCATTTGTGTCTGACTTATTATCTAATATAAAATCGATAAAAATCCCTCGTAAAACCGTGATTGACTTAGCTGCTTGAAACACCAGCTGATTGGGTTTTGCGATGGATCAATAAAAGCATACGGATGCTGTGTCTATCTTCGATCAAGTATCGATGATCAAAAACAAGTTACTCTTTTGATTTCTAAATCTTAAGTAGCTCCGATTAAGCCGCTAACAGTTAATCGTTTGGAGTTGTGTGGTGCGCTCTTGTTATCACGTACCCTTAAACACATGCAATCTTTACTTATTTCGATAATTCTAATCTTGTGCATGTTCTAATATTGAGCTATCAGTGTAGGCAATAATATCTCATATTATTGCCTACACTGATAGCTCAACTGTATTAGCTTGGATCAATACAGAGCTATACAAACTGAAACATTTTGTTGCGCATCGAGTAGTTAAAATAATTGACGCAGTTGAACCTTCTGTCTGGAGGTATGCCTCAACTCAGGACAATCCTGCCGACTTTCCTAGTCGAGGTCTCTCGTGCGCAGAGTTAGTCAAATGTAAGCGATGATGGTCAGGACCAGATTGGATGCTTAGTGGTCCAGATCACTGGCCAGCTCAAGTTCGGTGTAAGTCCCAGGATGAGTTGCCAGATTAAAAAACAAGCACTCTGATTGCTGGAATCTGATAAAGACATTATAAAGGTGTTATTAAATCGGTATTCATCCTTATCGCGACTACAGCGAGTATTGGCATGGGTCTTACGCTTCATCTCTAATTCGCGCAAACACCCAAGCCAACGCGAAAAAGGTAACTTGACTACGGATGAGATAAAGTGCTCTCTGCTTAGCCTTATTAAATATGTCCAGCGGGGCAGTTTCAATCAAGAGATGTCTAAATTAGAATCGCAGAAGCGTCTACCTAAATACTTGCAAAAGTTGTCCCCGTTTATTGATAACTTAGGACTCATGCGAGTGGATGGACGGCTTACTAATTTTAACTTACCTAATCACACAAAACATCCATATTTGTTACCGAAACAATCAATTTTATCTCAATTAATTATTAGCTATTATCATAAACGGTATTTGCACTGTGGACCTCGCACATTGCAATCACTAATTGTTCGCAAGTTCTGGATTTTAGGAATTAGAAATCTTATTCGTTCTATTTTAGCAAAGTGTGTGATTTGCTTTCGGGTTAAACCTATACCCTATCAACCGTCTATGGGCAATCTGCTACCTTGTAGATCTCAACAAGGTTACTGTTTTCAACAAGTAGGAATCGACTTTGGCGGTCCTTTTCTTGTAAAAGAAAGCAGACGACATAACGCACGGGTCAGTAAGGCTTACATTTGTCTGTTCATTTGTTTATCTGTAAAAGCAGTTCATTCAGAACTCGTATCTAAACTGTCTACAGAAACGTTTCTAGCAACCCTAGATAGATTCGTGTCTCGACGTGGAATATGTCGATAAATTGTGACAGATTGTGGCACTAACTTTGTAGACGCAAAGCGATACCTTGAGGAAATTGTTAAATTATTGATAGATAAAAAACAAAATATTTCTGATCAATTAACGTCTCGTGGAATATCGTGGAAACTAAATCCACCTTCAGCACCTCACTTTGGAGGCATTTTTGAAAGTGGTATAAAATCGACTAAATATTATCTTAAGAGGGTCATAGGCTCACAAGTACTGACGTTTGAGGAACTAACTACAGTTTTAAATAAAGTTGAAGCGATGTTGAACTCCAGACCGATTTGTAAGTTATCTTCTGATCCTGGTGAAGTTGATGTTCTCAAAGCCGGTCATTTTATTATAGGACGTCCTTTAGTCGCTCTACCAGAACCGTCCGTTGAAGATATGAATCCTATAACACGCTGGCAGTTACTTCAAGAGCTCTCACAAAGTTTTTGGCATATTTGGCAAAATGATTATTTACATACGCTGCAACAAAAAGTTAAGTGGTTTAAGGAGGATCACAACCATCCTATTATTGGTAAACTCGTTTCAATTATTGAACCTAATCTACCACCTAACTAATGGCGCCTAGGTCGAGTGGTCCAAATCCACCACGGAAAGGACAATAATGTCCGGGTAGTGACCTTAAAGACAATAAGAGGCTTACTTACTAGACCAGTAGTCAAAGTCTGCCCTCTTCCTCTTGACTGAATCTTACTTTATTATTTTGTTATAGGATATTAAGCTAGATTGTAAATTCTAATTTAAAATTTAAAATTAACTAAGATTGTTTCTTTTTTTGTATTTTGAATGTAAGGTTATCAAAGCACAACTTAGTTCAGAATATTAAGTTTATATTAATGTATATTCTATGAGCAACTGGGTACCCGGAGACCAGCTGGGTCGATGGTTGTCTTATGAAATCTCTAGGTGATTTCAGGTGGGGGGGGGAATGTTGTGGCTTCGGAACAGTCCCGATAAAATATCCTTTTCCTAAGTATTTTCTATCCTCCCGCCTTTCCTTTATACGCACTACTCAAGAATGGTGCGCCACCTATTGTCAAGGAAAAGAAGAAACAAGATGGCCGCGTACGCATAAACCGTGTTTGTTACCGCTCGTTTAAAATTCCTCAATAAATAAAGTTGTAAGACTATCGTGCAATTGCTCGTGTCCGTATACGTTCGAAGTGCAGGGTGGTGTCTATGTATACACTAGAACTTCAACCTAAATATTTTACACTTCACCATAACTACGAGGAGTGCTCCAGTCGTGTGAGTATCCTTGCCTTATCTACCCAGTTCTAAAAGCATTTTCATTTACTTCCCGGTTGAGATCATCGGATTGGCCAGCCCTTGGTCTGGTTGTTCTCCGGTTCCCGAAATCACCAATGAAGCACTTTGCGAACCATTCAAGCCGCAACAGTTAAAAATTATTCAAAAATATTTAAAAGAGTGTGTCAAGTCCTGTATTTGAGAAACAAAATAAAGACGGCTTCTAATAAAGTTAAAATGAAATGGAGTATAATTAATAAAGAAACTGGTAAGGTTAACTCTCAAAATTCAAACAACCAGTTAAGTTTTAACAACAAATTAACTAAATCAGATCCGGCCGTTGCAATGATTTTTAAGAAATATTTTGCTGATATTCCGATCTTAACCAGAACAATTAGAACACAATTAGAATCAGAAGAACAATTAGAATTCCCGGAACGTGAATCATCAACGTTCCGGGAAGTCTGCAGTTTGCGATCATATCCTAGATGGCCCCAATCATTACATCAGATTTGATAGACCACAAATCCTCGCGAAAGAACATCGATTCCTACCAAGAATGATACGTGAGGCTATTGAAATTAAAAAACATCCTAATTTAAATAGAGAAGGAGGCTGGGTACTACCACCTGATTGGAATCCTATAATTAATAAAATTAAAACTAAACCCAAGCATACCACTGCAAGACTTCAAAACACAGTTAGTTCATTCTGCGTAGATCGAACCAAAGATAATGATTAAAAAACTGAAGGTGCTCCGGGTTAACTTTGACATCGGGACATCAGTCACCTCAGTCCCCCGTGACCATGGGTGCTGGAAAGCACCCGAAACGTCGGGTATTAAAAATAAAATAAATAAAACGCGATTAAATCCGTAAAAGTACTTTTAATCAATTTCTTTTGTTTTTTTAATAACATTTTTAAATTTTGAGAATGGCTGCGTTTGGCAGAAAAAAGCGCTAGGAAGCGCTTGTAAGCAAAATGGCGAAACTATTCAGTTTTCGGCCAGGACACGTTTGCTAACCTCAGTAGCGCTGACACAATCCGCCATTTTGCTTATTTATTTTGTTTGTTTCGAACTAGTGTTTATAAGTTTTTTTTTTGTGCAATTAGTTTAAAGTAATATAAAATGACATAAATAAACATAATATTATGCATGTTATTAAAAATTCATGATTTGTAAGTTTTTAATATAAATACTTTACAAACATATATTTGGATTAGGTTAGGTTCTCCGGTTAAAGCTAACTTAGAGTCCTAGAGGAAAATAGCTATTTACTATTAAAAGGTCAAATTTTGACAGGGCTTACCGCTTACGATCGCCATTTTGCTTACAAGCGCTTCCTAGCGCTTTTTTCTGCTAAACGCAGCCAATAAAACAGGTTTCAATCTGTATATAAACTTTTTATGGAAACTGAAAACATTTTAAACTATAAAGTCATAAATAATTTAGGATTAAGGTATCTCTAGATTCTGTTGATGTGTTTGTATTAGGTATATTAAAAAGTGCAGCCCGAACCACTGG